>OX465527.1:4850000-6050000 GCA_950022985.1 Udea ferrugalis | reverse complement strand
ATCGAATAAATAAATAAATAAACTATGTAATTTTCTAGGTAAAAAGCTACGAGTCAATAAACTCGCTATCATCCGAGCGCAAGCGTTCCGGCGGCGCCGCGACCCCGCGCTCCATCGACGAGGAGGTGACGTCGCCGACGCCGGAGCTTATCGACGCCGACGACAAGTCCGCGCCCATCTCGCTCGAGAGCATTCCCGCCGCGGTACCTGCTGAAGACGAACCATACTACGACCAAGTGCCGACGGACATCAATGACGGAGAATATGTGTATATTCAAGCGGGTGAGAATTGATACAAAATACCAACGCACAAAAAGGGACGATTTGGCACATGTTTATGCACACGCATGCTTGTATTGTGCCGAGATCGAACCCGCGACCTTTGATGTATTGACCAACTTTTTAACCATTACACTAAACCGGTCGTCGGGATAAATGACCTATGGAAGAGTTTTGACCGTTGCCCAACAGTAGGATTTAGATGGTTTAAAAAAAATGTAATCGGTGTCAGGTCAAGTTCGGTAACTTTGAATTTCAGTGTAACATTGAATCCACTATTTTAAATCAGTCACTTTCGATAAGTACTCCAACTAAGATAGTAACTAATAGATGCTGTTGAGTCTATGAGGGATTGGCTCAAAAGTGAACCATAAACAACAGCATGTAGCTTTTACTGTGTTTAAACAGTGGATTTAATGTTACACTGAAATTCAAAGTTACCCAACTTGACCTTACTATATTTGTTCCCCAGGAGGCACGGCGTCGAGCACAGAGGACGCTTCAAGCGCAAGCGGCTCGAGTACGCTGCCTCTCAGCGCCCCTTCCGCACCGTCGGCGCCGCGCGCGCCCGACTCCCCGCCCACTGCGCAGGCGCCCAACTACGTCAACATACACTACTTCATACAGTCAGTATTACACGCTCTACAACTCTGACTTATAGCTATTATAAATACGTTTGTTTTATATTTTATTATTGTTTTTAGCATTTTCCATGCAGTATCTTTCTAAAGAAAACCAGAAAAAGACATTTGGTCATGTCGGCATCAGGCAGGACTTGAACCCGCATCTTTCGCAAGCCGGGCGACTGCACTTCCAATTATGCTACCGAGACCATTAACAGACCGGCCGAATCTTTCTGGTATATTTTGCCCTATGAGCCAGGATGATTTCATCAATGTTATAGGCATCCACCTCTAACACTCGGAAGAAATATTTTTTCAAATATTTAACTCCCGATTAAGATGAAAAAGCTATTACTATATTTTATTATTGTTTTTAGCATTTTCCATGCAGTATCTTTCTAAAGAAAACCAGAAAAAGACATTTGGTCATGTCGGCATCAGGCAGGACTTGAACCCGCATCTTTCGCAAGCCGGGCGACTGCACTTCCAATTATGCTACCGAGACCATTAACAGACCGGCCGAATCTTTCTGGTATATTTTGCCCTATGAGCCAGGATGATTTCATCAATGTTATAGGCATCCACCTCTAACACTCGGAAGAAATATTTTTTCAAATATTTAACTCCCGATTAAGATGAAAAAGCTATTACTATATTTTATTATTGTTTTTAGCATTTTCCATGCAGTATCTTTCTAAAGAAAACCAGAAAAAGACATTTGGTCATGTCGGCATCAGGCAGGACTTGAACCCGCATCTTTCGCAAGCCGGGCGACTGCACTTCCAATTATGCTACCGAGACCATTAACAGACCGGCCGAATCTTTCTGGTATATTTTGCCCTATGAGCCAGGATGATTTCATCAATGTTATAGGCATCCACCTCTAACACTCGGAAGAAATATTTTTTCAAATATTTAACTCCCGATTAAGATGAAAAAGCTATTACTATATTTTATTATTGTTTTTAGCATTTTCCATGCAGTATCTTTCTAAAGAAAACCAGAAAAAGACATTTGGTCATGTCGGCATCAGGCAGGACTTGAACCCGCATCTTTCGCAAGCCGGGCGACTGCACTTCCAATTATGCTACCGAGACCATTAACAGACCGGCCGAATCTTTCTGGTATATTTTGCCCTATGAGCCAGGATGATTTCATCAATGTTATAGGCATCCACCTCTAACACTCGGAAGAAATATTTTTTCAAATATTTAACTCCCGATTAAGATGAAAAAGCTATTACTATATTTTATTATTGTTTTTAGCAATGATGCCGACATGACCAAATGTCTTTTTCTGGTTTTCTTTAGAAAGATACTGCATGGAAAATGCTAAAAACAATAATAAAATATAGTAATAGCTTTTTCATCTTAATCGGGAGTTAAATATTTGAAAAAATATTTCTTCCGAGTGTTAGAGGTGGATGCCTATAACATTGATGAAATCATCCTGGCTCATAGGGCAAAATATACCAGAAAGATTCGGCCGGTCTGTTAATGGTCTCGGTAGCATAATTGGAAGTGCAGTCGCCCGGCTTGCGAAAGATGCGGGTTCAAGTCCTGCCTGATGCCGACATGACCAAATGTCTTTTTCTGGTTTTCTTTAGAAAGATACTGCATGGAAAATGCTAAAAACAATAATAAAATATAGTAATAGCTTTTTCATCTTAATCGGGAGTTAAATATTTGAAAAAATATTTCTTCCGAGTGTTAGAGGTGGATGCCTATAACATTGATGAAATCATCCTGGCTCATAGGGCAAAATATACCAGAAAGATTCGGCCGGTCTGTTAATGGTCTCGGTAGCATAATTGGAAGTGCAGTCGCCCGGCTTGCGAAAGATGCGGGTTCAAGTCCTGCCTGATGCCGACATGACCAAATGTCTTTTTCTGGTTTTCTTTAGAAAGATACTGCATGGAAAATGCTAAAAACAATAATAAAATATAGTAATAGCTTTTTCATCTTAATCGGGAGTTAAATATTTGAAAAAATATTTCTTCCGAGTGTTAGAGGTGGATGCCTATAACATTGATGAAATCATCCTGGCTCATAGGGCAAAATATACCAGAAAGATTCGGCCGGTCTGTTAATGGTCTCGGTAGCATAATTGGAAGTGCAGTCGCCCGGCTTGCGAAAGATGCGGGTTCAAGTCCTGCCTGATGCCGACATGACCAAATGTCTTTTTCTGGTTTTCTTTAGAAAGATACTGCATGGAAAATGCTAAAAACAATAATAAAATATAGTAATAGCTTTTTCATCTTAATCGGGAGTTAAATATTTGAAAAAATATTTCTTCCGAGTGTTAGAGGTGGATGCCTATAACATTGATGAAATCATCCTGGCTCATAGGGCAAAATATACCAGAAAGATTCGGCCGGTCTGTTAATGGTCTCGGTAGCATAATTGGAAGTGCAGTCGCCCGGCTTGCGAAAGATGCGGGTTCAAGTCCTGCCTGATGCCGACATGACGTTTGTTTTATCTTTAATTACTGTTTTGTACTACTTAAAACATATGCTTTTTTATTTTTCTGGTGTGGTTTTTAACAAGTCTACAGTACAGCCAATAAAAGCCTTTCCTTTCTTTCAAATCGTGTAACGTGTATTGAATGAAGCTACTAAATTGGTGAAAATGGTGGCGAGTACTATGAAGTCGCGCACCGTTCATAATATTCATAGTATCTTCGCTATTTATGTTCTCCCCCCTCCAACAATCCGCACTGAGCCCTCGTGTTGGAGTATGGCTAGTTCCACCTACCTCATAGTCGACGTGAGGCCTGTGGCCAGCAGTGGGACGTATATAATAATAATAATTGATTTATTTATTCCGACGAATTACATGCATTAGGTATTAATTAATTTAAAAAAACAAAAGAAATGAAAAAGATTTTGGTTGTGTCTCACTAGTACTTCCTTATCCAATCTCATAATACAATGCTGACAGTGCGAGATTTTATACTATCATAAATTGTAAATAGGCAAGGCGGTGAAGGGCAAGAGAGCGGTGAGCCGGCCTCGGAACTGGCGGACTCCAGCGACACGCCGCTGCTGCTCAGGACCATCTCGTCCGACACCGAGGCCAGCGCCACGCCTCCTGCGCTCAGGAAGCTTCAGCACCAGGCAAGTACATACTTACTGTCAATAGGCAAGGCGGTGAAGGGCAAGAGAGCGGTGAGCCGGCCTCGGAGCTGGCGGACTCCAGCGACACGCCGCTGCTGCTCAGGACCATCTCGTCCGACACCGAGGCCAGCGCCACGCCTCCTGCGCTCAGGAAGCTTCAGCACCAGGCAAGTACATACTTACTGTCAATAGGCAAGGCGGTGAAGGGCAAGAGAGCGGTGAGCCGGCCTCGGAGCTGGCGGACTCCAGCGACACGCCGCTGCTGCTCAGGACCATCTCGTCCGACACCGAGGCCAGCGCCACGCCTCCTGCGCTCAGGAAGCTTCAGCACCAGGCAAGTACATACTTACTGTCAATAGGCAAGGCGGTGAAGGGCAAGAGAGCGGTGAGCCGGCCTCGGAGCTGGCGGACTCCAGCGACACGCCGCTGCTGCTCAGGACCATCTCGTCCGACACCGAGGCCAGCGCCACGCCTCCTGCGCTCAGGAAGCTTCAGCACCAGGCAAGTACATACTTACTGTCAATAGGCAAGGCGGTGAAGGGCAAGAGAGCGGTGAGCCGGCCTCGGAGCTGGCGGACTCCAGCGACACGCCGCTGCTGCTCAGGACCATCTCGTCCGACACCGAGGCCAGCGCCACGCCTCCTGCGCTCAGGAAGCTTCAGCACCAGGCAAGTACATACTTACTGTCAATAGGCAAGGCGGTGAAGGGCAAGAGAGCGGTGAGCCGGCCTCGGAGCTGGCGGACTCCAGCGACACGCCGCTGCTGCTCAGGACCATCTCGTCCGACACCGAGGCCAGCGCCACGCCTCCTGCGCTCAGGAAGCTTCAGCACCAGGCAAGTACATACTTACTGTCAATAGGCAAGGCGGTGAAGGGCAAGAGAGCGGTGAGCCGGCCTCGGAGCTGGCGGACTCCAGCGACACGCCGCTGCTGCTCAGGACCATCTCGTCCGACACCGAGGCCAGCGCCACGCCTCCTGCGCTCAGGAAACTCCAGCACCAGGCAAGTACAGTCACGGAATGAAAGAGTTGACCACCCTAAGATCTGTTTTTGCTTGCTCAATGATGACATTGACAAGATCAATTGGTTCAACTGTCAAACGTGAAGGAACATACGTCTATTCAAATTTCACTTTTTTTTGTCAGGCAATAAAGCATACCTTTCGACATACTCTAGCCTGTTACACAGTTTTAAAAAAGGTAACATGTGCTTGCAACGCGTAAAATCTGAAATCTGGTCAACCTTTTCATTCCGCGACTTTACATACTTGATAACTTTTTCTGTTATTTTGCATTACCATTTCTGTACCTTTTATTGGAGATAAAAATCCCTATGATCCCTGCCTGAAACCTAGACCGAATGTTTTGTCCGGGGTTTCTATTTCAAAGTACACACTTCTTTATTTTTTTGGCTTAAAATAAGATGCCAAAATAAGGCAGAGAGACGACCTAGATGCGCATGCATAGGAAGGATTAACTGACACTGGCTTTAGACCGTGTAAGCTGGGTACTGGGAGAGGAGGCATTTGCCCTGCAGTGAAACGGAATCGGCTGATTTATATTGCCTTAAAATATATAGGGTGAAGTTTAGAATAGGGCATGTTGGGCCAATACCTTTAATTTTAATAAAGTCGGCCTCTGGGCCGATTTTGACAAAATCTGAATCTGTATCCAGTTGAAATGACTGTGTTTTAGTTGGAAACTGGTAAGAAATAGTCAATGCGCAACTTTTCGCGAGTATAAACTTGAGAAGGCTCTATTTTAATTTCCAAACTAAAAATGATTCGTTGCAGACATTTTTTTTTCTAACTCTTTATTGTGTAAACAACAGTTGTAAGTCTGACGTTAGTTATTTCCATTCGATAAGGTGGGCTTAAATAAAACAATTTACAGCATTATTTACTTATTCAAAATTTTGTTTATTATTTTATTTTCATTGTCTTCTTTGTTATTAGAAGGCGTAGTGGTTCGTGCTACTACTAATTTGTTTCGCTGGGGTCTTACTTTTAGCATTCCCAAAGAGTTGTCTTTACAATCCTGCTTGCCCGTTAGTAAATTGTACTTGCAGTATCTGACATTGCAGTTGCGGTCCTCGCAAGTAGTGTAATAGCAAACTCCGTCGACACATATGGAGTCCATGTTTAATTTGTCAATTAGGTTGTTAGTGAGCGCCGTTGTGAAATAATCTAACATAGATTTTATGTATTTTGATATATTCACATTTACGTCTTCTAGAAAGGTATGTGTTGTTCCTGCCTGATCTGTTGAAGTGATATCTGGAAAAAATAACAAACATTTTAAACTAGTTCAGCCATTATTCTCGCCGTAAATGATATAATAAAAAGTATACGCCTAAGCAACAGGTATTCAATGAAACGGTAGTAACCTCGTTAAATAAGTTACAATTGCGGCGAGTACTGCGACATTACACACCACACGTACACACAATTTCATACAAAATAAACAGCATCATGTCTCTTTTAATAATTAACTGATTTACTCAAATTCTTCCTCATCAATATTTTTTGAGCATTTGTTGTAGTGAACATTGAACACGTACGATTATGCATTTACGCTGTTACGGCAACACAAATTGCGCGTGGTGAATGGATGGATGTGAAATGTTAAAATGCCTTCTAAACTCATTGCGTGTGAAATAAAATTGTGGATGAACAACACGCTAACTTTGCCTCTTACAATATTATTTTGATTAGTTATAGCCCATTTTTTGAGGAAAAATACTCTAGTAAAAATACTCAAGTACGTTCTGTAGAATTTCATGAACTAGTAAAATGTTAATGGGATAGAAGTCATTTTTGTATCGGTTATCTAAAAGCACCACACAATTTTTATAGCATGGTGCCTCCTAAGGATAATTAAAGTTTTAATACTTATATTTACTAGGATATGGTTAAATCAACGTGTTATTCTTCGAAATTTTTACAAGCATCAAAGCAATTTCATGAGTATATATATAGGTATATTGTTAGTATTTATTTAGTAGCTTTGAGTGCCCCACGCGGGATAAGTTTGACACAAATCTGATGTAGTGCACTAACCTTACTGCTTAAATTTATTCAGGCATTTTGTTTTCAACAACAGTTGATGACAACACTGCTTCAAGCTCCAATGGATGTTCTAACTCTTTGTTGTTAGCTTCAGTGGTGACAATCACAACTGAATCAATTCCTGGGGCCTTTGTTGTTGCGTCCTCAGTGACTTTATTAGGGTTTTCAGTAACTTTCACGGGGCTTTCAATAACTTTTACAGGGTTTTCAGTTTGTTCGGCGTCAGTTGGCTTCGAAGTAGTTGTCGTTTGAGGTGGCATAGGTTCCTCAGGATTTATCACTATATTAAATTCACGGCATTCACCTCTCATGTCTGTATCGTAAATGTTACAGGTATTGTTTTTACAACCTTCTTTGCTACATTTCATAGTTGTGCAAGTTTGATCATTGCACCAAACAGTTACATTATGTTTCCCAATTTCTATGTTATCATAAGGTCCGTAAGTTGTAGATGCTATAAGTTGATCATTAATTGGTGATGGCTCATCTTCTTTAGAACCCCACCACGAGAAAGGATATGTTATCCAACCCCAAATTGTGGAACCGATCCCACGGCCTTCAGTTATTTCATCTGCAAGCGATTACATTATTTATGAGGTGCCATAAATGAAATCCCCTGTTAGATACAAAATGAACAAATTACTTTTAAGGACTAAAAAAATCGTACTTACTGTCGGTTGGTTTGCAAAGTGTTTCGTGCACCAAACACAAAATCACCAAAGAAAACACACATTTCACTATGAACATGGTGAACACTCCAGCTCTTAGTTGGGAACAAATGTTTAAACAGTTCCCGTATTCCGTTTTATACGTACCTTGTCTAGGTATGCTCTAATCTGTGTGGAGATAACATTTTTGTCGGGAATGTTTACTTAATGAGAAACAAACGACCGTACCAAAAAGCCTTTTAATTTTACCCTGTATCTCATATCACAAAGGCAAACAAGATAAGTCAACGTATGCTTTTGTGCTTTTTAAATACTGAGTGACGACTCTCAATGATAACCATCTCCTTTAATTTTTGGTTTAGGACTGTTTCGTCTACTGCTCGGAAAAAAAAACAAAAATACGTGTAATTGAATAATAATGTGTTTATTGGTAATTTGGATACCATTTCATTATTTAAGAGTACAAAATATGTTTTTATACATCATGAGATACTAGAAATTTGGTTGAATAATTCGTGCATTTTGTGGAGTTAATGTTCTTTTCGTTAGTCTTCACTTCACATAGTGTACAATGTGACCTTATATCTGGACAAGCCAAGAATCTACACAAAGATATAGATTTATAACAGTTAGTCAATATTTTCAACTTAGATGGCAGTTTAATGTTTTCATTGTCGTTGACGAGATGTCGTAAAAATGCGACGGTTTTCCATATGCGCCGATCTTTTTTAGAAAAAATACGCTGTAGATTTGGTTTATCTTGTAATGCTGCAATGACACTTCTTAGGCGTACGAAATTATTTGGTCGCACTGGTCTTTCTATTACGCCTCCATTAGAGCCAAATTCTATTATCTTAGGTGAAGGGCTATTTATGTGATCCCAAGGGCTCAAAAATGTTTCTTCTATCTATAAATAAAAAATAGACATAATTTATTCGACACAGTGCCGTCTAGCCCCAAACTAAGCCAATCTTGAACTCTAAGATGCTTACCTACTCGACAGCTATAACTAGGTATAATACTAATTTATTTATATGAATAAATTCAGCATATAACTTAAGACTAATCGAATTAACTTAAACATAAACATTTTCATTAGTGTACTTACATCACAAGATAAACCACGGAAAATTATTAATGATACACCGAATATTGCTACTATATTTATCAATTTTATTTTATTTTGTACATAAACGTTCATTTTGTCGTCCAAATAGTGGTATTTCTAAATTTCGTTTGATGGCATGTTAAGAAATTACAGCCGCGTGAAATACCGCAACAAAACTCCACGAAGTAATAAAATTCACAATACAAGTATTTTAATTTTTAAATGCAAACGCATAAACCACTTGACATTGGCGGAATACCCTCATTAATAGAGAAATCCGTTGGAGAAAAAGGTCCATTGCTAACAATGAGGTGCACGAACATTCCTTATCAGAGAGTAGGTTTGTAAATATTGCTTATTACGTAAATATTAATGTTGATAGCTCAGCGATATGGTTGTATTCATAGCTTTTTTGTGTTCGGACAATGTCCAATTCTGTTTAAGTTTTTGGCTGAGCATTTAGATTTTAGGAAAAATTTCTTTGATGCAGCAAAGCTGTTACACTTTAGGCTGATGCACAATGTTACTTTGCCGTATAATTTTCCATACAATTTATCTTGTAGTATATCTACAATCTCAAAAGCAACGTTTGAGGGTAGATCCGTTAGAGATTCCATGGACGCTACACTATCTGAAATAAAAAAATGTATTTGAAAAAACATGTTTTTGCTACTGTTTAGAGATTTTAGGTAGGCACCAATGTAAACAGTAATAGTATATTTTGAAATTTAGTAATAGCTGGGATTTGATTTTAGTCGCCTCTTAAGTGCTTGCTGATATTTAAGAAGTTGATTTATAAATTTTTCACACTATTTACTAGATTGGTTAATTATTAATTACTTACCAGTCCCATTAGATCCGGAGCAATGACCGATATGGTTAAACCTCTGTTCGGGCAGACACGTTCTATGCACGCATCTTTTTTCTGCACAGTTAACAGAATGGCATATTTTTTGAGAACAGAAGGTAAGAATTCCATTTACGTATTTACCCACAAAAGATATGAAAGTAGGCGCAACAGCGTCCATGTCGTCCCAGTCAACCTGTCCGAATATAGCTTGTTCTAGTGCCATAGTGCGGTTACGTCGTATTGTTTCTTTGCTCAAATTTAGTTTGGCTTTGTTTGCTTCCCTTTCAATTATTATATCCATAATATTTTTAGCTTTTGCTATCGTAACGTTCTGAGAACCATTTGGCCAATATAATAAATCTGTGTCTAAAAACAGCGATTTGGTTGGTTTTTTAAAATAGGTTGGTATTTTTTTCTCTATTTCCTTGTTTTTGTTCTTCTTCAAAGTGTTATTTGATGCTGCGATGAAACCTTTTGTTACTAAGGCGTCATTTTTGGTTTCTGTACCCAAATCTCGTTTCTCACGCACACTTGTAGGCATACTTATATTTGGCTTCGTTTTGAAATCAAATTCAATGCTATTTCCCGTCTTGTGCATATCGTCGGTTTCATTTTCGCTGTTATTCGTAATGTTCACCATAAGGTAAAAATGTTCTTCAAACTGTGTGGTATTTTTAATTGCAGACTCAGTACTTGTAGCTGTGTTATTAACGGAATCTACAGATGCAGATGTTATATTTTCAGTTACGTTAACGTTATGCGTTTCATTGGTGTATTCAGCGTCTGGATCGCTTATACTAATATTTTGATTTTCATTCGCTAAGGACTTCAAAGAATGGGATGGAGAAATTTTCAAATTGTGAAACGTGATTAGTTTCTTTCGATGCTTTTTGTTGATATTAGTATTTGATCTGGATTTCTTCTTCTTATGAAGAGACAATTTGCGGAAAGGCGAAGATTCATGCTTATTTATCTTAGAAGTCCTTTTAAATCCAAACATGTTCAGAGGTATTGGAAAATTGAAGGATGTTGTCGGTATTCTTATGCTCGATGGAATTTCCTTCGAGATATCGTCGTATTCCATAGCACTATCACGATTTTCTTTTTTATTTAAACTACCTAGAATGTTAAATGATTTTGGAAATTGAACATCAACTTTAATTTTTACGTTTAGAGTATTTTCTGGGTTATCCATGTCTTCTAATAGATGTTCGGAAATTGTAGGATTCATAAGTAGTGGACTATGCGGAACAAATTTTCCGTTGTCAAAGTATTGTGGCTTCTGTCCATTATCAGTGTTCACAATCATGGAGTTAAGCGGTTTCAAGCACTGTTTACAAAATGGTTGAGCTGACGGACATATGCAATGGGGTTTTACTTGTTCATTGTTTGTTTTTAGGTATGGTAGCGTAAATGGTTTCTTTTCATCTATTGCATATTTGTCTATAATGGGTAAATTTTCATCAAAACGATTTCTCTGAAACACTATGTCTTGTGAAGGTTTACTTAAATACCTCGACGTTGGATTCATGGGAATGAATAAATCTAATGGATTATTAAATGATGTGGAGGGCATTTTGAATATACCAGGGTAAAAATTATTGGCATTATAGAAACTGCCGTACTTCGTAACTGAGGGGTTCGTTTTTACAAAGTTATCGTGACGCCGGAGTGGAATTTTGTTTTTGGTTTGATTTGCTTTTTCTAAATAAATTCTTCGTTGTTCGTGTGCTTTATCTAAAAAGTGTTGGTATTCTGTAAGAAGATCCTCAACATTTTCGTCGCTTTCACTGTCGCTATCCGCGAATGTATTGAATGGAAAGTTCTACAACAACAATCATAACATTAATAACAGGAAAAACAAAAACAATGCTGTTATGAATAAAAAATCTCAAATTATACTTACATTATTCTTGTTGAGTTCATTTACTATATCGATAACATCGCCGAATACAATCGTATCGTAAGATGGTGTTATTTCTACGTGTTTTGATTCGAAACCTGTCACAAAATGAGCAGTAAAATTAATTGACTGCGTAGTTAAAAATATATATGTATGAATAAAGCATTATTAATGATATAACTTACTTTCAGAGTCATTGCAATTTATGAATTTTAAAACTGAAATGGTTAGAATGATTATTTTGAATCGCATTGCTCAAGTTCCACTAGTAAACGGAATGAATTAGGGCGGAAGTAATCGCTGCCTTACGAGCTGGGCTTTCTCTAAACGTTTACAGATTTATAGTGCTTGTTTCCCAAACATGGTGGTGTAATACCCATTGTGCGTTGTATGTAGACTATTTTATAACCTTTGTTTACACTCAGCAGTTAGCACAATGTTACACTACAATTAAATAAAAAATATTTACGTTGAACTGTGGATCTATTGAACACAAAATACTATATTTATTTTGACGTTAAAAACACAATCACAGTGTGAAGTTTATGTGAATGTTCTGAAAAATCAAAATAGGAAAACCAGAAAAAGACATTTGGTCTTATGTCGTCCGTCAGGCGGGAATCGAACCCGCATCTTTCGCAAACCGGGCGACTGCACTCCCTGCGGGTGCTGTTCGATTCCCGTCGGACGCCATAAGACCAAATGTCTTTTTCTGGTTTTCCTATCTTTAGTAAGATGATAATGCATTATCCCTAATGCTAAAAATAACCTAAAATCAAATATTCGTAATTACGTTAGTTTTACTTTCTGCATATCTTTAGGGCTTAAACCGTATAGCGAGCTGATCCTCAAACATTTCTGAGGGAGACTGGTGTTATAACTGAATTGTTTTTTTACAGGAGTCAAATAACAGCAATAATGCAGAGGCAGAGCGCCTTACTATGCACCGATGCATAGTCACTAGTATTATAGAAAGTGAAACAGTCTACGTCGAATGTCTGTATGTCATGGAAAAGGTATGTTTCTCATTTGGATTATAATTTATGTTAATGTATCTGTCCTATATTTATATATTTTTCTGTTTTCACAGTATATGAACGCAATAAAGGCTACACTATCAACATCTCAGCCTGTGATAACAGAGGAAGAATTCAATACAATATTTTACAAGATATCTGAGTTGCATGAGTTGCACAAAAACTTCTTAGAAGGACTGAAAGCTGCCGTCGCTAGTTGGGAAGAGCCTCTCTCGGTTGGCAGCCACTTCAAGAAGATGGTACGTTACTTAACCATAGTTTATTCATTAAGCGACTTAAATCTGTCACAACTTCACAAGTCATACAGTGTTAACCTTTTAAGTGGGTGTAGCAGGTCAAATCCAAATATAATGAATATAGAAAAATGATCATAAGTGTCGAAGTCAATTTCGAAAAAAGTAATAAAACCTATTCAGCTTTTGTAAAAACATTTAACTAAGCCAGGGTTCGTTCCCATTGGTTTTAAAATAAAAAGTTAGCTTGTATTATCACGCCATCTTGTGTCGCTTACAAGGATCAAATTCTGGGAAGTAGCATTGCCAAACTAAAGGAAAAGTATGGGTCCGACTCGACGACGCCGTCACTTTACTTAACAAAATATTATTTACAGACGTTATTGTAATGCTTGATTTTCTCTAGTTGATGTCACCGCTCAACGAACCAATGGCCGTTAGGGCAGAAAAGTTCTCGAATTGAGACCATTCGGTGGCGTGTCAAACTTACACTCAACGTGAAGGAGCCTATACATAAAAAGGTCCCAATATTTCTGTGGATGTGAGCCTTTAAGTAACACGGGAGTAACACAATAATAGACGATGTTTGTACTCTGAAATATAGTTTATTACTAACTAATATTACTTATGCTAAACCTTATATACTAACTGATTGGGAGAGGCGCGTCACACACTACAGGCTGTTGTACATTTTGAGTATATTCATGCTCCAGAAGACACATTAAGCAGTTGATTCCGACATAATATGTCATTCGTTAAGCCTAGTAGAAGGCCCGTTGCCTGTCAGATCTCCGACTAAATGAAGCCTGTTGATTTGTATTCCCATAATAAATGTTTGCCCAGGCGGAAAACATAAACGTATACGGCGCGTTCCTGCACAACTACGGCCGCGCGACAGACGCGGTGCGCCGGCGATGCTCCACGTCGCAGCGGTTCGCGGACCTGACGCGGCAGATCGCGTGTCGCGGCCAGCCGATGTCGCTCGACGACTTGCTGCACAAGCCCGTCGCGAGGGTGCAGAAGAACGCGCTTGTATTACACGTGAGTATACATACTACAAGTTGCAGGTGAATCATCAGCGAGATACTGTAGGAAAACAAACGTATACGGCGCGTTCCTGCACAACTACGGCCGCGCGACAGACGCGATGCTCCACGTCGCAGCGGTTCGCGGACCTGACGCGGCAGATCGCGTGTCGCGGCCAGCCGATGTCGCTCGACGACTTGCTGCACAAGCCCGTCGCGAGAGTGCAGAAGAACGCGCTTGTATTACACGTGAGTATACATACTACAAGTTGCAGGTGAATCATCAGCGAGATACTGTAGGAAAACAAACGTATACGGCGCGTTCCTGCACAACTACGGCCGCGCGACAGACGCGATGCTCCACGTCGCAGCGGTTCGCGGACCTGACGCGGCAGATCGCGTGTCGCGGCCAGCCGATGTCGCTCGACGACTTGCTGCACAAGCCCGTCGCGAGGGTGCAGAAGAACGCGCTTGTATTACACGTGAGTATACATACTACAAGTTGCAGGTTAATCATCAGCGAAGTACTGAAGGAAACTATATTTTTAATATGGTTAACTCTCATTTTCATGAGACTCTGAATATAAAAGAATGCTTATTGCCATATTACCGCTATTTATACTTTTTTATGTGAAAAGAGAATGAATATAATTTGCAACTAAAGAACATATAAAAGAAAGATTCTCAATTTAAATCATAATTTGGTTAGGGATCAACAGTTTCTAATAGCTTTCCCCCTGAGCAGAGATTCGTGCCCCACTTTGAGGCACCATTAAGCACATTTTTGGATTTGTCTACAATGCACGTAGGCGGCTTTGCCACTACTGACGCTGCTGCCTTACCTATAACTACAACACCTACTACTATCCTAATTACTTGTTTGTTTCTAGGATCTCATTAAATATACGCCAGCGAGTCACCCGGACCACGCGATGCTGACTGATGCACTTAACATGACACAGCATTTCCTTGACGAATTTAACATTATACAGACCAAATCTATGTTCCCTGTAAGTATTTTCGACGAATATTGATGCGATTGTTGATAATATCGCCAGAGAGGCAACTTCGACTTTATCAAATCGTTTTTGTTCCAGAACGCCGACCGTGCGCAAAGAAGACTTGTGAAGAATTCATTCATTGTGGAACTTTCGGATGGACATAGAAAACTTAGGCATCTATTTTTATTCAATGATGTTATAGCGTGTGCCAAATATAAAGTAAGTTTTAATTTAATATCTACTTCCAATGGTATTTCAATCGAATTGTATGGCGTCAGAAAGCTGAATTCAGTTGCTTCTGGTTGACGCTATCTGGTATCATTACCAGATCATAATCATAGAGAGATTGATAAAGGCAATTGTTTGCCTTGAGATGTTTTGACAGAAAGTAAGATTGGTCTCTTGAGATATTTTTTAACTAATATTACGCATGAACGACATACGCTTATCAATCATCCAAAAACCGTCAAATTGGAATCATTGAAGTGGATGGTTTTCTGATAAAATCAGATTTTTAAATTATCGTCGAATAATGCATTTGTATATGGTTTTAATATGTCACTGGTGACCTATGCATCTGAGACATGGTAACTTACGATCGGCATCAAGGAAAAGCGCAACGTCTCGTGCTATGAGGGGGAGGGGGCTATGTTCGACAGTTCGAATCAGTAATGAGGAAATCGGCAGAGGAACTAAGTTCGCCGACATAGCCCAGCGGGTCAGCTTGTTAAAGTAGCAGTGGGCGGGACACGTAGCGCCAATAACTGATGGCCGTTGAGGTCGAAAAGTTCTTAAATAAAAGAAAAAAGAAAAAATTTATGTGGTACATAACAAACTAAAACAATAGGACATCAAAAACATTAAAAATTAAAAACCATTCGTAGGCAAACGGGGAGTAGAGCGTTCGCCCGCATAGTGGACGGATGACCTGACAAAGGCCACAGGATTTCGGTGTGTGTAGGACCCCTATATCCGGCCGAGAAATCTATAAGTGAGGCCTATGTTCAGCAGTAGACGTTCTGCGGCTGCTGATGCTAATGATGATGATGTCACTTATGTTTGAATGTGTTTCTCCAGGCTTCCGGCCGCGACAAGTTCACCTTCGAACTGAAGTGGTTTATCCCGCTGCCAGACATCGTAGTGGTGGAGGAGGACGCCCCAGGGACGAACCCTAACGACGCGCGAGAGACCTCGCCCGCGAACATCGTCGCGCTCAAATCGCAAGCCTCCACTGTGCGCGATCAGATCTTGGCTGAGGAGCGGGCTTTGCATGATGATAAGGTATGCCTTGCGAACTAAACTCTACTATTAACATTTCAAAGTTTGTGTTAAACCCTACACGGTGTTATAATAAGTACAGAGGTGCTCACATCAACCTTTACAAAATCGTTGCAAAATGGGTTTTATGTTAGCGGCATAAGGTACTACCCTAACTAAACCCTAACTTTTATACTGTTCCTAGCCTTCAAGATGTAGTTTTTAAAACTGACAAATGTATAGGCTTGTTTTTAAAATTGAACCAGAAACACCTTCATTTGGACAGTAAATTAGGTTAAAAAAACATCAACAAGCCAGAGTGGTTTGACTGTCAAACCCCATACCATACAAAAAATAGTAGTATCTTCACGAGAGTTCGTGAAAATCATAATTCGTAAATGACATCAAGGGCGCCCATACAATTTATCAATTCAGAACGCGTGTGAGCGCGCTATTATTACTTTTCAATTCAATTCAATTTCTTTATTCAGATAACAAAGATCCATGGGTTAGTATACTTATGACTAGGGTTAGTATTAATTTCATTACAATTTGATTAATTAAAAATATCTATTTCATATACTTCAGCAGCACTCCCTGCGACCTCGATCCGGAGGAGCTTCTTACCTCAACTCCAATCATAGTCCGCACGAAATGCCGGAGGATAGGTGCATGCGGACTTGACTCAAAACGGACCTCACTACAAAAGTCACTGGGTGCAACTATCTATTTCCGCAAACTTACAAACTTCTATTTCTCGTTTAGAAAATCCGCATCGGCGGTCGCGGCGGCGGCGAGAAGCAGCGCAAGAAGCTGGTGGAACTCGAAGGCCAGTTGGTGCTGGCGTCGCCCAACCTGGTGTTCCGCGTGGGCGCGCGCGCGCCGGGCCAGGCCTCGCTGCAGCGGCAGCACATCTTCTTCCTCAGCTCCGAGTACGAGCGCACGCAGTGGGTCGACTCTATACACGCGCTGCAGGTCTGTATTGAAGCTTTCATGTTGATGACATTTTAAGATTCTGCAGTCTTTTTACATCTATCTATCTTTTTCGAGTCCCGCCTGATGCCAGGACCGAATGACTTTTTCTGGTTTTCCTATCTTTAGTAAGATGATAATGCATTATCCATAATGCTAAAAATAAAATAACCTATCAAAAATCGTAGTTTCATCTTAATCGAAAGTCAAATATTTGCAATAATGTTTCTTTCGAGTGTTTAAGGTATTTGCCTAAACATTGGTGAAACCAACCTGGCTGTCAGGTATAACATACCAGAGAAATTCGTCCGGTCTGTTAATGGTCTCGGTAGCATAATTGGTAGTGCAGTCGCCCGGCTTGCGAAAGACGCGGGTTCGAGTCCCGCCTGATGCCAGGACCGAATGACTTTTTCTGGTTTTCCTATCTTTAGTAAGATGATAATGCATTATCCATAATGCTAAAAATAAAATAACCTATCAAAAATCGTAGTTTCATCTTAATCGAAAGTCAAATATTTGCAATAATGTTTCTTTCGAGTGTTTAAGGTATATGCCTAAACATTGGTGAAACCAACCTGGCTGTCAGGTATAACATACCAGAGAAATTCGTCCGGTCTGTTAATGGTCTCGGTAGCATAATTGGTAGTGCAGTCGCCCGGCTTGCGAAAGACGCGGGTTCGAGTCCCGCCTGATGCCAGGACCGAATGACTTTTTCTGGTTTTCCTATCTTTAGTAAGATGATAATGCATTATCCATAATGCTAAAAATAAAATAACCTATCAAAAATCGTAGTTTCATCTTAATCGAAAGTCAAATATTTGCAATAATGTTTCTTTCGAGTGTTTAAGGTATATGCCTAAACATTGGTGAAACCAACCTGGCTGTCAGGTATAACATACCAGAGAAATTCGTCCGGTCTGTTAATGGTCTCGGTAGCATAATTGGTAGTGCAGTCGCCCGGCTTGCGAAAGACGCGGGTTCGAGTCCCGCCTGATGCCAGGACCGAATGACTTTTTCTGGTTTTCCTATTTTTACATCTAGTCTTATTCCTTCTGGTTGCAATGTTTTTATGTGGTTTATCATATATTTTTGCTGCTGTAATAACTTATTTGCATATTTTGAATAACGATGTGACCCACAATTTAATTTTGTATTTCCATGGATGGCAATAGGTCCATGGATCGTTTGTCCTATTTCTGAGAGTCTACAAGACGACGTGCGCCGCAATTTAATAAGTTTTCCCTTTAAATGAAATCACAGAGGGATTGATGACTTACATCGTCTTTATGACTGACTAGCGGTCGCCCACGACTTCCTCCGTGTAGAGTTTAGGTTATTGAACAATATATTTAAAAATTGGAGCTTATATGTCATTCTTATGTATACGCAATATTACTGAGTGTAGATTCATCCAAATCCGTCCAGTAGTTTTTACGTGAAAGAGTAACAAACTTTCGCATTTATTATCCATTAGTGGGATATTGTAACTTAAAAGCCTATGTCACCTCAAGCCTATTGTATGTTGGTATGTGCGAAACGCTTTCACCATTTGAGAGCTTCCACAGGTGAATGTCAGTGATTGAAATTAAAGACATTTTGTCATAGGAATATAAGCAATGTATTTTTATACTGCCGTCTCGACACCTAGGATCAACAGATTTTCCAACATCGAAAAGCCAAAACCCATTACATTCTAAAGTGTGTTTCTTTATCCAGGCGTCTTCAGCGCCCCCTGCCGGCTCGAACACCGTGTCGATGCTGGAGCTGCAAGCGTGGGTCACGGCGTGCCGGAGCTACCTGCAGACCGACATGGGCTCGTACCTGTTGCGCAGCGGCAGAGACGACTCGCTGCTGCTGGGGGACCTGCACCTGCACATCGGCGGCATGACTGCGCCGCTCGACACGCACGCTGGTGGGTCTCGTGTCTCTCTCTCTCTCTCTGTGTGTGAGAGAGAGACAGACACACATGGGCTCGTACCTGTTGCGCAGCGGCAGAGACGACTCGCTGCTGCTGGGGGACCTGCACCTGCACATCGGCGGCATGACTGCGCCGCTCGACACGCACGCTGGTGGGTCTCGTGTCTCTCTCTCTCTCTCTGTGTGTGAGAGAGAGACAGACACACATGGGCTCGTACCTGTTGCGCAGCGGCAGAGACGACTCGCTGCTGCTGGGGGACCTGCACCTGCACATCGGCGGCATGACTGCGCCGCTCGACACGCACGCTGGTGGGTCTCGTGTCTCTCTCTCTCTCTCTGTGTGTGAGAGAGAGACAGACACACATGGGCTCGTACCTGTTGCGCAGCGGCAGAGACGACTCGCTGCTGCTGGGGGACCTGCACCTGCACATCGGCGGCATGACTGCGCCGCTCGACACGCACGCTGGTGGGTCTCGTGTCTCTCTCTCTCTCTCTCTCTCTGTGTGTGAGAGAGAGACAGACACACATGGGCTCGTACCTGTTGCGCAGCGGCAGAGACGACTCGCTGCTGCTGGGGGACCTGCACCTGCACATCGGCGGCATGACTGCGCCGCTCGACACGCACGCTGGTGGGTCTCGTGTCTCTCTCTCTCTCTCTGTGTGTGAGAGAGAGACAGACACACATGGGCTCGTACCTGTTGCGCAGCGGCAGAGACGACTCGCTGCTGCTGGGGGACCTGCACCTGCACATCGGCGGCATGACTGCGCCGCTCGACACGCACGCTGGTGGGTCTCGTGTCTCTCTCTCTCTCTCTCTCTGTGTGTGAGAGAGAGACAGACACACATGGGCTCGTACCTGTTGCGCAGCGGCAGAGACGACTCGCTGCTGCTGGGGGACCTGCACCTGCACATCGGCGGCATGACTGCGCCGCTCGACACGCACGCTGGTGGGTCTCGTGTCTCTCTCTCTCTCTCTGTGTGTGAGAGAGAGACAGACACACATGGGCTCGTACCTGTTGCGCAGCGGCAGAGACGACTCGCTGCTGCTGGGGGACCTGCACCTGCACATCGGCGGCATGACTGCGCCGCTCGACACGCACGCTGGTGGGTCTCGTGTCTCTCTCTCTCTCTCTGTGTGTGAGAGAGAGACAGACACACATGGGCTCGTACCTGTTGCGCAGCGGCAGAGACGACTCTGTCTCATGTACATGATCAATGTTCCGTTCTCTTGTTTCTCCTTCCGCTATCCTTCTCACTTCTTTTCAAATAGAAAAATGCAATAAGTCGAGATGACTGCGCCAGTTGTCGCCTGTCGTGGATCCATATTATTTTATTGTTTTTCATTATCAACAACGGCAAACCTGGGCTCATTGCTTTATTTCTACTTCTTAAATCTTTCGACTTTGTAATTTATCTTTTTGAGGCAATTAGAAGATTGAGCACGCCTTTAAACTCATACCGTCCCGTAAATTGTCTTTAGACTGCAACTGATAGCTATAATTGTAAGCGTCCCCCCACATGGGCCACAAAAGGATGAATATGCCAGGGGTGGCCCTGGCATATTCTTATAGTGTGTAGCGTATGGTGGCGAGTCCATATAAAATCTATGGAAACTACGGAAAATGCCAATGGCGGCGTTTTGTGGCTTGCGTCGCTAGAGCTGCTCAACTTATATTTGCGTTTGTTAATTTGTCGGTTAACCTAGCAAAATATAGTCTAAAACCGTACTTAATATTATTTTAATTTCGCAGATTACTACGTGATAGTAGAAGTAGACTCATACGGCCACTACTTCCGCAAGGCGAAGTCGAAGCTGGTGTGTCGCAGTGCACAGCCGCGTTGGAACGAGAGCTTCACCCTGGACCTGGAAGGGTCCCAGAACCTGCGACTGTTGCTTTACGAGGACGCGGCCCGGCCTGTGCTAAGGGGCAAGTGTACTCTTAAGGTGAGTTTACTTGTTTTGTGATTGAGGCATTAGTTTTAAAAGTATAAAAAAAAATTTGTATAAGGACGAATTTCGATTCAACTTTTGATGTGAGTTTTACTGCTTATTGTTTAACTGCTCTAAGGACTGAACTTATCTCTAAAGATGTTAAATAATAGTGTAATTTTTGTTATTGAGGCATTCGCATTTAAAAGTTTAAAAAAGTGTTGCATAAAGACGAATTTCGATTCAACTTTTAATGTGAGTTTTACTGCTTATTGTTTAACTGCTCTAAGGACTGAACTTATCTCTAAAGATGTTAAATAATAGTGTAATTTACCGGAAATTAAATTCGAGAATTAGTACAAAGAGTGGTGTACGGTCAGGAAGCTAAATGGTTGTAAGGCACCGCCTCCAGGCCGCACAGAGGAGGGAATATAAGATTAAGAAGGGAACTAACTCCCTAGAAAGCCTAGAACCCCTTGCGCCGAGACGCTAGGTCACTAGGGTCCTAGCCCTACCTAACGATAAATACATAGATAAATAGTGAGTGGAGGAGCTTGCGGGTAGGGTTATGGGAACCGCCGATACTGACGGCTAAAGGTGTCTTAGCCGCAGCGTTGAGGAAATGAGAAGTCAACACGGTCGGTTGATATCTAGTTTATTATGAAGTGTTATTGCTTTTTATATACAGAGTTTTCCTAATATACACATACTATATGCTATTGTTTGTGGGTCATCGGTGTAAAGCGCCGACGCTGCACCTTGAGGGTCCATCAGTCGCCGGTTCGCGAGTAGGTCGCTGCTGACGGCTGCTACATGTGCGAGCCAGCTCGTACAAATACTGAAATTTGTGACCAGATGAACTGATGACAGTACGCCATATTCATATTTTAATTTTACTTAAACTTTTAAGAGTTCTTGTCATGCATCTGTGACTGTTCTGTGCCTTATAGTAAATCTGAACTCTATGTTGATAATATTCCAGCTGTCCCGCGAGTGGGTGGCGGAGAGTGCAGCCGGCGGCGTGTCCCGCACCGTGATGCTCGGCGGGGGGTCCCTGCCGCTGCGGCTGCGCTTACTGCCGCCCGAGCGGTCCGCGCGCCGCGTGCCCAGCGCCAAGGCCGGCGCGCTCTTCGGCGCCAAGATCACGCACGTCGCCAAGTGAGTGTCTCCCTCGCCGTGGGGCACATGTGACGCCGCGGGGGGTCCCTGCCGCTGCGGCTGCGCCTGCTGCCGCCCGAGCGGTCCGCGCGCCGCGTGCCCAGCGCCAAGGCCGGCGCGCTCTTCGGCGCCAAGATCACGCACGTCGCCAAGTGAGTGTCTCCCTCGCCGTGGGGCACATGTGACGCCGCGGGGGGTCCCTGCCGCTGCGGCTGCGCCTGCTGCCGCCCGAGCGGTCCGCGCGCCGCGTGCCCAGCGCCAAGGCCGGCGCGCTCTTCGGCGCCAAGATCACGCACGTCGCCAAGTGAGTCAGAGCTGACGTTGGTCTGTGTGGCCTGAGACTGCGGCACTCGGCGTGGAGTGTGTGTACTCTTTCGGCCCCAGGCCCACTGATGTGCTGGGCGCGAGCCCTATTGAGCCAGCAACCACGAGCCATCCGGCATCTGGCCTTTCAGCCTTACCAGGCCACGGATCACTGTCCCTTACACTAATCGACTGTGCCCTGTGGGCTAACCACCCCTCTCTTATCACACCACGATGCCCTCCCAGACTGTTCTGGGCCTGTAATTATAGGCCATGTATTTGGATGATTAAATGGATTTTTTATACTACCTGCTCGTCAATGCCACATTATGTGTCATGTAAAGCTGTCCTAAAGTAAGTCATTATAGCCCTATGGTCTAGCCGGGACATAATGTTGTACTGAATTTCATTAATCCCCAGGGATTAAAGTGATTTGAATTTGGAATGCAACCGTGTAGTCAAAAATGTTTAGGTGCAATGAGTTCTGAGTTCGAATGTCGTACTGGCCACTAACAAAATAAATGCCAGAGAAAGAAAAAAGGCGCCAACCGCTCAAATAGCTCCTGAGTCTTATGCTGATAAAATAAATGTACCAAAGATTGTAACTCATCTTTCCAATGTCTTCGCACAAGTGTCATATGTTTCTAACATCACTTTTAATTTTTGATAAATACCTAATTTCTCATATTTAATTACCTACCTACCTATTTTCATTTGAAATAAATATTTAAGCACTTACTTTTTTCAGCCACTAATTTCGATTGCCTCGCAGAAAGTATAAAAAGTAGAGTATGCATCGCGGGCTTAAAAGTGTATTTGTCTTGGGCGGTCTTGAACCCCTCGTATTCAGGATTCTAACCTTAACTCCCTCGCTCCGCTCGGGAGTTAACCGTAGAATCCCTCATACTCGGGGTTCAATATCACGCCCGGGACATAATACACTTCTTTAAGCCCTTGTGGCATAATCTACTATAAACTAATTTATAATTGATGATTGCAGGCGTGAGAAGCGCAACGTGCCGTTCATAATCAGCGCGTGCGTGCGCGAGGTGGAGCGGCGCGGGCTGCACGAGGTGGGCGTGTACCGCGTCTCCGGCAGCGCCTCCGACCTCAACCGGCTCAGGAAGAGCTTCGAGACCAGTCAGTAACACATTCATATCACACTATACTTCGTTCGACTTAGAATGCAATAGATTCATACTTTGTCCTTCGATCTAGCACATCTCCTAACCAATCGAATCGTTCCTAATTAGGAAGTCAAGTTCACAGTGCCCAAATGAACGCATTCTTTCAAACACAAAATTTTTGTAACTTGAGTTTTGATGTGTGTAACGGAATTAAATTCAAAAAAATACTGCATTCTTAACGCGAACATACTATAGAGACAGACAGGTGTCCAAATAGTTCTGACCAGTTTAATATGTCAACAAGTTCCATACTCGCCCTTATAGTTTTAGTATGGCGAATTCACGCGACTAATTGGCAATGAAGCATTTTCTTCAGCAAAAATTTGGTTTTGTACGTGTTGTATGAGGTTACCTTGTCGATTAGTGAAAAAATGAGTAGTGTAAATAAATCTATAATATGAGATCTGTTAAAAAAGCCAATATTGTTTAATTGATAATTTGTTTATTATTTAATAATTATGTGGGTAATTAATTACCGACTTCAAAAAAAACACTAAATACCTATTTATTTTTATTAGTAATAAATGATCCTTAATGTAGATTGAGCCAACCCAAGGCTACACACCAAGGATCACCACTGGCATTATCCCTAATGCTAAAACAAAATAACCTACTTGTAATGTCTTATTTATACTCTACCCCTATCTAAAACTTTTAGATCGGATTCTTCAATGGATACGGAGCTGCTAAACATTAGCTTTTAAAAGATTTCACTTTTTTAGATTAACTTCGCACATGCTAATGAAATTATAAGCATGTTAATATTTCCAGATGCATACGAAGCGGAACAGCTGCTGAAAGAAGTGGATGTTCACTCGGTGACCGGCGTGCTGAAGTTGTACCTGCGCGAGCTGCCCGAAGCTTTGTTCACTGATGCTCTGTATCCGGAGTTGCTGCGCGCGTGGGGGGCGACACAGGTAATAATACAAAACACAAAATAAAGGCTGTGTGATATGGTTTAATTGTATGTATTCTAAAGTATGTTATTATATTTAAATTATTAATAGTATGTATTATATTGTATTGCTTCCATTATGTTGGTTCTTTTGACTATTTTTTGTTTATTTATATTATATTGGTAATTGTAGCAAAGTCGTGCACGGTGGCCACCTCTACCTCCACAGGTGTCCACGGAATACCAGCGACGAGGTGCCAACCAGGTACCCCGTCAATATGCTGAGTGGGGACCTTTTCAGTTCCACAATAATCTTATGAGATTATAAGTTAGCTTTTAAGAAATGTATTTTTACTTATTGTTGTGGTTCCGGAATAAATATGTTTTCTTTCTTTCTTCTTTCTAATGATCCATATCAGTCCATTCCATATAATCCGATACCACTTCTGATTAAATCAGCTTCTACCCGCATTTGGTGGACTTTCCAGAGATCCGCGCCGAATGGTTTGGGGTGGAATCATCCCCTGTAGCTGTGTTTCTGAATACAAACGATCTTGAAGTAATTAAACACTAGAAACCGGGTTTTCTGCATCATTTTATCAAAATGGTAAAATTACTATAATACCTGTTTTTGCGCGACGTTTCGGCGACAATTGCATGTGGCGTGGTCACGAGCGGACTGGCGGCGCGCGGCGCCTCTGATGGTACGCGGAGGAAAATCTTCGTCCGCCCGCACATTTTCAACATTGTTAGTAGTGGTATACAGTCAGTTCGGCAAAACACACTAACACTATCCGGTTTTATTTTGGACGGTCCAAAACGCGATTTGCACCTTGCAATCACTGGATTCCATGCAGATAACAATTAGAAACCATCCATGCATGGAATCCAGTGATTTCAAGGTCATGGGTAAGAAACTACAAACCCCCACTGTTATTCTTCCATTGCTGTGTTGTTGTCTCATAGTTTACAATATTTTGTTTATGTATCTTGAAGATCAATAAGAATATTTTGTTTATTTATCTTCAAGATAATTGTGTTGTTCCTCAGGGCGCGGGAGCGTCGACAGACTCGGGCCCGGCGCACACGCGGCGGCACGCGCTGCTCAAGTGCTACGCGCAGCTGCCGGACCTCAACAAGAACTGCATCGACTTCCTGCTCAACCACTTCGTCAAGTTTGTGCACTTTATCCATAATACCATCATCATTCCTTATTGAATTTATTAGTCTTTCTTTTTACGATTAAACAAAGGCCAACAACTGGGCAAGTAATTTCGCGAAATTTTAAGTACGGCTCAAAGTTAATCGTCCAAAGTAGGACTTGCGCTGCGAGCTCCGAATCTGAGGCCAAAATTCAAACTTCGGACAGGGGGAAACCCAAAGCGTTCAACATTGATCCAAGTAACTGCCCGAAAAAGACTAAAAACTGTATTTCTAACAGCTAAGCTAACTTTATTATTAGCAATTGCGAGGTAGGAGGGAGCATTCAGCGCGGAATTGGAGAACGAAGCTAGGAGCGTTAGGCGAGTCTCTGGACTAAGATGGCTGTAGTCTGCTTACGCTTTCGTAAGGTGTCAGCCAGAAGTTAGTTAATATCTGTATTTATAAATGTTATCAGTCTCTGACATAGAGCTCCTACGGAGTCCTTTATGATTTGAATACACGCACTTTGCTCATATCCTACAGCCAGTAATATTCCTCATCAACTCCAGGGTGAACCAGCACGAAGGCGAGAACAAGATGTCCCTACACAACCTGGCGACGGTGTTCGGGCCGACCCTGCTACGGCCGATGGGCGGCGGCGCCGGCAAGCTGCGGGCCGACCAGCTCGCCGCCGGCACCGTGGACGCCATGGCGCAGGCCGGCATCCTCTACTGCCTCCTGCAGCAGCGCCAGCTCGCCGCACAGCTGTCCTCGCACCACCGGCCCAGGGACGACTAGCGCCGCCCGTCAGCTGCTCCATCAACATCCACCTATAGAACGAAACAACCTAATGGCGGCTGTGAACGTCGCGCGGGTTCTGACAAACGCCAAATCTCATCTCGAGGTAACTGAAAACTTTAATCGTCCATTGACGTCACCTTGATCGGTATTCTCCCTCATTTGTTTTTTCAAATGTTATTTGGCTTAGTTGTTCCCACCCAAACGATCACATTCGCGTAGTTATTGAGTTTAACAAAACACCAAAATACAATCTCACTTCGAATTCACTCGATGTGCACGTGCATAATGCCACCCCAGTACACAATTTTATGTGTCTGCGAAACGAAACGTGAGGTCAACCTTGCTCACTCTGCGCTCGCAATTCTTCTAAGCAGCCACGAGTTTTGATCGTACTGTACATGAGTAAATGAGACTGTTCTAAGGCGTCCTTCTGATGCATTTCGTTAGAGATTTCTGTATTAAATCTACGCGTAACCACATTTTTGGTGCGCTGACTAATTCCATTCAAAAGACATTGGAGCTTTCCATGCAATGCTATCACAGCTGGCCACGACTTTCTTCAATGGGGGCGAGTACGGCGGCGTTAACACACTTTGGAAATGTAATCTATGCTTGCTCACACATAGAATGTTTCACACTTTTCTGAAATTTGATTTCAATGCGCCGCGCCGCTTCGGTCGTGGCTAGTTAGAGCCCTTTTATTTTCCCACGACTTTTTTAAATCCTATTATAAGGCCACATGACGAACTTATTATTGATTGTCATAAAGTATTATAATATCGTATACATTCCATAATTATATGAAAATAACAGACTGAGCGTAAGGAGCATGAAATGTAAAAATGTGTCACTTGTAGTCCATTTCAACCAAACGACGCGCGATTTTTTTTGTTTAAAATTCTTTAATACGCATTTGTGCAATGTTTTGTTATGGTCTTCCGGAGAAATGTCCATAAAAAAATAAAATCAGAGAAAATAAAGCGGGGTCAGTTACAAATTAACTTGACTGGCGCGCGCTGTCGAAATCCAAACGATCCAGCACAAAATTAACAAGTTTTGAGTTAAGGTCACAAGCTTTGGTTATAAATAGACTGCTCTCATACTACCTACTAATGTTTACTCCCTTAGTGTGGAAATTGTATTACTATTAAAATTGGTCGGAAATAATAAGTATGGATGAGTATTAGTAAAAGGGACCGAAAAATTATAATCATAAATCTATTAGACTAAAATGGAGCAGACTGATATTGATAAAATGAGTATTAGTATTTATTTCCTAAATAAGAAAAATCCATTTCGATCGAAACATATTTGTTTGTGTCTGGAGATTATTTAATTTGCTTTATTTTATTATTACACACATATCTATTCTATTTATATGCACAAGTGATGTAAACAATATTCTGTATAAGTTTTTCACAAATGGAATGGCAGGCTTTGTCCACATTGTAGCATTTTAAATGCTAGTCGTGTGTTAATACATTTATATTATTATTTAAACTTGTGTTATCTAGCAACCCGATTTAAGAAACAGTAGTGTATTCACGATTGAATGTTGTCTAAGGACTTCAGCTAGGAATTCGCAAGGGTAAAATACGTGTTTGATTTCACATGTACTTGTAGGTTATGGTGTTACGTTAGTACTTAAAAATGAAATTTACCAAAAAAAAACTAGAACAAAGTTAATCTCATATTATGGATGGATTGTGTTGATTTTGTTGAGACATAACATTTATTTTCAACATTTATTTTGTTATATAATATATTCATTTCATAGTAGGATAGTTATTTGAACACCATATTATTATACTTTAAAATCATATTTTTCTTCACCAAAGACCACTTCTATATTAAACCCTGAAGGCTATTCTGTGTACTGTATGAAATATTTGTATTTTATTCATTGGATTGCCTATCGTAACTTAACAGATGTAAAACAACAAAATTATTTGCTATTGCTATTTAATTACGTTAAATGTAATAAGAGTGTAAAAGAAACCTTTAAAACTGTATTTTTTTACATCTTTTAGCAGCTGATCCACTTGTAAAGCACACAAGTAGTTGTGTTGAGTTAGTCTTATTTGACTTAGCGCAACTTAAGGGTGCCTTCTCACCATAGCAGAGCGAGAAAGTGAGGTTTTTCCAATGAAATTGCAATGTTTGTTTAAAATACTTCCGTTCATTTGTGAGCAATATTATTGTCCTCGCTCTATTGCGCTTCATCTTCTGGTGAAAAGGCAGCCTGATAGATAAATTATAGTGATGTTTTTGTCTTCTAATATTAATAATGGTGGCCACTCGTTTGTACATCAGAACCTCTTATTTACTATTTGGCGAATGCAATGAGGCTGACTATGTGATTTAGAATGGCCAATGTGAAAATACATGACATAGTTAGCACCAGCAGACTTCTAAGTTAAGTTTAGTGACTACTAATACAACAATTGCCACCATTATCGCTTTTACATAATATATTAAGACACCCTTTTAATATTTTTGCTATCATATTGCAAATAGATAATAGCTTTGAGGCATCACAAATCACTTAGATAAGGGTAATACTTAATTGCACTTTGCAAATATGTTGAGTCATTATTTTTAAATTTAATTATTAGGAGTACCTTTAACCAGACTGAGAGTGTATACCTGTGCTTACTGCTGCCAAATTAACTATTGCCAATAAAAAAGTTCTTGAGAAATCTAGTTGATCATGTGTTGAAAGCCTGTTAACAGAACCATGTGTTGCTAAATATTTTGCAGCCAACTGCTGCCGTTAACAAATAGGAGTTAGAAGTTCCAAATGTTACCTTGTAGATTCTGCAATTGTTTCAAAGAGAGTAAGTTTTTTTATTTAATTCATTCTAAATAATTATATTGTGCTGGTAATATTCCTGCTGTATTATAAAGTATTTACCCATTTGATTATTATACAAAACAATGTATTTGATTTTTGTATATAATTGACACTAAAATGTAGTTATGTAACTTTCGCAATAAAATGTATTTTTAATACACCTTTTTTGGGGTTTTTATTTTGAACATGCCTACAAAACTCATATTAGAAGGTATACATAATGGTATTATGTCCAACACAATGATGGGATTTACTCATGACAATAATTATAATAATCTGATATCACCCATACTTTAAATATTTTGTATTTATTGCTTCATGGGTTTCATGTATAAAAATAATAAGAGGAATCATCAAATGAACCTTATGTAGATGGAATTAGGTTTAAAATCAAAACCAATTGATTATTCAGAGTGCTTATTCCCATAGAACTAAAAATCAACTACCAATCAAATTATTTATTTCACTATGGCCTTGTAGTAAGATCTACCTAAACTGTTCTCTTATGATGATCAGATTTAAACATACACATCTATGCTTTTATAGTTACTCATCCAACTTTATTCTGCTTATAATCATAAATTGAAAGTCATAATTTGATGGAGCAAATAGTTTATTTTGTGCCTACAAAATTTAAAAAATTGTGCTAAATTTTTTGTGAAGTTAACTTAAATATAAATTAAAAATTACATCTGAAATACTAATTTCTGACAAACTTTCAGAATAATAGATATAAATAGCAATGATTAGTACAATTAAAGAAGCTATCGACTTTGAATGGCGAAACACAAAGAAAGCTAACAAAAACAGCCCAAAGTATAATGCTGCCCTTTTGATTGTTTTCTTAAATATATCACTTTTTAATTCATCATTTACACAGTATCCACTCCATAACACAGACTTTGGGTCACATGATGTGCAGTTGGAAGGGCCCTCACCCTTACAAGTTTTACAGGTCTCAGCACACATTTGGCATGCATAAGAGCCAATAAGGTTAGTGCAAAATTGTCTTTCTTTACAAATGGATGCATCTAGGCATTCATTCACATCTACACATGCACCAGTTACCATCTCCCACCCAGTTTTGCATCCTTTACAGACATTACTTCCAGGACCTGAACATTCTTCGCATGCTGGATGGCAAGGTTCACAACTAGATTCTACCATGTAAAAATTGCTAGCACATCGTTCACAATGCTTTCCAGCATATCCTATTTTGCACAGACATGTGCCGTTTCCACTTCGAGTGCCTTCACCATCACAGCTACCTTTGCCTCCACAAATTTCATTATTTTTATTAACAGGACATGGGTTACATAATTCACCATAGTGTAGCTTAGGACAGCAATACTGAAGATTTTCGATGCAAAGCCATGTATAGAGATCAGTTTGGGTATCTTCATGGAACCACCATTTTTCTAACACACTCTCTGCCTCTTCAGCAAGTGAATAACACTTATCTTGGTGTTTCTTTATCTCTGAACAGAGTCCTTCTTGTATTTCTACTAAACGTACCTCACTACGTGAATAAGATTTCAATTTTGACTCCTCCCAGGCAGCATCTCCTCCTTCATATTTTCCTCTCGAGGTTTTGTCAAGCCAGTGGTTGAAAGAATTTGATATTAATTTACATTGCTGGCATTCATTCAGTTTTCCCTTTTTTCCTGTATTTTGGTCTGGTGGTACTTTCTTTCCTATTATAATATCACAAGTTAAAACTAAACAAAACAAAAGTGCTTTGATTGAGAGTTGTATAGCCATAGTGATTAAAAAGAAAAACCTTACAATGTTACAGAATGAGCGTCTAACATGCCGAATTGCCGACTACTTGAGCGAACACAAGAACAAGACAATATTTGGAGTGGATAAATTTGGGTTGGTTGTTTTGATTGAAGGACTATCATAGAGAACCTTAAATTCTTCTCTGATAAGCGCTACAAAGACATAGCCTCAACTCTTTTAAAAAGTCGAAAGTGGAAGACTGAACGAGCAAAGTGGAGGGTGCCGAGCCTGTGCAGTGTGCACGCACAGTGTGCCTTAGCTCAAGCTGAGGTGATAGTAGAATTAGTAGATGTTTATGATCGAAGTCCTATTAGAAAGAACTGTGCACACTTTGACAGATGGTACCACCTTACCCCCATGTATTTAAAGGTAATTTTCCAGCTGCTGGAAGTCACGCTTGACGTGGCCCTCGATGTCGAACTGACTGGATGGAATCAAATCATCTGTGCGGTCCGTAATGCGATTACAGTTCTGTGGGCGCTCACGGTGATATCAGGCGTCCCGAATTGAAATATATCGCGTCAACTCAACGGTGCTCACAGCGCTGTCAGCGTTGAAACCAATTCGGACCGCTAGATAGTGACACATAACCTAACAAATTTTAAACTTTTAATTTCTATCATTCCCAGGTTAAACGTGCGATTCTTGTAGTAAAACTTTCTGAAACGTTATCACAGAAATAGATTTGTCCTAGCAAAGATCTATTCTGAGGAATATTGACAAGATTATATTTACGCGAAAATGTCTGTTTGACGTTTCATCTATGAATCTGACATAAGGCCCACGGCGATATCGCTCTGGAGCAATATCGTTGTGAGCGCAATATGGCGCCGTTAGTGACGTCACCCATGACGTAAAGCTGTCTGACGTTAGATGGCCCGTTAGCGCGATATCTCAATTCGAGACGCTCTGTGAGCGCGCTGTAATCGATTTTGACTCAATTCGGAACGCACCCTAGCTGTGCGGTCCGTAATTCGATTACAGGTCCATGAGCGCTCACGGCGATAACAGGCGTCCCGAATTGAAATATCGCGTCAACAGTGCTCACAGCGCTGTCAGCGACAAAATCAATTTGGACCGGATAGATAGTGACACATAACCTAACATTTTTTAAACTTTTAATCTCTATCATGCCCAGGTTAAACTTGCGGTTCTTGTGGTAAAACTTTCTGTTTTGTTATCACAGAATAAGATTTGTCCTAGCAAAAATTTATTCTGAGGAATATTTGCAAAAATATTTTTACGCGAAAATGTCTGTTTGACGTTTCATCTATGAATCTGACATAACGCTCACAGTGATAACGCTCTGGAGCATTATCGTTGTGAGCGCAATGGCGCCGTTAGTGACGTCACCCATGACGTAAAGCTGTCTGACGTTAGATGGCCCGTTAGCGCGATATCTCAATTCGGGACGCTCTGTGAGCGCGCTGTAATCGATTTTGACTCAATTCGGAACGCACCCTAGGACGATGTGTCTACACCCAGCGGGATCCCCTGTCTGGGAGACTTATGAGTGATACAAAGAATTAGATCTGAATATGTTCTACTGAATTATGCTGAAAACAGAATTTGTTCCGTAAAATAAACGAAATATTCGCTTCTTTAACCGACCTCCAGCCAGCGGGATATTTTCTTAAACTACGTCTGATGAACTGTAAATTGATATCAACTTTTAGATCTATATTTATTCTGTTTATTTAAAGAAAAATCAGTCTCCTGAAGTCCGTAATTCGGTCACAATCAAGCTGCAAAGAAACCTCCATTCAGCGGACTATTTCATCTAAGGATGTTATTATTTTATTGGGCACAATTTCTTGGCCGACCGTACCTAACTAACTGTGCGGTCCGTAATGCGATTACAGTAATGTGAGCGCTCACGGTGATATCAGGCGTCCCGAATTGAAATATCGCGTCAACAGCGCTCACAGCGCTATCAGCGTCAAAACCAATTCGGACCGCTAGATAGTGATACATAACCTAACAATTTTTAACTTTTAATTTCTATCATGCCCAGGTTAAACCAGCGGTTCTTGTAGTAAAACTTTCTGTAACGTTATCACAGAAAAAGATTTGTCACAGCAAAGATTTATTCTGAGAAATATTGACAAAAATATTTTTACGCTTAAATGTCTGTTTGACGTTCCATCTATGAATCTGACATAAGGCCCACGGTGATATCGCTCTGGAGCAGTATCGTTGTGAGCGCAATATGGCGCCGTTAGTGACGTCACCCATGACGTCAAGCTGTCTGACGTTAGATGAATGTCAGCGCGATATTTCAATTCGGGACGCTCTGTGAGCGCGCTGTAATCGATTTCGACTCAATTCGGAACGCACCCTAGTCAGTCTGTCACACGACGTACACACACTGTGCGGTCGCGGTCCGTAATGCGGTATAAGCGCAGAGAGTACAAAGTTATTAAAGTAGCAAATAATAAAACTTTAAAAAAATGTTGTTAAGCAGTAGGAGCAGTAGTCTTTTTTAGACAATTTTGTGATTTATTTTTAATGATTTAACATAATTTCAATGCAATGGTAGTGGTAATTTTATGCACGTACTGTTTTCTTTGAATTGTTTAACTGGATGTGTACTTAAATTTTAATATTGTGATTTACTAACGGAATATTGTACAGAACATTTGAAAAGAGTTTCGACACCGGTGGACTCACATAATTTTTGTATACTGTAATAGACTATTTGATTATTTTTAACCGCCGCACTCAGAGACGTCAATTAACGTTAATGGTTGATTAGCGTCAAAATTACATTTTTGAAAAGAGACTTTATAACAAATACAATAAAGAACTTTTCAGAATGTCAAATTTTGACTCTAATGAACCATTAACGTTAATTGACGTCAATCAAACAAACTAACTGCCGTACTCAGAGGAGTACGGCAGTTAGTTTGTTTGATTTAGTTCTTGGCGAATTGAAAGCACTCGTAATGGGTCTATTAAACCAAATAAATTTTTGATTGATTGATTGAGGAGATAGGTATAATCAAATTAATCAGTGGCAGTTTTCTGCTAAATAAAAGTCCAAGAATTTTAATGTTTCGTCAGTGCTCCTAGTCATTTGCTAAAATGCATGCATGCATCTTAGATTAAAGCAAATGAGGAAGATGCGGCAACAGCTAGCCGCGCGCGGTCCTACTAAACTGAGTACAGTGTACTTGGTTTGCTTCAGTCTGCGTTGATACACTGTGACGTGATGCTGTCTAACTCGTTGACATTGAAATACAATTTTCTATCTAATTAACGCAAAAAATGCCTGGCTGTGCCTTTATTCAGTACACAAATCATTCAAGGCGTAAAAACAAATCACAGGAAATCATGTTTCATGCGTAAGAACAACAAAATTATATTTTTAAAGAAAATATTCTCGTAATTTTCCATGAAATCCGACATTTTTGAGTGACCGAGACAGACAAAACGGGATGTGTGCATTAGACACGATACGATAGATTCCTGCAAAAACAGGTTTTTTTACATAGACTTTTCTCGCTCGCACTATTGAGGAGCCCATCGCTCTATCTTTATCTTTTGATGTCTTATCACTTCGTTAATATTTTGCGCAGTGTGTGTTCGTATGGATGTAGTGTGCGTGAAAGCCCATATTATAGTTGAGAATTATAAGAGCGTACCGTATCTTCCTCTTTTTCTTTAATCTAAGGCATGCATTCTCTTTTGCAACTCCGTACTGACATCGTCGTCCTTAGAGCTTGTCTAAGTCGTCGTCAGACGTGTGGATAGACATCGGGCATCTCCCTGGAAAGCTTTTGATGTGTGCAAAAAAATCGACAACAGATGGATTGGCGGCGGACGGACGCGTCTTTGCCGAAGTCAGATACCTACCACAGATGTACAGTTGCGTACAATAAAACCCCTACACACAACAGCGGACTCATCCTGCGGAAGACGTCAGTGGACGCATCTGCCGACCTATGGAGCCGGCATTACAAGCGGCATTCAAGAAAAGAGTGAACAGCCATTTGTTAGGCCGGCATGTATGAACTTAGACCGTTAGCCTTAACATAAGATCAGGTGAGATCGCGGTCAAATGCGGCCTACTCAAACATAAAAAAACAAACGGTGATAAAGGGTCCTGCGAGAGGGCTTCCGTTGGTAGTGTTTCCTTGTCTGACGTCTAGTAATAGAAAACATAATTATTGTACAAAAAGTAATAAATTAAATTATGAGAATTGTATGATTTACCAAAAACGACCGAACTGATTGAAATATTTATTATCAATTCGTTGTATTTGAAAGTAATTCCTGAGTAGGAGAGAAATAACACGTTAAACCACGCTCTGCAAGCTCTATGGCCATAACAATATTTTAAAAAAGATTTGGTGGCGCTAGTCGGCAGTGCAGCAGTGTCGTTGAAAAACGCAATTCCCATTCACTCACTTGGTATTCACCATAGAGCAATGATGTAAAGTAATAGATTGATAAAGCGCCTCTAAAAACGTGCCAAAAAATGAATTGCGCATGTGTGAGTGATTGTCTATATATGCGTTGACATCTGCTGTCATTTAGCACAATAGTGTTGGTACTTTCCATAACAATCTAACAGATTATCGAAATCACGAACAACAAATGAATAAAGGTATACTCGTATTCTTGAAAATAAAAGGCTGAGGTTCTTTATTATTTATTAGGTTTACTCGTTACATTGTTTATGATATCTAAACATCAACTACAGTAAGATTCACGAGAGTTGACCACTGCGCAGAAAGCATTTTTTAGGTCTCCTTTGAGGTGCGTGCGAGGCGCGGGAGGAATGCGTCAAGAGCGGAGCGACGCCATTGGTGCGCGCGCGTCACGTGATAGACTGCAGCAGGCCGCTCAGTCGCTATTCGTCTATCGCGGTTTTGACACGCTGCCGCTGCTGTCGAGTGTAATTGAAAAGAAAAGTGTTTCGCTGTTTTAGTTATTTGTTTCACATTGTTTTTGTTACTTCTTAGTATTGTTATTGCTTTTGTTCGTTGTTTTTGTTAAGTTTTTTGTTTTGACTTGAGTGGACAAATATGCCCCGAGGAAAAGGCAGTGCCCTAAATAGACAGTCGAGAAGGATGGTGTACGACGTGTTTAAATATTTTTCACGGGACTCTAAGACACTCGAAGCTTATAAAAAAACGGCAGCTGCAACAAACACGTCTGTATAGACAGTGCAAAGAATTATAAAAGAAAGTAAATCTTCGCCTTTCGTGGTGGTTTTTAGAACCCCTGGAAAAAAAAGACCGCGCGGTAACCCTGTCACAGACGCTGACGATTTTGACAAAGGAGTAATTAAGAGATGCATACATAACTTTCATATAACTGAAAAAGAATTGCCGACTTTAGAAAAGTTACGAAAGAAATTGAGTGACGATATCAACTTTAAAGGATCCAAAACTAGTTAGGGTCGATTGATAAAAAAAAATGGATTCAAATGGAAAAGAACGGAAAATAACCGAAAAGTTTTAATAGAAACATCCGCTATTCGGTTGTTACGGATCAATTACCTGCAAAAGCTTAAAGAATATCGAAGAAATAATAGACCGATCTTTTATACGGACGAATCATACGTCCATGCCACACATACTAAGCCCATGGGCTGGGCTGACAGTTCTAAGTGAATCTGATCGGACCGGAGGAATGGAAAAAAATATGTGAGAAAGTAAAATCAATAGAAGAAAGTTATATGCAAAGTGACCACATCGTGGATGACCTTAGGGATGAGTTGATTATTCGTGTAGGAGAATCTGATGAAAGCGAAGATCTGACAGATGTGGATTTTTCGGAATCATCTGAAGATGAAAAAAATAATACGGAACCCGGCCCTAGTTCCTCAAGGTCCACGAATCCCTCAAGTTCCATGATAGAGGGAATCATGGAACTTGATAGCGATAGCGACTAAATTTGTTTTTTTTTGCACAGTATTTTAATTCATTTTATTTCAATAAACATTTTAAATTAGGGACTTACGTTTAATTTATTTTCATAACCACCAGTTACAATATTATTAGGTACCTACATATAACAATGAAATATTATTTTGTGTTAAGTCTTTTCTTCATGAATGTACATATGCGCGACGGCCGCCATTTGTGGTCAAGATCCGTGAATCGACCTGTACGAGATGAAATAATATAAACACCTTCAATTATTATCCTTTTTTTAGGACTGGGTTAAATAGTATTTTGTTGGCCCGTACTCTGTAGATTTAAATTGATTTTCTTGTTTCGGCCTAGGCATATAGTCTTTGTTAACATAAGAACACGGTGGTCTTGGTATCCTACAAAAATAAAGAAATTTTAATTATCTGCTTTTTCAAACAAGTACGGTAGTGGTCATTATGATCGCTAAATTGCTCAAAAATGGCGCCAAGTATTGATTGTTATTGTTTGGTAGTTTTATTAGGCTTCTAGTCTGGGCCATGACTTCAGCTGTTAAAAAAATATCGACTACGTATATCGATATGTGTCATTCTTCATTTTGTACATCCCTATCGTAAGTGAATCAATTCAGTTTTTACACAAAATATTTTTCAATTCTTATTTAATTTCTGAAATAATGACTTATGCAGCATGAGGAACTAATATAATGATAGCTGAAATGAATTAATTGAACTGGGTAGTGAAAATAATTGCTCAAAACATAGTTTGAAAAAACCAATTACTTTCTGTATTTACCTGTGAAACTTTTGCATTTCTGGATCATTTCTATGATTCGTTTTATATTTGGGCACGCAACAAACCACTATTTTATTTTTATAAAGCTTCATCCACTTTTATCGCCCACTTTACATAAATTTTGAAAACTAAAATTTCCCGCTTTTGGCAGTGGTGTGGTGGTGTAGTTTTCGGTTTGATTTTGGCAACAAATCTTGGGCATATCTCTGTCTCTTTTCCTCTTGTGTGATGTCCATATATGCAATAGTTTCTCTTTTCCTCACTTGATCACTCTATAAGTGTTGAAAACACGCTCTGGAAGCTCTATGCCATAGAGCTTCCAGAGCGTGGTATTCACTCATTCATACCATCCATCATTCGTTCATTAAATTACCTTCGTTCGTTTTTGCATCGAGGTGAAAACGCAATTTGTATTTCTACTTTTATTTGAAGATAACTTCAAACTAATAATTTAGTTTCAGATTTAATAATTCATTACTGCTCCCTAGCATATTTTGATTAGGGTTAATTACTTCCAAAGTAAAAAATAACCTCGAGTAGTGACATGCGAGTTTTGATGTGCTTTTAATTTTTTATTCACAACACGATGGCGGATAAACTAAGGTAAGAAGCCAGCTGTTTCATTAATTATCCAAATTGATGAGACCCTGTGGTGGGCCCATTTTATTAATGGAGATGTGTGCTTTTCTGAAGATACCCAGCACTTTAGTACTTGATAGACCTAACTGTTTAGTTGTATGGGCAGCATCAAAATCCGCTCAACATTTGTCTTTCTATAGTCATAACAGAATAGTTGAACAATTTGACCTTATGAATAGTTCTAGTGCTGTTCAACTGGTGTTGCTGACCATACTTTCCAATGGGAGAGACGTTATATCACAATCATAGCATTCTTTGTAATGGGTCATGTGGGAGTTTTCTGGCCTAACCTTAGTATGCTTGACTTTCTGATACTAGTTTTATTTATAAATCTTGAGCTGAAATTCATTCTGAATTGTTAGATAACTATTCTAGATCTTACCTAAAGACCATCACAAGTTAATTTGCAAAAGTAACTGTGGCCAATCTGTAGTGGAGTAATAATGAATGGCTAATTAAAGGAAAAGTATACATAGTTCTGTGTTAAACCCCATAGTAGAGGATTTGCCATACCACACCCAGTTTAAAAATTGTCTTGTATATTTGGGACATTTTCAATTTGTGAACATCACATTACAACTGATAAATATACTTGAATTTATCCACCCACTGCGCTAATGGATCTGTGAATATTACATATATTGGTCATACATTGTGAAGGTAGAGTTCAATTATATTACAAAATGAATTCTTTATTTACCTATTTGATCAAAGAGCATTGACTATAAAATAGCTTAAATGCATAATAAGTGAAGTAATGTAATTTTGAATGTCTATCAAATCAAATATTCAAATGATTTAACATTTTAATTTCAGGATCAATACCAAGTTTGACATGAAAGGAAGTTATGAGCCGTCAGATTCTGAAGATGATTATTCACCTCATGAAAAAGAGCTACTTGATAAAGTACGAAAGAGAAAACACAATGATACTGACAGCGAAGAGGAGATATATGCTTTCTCTGAATCAGAGGATGACTTGGAGCAGAAGAAAGAAGATTTAGGGTTTGCTGACAGTGATGTAGAAGGCCAAGAAAACTCTGAAGATGATTTGCCAGATTCTAGAGCTTGGGGAAAGAAAAAGCAGGCATACTATGCTACAGACTATGTTGATCAGGACTATGGCGGCTTTGGTGATGATGAAGAGATTGCTGTTAGGGAAGAAAATGAAGCCAAAAAAATCCAAAAAAGACTTTTGGAGCAGCTTGGAGATGAAGATTTTGAATTAGATATTTTAAACAAACAAGTCAAAGATGCAGAAGAAAAAGAAACTGTGGTTAAGAGTGACCTGAGCCAGATGTCTAAAAGGCAGAAACTAGAACTACTTGAGAAAGAAAGTCCTGAATTCTCTGGATTGATTGAAGATTTTAAGACCAAGTTGACTGTTGCAAAAGATGATTTACACCCACTTTTAAAGCTTGTTAAAGATGGAAAAGTTCCAAAATGCCCTGCTTCAAAGTTTGTTAAGACAAACTATGACCTTATTTTAAATTACTGTACAAATATAAGTTTCTATTTATTACTGAAGAGTCAAAGAATAAACATACAGAATCATCCTGTTATAAAAAGATTGTACCAGTATAGGCAGATGTTGAATAAAATGGAACCCATTTTCTTAGAAGTTATAAAACCACAAATAAATAAAATCTTATCTGCAGTGAGGAATAACTTAAAACTACATGTTACAGAAATAAAAACAGAACTCAATGAAAGAAAGAAGCGTAAATCTGATAAATCTGCTTCTGAATCATCTGCTAAGAAACTCAAACTTATTAGTGCCTTAGAGAAAGATGATGGTGAAGACACAGGTGTTTCAGACAATGAGGATGAATATGAAGGCAATGATTACTTTAAATCACAAGACGCAAGTAATGTTGCTAAGAATAATGATGAATCTGAAGAAAGTGGTTATTCTGATAATGATGCAAATGCACCTGATGATACAGAAGAACAGAATAAACCATCAACATCATCACAAATTGTGACTACTGAGGAAGTAGGGGATAAACGAGAGATAACTTATCAGATTGCCAAGAACAAAGGTTTAACACCACATAGGAAGAAGGAACAGAGGAATCCAAGGGTAAAACATAAGCTGAAGTTCAGAAAGGCTAAGATCAGGAGGAAGGGTGCTGTGCGTGAACCTAGAACTGAGGTCACCAGGTATGGTGGAGAGACTTCAGGAATAAAAGCAAACGTGAAGAAGAGCATCAAAATAAAGTAACATGAATACAAAAAAATATTTATTATAATGTAACAATTTTATTTTATTTCATAATAAAGTAATCCTCATTATTTCCGCATTTTTAATGTTGCCACCTGAAACAAATTCATTGATTTATTATAGAAATTCATGTAATACATGTAATTCATCTTGAAAGGTCACAAGAACCCAATTGTGAAATACTACTATAGTACGATTAATAATTGTAGTCAGTGAAATGACAACTTCAACAGTGACTGATACAAAAAAGGGTGACCCGCTACAATAGTGACGTTCGGCAATCACTAGACTAAGACATTTAGTCATGATTTATTTTATGAGGTATCAAAGCCTTTTTTAAATAATTGTAAATATTTAATAGTGTACAAAACGAATTAAATAATTACGATTTAAGAAATATGGGCCCTACCTCCATATTAAAACTTCTCACTTAAAAATTATAACCATAGCTGGAAAAAAAATGTTCAAAGAGGTTCAGGGGAATTAACACTTGAAAGTCAGCAAAATACAAGTAATTATATACGTTTTTATTCGTTACGGTTGCTATTGATTCCGACTCCGATTCTGAATTCATCTCTTCATGATAGTCCATAATATTATTATTTGATTCAAAAATAAGTAAACCGGAATCTACAAAACCTTCATCACTGCCTATATATGAAATTATAAGGCGTCGTCCTTTGCCGGTTGGGCCCTTTAGGCCTGTAGTCAAACCTTTAGAAAACACTTGTATGGAAGATTCTACTGTTGTATCCTCCCAAACTTTTCCAGTTGTATGACCTGTTTATAAACGAAATTCTTACCTGTAAATAATATAATACAGAAACAAAACATTTTGAAACTGAAAATCTATTTACTAAATACAGTTTACCGAAATACCTCTATGTCTCAAAACGAAAGTCTGACCAGTGTGTGTTGCCAGTAATGACATATGGAAGTGGGACGTGGTCATTCACTACGACTTTTTTGCCAGGCTGTAATGTCGACTAACTTTTAATTGTAAAAACTCGATTTACCACATCACTATTTATTTGGGACTGAAAACCTGCCACACTGAAAATGTCATTTCACTGACTACAATTAAAAATCCGAGTATAGTACGATTAATAAATTGTAGTCAGCGAAATGACAACTTCAACAGTGACTGATACAAAAAAGGGTGACCCGCTACAATAGTGACGTTCGGCAATCACTAGACTAAGACATTTAGTCATGATTTATTTTATGAGGTATCAAAGCCTTTTTTAAATAATTGTAAATATTTAATAGTGTACAAAACGAATTAAATAATTACGATTTAAGAAATATGGGCCCTACCTCCATATTAAAACTTCTTACTAAAAAATTATAACCATAGCTGGAAAAAAAATGTTCAAAGAGGTTCAGGGGAATTAACACTTGAAAGTCAGCAAAATACAAGTAATTATATACGTTTTCATTCGTTACGGTTGCTATTGATTCCGACTCCGATTCTGAATTCATCTCTTCATGATAGTCCATACTATTATTATTTGATTCAAAAATAAGTAAACCGGAATCTACAAAACCTTCATCACTGCCTATATTTGAAATTATAAGGCGTCGTCCTTTGCCGGTTGGGCCCTTTAGGCCTGTAGTCAAACCTTTAGAAAACACTTTATTTTACTGTTGTATCCTCCCAAACTTTTCCAGTTGTATGACCTGTTAATAAACGAAATTCTTACCCGTAAATAATATAATACAGAAACAAAACATTTTGAAACTGAAAATCTATTTACTAAATACAGTTTACCGAAATACCTCTATGTCTCAAAACGAAAGTCTGACCAGTGTGTGTTGCCAGTAATGACATATGGAAGTGGGACGTGGTCATTCACTACGACTTTTTTGCCAGGCTGTAATGTCGACTAACTTTTAATTGTAAAAACTCGATTTACCACATCACTATTTATTTGGGACTGAAAACCTGCCACACTGAAAATGTCATTTCACTGACTACAATTAAAAATCCGAGTATAGAATTGTATCACAGCATGCTTACTTATGATTCTACTACTTACAATTTTAGGACTTTGTCTTTGCCTCCTGAGGCAACATATGCACCATCTGGAGACCAGTCTACTGCATACACTTCATCAGCATGCCCTGGGAGGTCCAACTCTAATTTTTTTGTCTTCATGCTCCATACTAAAATAAATTACAATCTTTGTACTTCGATGCTGTAGTGTTTAGCTTAAACTGTATAAAACAAAATAAAGCCTAAGTACCTTTCAGAGTAGAGTCTGCACTTGAGCTGAGCAAAAGTCTTGAATCTGCAGACCAGGCGACACTGTACACTGCTTGAACATGGCCTCTTAATGTGGTGATGAATTTCCCAGTTACTGACTCCCATAATTTCACAGACTTGTCAAATGATGCTGATGCTACTATCCTGGTTAGAAAAATATTTCAGTTAGATTTTAGCAAAATAATAGGTAGACTGTGGCAACACTGTCGCGCAAAAAGTTCGTCTTACTCGCGATAATGTAGCCAAAGCTTTATACAATAAACATTCAGAAAATCTACCTTGTGTCTGGGGAAAATTTTACATCATTGACCAGCTGCTGATGACCTGTCATTCTTGCCATTGGCCTTTTTTCTTTCTCAGGTAGCCACAAGAATAAAGTAAAGTCGTCTGAACCGGATACTAATCGTTCAGCACCATCACGACAAACTGCCTCATATCTGTCTAGGGCCCGTTGTTTTAGTATATTCTCTGCAAAACAGGTAAATTATAGATACCTAAATGCAAAAAAATAACAAATTTCAATGGTCAATATTAAAAAAAAGAGTTTAAAAACTAAAACCCGAGTAGTCGGGTTTTAGTTTTTAAACTCTTTTTTTTGTCTCTTCTTCTTCTTCTTCTTGTTGAAGAACAAGAAGATATATTGATAACTTTGGAAGAGCGGTAACTTCCTAATACAGGTATTTCTATACTTAAAAGGAAAGTTACCACAATATGTTGTTAAATTAATTTATCTAAGAAATAAAACATTTTCATTTTCATTTTTTCATTTTCAAAGACACGCCATAAAAAGTACGAAACAAGAAAGCAGTGTACGCTAGCCGGATAGAACATCCAACATCCGTGATCATAAGCAATAAAGATTTATGACTATGACTAAGACTATTCCGCTAGCAGAGACTGCTTTAATTCTGCACTCTAACCCCCGAATTCACAAACGACAATCAACGCTAAGCACGTGCTCACGCTCATGCTGTCCCGTAAAATGTCAATAGAACTGGAAGTACATAGTCAATTTAACGTGACGTTGTGACCTATAACCACTGGGCGACCAAAAGGCTTCCAAAGACACCTCATTTGTCTAATTATGATTACTAGTTCAGAAGTTACGCGAGACCAGAATAAAGCCACATACAAACAGGTCAAAATCATAACCCTCCTTTTGCTTCGCTGGAGTCGGGTAAAAAATAAATGATAATGTCTACATACGATCATTGATATATCCATGTTGATCTGTTACTGGATGGAAAGGGCCAGTTCTGAGTACATAGTCTGTGCTTAGAGCTAGTGTGTTGACCCAATGGCCATGACCCTCTAGTGTCCTACAAAGGATACCATCTTCAGCTCTCCATACCTTAAACATAATAAGATAGATACAGACACTATACACTTTGACAGTTTGGAATCTCAAAGCCTGCGAAAATGCCCTTTTCAGCTTATATGTTACGCTTTGAGTGAAGCTGTACTATTTTTAGCTATGAAAGGTAAAACTCCTTGGAATTAGAGTATTACTGTGACTTAATAGTACTTCTACATTTTCACCTATAAACTTGTAATGATTATAACTTTCATAGTAACATAATTAGGAATGTGATATCAGTAAAATACACCCACCTTGATTGTTCTGTCCTGAGAAGATGTGTAAATAAGTCCAGTTCCACCCCATTTTACAGATGTGACTGCTTTTGAGTGTCCCGTCAAACTTAAAATAGTAAGACAAGTGACTGTGTCCCATATTCTGACATCACCATCTTTTGATGAACTGGCCAATTTTCTACATTCAGGATTCCTTGAAAATATAATATTTACCATCAGTACATACTCAATTCCCTATTCATTGTTTTGGTTAGGGCTTTCTATGATCCTGATCATATCATCAATAATATTGTTTGTTCCATTTTTAGATGTCTAAATGCTGTGGATTTTGAAATAAAATTAAATTATGTTTCAATTGATGAGTATAAATATAAGAATTGTGCCAGTAAAAGAGTAAAAGGGCTTTTTTACGATGTAAAGGAAATGTTATTACCTGTGATAAGGCTCCCAAGCCAAAGCTGTGACCCACTGTTTATGTCCCAACATCGTCTTTCCCACTTGGTTGCCAGTCTTGGGGTCCCATATCATCACTCTGCCTTGTTTGCAAGCTGATGCTAATTTGGATCCATCTGGAGACCAGCTGATACACAGTACCCAGTTGCTGTGACCTTGATATTAGGAATCTATGTTACTTAGTAATCCAAATTTATTATTCCAATATTATATATAATGATTTCATCTAATTACATATTTTCCAATAGTTTTTATCTCACCTTTACACTCATGAAGGGGTGTTTGTGTGTGCAAGTCCCAAAACCTCACAGTTGTGTCTCCTGATCCACTGGCTAGCTGTTTCCCTGAGGGGCTGAAGCTAGTTGATATAACAGCTTCTGCATGTCCAGGTATTGAACTAGAAAATTAAGCATAAAGCATAATATTTAGGTGTTCGAGCCTTCGCTTGAACCACCTTTGAGATTACACCATCGGAATTCATATCAACTATCTCTTACAGCACTAGCTTTTCCCTCGTTCTACAGTCTATGGTACCGTTTGTCTGTGGTATGGCTGTCAATGGTGACAGCTTTAAAGGCAGCGCGCGGCTGGTATTTCCTTAGTACGCTTTCAGAATTCTTATCTATCAACACGTCTCAAAGTATACTTGCTTACTTGCACTTGTGCTCACCGGGTGACTCGTTTTCCTACGGTGAGTAGCTATCTGCGAAACGCCGAAATAAATTCCGCTCGGCGCCCAATGGCCCAGCGACGACATAGGATTGTTCCTATGCAGGTTGCCCAAACACAAGGCACCTGTGGCATCACGAGTTAATGGCGTAATACCGCACAAGAGGTCATGTCGAATCAACAATTCGACGTCCTGTCGAGCTGATGCCTTACCATCGGGTCGAACGCAGTACTTAAACGATCGTAATAACGAACGGTCGCGTCGAACAATCGATCTGACGCACCGTTTATACGACGTCGTTTCAAATAATTAGTCTGACGTTTTGTTTATTCGACACGTCGTGTCGAATGAATGATCAATCTGACATCTTGGTTTATACGACGTCTTGTCGAAATAAATAGACTTGACGACCGACGGATTATACTGTCAGTTACACTAGCTCAGTTTATTTTTGACGCTAGGTTTTAATAGTGATGGTTATTACAGATTATGGAAGAACTAACTACGATGGGGGAGCTTGCTACCCTCCCGTGTCATGACGAAGAGGATGCAGAGGCGTTCCAAACCATAATCTCCATCATAGACCGGGACTTTCCCTCAACCTGGAGATCCTGGGTCGTCCGCAACTACTCCTTCAAGGATGTATTCGGCGAAGCAATCTCACAGAAAATTGACGCTAAGCTAAGGTTTGCTGTACCTCTGGCTGACATAGCGACGGCATTTAACCCGTCGTCGCCTAGTTTATCCGAAAGACGTTACAGATCAATTAAAACAAAGCTTTTAAAATGGCCGTTGGGGAGAGCATTGGTGTATGCTCCGCATAGTATCATGGAGATGATCCACGCCCCTGATTACAACAGCTTCATAAACGCCGTCCGAGTTTTGAAGCCAAAGCTGGTCAACAGACACACTGCTTCCGCTCAGTTGCGAGAGTGTTTCGAACAACACGATTCTTCTCGGTCCCAAAAATCAGGGTCGGTCTCAAGCAGTACCCCGCTAAAAAGGAAGAGATTCGACGCCAGCACACCTTCAGTTGCTTGTTCACCTCCTCAACCTCAGCCGATTCCATCACAAAGGAGAGAAGATCCGGCACTAGTGGAGATTCTGAACAAGCAACTGGAAATGTTTAACCAACTGCTAAGGGCATCGACGGCACAGAACGAGAACATAAAAATACTAATTAATCGTAAAGACTCAGGGGTTAGAAAGACATCGGACTTGAACGAGTCGTTTGAATCTGCACCTGACAGTACATCTAGTGACACTGAAAAGGAAACAAGGTCTGCCGTTTCAGAAAACGCGGGAAGCATGGATTCCGGTGCGGAAGAGGACATGCTAAGATCTGAAATAGTCGAAGCTCAACGAAAGCTGGCGACGTTAACGAATAATAGATCGGCAAAAGATAGCGCGACATTTCAATTCTCTCCTTTCACCACTGAAAGAGACCCAAAAGTTGCAAAGGCTGATCCCGAGCTTTTGAGCCAACTCGTGAACTGCCAACGGTTCCAACAAGATGGTTGGCGAAACATCAGATACGCCGACACGCAAAAAATTTTTCAAGCGGCTCCAGGGTTTTCCGCGCTAAAAACAAACAACATTCTAGCGGGAGCAGCTCCTAATCACAGGTCCGACACCATATTGGAAAAGTGTGATACAACCTTGGGGGCGATAGCAAACGGGTTGCTGCAGCAGAGGAGAGACTTCCAGGAACTGTTGAACATGATGCCAGAGTCCATAAAAAACAAAGTGGGCAAAGACTTTCTCGATGCCAACTCCAACTTCAAGAAAACCTCTGATAACTTACTACAATATGTGTGTGGACGTCGCGCCGAAGTAATCCAGCAGCGGAGAGACGCGTATCGTCCAACTAACAGAATATTAAGACAAATTCTGGATGACATTCCACCCTCCGAATCGCACCTATTTACAGACCAGAAATTGGTCGATACAATTAAGGAGCAAGGCGGAATCTACAAATTTTTTCCAAGCAGAAAAAGACAATCACCTCACACTAATAAGAGAAGTTACGACAGCAGAAGAAGAGATGCTTCCAAGGGCAACTCGAACTCAGGCACCTGGAAGAAGAAGAAGGCTTCTTATAGCAACGAGGGCGCTCCCAAATGGAACACATCGGCCAAAGGGAGAAACGGAAACTCCACAGGTCGAACTCAAAACTTTCAGTCCAAGCGAAAAGGGCCGGAAGACAAAAAATGACTCCTTCGAAGCAGGGCGCTTAAAAGACTACGCAAGCCAATGGAGTCAAGCGCCTTCGAATGTGTTGGACATAATAAATGGATACAGAATTCCATTTCGTCTGAAGCCTCCAATAAAAATATTCACAAAAGAAATTGCCCTAAAATTCCAAACAAAAACCTCTCCGGAAATGTCGTTGGAAATAGAGAAGTTGCTGAAATCGCAAGCCATAGAAAAAACCAACCTGAAATCGGGCTATATATCCACTCTCTTCTTAAGAAAAAAGGGAGACGGATCAAACAGGCCAATATTAAACTTGAAAGGGTTAAATCGTTTCGTGGCTGCGCCGGAGTTTCGGCTAATAAATCACCAAAAAGTCTCCTCGCACCTAGAACTAGAAGATTACATGGCGAAAATAGACATCTCAAACGCCTACTTTCATATCCCGATCTCACAAAGTCACCGACGCTTTTTGTCGCTGGTTTACGACGGGCAAACATACCAGATGACTTGTCTTCCATTCGGACTTGCCAGCGCACCAGCTGCATTCGCAAAGATAACCAATTGGGTTGCACAACAACTAAGGGAAAGGGGTCTGAAAACGATTGTTTACTTGGACGATTTTCTTCTCATACACAAAGACCCTCGAATCCTCGCCAACCAGATGGAATACGCCATAAAACATTTGGAAAAGCTAGGATGGCAGATAAACTATCAGAAATCTTCGGCAGCGCCATCCAGGGAACTAGAGTACCTAGGGATAACCTGGAATACAGAAAAGAACGAAAAAGGATTAGAACCCAAAAAGATAGTAAAACTAAAAGCACACCTTACCGGATTGTTAAAGAGAAAACGATGGAGTTGGCTCGATGCAAAAGTCATATTGGGCAAACTAAATTTTGCTTCATTCGTAGTCCCGTTGGGACGACTTCATTGCAGAATATTGCAAAGGCTGTCCACCCGGCTACCAAAGGACAAACGGAACTCGAAATTCCCTCTTCCAGAAGCAGCGCAGAGGGAGCTCAGCTGGTGGTTAAACAACACGAACTACAACTCCCCTATACACCACCCGGCCCCGACAGTATTCATAACCACAGATGCAGCCGACAAGGGCTGGGGGGCATTAGTGAACGGCCGACGTTTTTGGGGATTATGGTCCCCCGAGCAACAAAAGTGGCACAGCAACCAGAAAGAACTATGGACGGTATACGAGGTCCTGAGTCGGCTGAAGGGCGAAATACAGGGAAAATCAGTGATGTTACAGACAGACAATCGCACGAGTGTGGCCTACATCATCAAACAGGGAGGAACAAAGTCTTTGATTCTGTTACGGACTGCGACGAAGATACTAGAACACTGCCAAAAGTTACGGTGCCACATTACAGCTCGTTACATACCAGGTCTGTACAACGGGATAGCGGACGGACTATCGAGAGCGAAGGAGCCACCGGAGTGGCATCTCAGCAGAACAGCGCTACGAGCAGTCTTTCGGGAACTAGGCTGTCCCGACATAGATCTGTTTGCCTCGAAAAGGTCTGCAGTCGTACCATCTTACGTGAGCGAAGATGCAACAGACGAACGGAGTCAATTCACCAATGCATTCAGCCGGACTTGGCACTTCGAGCTGGGATGGATTTTTCCCCCACCAGCACTAATCCCACAAGTTTTACGTCACCTAAAACTATCCAAAGGACAGTATCTCCTTGTAACTCCAACATGGAAGAGGGCTTTCTGGGAACCCGAGGTACGCCGAATAGCCCTAGGTCCTCCGTTCAGAATTCAGAACTTACAGTCGAACCTAGTCGACTTACGAACCAATCGCGCACCACCAGATGTAGACAAACTAAATTTGGTGGTATGGAAGGTTCGGGCTGGGCAGATCAACTAGAGGGCTGGTCGGAACCCGACATTCACTTATTAGAAGGTTCTTGGAGACCCTCGTCGTTAAAAACATATAAGCCAGCCTGGACACGATGGCACAAATGGGCCCTAACAAACGGAGTGCAGATCAACAACCCAAGTCCTCAGGCTTTGGCTAAATATCTTTGTCATTTATTTATCAAAGAAAAGCTAGCACCGAGAACTGTAGCATTACATAAGTCTGTAGTTGTGACGTTTGCGAGCCCTAATGGGACAGAAACCTTAAGTTCGCACCCACTTGTGAGACAAGTCCTCAAAGGCATTTTTGCACGTAACCCACCTGACAAAAAACCTTTAACCTGGAAAATTGATGATCTAGTAAATTTCTTAACAAGCTATACATTTGACGAAGACAGTTTATTTGGGGTTTCTAGACACACAAGCGTTCTTCTGCTACTGGCCTCAGGAAGAAGAGTACACGATCTAACGCTTTTGAGTTTAGAAGGAAACGCGTTCGAAGATAACGATAATGAAATCATATTTTGGCCTAAATACGGCTCAAAAACCGATTCGTCAACATATCGTCAGTCAGGGTGGTCGCTAAAGAGTACCCACGATTGTGAAAAACGTCTTGATCTAGTGCTTTGGGTTAAGGAACTCATAAGGGTTTCGGAACATAGACGAAGTTCTAAGGGCATTTATAATCTGTTTCTCACTACACGGGGAACAGTCAAGGGCGCTTCCCGATCTGTAATAGCAGGATGGATCAGATCATTGTTTAAGGAAGCCAAAATTGATGCTTCTGCAGGCAGCTTCAGAGCTGCAGTAGCCTCGGATATCTGGTCGAGTAACCGTTTTAATATAGAGGAAGTGCTAAAGAGAGGGAACTGGAGGAGTGAAAACACTTTTTTGAAGCATTATTTCAAAGAAATACCTAGGCGCCCGGGCATTTTACGTAACGCCCTACTTGATTCTTTCGCGCCTTTGTAAATATTAATTTCAGTTTATATAATGCTAAATATAATTAAGGAGTAAATATGTATACGTTAATAAGTTATCAGAACCGATTACCCTCAAATTGTAAAGGAACCTTTAAACAATCTGTTGATTAAGATAAAAGTTGCTGTTTGCAAATAAAACATAGGTTTAAAACAATAATCTTATTTTTCATTCCACATTGCTTATTCACCTAAATCACAGTACGCTTATAGCAGCGCCGGCAGAAGGTAAACACATCTCAAAGGTGGTTCAAGCGAAGGCTCGAACACCTAAATAGAACCGTTTTTCCCCCAAAGGGTAAAAAACGGATATTTAGGTTTCAGCCGAAGCTTGAACCACCACTTAATGCCTTGCCGGCTTAAGGTACTGAGGAAATACCAGCCGCGCGCTGCCTTTAAAGCTGTCACCATTGACAGCCATACCACAGACAAACGGTACCATAGACTGTAGAACGAGGGAAAAGCTAGTGCTGTAAGAGATAGTTGATATGAATTCCGATGGTGTAATCTCAAAGGTGGTTCAAGCTTCGGCTGAAACCTAAATATCCGTTTTTTACCCTTTGGGGGAAAAACGGTTCTATTATTGATCTGTTGAATGTCCACATGCCGTTTGCACCATTGTCAATGATGAACAGAATCAGATGTCTTCCATATTTATATTTTGAAGCCTTAGAGAACCATATTTTTGCCATTTACTATAAATCAAAATAAAGTGAATAAGTAGACATTAATATATTCTACCAGTGGGATTCTATGAGGTCCCATACACAGTATTTAAGGTACATGTGTGTGGCACATGAGCTGGACTTGCTTTCGAATATCTGCCATTCAAGAGTTTTTCAGCCCCAATGACCAAATTCTTAATAAATTCATTTGACTTACCTGGTACATCTTGTGACTGGCCGAACTCTAAACACAGCTTGTTCTTGATATATAATTTCAACAACTTCCTCAGAGTTTAAGCTCTTGATATCCAAAGCATCTTGGAGTGTGGTAGCAATTTCTTTGTCTTTGACAAAGAAAAGAAACGGTTTATCTTCCTGAAAAACCGTGGACATTAATCACTTATTTGCCCTATAGTCAATTCAACTATGGAAAAATGGCCAATGATATTTAAATGGTATTTACCTCTTGTAGAAGTGCATTACAAATGAGTTGGAGTTGGTCTTTAGTGATATTCAGAGGTAAATCCAAGGGAGAGCCAACTTCTTCACCAGAATCAGATTTGAATTTAGCTTGTATACAGCTTGGTAAATCTGTATCCATTTTTAGAGACAATAACTGCAAAATAATCAATAAGGTTATGTTTTATTCAGTGTTTTGACTGAAGAAAGCGTGTGCGTGTGGTACTGTGGTGGTGGGTTTTGACTTTTGGGACAAAATTTGACAACAGATTATTTTAACGAACGAACGTCAAAAGTGTGACGTTTCAGACGTTTGCAGGATGTGCGGTGCAGCCCTTATAAATCCCACCTAGGATGAGGAATTGAGGAGCCCTCCTCAAGTCTCGAACTCAATGCAACTCAAGGGTTGAACTACAGATAAAATATTTTTTTAAATAATATTTTAGTTTTGACATTAGTACAACTGCTATTGGCAACACTGATAAATGTCCGACTTCGACATTCCACATACGTGTTATGTTTATTTTATTTAGGACGTTACTGAATTCTACTTATTTGCTGGATTAAAATGAAGTTTCTTTGTTTGTTATTTACCCTGTGGACTATAGCAAGATGCGACGAACATACACACATGTACAAAGATGGAGAACAGGTAGTTCTTTGGATGAACACTGTGGGACCATATCACAACCGACAGGAGACCTATGCATATTTCTCGCTGCCGTTTTGCGTTGGCACTAAGGTAACTATCGGGCACTACCATGAGACGTTATCAGAAGCATTGCAGGGTGTTGAGCTCGAGTTCAGCGGCCTCGACATAACATACAAGGATAACGTGCCGGCGCAGCAGTTCTGTGCTATAGAGCTGAACGAGCAATCTTATAAAGCGCTTGTATACGCAGTAAAGAATCATTACTGGTATCAGATGTACATAGACGACCTTCCGATATGGGGTATTGTAGGAGAAATTGATGGAGATCATCATTACATTTGGACCCATAAGAAATTTGATATTGGTTACAATGGAAATAGGATTGTGGAAGTTAATCTTACTGCAGAAAATAAAGAGAAATTGACACCAGATGCGAAGATTCCATTCACATATGAAGTGAACTGGAAGAAGAGCAATATTCGTTTTGAAGACAGATTTGATAAATATTTGGACCCTAACTTTTTCCAGCACAGGATACATTGGTTTAGTATTTTCAACAGTTTTATGATGGTCATATTCTTGGTTGGACTTGTTTCAATGATCCTCATGAGGACACTCCGAAAAGACTATGCTCGATACTCTAAAGATGATGACCTTGATGATTTGGAGAAAGACTTAGGAGATGAGTATGGGTGGAAACAAGTTCATGGTGATGTGTTTAGGCCTGTACCTCACCTAGCAATGTTCTCTGCCCTTGTTGGCTCAGGATACCAGCTGACAGTAGTGACTCTGGCAGTAATCATCTTCACCATATTTGGTGAACTTTATACTGAGAGAGGTTCTTTATTATCAACTGCAATTTTCATCTATGCTGCAACCTCTCCTGTGAATGGGTACTTTGGAGGATCCTTGTATGCCCGGATGGGGGGAAAACTATGGATAAAGCAGATGCTGCTTTCTGCTTTCTTGTTACCTGTTTTAGTTTGTGGGACAGCATTTTTCATTAATTTTATTGCTATGTACTACCATGCATCTAGAGCCATACCATTCGGCAGCATGATTGCTGTAATGTCTATCTGTACATTTGTAATTTTGCCCTTGACTCTTGTGGGCACTGTACTAGGCCGTAACTTGGCTGGTCAACCTGATTATCCTTGTCGTATAAATGCAGTGCCAAGGCCAATCCCTGAAAAGAAATGGTTTATGGAACCATTTGTTATAATCATCATGGGAGGAATTTTGCCCTTTGGTTCTATCTTCATTGAGATGTATTTCATATTTACTTCTTTCTGGGCTTACAAAATTTATTATGTCTATGGTTTTATGCTGTTAGTTTTTCTTATTTTAATGATAGTAACTGTATGTGTCACCATTGTGTGTACCTATTTCTTGCTCAATGCAGAGGATTACCGCTGGCAGTGGACCAGCTTCCTATCAGCTGGGAGCACAGCTATTTATGTCTACATGTATTCATTCTATTACTTTGTGTTTAAAACTAAGATGTATGGCTTGTTTCAAACTACTTTCTATTTCGGTTACATGGCTTTGTTCAGTATGGCTCTTGGAATAATATGTGGTACTGTTGGCTATTTGGGCACAAGCCTTTTTGTTAGAAAAATATATTCCACAGTTAAAATTGATTGAACATATGGGATTGGTGTAGTCACACAAATGAAGTATAATTTCATCAATAATTTGTGACTCCTAGGTTTAAATCCGATTTTTGTTTTTTCTTATTTTTTTTTAGTTTCATTTAGTTAATTACATATTGTATGTTATTGCCTCTGAAAATAAGCAAATATGTAAAAAAGTAACTCTTGCGTTCAGAAGTTAGTTAATAAAATGCATTAACTGTACTAAGTAATAAATAATAATATATTCATGTAAAATTGTATGTAAAGAAGAAATGTTAATGAGTCACTGAATTTTGACCTAACTGTGGTAATCAGCCTGTCCACAGTAATGATTTTGAATGACACAGCACCATGCCCTTTAAAAACAGCCTCAATTGTTTCAATGCATTAAATTATTTATAAGAATAGATTGTGCAGAATCTGAAAAAAAGGGTTATAAAATTGACCATGCCTAGTCACATATTATGAGCTTATGCTAAATTAAAACAGGATAAAAGTTATTTTCAATGAATGTTGCTATTAGTTTATGGCTGTTGGTCAAACTTTAGTGAATTTCTGACAATTTTAGAGTGATAGAAGATTGCATGCAAATGTGTGTAGCAATATGTTTAATTTTAAAATATTTTGTAGTAGGTATTATGTTATAGATTATTATTATCAATAATAATAATTTCATATCACTATTGTTATTTTGGTGTACAATGAAAATAGATACTTTCCAAACCTTAGAAATGTAATTTAATAATCTGCTAATAACTTATTTTTAAATTAATGTACCTATCTATCATTTGAAGGGTCCACTGCAATAATGATGAAAGTCCAGAAATATTAAAACCTTAGTGACTAATGTCATTCGGTTCAGTCGACCGAATGACATTAGTCACTAAGGTTTTAATATTTTTGGACTTTCATCATTATTGCAGTGGACCCTTCATTTAGAGGTGCACCGACTAGTTGCCGATTAGTCGGTAAAGCCAACTACGAAAAATCCGAAAATTGATGATTCGAAAATATTGTATATGAAACCAAAACCACCTTATTCTGCATTTAGGGCCGAAATCGAAATTTATGTAAGATGCCCAAAGTCGTATCAAACTCAAGCATAGATTCAAGCATGTGTTTGAGAACTACTTTGAACATAGAACGAAAATAATGAATCATGAAAACAGGTAGGTACTTACAATATTTTTTTAATAGAACCTTCATACGTACTTAATATCACTGAATAATAGAACAAGTAGGTACAGTCGCCATCAAATATTTAGTAGCAGACAAGGTGAAGAAACAGTTTCAAATCTCAAAAGTTCCTTAAACTACAAGTTACCATTAATATCTGAACATTCTTATGAAATAAATATCTGAGCAGATGCTATTAACTTCTTCTGATATAGGTAATATAACCAATAATATCTGAACACAGTTAATGTAAAGAGTATCAACACAGGTATAAATATTTATTTATGAGTATCATGGTATTATTGGCAAATTTGTGTGTGTATGGACGTAAGTAACCAGCTTATGCTCAGATATTACCGAAGTAATGAATGTTCAGAGATTGATGGTATCTTGGGTGTATGAAACTTTACGATATGTTCTATTCAAAGATATTTTGTTATCTTTTCTGCTCCTAAAATCTGATGGCGACTGTACTAAAAAAAAACAAACACTTGGACGGAATTCACAGCTTGCTCGTACTCCTTACCAAAACCAGTGATCGGCACTGCCGACTTTTCGGCAGTTAGTCGGCTACTAGGGCCCTTTGAAAATGAAGCGTTTTGTGGGGACAGCCCCTATCTGCTAGGACTGGTTGGTTGGCATCTCCAAGTAACGTCCTAGACTGAGAATCAGCCCCATCTAGGGCACCCTAAGCTGTTACTTAAATATGACCGGTAAAGAAGCTTCCGCTCACCCGATTGTCCAGTAAAATTGTAAAACCCACAACATAGGCTAACAGCTAGCCAGTTTAAAAAAACTGCTGGGAGCAGTGCGCGTATCTTTCTTTGTAAAGTCCTCTTTATGAAAAAGTCTCAGACCCAGCGCTGTAGTCGCGTGCCATAATGTTAACGTAATGATAAACATTTGGTTCCAAAAATCACCGCGGGATTTCTTTCATGAAAGCTTAAAAGGACTAACGACATTATTGTAGAGCGCAGTGCGCCTCTGACCGAACGTGTTTATGGCGCCGGCAGGATGGTAATAAATTTGTATAAAAAAACCGTGCATACACTGCTTCTGAGCCGCAGCAGTTCGGCACAAAATGGTGATTTTGAAAGGACCCATTTATAATTGATTAAAATAATCCAGTACATCAACATCTCTAATAAATGATGTTAATATATATCTTACTAAACAACATTCAGAGCATGTAAATATTTCCTAGATATATTATAGTGTAAATAAGTTTGTGCAACTGATATTGTGATCCAATATCAATGTACAAATTAGAAGATTTTCAACTATCTACTCTAGTTGCGTAAAGGCTTGCTTCTCTTGTGGTCCTTTTTTAGTGAAAATCACTTTCCTAAAAATTTCATGCTTTTTTATGTTTATTGCCTCTTGAAAAAATAAATTGATGATATGTATTTATTTGTATAGATGTAATTCTTCAACTTTTAAATTTGGATTAGGATTTGTAAATATTATTATACTAAATAATTAAATTAAATACTATGCTGAAATTGACATAGTTGTATTGTAAACTTAAAATCATCATACATACATGACAAATTTGTAACTCTGTATGCCATCCAGCTTCTATGAAAATTAAATTGTATTGAACTTGTCAACAAAATAAAAGTGGATGAAAAAAGAATTTTTGTTTTTTGCTTCCTACTCGTACCTGTCTTTCTGGGTTGTTTCGTATTAGCCACGCTGTTTGTGTGACAACTAATGCAATTTTCAAGAGTTATAGAGAGCGAACATGCCCACGGGTGTCTCTACCTCGGTCAAACACTTTCTTTCCAAGCGAGGCAAGGCAAAAGTTGCTGGTCGCATTAAAATGCCTGGAAGGCTTTCTTCCTATTTTTCGCTCAAACGGAAACTTATAGCCGTGTGTCCTGCCTCCTTCCCAACCTTACTTACCTACGGAGCACAAACATGGCCCTGAACGAAACGCCAGAAGTGCGTCGGGGTCTGCCAGTGAGCAACAGAGTGCAGTATTTTACAGGTCAAGCTCACTGACCGCATAAGGAATCGAGCCCTAAAACAAAAATGGCTGACGCGGGCACAGCCGCCGGGCTCAAGTGGATATAGGCTGGCTGATGGGAAATTACATAGATACTATACATACAAACATAGTTCGACGATCGAACTACCGTCTATGGTAAGAGAGCGGATCTTGAACGGAACAGCGGCTGCGGCAAAGGACTTAGTAGGGGGTAGCGAGACGAGCTTGATATGCATCACAAGATCGCCGACCCTAGCTTTAGATCATGTGGGCTGGAGTTTCGGAGGGAAGGCTTCTGTGTTGCAATGGAACGGCTAGGGCTGATTGAGATAGAAAAATTATTAAAACCAAGTAATGTCAACATTTGAAATAGTTTATTTTTCACCGTCAACAAATGTTTCAGCATCAATGGCACCTTTTCTAGACTTTTTGCCACCAGGCGTTTTAGCATTGAAGTTCTCGGCTGTCCGCTTTCTTAACATCGCAATGTCTTCATTTTCATCTGTTTGATCTGCCCATTCTAGTACCAAACGCCTTCCGTACAAGTGAGTTGAATGGCATAACGCTTCAAATGCACTCTGAAATATTAAAAACAATAAATGTAATACCACAACTGGAAGAGAGTAGTCACTTGCATACTTCTATAAAGCTTGTTCACGAGTATTTTCCTCCGCACCAGATCCTACAAAATGGTTTGACAGTCCAGTCTGCACCAGTCCAACGTTCGAAAGTCAAAAACGGAAAATGTATAACTATAATTTACTCTACGAGTATAATTAACATCGGCCTCTAAGTCCCACTGCTCGGCTCAGGGGCCGCACTTCAACTAAGATGTGTTACGAAGCCATACTGCAACATGCGGGCTCATTATAGTTTGGTCGAAAGGTTCATGTGAGGAAGGCTAGTAATAAACCTCAGTCAGATGTTATCAAACCCTGTTGGCTACCATTTTTGTATTTGTTTACAAAGTGTCTTGTTAACAAGTAAACATATGTTTACAAACCTTCGCGTCAGCCTTTGAATGATAATCTACGAAGGCAAAACCTCTATGTTGGTCTGAACCGGGTGTCAACTTTTTCGGTAGTCTCAATGTTTTTATCTCTCCAAAGGCTCTGGAAGAATAAAAAAGACTGGTTACAATTATCTTCCAAATACTTTTTTGCTTGAACCCACATAATTGAAAATTATTCCACCCAGAATATCTACCTAAAGCGAACTAAACAAATTTGTACGAGAAGATATAGTTTCTTCCTATTTAACCCCGCACAGTACAGGGTGCAGAATACCATGACAATCAGCGTTTACTTCCTCGCCGCGTTTGGTCTGTGCATGTCGGAATAGGCACACAGTTGTGTGCACGTCCAAAAAAGAACATGCGGCATTGTATTGCTCTGGGTGTTTTATGTATATATTATTTAAAAAAGTTTTCATTTAGAGGCAGTTCACTGCCCTCTAGCGCCACCAATCATTTTTTAATAATTGCGGTTAAATTAAGATATTTTAACAAAAACAATTATATAAGCACATAAATAATTGAGATATTTTCTGTATTTTAACATGGTAAAAAAGATTGATCTCTGAACCACTCATTACTTTAGTTTGGGACGCTGTTTGGAATATTTTACAGTGATTATTTATTCTCGAGTTTAGTGTGCGTGTGGATAATTCAAATCAAACTCTATTTTGCTTGCATAGCAATTTGTATTATCGACTGAGTTAATTAAAACAACCCATTAAACATTTATGTACCTACGAATGCTTAATGGCTGTTTTACCCGACTGCTACTGCACAGATAATATTCCAATCATACAATGCAACCAGCAAGGATACTTTATAGCCATTTTCTAACTGCTTTTATGGTAATGAAAAAACCAATTCTTAAAATAAATTAGATGGAAAAACAAAGCACAATACGGAAACTATGCTGTCCCTTTGATGTCCAATGAAATATAAAATATTATCAGAACAATTTAGTATGTTACTAAACATCCTAAACTGCTCTACTTATTCATGGATCAGTTGTTATAAGGCTTCTAAATTGTTTTTGACATAGAGCTTGAAACAATAGGATACGGCGTAGGATATTATTGCCATGCTATGCAATTTCACACACGCTGTAAGTACGCCTTCGGCCATGCATTGTGATGTCACTGAACTGAACAACCCTCGCAATGAATAATAATAATGATCTATTCCTTTCTAATACCAAAAAGTAATACCAATGGTATTTGTTTGTAATCGTAATTAACTTCTATTCCGGACGAATACCAAAACTACATAGAAATATTTAAAATTTGGTATTCGTTGGGAACAGAAAATTATTTACGATAGCAAACAAATACCATTGGTATTAGTTTTTGGTATTAGAAAGGAATAGATCATAATAATGCTGTGTGGAATAATGACCTGGGTATTTATTTATTTAATGATTTCTTAATTTGTATGCACTGTTGCATATTATAAGATAAATATGTCTTATTGTAACTAAATAAGTACCTGAATATTTCATGGAGTTCATTTCTATTCGCTTGGAATGGCACATTTCGCACTAGTATTTTCGTACCATTTTGCGCTGAATGCTTACTATTTTTCTTCGTGGTTTTCACTTCAATTCTGAAACATATAAATATGTCTATAAAAGGTGCTGTTTCTTGTCGGCGGTGATTAACATATTCAAAAAGAAATGGTGTATTTAACTTTTCACTGTACAATAGATTAGCAGTGGATGGTGCCTGCAGCGAAGGTTCAGAAATTCAGAACCAAATGAAAAATACATTCATAAATGTTGGTAGACGACAAAAAAACGGCACTTAATATGTAAATTAACATACCCATTTCCTCGTTCCGATCGCTTTAGCTCCAATGGCTTCCCGTCCAAGGTAGAATTTTGCAAAATTTTGAGAGCCTCGTTAGCGTGCAGCTTTGTATAGAATTGTACAAATCCGTATCCCATTGAAAGAAACTGTCCAGGCATTTTAGGATCTTTCTTTTTCGCTATTGTCACCGCATGTATCTTCCCAGCTCTTGAGAAATGCTGTTAAAAAAGTAAAGTTAAAGAATTTTTTATGCTAAGAGACAAACAAATTACAAAATATTTACATACCGTTTTCAAAGCATCTTCTGTAGTTATGAAATTTAGATTTTTAACGAACAATGTCGTATCGTTTTCTGGCTCCCCTGACTCTTCTTCTTCCGCATATTCTTGTAAGTCTTGTTCTTGCTCTTTATGCTTCGTTGGCAGAACTTGCGATTTTTCCTTACTATCTAACTTTTCTCCCTGCTCTTTAGCTGGTTCTTCAGATATTACTTCGGTTTTTTCAGCTGACTTAACAAACACATTCTCTGGAGCCCATTCCAAATACAACGGTGATGACTTGAACTGCGAATAGGCCAGTTTGCTGAAGGCTTTCTTCGCCTCAAATGGTTCGACAAAATCTACGAGGGCCGTTATACCGTGCTTCGGCATTAGAAATCTGGCTATATGGCCATGCTTTGCAAATAAAGGCTTTACTTCGCTTTCAGCTGTATCCGCTGGCAAGTTCTTTACCAGTATACAAGTTTTTGATCTTCTATTAGCTGGCTGTAATGATTATTATAAAATAATATAGCGAATCAGATTAGAATTTCATTGTGTATTAGATAGATCTAGGGCGTAAAAACGATATTTGGTTATAACTCCTACTACCGTAAATAAATATCTTATTACGTATGATTGGCATGCGTATATGGACAGGGGCTAATTCTGTATTTTTTAACCATTAATGTAATTGTAAACTCGTCATCAGTTGGCAATAATGTACCTAGTGGTTTATTTTATTTTATTCAATCAATGCGATCTTAAGCTCTTGCTAAAAAAATGATTGAAATAATTCAACAATATTTTACGATAAATAAAATACTAAGTTAAATACATCTTGCTAAAAACATGATTGAAATAATTCAACAATATTTTACGATAAAGTAAATTATTAAGTAAAATACATTATGGATCAAATCTCTGTACCTTATTGAAAGCATCTAAATATACCCCATTGTTTTCCAGGAAACTTCTAGTTTCTGCTACTAGTTGAGTTTCTCCAAGAGCTAGCCTGACAGCAGCAGTAGTATCTAAGGAAAATAGTAATTGCATTATAGTGTGACTATTAGGAGAGACATATACTCATGGAAACTAATACAAACGCAGCTTGATACGCAAAAGCGCCGGCAGACCAGCAATGATGAAACAGATGTTATACTAATCGTGCTAAGAAGGGAATGGTTGACCACCCCAACCGGAATTTAGTTATGCGTTTCGGGCACCTCCGTGCTTGGTACAATTCAGGCAGTAGTAAGCAGTTTGTCCCAGTTGAGGTCCCCAGAACTAAGTCGATAAGCCTAATTAAACTAAAGACAGCTCGAAAACACCTGACAGTCAATAGCTTCAAACACAAAAAAGCAGTTACTTTATCGTGCCACCAGAGGCGCCACGAAAGATGTGTTTGCTTCAATAGAACTTGCACATGGCCCTACCGGATGGCTACACTTACTTTTACTGTCACTGTTCAGTAGTAGCTCCTTCGTCGTGTTGTAGTTGGAGGCCACGACGTCGGCGATGGCGTTCGCTCCCAAAAATAACGTATTCCAATTGTGCGATGAGTTTGCTTGAGCTTTCATCTTTTTTGCTTTCTTTTCTTTGAAGGTAAGTCCATCTGAAACGAGAGATTATTTTGTTAGAAGCTCTTGTGGCTAAATAAGTATGAAGTTTATTTGAAATCTTAACTATAATAACAATTAAAGGTAAAGTGTGGTAAGATAATATGCATTTTTCAACTTGATGACATGGTAGGCTACTTCTTATTAGTCGTTAAAATTAAAAAGGTTTAAAAACTGAGATCTAGTATTTTTATTTCTTAGCCAAAGATTGTTCCAGGTTAGAAAAACTTCACTGGCTGGTAATTGACATGTAAGATTAAATATGTACAGTCAACAGCACATCAGGTTACCCCATTTTTTTTTCTCTCGCTCTTGCCAAATGACATTTGTTCGCGATAGAGCAAGGAGGACTGACCGGAAATGGGTAGTGTGATGTGCCGGCCACCGTACACCACCATGAATAAACAAAATTTAGAGTTTGAACCCAACGTGGTAAGGGGCGAGCCTACCGCCGTTATCCGGGTTGCTTGGGTTTTTTATTTCGATGTTTTCCATCACCGGAGAGTAAGCCGCAAATTGTACAATGAACACAAAGTATGTGTTTTCCGGCCAGATTTGATCTCGGGACCACCGGGTTCCGAGCCAGAATGTTTAACTACTGGACCATATTCGCGTTAAGCATGCAGTATTTTTTAATTCGATTCCGTTACACACATCAAAACTCAGATATAAAACCGTGACGTTATTATATTATATTAAATCGTTATTATATTAAATTATATTAAATTTCTGCCTCGCCCGATGGTTGACTGGTAGAGAATGCCTTTAGGAATTAAGTCCGCCAATTGTACTTGTTTTTCATTGTGCAATAAAAAATAAATAAGGACAAGAATGGAATCACTGCATTGTTAACGCGAACGGACTATAGGTTCGTATACAATTTAATTACAATTGCGTACCATCATCATCAGCGTCTTCAAGTTTTTCTGTTCTCGCTGGAAGGAGATGCAGCATGCGGCCGCAGAAGGCCGTGCCGTCCAGCGCGCTGTAGGCCTTCACCGCGTGCTCCGGGAGCACGAACGTCACTGTGGCGAACCCTTTCGGTTGCCGGAGTACTTTGTCTATTGGCATGTTCACTTCTGCCAGTGGGCCTGCAATAGAAACAAATCTTACTCCTTACTTATATTATAAATGCGAAAGTTTGTATGTGTGGATGTGCCGTGTTGCTCTTAATAATGTTGCTTATACTGAATAGCACATAGGCTTCAATGTATAAAAACGCGGACAAAGTCGCTGGTGGTCGCTAGTATCACTTAGGAACATTAAATTAGAGCTATAGCTTTGACAACGAATTCGAATTATTGGGCCTGTTGTCTAACAGATTGTATGTAGGTTTGTCCATTCTAGTTTTACTTTACGGTCGATCAGTAAGGCGACACTACAGACATCATAGCACTTTGGAGTATTGTCTAATCAGGCTCTGATTTAGAACGTCTTTTACGATCGATTATGCGGTTTTTAAACACCAGTGTTACACTTGAGCTGCAGTTAAACTCCTTAATCCAGCAATTCTTACCATATTTTTCAAATAAGGAGGTCAGTTCTTCTTCTGATACAACATAAGCCAAGTTCCTTACAAATATACTTCCACTTTCTCCAATACTTTCTTCATTATTGTTTTGCTGGAATATAACATTAACAAATATAAGTAAAATATTTTCCAGAAAATTCAAATATAATTATAATGTAAATAATTCAATTCAATTTAATAAATAATTCAATTTAATTCCATTAATTAATAATTCAATTTATTAATTACTTCTTTCCGATGTGTTTGTTCTTCTTCTGTTGCTAATTTGGCTTTATCTTCATATTTACTAACATGCACCCGATGATTAGCTGAAAATTAAAAATTAAGTCATGATCAAAAAAATTCATGTTCAAAAAATTTTATTTTCATTATTCATTATGACATGCTTGTGCTAATTCACATTCTCACCTATGAACAATTTATCTTTACTAAGTGCTTTATTGAGTTCCTTTTCTGTTCTGAAGCCCACATAACAAAATCCTGCCAGCTTCTTTCCTTTGGCGAGCGGCAACCGGATGGAGTAGGGTACAAGTGGTCTAAAAAACTCTTTGATGTCTTTCTTCTTGCATTTAAAAGGTAGACCTGTTATCTAGATGAAAATAACAACTCATTTCATTTTATATTTCTTTGTGCCATATTATAAATAATGGTAATGATAACAATAGAAGTACATCCTCACTGTTGTTTCAAAACTCACCTTAACGTGAAGTAATGGCCTATTTCTGACCTTTTTAGGAATTTCCTCAGTTTTTTCTTCTTGATTGGCTGCGTTTTGGTTCTTACCATCTACTTTTTTCATTAACAACTTCATATACTAAAAATATACATTATTATTAGAGGTACATTCACTAATAAGAATTTGTTTTAACAAAATGGAGGTGGTTTTAATTATTATATTATTATTTAATCTGAATATCACTCCATACCTCTAAGTCACTGATTTCTTTGTTAGCAACTTTTTCCTCAGTTTGGATAGTTGTAACACTTTCAACTTTCTCGATTTCTGGTTCAGCAGGAGCTTCTTTTTTATCTTGTTTTTCATCCTCAACTCCACTGTCTTCGTCACTATTGGCTGCATTCTCGAATGCTTCTTTGATCCATGCAGTTTTATCATTAACATGAGCTTCAATGAATTCAGCAAACAATGGGTCATCTTTATGCTGGAATAGAATTTCAAAGCTCTCATTCAGCTGCAAGTCACTGGTGACCCTAATCTACTGTATGTCAACTGTGAGATCTGGGCCAGGTTAAATGGTTCCAACTAGTTAAAACAAGCAAGTCTAATGCCAGCCAAATGGACAGCAAGGACACTGTCTATACACCTTATTATAAACTGATTTGGTAAATTTCTATTTCTATATTGCTCAAACAGGCCGGGATGAAATTTGAACAACACATAATATCCTATTGACAAACCTCAATGCAGTGTGTCCAAACTGATTCTATCAAATCTAATGCTGCTGAGATGGTCTTAGAGACAGAAACCAAGGGGGACAGAGATGAGACACATCATAGCCTCAAACATTTTACTGGTTGTTTTTTTAAAATTATTATTGATTAAAACTGTGACTTTCCCATCAACAGACTGTGGCCTCTGTAAGAACACCACCAGAACAGATCAGGCATCGTCCTTGAGGTCTAGTCTCCCTTTTAGTACAACCTAATTAAACCACAAATTACACTTTGAAAAAGAAGTAAAACAATTGAAAACATAGAAGTTTTGAGTGTTATTTTGAATCTGTATTAGGTACCAATATGATTATTTTTTGTTCCATTATTCTTTAGAGACAACCTTCACTTTTTTCGTCCTACTAGTCCTAGAAAAAGAGGGCCAGATCAATCAAATGACAATTTACTAATATTTGCATAGTATCCTGTGACACCCTTTTTAGCCAGTGATAATGGGAACAACATGAATAACAAACTTAATCATACCTTTTTCAAAAGTTCCACAATTTTATTCTTGTTCTTTTCAGTCCTTTTCTTTTCCTTTCTCTCTGCTTTTGTTTCAGATTCATCTTTGTGTATTTTCTTGTATGCGGTGCTATCTGGGGCATACTTACTCCATGCTCTAGGCTTCTGCTCGTCTCCTAAGTTGGCACAAACTTGTACTCCAATTTTCATAGAGCGGATGCAAGTGCCATCAAAATACTCCTTAGCTGCATTAGCCTGTTCTTCTGTTCTGTATCCAACAAATCCGAAATTACGGAACCTTCCATCTTTCGTGTATTTAAGTTGGACATCTGTGACTTCTCCTTTTTCGCCGAAGATATCTTTCAGATGTTCTACAGTTACCTAAAAGTTTATCAAAATTATTGCATGTTTTACAATAAAACATTAAGCTTATGGTATCTTAAATGAGATGTATTACCTTATTGGGCAAGTTTTTTATTATGAGACGGGACATTTTAGGCACAATTCATAATTATTTTCAATTAAACAAATATTGTTTTGATGAACCAAACACGTGCGTAAAAACCACGAACGACACGAAGATACTTTTCAGTGTGAACGTAACCAAGAATATACCTACTGTGTTTTTAGGTAAAATATTTTATTAACGGTCTATTGTGGAATCCTTATAAACATCAAAATATTTTCTTAACAATATTAGGTTATGAAAATTAACTGAAAGTAACCAAAATTTGTAGTTAAGGCTAGAAAATCATAGTTCTTAAAGTTGAGCGTAAAATGCCGATGAAAAAGTATCTATACTTCTGGGATTGACAGTAATGACAGTTGTTTTTTTTTGAGTAGGGTTGGTTGCGGTTAGTGCTGTCAAGTCATACTACTTTGAGCAAAAACTGTATTAGCGCGCTATTTTCGATTTGCGTGTAAGCACGCTGATTCTACTTTTTATTTTACTGCATCTCAAGACAAGTCGCCGCTGCCAATGCTGTCATCTACCTCACGGATCTCACTTCTATGCTAGGCTGTACATTGGATGTTTAGTGAAGTACAAAAGCCATAACTTAAAAAAAAATACGTTACTCATCCGTCATCCCTTGACAATCAGCTGATTCCGTTTTTCGTAAATAAAATTAATATTTTGGTTTACATTAGTTTCCCTCCACTGATTTTATTTCTCACAAGTTATAGTGTGGTCAGCGAACTAAAAACTATTCAATTAAAATGTCTAATGCTATGACTTTTGGCCAGAAACAGTTTATTCCAACACCGCCTGATAAGGGTAGTTTTCCCTTGGATCATGAAGGAGTTTGCAAAAAGACAATGACAAAATACATGAAATGTTTATTTTCGAATAACAGCAACAATTCTTTTTGTCGGGAGGAAGCTAAAGAATACCTGAGCTGTCGAATGGAACATAACCTAATGGCTAAAGAAGACTGGACTAAACTAGGGTTTCAGGAAAGTGATACACAGGTGAACGAAAAGTCAAAGTAATTTGGAAACATGATTTGTATAGTCCAGTAAGATTAGATAAGTTTTGTTGAGTTTATGAAATAAAGTTTTTACAAATTTATTGTATTTTTGGCTCGACTTTAGTATCATAACGGGAAGCTAGGAGCTTCATTTTTTTTTTGTTAATAGATCTTATTAAAACAAGTAATCCTGTGAAGTTTCAGTCGACGGAAGTCAAAACTTAGCGAGAAAAAAAATCCCAAAGTTTACGATAAAAACGGCTAAGTTAGGTTTTTTGACGCCATTTTTACGCCATTTTGACGTTTCGTTGCATCAGACTATAGCTTATTTCTGAAATTAAATTTAGAAAATAGGCAAGAATGATAATGTGGGAAAGGAACTAGGGGGGGACGGGGGGGGCGCAGCCCCCCCACGAGGGGGGCTCGGGGGGCGAAGCCCCCCGCCATAAAAAAGTATCATTCACTAGAAGTAGCACTAGGTTAGGTTAGGTTAGAACTGTGACCAAAACCGCGCGAGCCGAGCGAGCGTAGCGAGCGCGCCGCGGCAGCGGCCGGCGAAGCGCCAGAATCAACTATTTAAAAAAAAACTCTTCAAAAAAAGGGGGGGGGGGATGCACCTCGCTCCTGCTCTCTGAAACAGTAGGGAGGGTCATCCATCACATGCTACTTTCTTACAGAAGAGTTTGAGTGATTCCTCTTTTTAGAGGGGGAGGAAGGGGAGGGGGGGGGGGGAAGACATTGTTTTCCCTTTTAAGAAGTGTTTTTATGATTATTTTCAAGATTTTTTTTCTCGGGTGGGGGGGGTTTCCGCAACCCCCCCTTTTGTAGGGGGGCTCCCTGTTTCCCTCCACCCCCCAAAAGACATTGTTTTCCCTTTTTTAGAAGTGTTTTTATGATTATTTTCAAGATTTTTTTTCTCGGGAGGGGGGGGTTTCCGTCACCCCCCCTTTTGCAGGGGGGCTCCCCACACCCCCCTCCCCCCTCCCTCCCCCCAAAAACACAAAAAAAACCCGTTATGATACTAAAGTCCTTCCGTATTTTTTTAAAGAGGAGCAAGGAAGGTGAAGGCAGGGAAAGAAAAATTGAGAGAAAATAACATGCAGTTTAAGTTCATGTCCCCCAAGCCCTGAGACTCCTTTGACATCAAGTTGTGAAATTCACCCTGTTGATTGGTAACTACTACTTAATCATTAATGATAATCAGTTATTTTCATATTAATAAATAATTTAAATAACAAGTAAGTCAATAAAGGATTGGGCTTATTTTCGTGCTCAAAAATGAGTCGCTTAAATTCAAACCCAGATAAATCCACTCTACCCTCTTAGGAGATATTAATGAAAAAGTGTTATCTAACCTAAATCAATGATTTAAAAGAGCATATTTTTTTATTTGGGGTAACAGTATTGAAAAAAACGACCCTCTATAACAAAATCAATTACAAAACCATCTTTGAATTAATTATAAATATATTTAGATTGGATTTAACTTCATTTGATTTAATGGAGTGCCATTTATCTATATTTGAAAAAACACAATGGATTGATGGAGTTTTTGATAAAATAAGATTAGGACTAGAGTTGTGGCTAAAATAGGGAATACTATCGACAGTTAAAGTGTGTTTTTTTGTAACTCGTTATTTATTTAAATACAATAAAAAGCAGGAGAGTACAGTGATACTGTCGGTGCGTTTACGTCAACTGACGTCCATGTTGAAAAAATGCTGTTCGCTGATTGGCTCGGAGGGATCTATCTACAGTTGAAAAAAATCTCGGATCGGATCTATCTGGTTTTGATAAAATTGTACGATTTTAACGGTTTATTCCTCAGGAGCCATGCGGATTTATACGCAACTGCTAAAATAGCTGCGAAGCGAGTTTTTTACGCTTTTTTTTGACACCAAAATCTTAAAAATTGACAGAATTGGATTTATCCGAGTTTGAAGTTAAGCTACTCAAATGACCTCTATACTTGTAGTTCAACTTGTGTAGTAATATCATAACGGGTGCTGGCATTTCCATAAGTAAATTAGCTAAATTTAAATATAAAAACCCATTATTAAAACCAGAAATAAAAAAAATATGTATTGTTTTTGTTTTGGAATTTTTCTTGAGCAGCAAATCACGGTGTATAATAGGCTAACTAAAATAATAGAAACAACAAAAATAGGAATAGGAAAAAAGTTAAATAGGCCCGTGTGGGTCGTCCTGCCCTGCGACGAGGCACTTTAGTGAGTTACTGCGGCAGACCCTTACAGTTCGAAATGTGTCTTAATTTTTGAATATTCTAAGCATCATATTCTAATTGTGCGCATAAGATGCCACCCGCTGGTAGCTAGTGAGAGACGCCTGCGTGGAATTCCGGGCCTGACTCCATCCTAGATCCTTAATTAACAAAAGTCTGTTTATTCAGTGTATAGGGGGGATAGTCATCCACCATATACACTGGATAAACAGACTTTTGTCTTTAGGTACTAAAGGTAGGTATCTCTGTTAGAAGAAAATAAAATATCAAAGTTTCCCAAACACTGCCCACCCTAGTTGATTTGTCTTAGACAGTGTGAGTGATGACCGTATGGACCTGTCAACAATTTCGAGAAACAAACTACTCATACCTACAGAAACTAGAGAGGGCGTAACTACTAACTATAGGCGAAACACGGGCTTTTCTAACGTTTGCCTTCTCCACCATGTATGGTCCATGTCCATGTGCTTTCAATGGCTCATCAGCTATGCAGTTCTGGTTATCGCCAAAGGTCATCTCGAACTCCCTCGGGAGAAAACGTCATCTTTAATTGTCTATTCGTTTCACCTTTACTTAGTATGTATGAAAATAATTTTAGAATATTATTTGGTTTAGAAAATTTTCACTCAAACGATCTCAACATTTGCGTAGGTTATTGAGTTTGACAGAACGAAAAAATGGAATCTCCCTTCGAATTCACCGTTCGGATCGACTCTACGCATTTTCGTTTTTAATTTTACGCTTGTCATAAAACATTTCATTAGCAATGAAATGGCACAAGGAAGAATGGCCGGATATGGGTAGGTAAGGTTCGAATTCGTATATCTACTTATATTTTTTTCTCCCAATGAGTTCAGACATAAAAATAATTGCTTTTTTGTGGCAGGCAATCAAATCTTCATATCACTTTGATTTTAGCTTTCTTTATAACTCAATGGGTAACTTTGAGTGTAAAGAACTAACCCCCGAATTCGCGAACGCAAATCAACGTTGAGCATCCCTCAGAAGTATAGCTGTAGGTCTATTGACATTTTACGGGACAGCGTGAGCGTGTGCGCGTGCTTAGCGTTGATTGACGTTTGTGAATTCTGGGGCAAGCCGGTTTTAAAATGATTTCCATACAGTGGCCGCTCCCGACTGCGACTTAAGTTGGACTTAAGTTTTTTGAACAATATGTTCATAAATTGTAGCCTATGTGATATTCTGATGTTTAAGCTATATAAGAATAAGAATCATTAATCATCATTAATTAATTAATTATATCGTATCATAGAAGTTTGTCGTATCTTAGAAATAAGAAAAAACACTTCTTCTTTTTCTAGTTTGATGGCAAACTGTGTTTACCACAATTCTGCTAATGTCACGTGGATAGCCAATATAAAGTGAAAAAAACCACATGATTTATAAAAAAAACTTCTTTATTTTTATTAAAACATATAGGTTTAACGTCATTAGGTCAAATGTATTTGAAATTACAAATATTTATTGAGTAATTACTTTAGGACATTACAAGATTTTGTTTTTATTTTTATTGCCAGTGAATAACGGCATTTTTATAAAAGTAAATATCACAGTTATTATTAAATTATTTGTGACCGAAGAATTGTAAAAAAGCTAGCTTAGGTAATGTCAAACTAACTTACACACTAGTGAGCGACTTGATAAGTAGGTAGGTATACTACGGACAGAACAAGTCGACTCGTTTAATAATAATTAGATGGTAGGTAGTCATAGGTATGTAGGTACTTCGCATTTATGCACCTATTTGATTCTATGAGACAATATATTATTTTTGTTTTATATAGGCTCCAAATTGCACACACAGGTTAGGTATACAGATAAACCTGCTCGAAAAGTACCTACCTAGCAGATATCAATGAAAATTCTTGTTTCACAAAGAACCGAAACAGAAATTTCAAATTATTCCTACAGATATTTTGACACACAATACTTAAAGAATACAAAATACGCAAAGAATTTATTCTGTACAATGACTAACTATATTAAGCACCATATTCATTCTACTACATATTATCAACTTTTATCCATTCAAATATTCTCTGGCAGTGCAAAATTATATTACGTAGATAGTTTACACTTGAAACAAGATACTTTTAAGCGTGCCCACGCAGGCGGTTCTTATCGCCACAAAACGCCGCACCTATCTGTCATGTAGCGTGTGGTAGCTTCCGGCTTCACCGTGTGCGGCGAGTTCATATACCTAGAATGTATAAAAACTACAGGAAATATGCCGGTGGCGGCGTTTTGTGGCCCGTCTGTGTGGGACGTGCCCCGTTCACGAACCAGTAAATTCGAACCTCGAACAGCTTAAAACAAACTTATTCTCGAACAGCGGAATCCGCTGTGAGACTCAGATGTTGAATCAGAGTAATGAGTTCCTCAGGCAGTTGTAAAGTAGATTTTTTGATTTTTACAGAAACCTTCTGCTATTCATAAGCAATTTACCATTTACTCATATTATGCCATTTATGGAATTGTTATTGAGTGATTTAATTACTTAGAAGAAATTGTGTAGGAACCTCGTCAGTCAAACGTACAATTTAAAAAATTACGAGTACATAGAAAAATGGGGTAATAGTACATTGTTACTCGAGGGGTGAAAGTAACTTATTTAGTCCCGAGACGGGGTTTGGCGCCCGGAACGAAGTGAGGGCGCCAATAGTTCGAGGGACTAAATAAGTCTTTCACCCGAGGTAAACACTGTGCTTTTCATTACAAATACGAGGAAAGTACAAATAAAAACATGAATTAGCTAAAGAAAAAATTAGGAAAATAAATGAAGATCGAATTGCCGCTTTCCCGCCTATTTAGTTTGTTTTTTTTCTGTGGCCGGCCCGCTATTCAGCCATTATTTTGTATTTTCATCATTGGAAAAATGGTAAATATTTTGCTCAAAGCTAAGTTATTTTAAATAAATTGTTGAAACTATATTATAATAAAGTTATTTAAAACATATATACTCTCTGATCAATACTTAACTTTAAGATATTTCAATTTTACATCGTGGCTGTATAGAAAGTTGCAACATGGTTCAATAGATATGTGAAAAATAACTAGTTTTTAAAAAAAACAATTTGATAGCTGTCAGTTGAAAGTGATTCTCCCTAGGGATGAAAAGTGTTACTTTCAGCCCGCTTCTCAGGTCAGTAATGACCTACTTTCAGAGTATGAGTAATGAAAAATCATATTTTATAAAATGGCGCTCATTCATAATCTAGATCCATTCATCTTGTTATTATCAATTATCTTTTCTTTTAATTTCATATACATTAGATAATTATTATACCTATCTCTAGTTATTAAAATATAGTATATTACAGATTACAGAATATGTGTACCTCTTTTAACCAGCATAAGAGATAATATTACAACTTATCTTTTTCTAAGAATAAGGTATAGTCATCTATAGTAAAGATTTATTTTATTTTAATTTTTTTTATACCACTCCATCTCTGTCTTCATTTTCAGACATGGTGACTCCATCTACTATTAAGGCATTCTTGTGGTTTATAGGAAAATATAAAACATCGTTTATTTAGGTGACTACTACTTATAAAAATAGTTTTGAAGTAGAAACTTTTATGGTTAGGTAAAGTATGTCCTTTTTCTGATCTCTTATTTAATTATAATTTCATTTTTATACTTTAGTGTGGGCATATAGAATGTATATTAGTGTTTTAATAAAAAAAACTTATTTATCTTTAATTACTGACATCGAGACAATACAAACTGTACAGAAGCTATTTGGATGGTGTTATATACCTTACATGACAATAACAAACCAAACGCGCGATCATATTGAGATCAAAATGTACATCCATTTAAAAGAAATAATGATTGCATCCTTATAATATTTATACTAAAATATGTTGCATAACCTAACCTACTACTTATACAAATGTAGGCATTCAATTAATACTAAACAGGCAGTGCATATTTTGCGCAAAATTTATAACTAAGCCTAAAACTTAATTCAGACACGTTCCGATATGTACTTGTTGATTTTGAAGTATTATGCATAATCGGTCAATATCCACACTTTAATAATACTAGTAATAATATATTTATACAATAAAAATATTATACATTTAATTATTATGTCGTGGCACACATACTAATAAATTGTATATAATTTAAGCAGTCGTTTTGTTTGAATAAATATCTAAGAGGAGTATCGAGAATAGGTAGCAAGGAGGACAAGGATAGAGGATATGAAAGATAGAAGGTGTGTGGGTGAGAGCTTCCTCGCAGCGCTTGGTGAGCGTAGCGTTGAGCCAGGCGCTGGGGGCACGCGGAAGGCGCGTCGGCCAGTGCGCTCGGACGCGCAGCCCATCCAGAACGTGGCTGACGGCAGCTGCTTCTCGTGTTCTACGCGCATCTGGAGGTCGTTGAACTTCCAAAAACCTTTGCCTTTGAAGAAGTACGTCTTACCTGAAAATATGTATGATTGCTTTGGTTATTATGACTGGATTGATTAGAATCAGCATGCGTCAAAGATGGCTCGATGGTGAGGTTCAACTTCATATGAATTGTTTATTGCTGATAACGAAATTTAGTTCTGGCATTATCGTGTTATGTTTGTAGACTCTACTGGGATCTCATTCCGTGAATAATATAATTCGTACCATCCTTCCACTGAAACACGCTGTCGATGTTGTAGCCAACTCCTTTCCACATGGACATATCTCGAGGGTAGTCCAGCTCTACTCTTCCTATATCTTCATCAAATCTGAAAGGAGACACCATTATATTCGATGTTAATTATTAATCAGACACTTATTTTTGCACATAGTAAATAATGGAAACTCACTTCCAATACATAGTGCCACTGTAGAAGTAAGTCTTGTCGTTATGGCCCCACACCATGGCAGCATCCAACTTGTGCAAACTCGCTGGCAGGCCAAGATGAGTTAATGGTTTCGGATATCCCGGCAGCAGGTATTGTGTGTCAAATAAATACAACTCCCTTCCTGAAACAGGAAACGATTTCAATAAGTATTAGGATATAATTTATTGGTTCATGTTGAGCAGACCAGATTTATTAAAAATTAATCTACTTACCCACGAAGATAGCAATTTTTTTGTCAGGCCTTTCAAAGACAGCATCGACATGAGTAAGATTTTGTGGAAGACCCGACCACATCCTCGATATTTCAATAGGGTACTGTGGGTAGCGGCCCTGTGCACCTATCCTCCAATGATACTGAAAAATTGAAATTCTGAAATAAGCTTCTGTTATTTCTACAGATTATACTATCTAGCTAGAGAAGTATAATGCTACTTACTCTGTTCTTAAATATGAACAGTTCACCACGTATAAGGGCTACTGCGTCGTAGCTGGTGTTACATGTGTCTGGCTTATTAGTTGGGGGGCGAACAGTGGTCTTCGCTGGGTAGTAAGGCTTCGGGGTATCACGCTTCGGAATATTTGGTAAATTTGGTCTTGGGTGACTCGGGTATTCCGGTCTAACAGTTGGGTAACGAGGACGGTACGTGATAGCCTGCGTGGTTGTTTCTGGGGTGGGCCGCGGGTAGTGATTTGGACTGGTCCTTCTCGGATGATCTTCACTAGTGTTGTGGTGGCGGCGCTCCGGGTAGTATGTAGGATAGTTCGGTCTTTCTGGGTAGCTAGGCCTTTCGGGATAGTTGGGTCTTTCAGGATAGATGGGTCTTTCGGGATACGAACTGGGATATCTGGACGGCTTCCGAGGGTCAGGTCTCTGGTGTCTATGGTTCGGGTGGTTTGGATGATTCGGGTGGTGATATATGTATGGCTGTCTGGTTGTCGTCGTGGTGGTCGTTGTGGACGTAGCAGTGGGTGGAGGTGGTGTTTCCACTGGACGGTAATTTGGTATCTTTGCCCACGTTCGTTTCACCTTGGGTCCTGTGGAGGAAATGAATTGTCAATAACTAGTTCATGTGCAGAAGTGGAGCGTTCCAAAGTCTTTAGAATAGATGATTGATTATTACCATACATCTGCTGGATACCATTGCGATCATCCTCAGGTAGAACAAAGTTGGGTTGTATGCCCTGGTACCAGGGAAACATAAGCGCACCCTTCACGGAGCTGTGACTGAGTCCTAAAGAATGACCAAACTCGTGCGCTGCCACCGCAAATAGCGAAGTTCCTGGAACAATTAAAAGAATTCATTGAATTCTACCGTTTTGGCTAAAATAGTAGTAGTCTAATATAATTAAATGGTTTTTGTGCCGATTAGTAGGATAGTAGGTCACATGTTTTGTGAAAAAAAAATGCTGTAAAGTACAAACTTTCCAGGCATTGGAATGAAACAGTAAACTACTAGGTATAAAAAGTAAAAAATAAACGTACCTACTGGTTGTGTAACCATACCTAAGAATCCCAAAAACTATTACAACATATCCTATAACAGCATTTTAACAATGCATGAAAAACTAGGCATAGTAATTAGGTCCATTTGAGCTTTGACCTCTATGTATATTGTACACGACCTAATAATGGCTTCATTTTGTCATGATCATAATAATTTCATAAATCTTCATTGAATATATTCTAGTAAGACCGATATTACTATATTTCAATTCATAAAGGAGCTGCTTAAAAAATCCATATATTATCATGAACATTTATTTTCGTTATGATGAAATTTAAATTGGGTGATGTAATTTAAGGTTTAGTAGTGTTGGCAACGTATGCGGGCCTCAGCGGCTAGCGGTTGGTAGTTATCTCATATTTACGTGTGGTTTGGATCAAATAAAGGCAGATATTTACACATGGCTAGTCGAATACAATCGAAAGCGGCATTGTAAGCGTCCAACGCTCGTGTAAATTATCACGTGTGCGGTAGGTAGAGGACGCGGTAATCGCAGCGAACGTGTCTGGGCGCTGCGGTCGCGCCTCTCATCCTATCGGGTTGCGAGTGCGACGGGCGCCATGTTTACACTGCTGCAACCAACTCCATACATGCCCCGTCCCGATTCCAAATTGTACTTGCGTATTCTGCACGTACCTACAGACGCTAATGAAATTCCACGATGCACTCCTGATTGTTCATTGACGTGTGTATTTAATATATACAGAGCTTGAATAGGATTAATCAGAGCCGCGGTTGGAATCCATTAAATTCAGCGTAAGTCTGATAAAGTCTATTAAATGTCCTCTGTCGCAATTTAACACGTAGTGGAGCGTGTACTAAACTACGGAGGTGAGAGTAGGCCTGCCGCTCCCGGCATTTGCATGTCAAAACATCGCTGACCGCGACACGCTCATTTCCGAACGCTGCTGAACTTTTCACGCCAAAATTACGTTTTCTGTACAATGCTGAGGTATAACACGAAGTACCTAATTGACGTTCGTAATGACTTTGGAATATTACACCGTCGTAATATCAATAAAATGTAACGGATGATGAATTTTATCACGAACTGACTGTTGTGTCTAATATCAAGTAAATCAGTAAATAGAATTGAGGAGAGCGTGAAGTCACATTATGATCGCTTCTTTTACGTGCTAACCTGCTAAGCCACAGAAACTTTGCGTTGTATAGTTGGTATAAAAGGGATACTCCTTTTAATAAATATTTAATAAGATTTTGTCAGTATGATAGATAATAAAGTTTATTCTTGGCTGCTAGACTCTTCCCTACTGTTTTGTAACACTTTGCTTGGAAAGGCAAACTTATAGGATGATATACTATTTTGATATCGTAATTTTTTGTACCTATTACGCAGTAAAGACTTCAAGTGAGTATGCTGGAACTACCGCACGGAGAGTTTAGTCATCGTTAATCCTAAGAGGTGCAATTTACAGTTTTTGTTCTCCTAATGACGGTCGGTCTTGACTTGATTCTTGAGGCGTCCTTCAGTCTAGCTTTAGGCTCATTTGCGAGTGGTGTCCTCGCATCATGGAGTATTACTAATGACGTCAGCGAATATCTTACCGGTTTCCTCGTCATCCTTGGGTTGCAGAAGCCAGAGCTCGTCGTCGTCGAAGTGTGCGTCACCGCCGCGGCCCGAGCCGGGGAAGAACGCGTGCGCAAGGATCGTTCCGCGCCCGTCGAACGGGTATGCGTCGTCATGGTAACCCCTGGAACAAACATTTACTTTGATAACAACTTCTCGACAACTTTTAGCGGTTAAAGGTCACATTTATTATCGTGATGGATGCCAACTCTAGCTTGGGAATAACCACTCGTATAAAGACCTACGAAAGTAAGCAGCATACTTAGATTAATTCGGAACCAGGATGCACTGTCACCCAGAGGCAACCCGATATGGGCATTGTTAGAAGTTTTTACGTATGTAGGTAGTAGGTCATGAGGAATTTGATGTAAAACTTTCATAATACAATTCGAAAGATCTATGTCAGCAAGCTAGTTTCCATGATCGAGCTTTTACATTAGATGAAAACAGTCGTATTAAAGTAATATATTCATCTCGCAACAAACAACAGTTGATGGAGTGGCCGGAGCCTGGCGGGCAATCAAACTTGCGTCCCCCGGGCTTGGGGCTCGGGCTCGCCGCTACCTACCTAATCATTTTTCGCGCCGACAAAACAACGGAAGACCTCGCCCATGCATATTTCACGGAATATTAGCTGACCGCTGCGTTATTGAGTTTCCATGTGAAAGTTCTGCTATTAGGCCCGAGGGCGGGCGGCGCAAATAAGCTCCTACCTTCTGTCGATTGCATGTCCATGTGGAATTATTCGCTATTAGTTAACTATGTTATCAATAAGAAGTTAGGCTTTACTTGGTTTAATAAATTATTTCTACTTATTGGTTTTGGTGCCATAACCAAGTAACTATGTACTCACTTATTTAAGGATAGGAATTAATATTCTTGAAGGTGTATACCATGTAGAGCCTTTAGCATTAAGTAAACAGCTGGTATTTCGTTTGTTGTCACTGTGAAACAGTCCGCCTAAAGAGACAGGAAGCAAAGAGAGCTTTTTTTCACTTTCTTTAAGCAAAGTTCTCTAGATCTTTTGTAGTTCACAGCGTCATACCTTTTATTAATGAACTCAAATTTAATATTTTATTTTCATAGGTACTTTGTTTGACAACAATTGTTGGGTATTTATTTAATAATTAATAGCGAAAACTATTATAACGTGGAATTAATTTTACGGTTTTTTGTTAGCTGGTGATTCGATCCAGAATTTGAAAAATGTGTCAAGGATTGTTTCATTTGTAATTTAATGGTATTATATCTGTTTTAAGTGCAGAAGCATTTTAGCAGTTCCTTGTATACTATCTATAGCAAGTAATTGGTCTTATATCATTCGCGAGTTGGAGAAGGCAGTTAAGTTGTACGTATCCTTTATTACTCGGGTAATATTACAGTTTATGAGTGTTATAAATCTCGTAGACGCATATAGTGGTGTTGTGCTCTGTGCAAGCATTCCGAGGTCTCACCGAATGAGCTGATGATGGAATCTTGGATTTAACTTGCTTCTCGACCGCTCACAATGCACGAATATCAGAGTGAGTCGGACGGTAGGTGAAACAATTTTTGCAGTGATTATACATTTCTGTCACCTTATTTTAAAAGAAAAACCCGGTTCTGTTAAAAGCAGCTTTCGCGAGAAAAGCATGATGCACATTTTATAATCCAGTAGTAAAGTACTCTTGAAATTTATGAGGAAAATACAGGATTGTAGGTGTAGGTAATTGACAATTGTGTACTTCTGTGATTTTAAAACAGCATCCACCATGTTAAGGAAAGCAGTTTAAACATTTTATTTACTTATAAAATGGACATTCGTACAATGAGGATTTACAACAATCATATTGAACTATCTTCCTAGTTTCCACCCACTTACAAAGTTTGTGTGCACCTACAATGTACCTATGTACGGAACTTGGAGTAGGATATACTGGAAAACGGAAGGCTTTTATAGAGTATAATATAACTTAACGGCACTCATAAAATCCAAGACAGGTACGCATCGTCGCATTTGATATGTCCTGTATTCTATAAGTATATAGAATCAATAATCTATGACAATATATCGAGAGTGCGAGCCCTTCACTTATTCTCACCATTAGACTCTAAATTAACTTACCTAATAACCAGGTTATCTGCATTATCGAAACGTTCCATCATTGCCCCCGTATTCATAAAAACTAAAACTGCCTGACAGCACCACTTCAACTTGCCAGCAAGAGTAGCGGTTAGATTGTTGAGATTCCAACCAAAATCAAAAAACAATTTACTTTTAAAATTAGTAATTGATAAAAAACAGTAGTGTATTTATACTAAAGTTTTAGTAAGTAATATCAATGATAGATAGCAAAAACTTAACATGACAAGGATTGATCAAGGTGTCACTGGCAACTTATAAAACTGTGCTCATGACACTACAAACTTGTGAGACGGAGCGGCCAGTGTTTTCTCGAAAAAAAAGAAAATTTTATGCAGAGCTTCGTGAAGTTGGGTGCAAGTTCGGCGTTTGCAGTGGGCCGCAGCCCGCAAGCCCGCAACATGGCGTCCGCAATATGTCCGTGCTCGGGTTTTTGTCGCCACTGGTTTCTCATATCGTCGTCTACGGTGATCTAATAAGCAAAAGTTCGTCCTTCGCTCATTCGATATGCTACTCCTGTCGGCGATTCGCGATGTATGTTATATCGGCGTTATAAGCGAACATTTATACGACGATAAATATTCAATAAAGAATATTTATCGTCTTGTTTGTGTAGTCAAATGTTTACTGTTAAGTTCATTTTGCTAAATCTAAAAATTTTATTTTCAAGCTATATACCTACAACGCCCAGGCCTATCAAAATACCTGTTGTTGGAAAAGTAAAACTTTTCACGATGCCTACCTACTTGCATTCGATTTTTTAAACTAAGATACCTACTAATGACGAATGAAACAAATCCCACGTTTCATTGAAAGATGTCTAACCGCAACAATAATTCTCTAACAGTAAAGTACCTAATTTTGTTGTGTATTAATCTCGATGAAGCTCGTTACAAGGAGATTTATTTCTCTTGCATGCTACAGAATCCTTCTTTTAAAAATTGACATTTTCAACGTAAAATTGTATAGAGAAGGCTTCCGAAACGAATGAGTTCCGCGCGCGCTGAATACGGAGCAGGCGCCGCACTACATTAGCGCTCCGAGTTAATTCCCCTCCTAATTTGAATTTAGATCTCAACTTGTGTAAGGCAATCGTTTAAAACTTGTGAAGGATAACTTATATAATTCAAGACATGAGCTATTTACATAATCTGTTAGTCTAACAACAGTACAGTCTAATAATGTCACTTTGCCACTAAAACCTATTTTTACGACCAGAATTTGCGTGTAATGTGTTTTGACTAATAATAAATGAATTCAGCAACAGTCCAATGTTTGTGGATGAAGCAAGAATTTTTGCTAGGTCTGGGTTTTTATAGTTTACTACCTTCGTTGTTTCTGGTAACCATAACGGAAGAAAAAAACCATGCCAGTGAAATGTAGAGCTAGATGATATTGTCTCCTAACTAGTCATAATGTACGTTTGGGTGGTTAAGTGATAAGGAATGCTTCATTACATTAAGCCTGCTCATTATACTCTTTAATTTTATGCAATAAATAATAGTAAATTAACACACATCTGGCGGCACGATTCGTTTTGTTGGCTCGACCGCTATGTCATTACTTAATTGAGTGAATGATATCGAATATAAAAGTTTAATGATAGGTGATCATGTCATGAGTTTGGAGTTGAATAGCCAAGACAAAAGTAAATTGTTGTATCAGATAAACAGCAAAGTGGATTTGGGTAGCACGTCGCGACGAGAGTGAGTGAACGGACGACCCGCACTGAATCCAAACGTCTTTGACTCGATACTCTTGTTCAAGGTACAAATCTCATTACAACTGCTAGATGTAATAGGACAAGTCCTGACAACTAGGAGTGTTCAAAGAAAATAGGCAAAATGGTCTTGCTGGACTGTTACTAGACGTTATATTGTGAGTTGTACTTTCATCTTACCTCGTTTTAAAGATACATAAAAATATGATTTGTATGGTTTCGAAATGTATGAGAACGTTGTTATTTCTTTGTCTATACGAATAAAAAACTAAAAAGCTCCATTTGAAAAAAGTTCAATAAAAAGAATTAAAGAAAATTTTACATCTGGGTTGATCGACTCATCTGGTTAACAAACGATTTTACAAAATGTAAGTTTAACCTTTAACATTTCATTCAATTTACACTGTAGGTAAGTAGCTGGTGTACGATTACCCACATTGCAGTTACAGTAAAATAAACAACAATAATAGAAGCTACGAAGACTAACTACTAAGGACAGTTAATGTATAATGTATCGCAGTTCATAAATATAAACGAATAAGAAGTGTTGTCTGAATTTCAACGCGGATTTTTCAGTGTCCGCCCTCTATCGCGCGGGCTCGCGGGCCGCGGCGCCAAATCCCCTTAAAATGGATACGACGTTTCTCCAAATCCTCACTTGATTATTATTTATTATCAACGCTATAAATCAACCGAACTCGGACTGCGTTTCTATGGACATTTGCCTTTATATTTGATGGAAATACTAGTAGCAGAGAGCTTAGTTCTATTGTTGAAAGTGCTTGCCACAGTGAACACTGACTCGGTGATTCAACCATGAAAAATGGGAGCTGATCAACATCATTCACAGCCTGTCTGTTGCCAAACTTAGGTCTTACCCATAGATTTTCCGAGCGGCTGGTTGTATACGCGGTCTTAATTATGCCTTTCGTTGACTCTCTGGTGGGAGACTTTCAAGCTGCGTGGCCATCAAAATAGCCTCTTTTTCAAAAGTGTATAATGCTGTAAAAGCTTGTGCGCACTACGTAAAGTTCTGAATAATAATCACAAATCTGGCTAATGTATGTTATGTAATGATAACTTTTCCCATAGTACGTGGGATTTGAATCCTCATGATTCCAGGCCACCATAAAGTCAGCATCCAATCCTGGTAGATATACGAATAAGGTTACAATTTGTGCAACTGCTACTCACTTTGCGAAGGAGACCACGATGTCGGCCTCATCGGAGTTGATCTCGGTGAAGGTGAGCCGCGACGCCTGCTGCCAGACGTCGAGCGCGCGCGCCAGCACGCGACAGCTGCGGCAGCTGCGACGGCACCCGGCTTGATGACATGCTGTTACTCACTTTGCGAAGGAGACCACGATGTCGGCCTCATCGGAGTTGATCTCGGTGAAGGTGAGCCGCGACGCCTGCTGCCAGACGTCGAGCGCGCGCGCCAGCACGCTGCGCGTCTCGTGCAACGGCAGCTGCGACGGCACCCGGCTTGATGACATGCTGTGGACAATAACAACACATTAGCACTTCAGGTGGTTAATCATTTAACTTAGAGGTAACTTGTAAATGCGGAAGTTAATTGCGAACGGGAACTGTGTCTGTTTCCTTTGTTTTTTAAATTATGGTTTTAAGTATAAGGTACTTCAGAATATCAGCGTTGAGGTGTGCAGTGGTGTACTATGATGAGCAGATGCCTTTATGGCGCATACCCGGGATCGTCATTGGTTTTAAATGTTACTATTCAACTAATTTGTGATGATGTCCCAATACACGTTTTTAGATTTCTTTTCCTAATGATTTGTTATCTATTATCACGTCTGAATCGCTGAAACAATTGATGAATTTAGTGGTTAACTTAACTTTTGTGCCGTGCGGTGGCGGCACGTTAATAGAATACAATCCACCGCCCCATTTCTTGCCCGTGGGTGTCGTATGAGGCGACTAAGGGATCCTTGTGGCAGGTCATCTGCTTTCCAGGTGGGAGACATACGTCGACCGGTTGCTGGTACCACCATGCAGTTGCGTAAAACCCGCCAAGTGACCCCGGCCTATCTCGGTCGGGTCGCGTTCCGGGATCAGCACTGCACTAACCGGAGCCAGGGGGACTGTGGTCGTGGCAATCGTTGGACCAGTGGAAGCCTTAACGGCGATATTGTGTGGATGGTGCGTATCGGCCCGCCGGCCAGGGAGACCCGTAGAAACGGTGGTGCCGCTGGCCGCCCGCGGCATAGTACAGGGGCCCAAAGGGGGCTAACCACCTCTGGAGGCTGCCCCACCAGGTCGCGCATAATCTCGGGATGGTTCGTCGTGCCGGGTGGTGCCCGGTTCCGGTGGGGGCCCGGCGACCATTCCCGAGGGGGTACGGGAGCCCTTCCGTCCGGCGGACCGGCCCACGCTATTTCACACGCAAAAATATCAATGTAAGGCACCACGCTTTGTCTAACTTTGCCGCGACGACAGTCGTCCTTTCACGCCCTTCCCCCCCCCCCCCCCCTCACTTCTATGGCAGTCAGCAAACGGAAAAGGCCTACAGCGGCATCTCCATCCCCCACCAACACGCTGTTTGAGGTGGAGTTCGCTAACATCCGCGGACTCCATGCAAACCTCAACGCCGTCCACCAACACCTCGAGACGGTGAGGCCTGCGATGCTCTTTTTGACGGAAACACAGATAGGTTGCCCTGCCGATACGTCATACCTGCACTATCCCGGCTATGTATTGGAAGAGTCCTTCCTCTCCAAAGCCGGAGTATGTCTTTTCGTCAGGGCGGATGTCTGCTGTGACCGTCTTCGCTGCCTAGAAGACCCATCCTTCTCCACTCTCTGGGTGCACGTAGACTTGGGCTCCACGAGCCGAGTTTACGCGTGCCTTTACCGCTCCCACAAAGGCGACGCCGAGACAACTCGACTTTTTGACCATCTAAGTCAGGCGGCAGATAACGCTCAGGCGCGGTTCCCTAATGCTGAAATGGTGTTTTTGGGAGACTTTAATGCCCACCATGAGTCCTGGTTGGGCTCTCCAAAAACAGACCATGCAGGCCGAACCGCCCACGCTTTTGCTCTCACGCAAGACCTGACGCAGCTGGTACGCCAGCCCACCCGGATACCAGATATTGTCGGTCATGCGCCCTCCCTGTTGGACCTTCTGCTGACGAGCCACCCAGCTGGGTACCTAGTGTCGGTCGGCGCCCCTTTGGGCTCCTCCGATCACTGCCTGGTTGGCGCGACAGTGCCATGTGCAGCTCCCCCACAGCCTGTGAGGGTGAAGCGGCGGTTATGGCACTACTCGTCGGCCGATTGGGACGGTATGCGAGAATACTTCGCTTCCGTCCCTTGGCGGCAGTGCTGTTTTGGGGAAAGGGATGCGTCGGATAGTGCATCTGCTGTCGCTGGCGAGATCAGTACTGGAATGGAATACTACATTCCATTTACTGATGTCGACAGCGCCAGCAAAGCTGGTCCCTGGTACAATCGCGAGTGTTCCGCAGCTGTTCAACGTAAACAGGCGGCATACCGTGCTTGGGCCAGGGCCCAAGCTATCCATGACCCTGACGTGGCTTCCCTCAAAACAGCCTTCAATGAAGCCACCAAGGCCACTAAGAGGGCATACGTTAGAGCAGACGCCCAGCGTATCGCACGTGTTGGCCAAGAACTTATCTCACACCCAACGGGTAGCCGCTCCTACTGGCGACTGGCCAAACACGTGCAATCTAACTTCTGTTCGCCTTCGCTGCCCCCGCTGAAATGCCCTGACGGATCTTTGGCTCATCAGCCGCAAGAGAAAGCCGATTTACTGGTAAACCTCTTTGCGGCCAACTCCTGCATCGATGACTGTGGTGCACAGCCGCCTATGGCCCCGAATTGCGGCACCACAATGCCTGATATTCGTATCAGGCAGTGTGACGTACGTGCGGAGCTGCAGTCACTCGATGTAAGGAAAGCCAGTGGACCTGACGGCATTCCAGCCGTAGTTTTAAAAAAGTGTGCAGCGGAGTTGTCTCCAGTGTTGACACGCCTGTACCGCCTCTCCTACACATCAGGCCTCGTGCCGCAGGCTTGGAAAGAGGCGAACGTTCAACCTGTTCCCAAAAAGGGGGACCGGTCAGACCCAGCCAATTACCGTCCAATAGCTGTAACCTCAGTACTTGCTAAGGTGTTCGAGCGGATTATAAATGCACAGCTCACCCGCTACCTAGAAGACCACTCGTTGATTCACGACCGCCAGTACGGCTTTAGACCGAAACGGTCCACGGGTGATCTCCTAGCGTACGTAACGCACTTATGGGGTGAGGCTATGGACAAGCACGGCGAAGCTTTGGCTGTCAGTCTTGACATTGCCAAGGCTTTTGACCGTGTCTGGCACCGATCGCTTCTTTCCAAGCTTCCGGCATATGGACTGTCTCCTCGCCTCTGTGACTGGATCGCTGGATTCCTGGAGGGACGTAGAATCCGTGTCCTCTGCGACGGACGTGAGTCGCGTTTCCTCCAGATTAATGCCGGGGTGCCGCAGGGTTCCGTCTTATCGCCGACTTTGTTTCTTCTGCATATCAATGACATGTTATCACTCGGTAACATTCATTGCTATGCGGATGACAGCACAGTCCACTCGCGGTATTTCGAGCGCCCTGTGGCTAAGCGAACCGATATCGAGGAGAAGAGGCGCTTTCTTGTTGTTGAGCTTGACGGAGTGCTGAACCGCATTTCCGAATGGGGAGAACGCAATCTCGTCGAGTTCAACGCCAAGAAAACACAGGTGTGCGCATTCACTGCCAAGACGTCGCCATTCCTTTCCCGTCCCACTCTTCAGAGCACCCCACTACCAGTGAAGGATAGCCTCAACATCCTTGGCATGGATGTTCGCAGCGACCTCAACCAACGGGACTACATCGAGAGCATTATTAAAACAGCATCCCGTAAACTTGGAATCCTGAACAGAGTGAGACGATTCTTCACGCCTGAGCAGCTTTGTCTTTTGTATAAGACACAAGTTCGCTCGTGTGTGGAATATTGCTCTCATCTCTGGGACGGTTCCGCCTAGTACTTGCTAGAGGCTCTCGATAGGTTGCAGCGGCGCGCTATCCGCATCATTGGTAACCCAGAGGCAACTATGGCTCTGGAGCCTCTCCAACTGCGTAGAGACATTGCCAGATTGAGTGTCCTCTACCGCCTGTACAACGGGGAATGCTCTGACGAGTTGTTCCAACTGATCCCATCCTCACCCTTCCACTCCCGTACCACACGCGCTGGTCTGCGTCAACATCCACACACGATCCAGCGACTGTCGGCCCGCACCATAAGGTTCGGTGACTCGTTCCTGTGTCGTGCTATCCAGACGTGGAACGCTCTTCCAGCGCATGTGTTTCCTTCTTCCTACAATCCCGGGTTTTTTAAGCGGGGCGTGAAAAGGCATTTATGCAGGCCTTCAAAATGAGATTGACCAGCAGAGTAGTTGTCCAGTACTGTGCTTGTCAACCCCATATCTGGACCTCACGACTGCTTTCCATCAGGTGGAGTGAGGTCATCTTGAAGACCACTATAAAAAAAAATAAAAAAAAAAAAAAAAAAAAAAAAAAAAAAACTAAAACATTCAAATGATTTAATTAGATCGTTTTGGAATCAGTTAGTAAATTTCAGGCGGTCCTCAACCGTGATGAGGTCTAGTTTATAAATAATTTACGGTCAGTCCCCAGCCATGAGGTATTATAGGTTCATGCCCGCAAAGTTTTTGTCTAAATAACAAATTATCTGTTTTGGGCCCGCTCGCTCGCCGCCGCATGTTGAAAGCCACGGACAAGTCATTAAAAACAAATGTTTATTGACAAAGTATCAGGTTACATAATTAAATCCGGCCAAAACATCAAGTGGTGAGTTTGTGAAACAGATTAAACAGATTTGTTGGCTTCGTTGGTAAACTTAGAAAGTTATAATTGCTGTCCTTGCGCCTGTTTTGTTATTGATATTGTTGTTTATCCTGGCTTCGTCTCCGAGATTTAATAACTTTAACCATGTAGTATCCCTGCTGATACGCATCAGATCGCACACATTTCAGCGTCGTTAGAAAGAGAAAAAACAGCTAACGACACTGCCCTGTCCCGCTCCAGTCAGCCGGTCGCCATTCCGATCCTCATTCTTTTCTGTGCGCGCACGGAGTTCGCACACGTAAATAAAACTTTCCAATATCAAATGGAAAGATTTTATTTTTGTTTAACTATGTCTAAACACAAACGGGAAGACCGTGAAGAAAAGTTCAAATGGAAATAAAAAGTGTTTACGGAAAAATTGTTGCATGAACAGCGAAGAAGACAACGGGTTATTTACTTAAACGACGATGAAATCGCAAAATACGAAGGTAAATTTTCCATGATTTTATTTTATTTCAATTAAATTATTTAATGTCATCCCATCCATAGCTCTTGAATAGCATGATTGAAGGAACTTTATTGATTTACATTTCATGGAAGATCATTACGTAATAAATTTATATTATATATTTTGCACTATTGAGCCCTACATAAACATATTGAGCCCTAATAAGCCCTATTTTTTGCCTCGAGCCAGTGCTGTGATGCTGGCCAATGGCTATTTTTTGCTCCGAGTTAATGCGTGACATTAACCTGTAAGCTACTGAAATTTTGCCTCGAGCCAGGACTGTGATGCTGGCCAATGGCTACTTATACTCCGAGTTAATGCGAGACATTAACCTGTAGCTACTTATAAATCGCATTGCAATATTTTTGCTTACAATTACCTCCAACAAATTGCTTTTGCGCATAACGATTTAGGTATACAAGTACTCAAGCGGAGATGAAATGGAAGAATAAAAGGAATATCGGGAATGAGGAAAGGCTGTTAAATTATTTGGAGAGGCTAGGTTACCGGATGTGCCCTGAGTGGCTGAAACTTCTAAGCCAGAACCCGGCACCTTACTTCGCCTCAGCTACCGTCACTACCATTATCGTAGCTAAGTACCTACGATCACCATCGCAATAACAAGTTCGAAAAAATTGAAACAACAAGTACCGCCTAATTACTATTTGAAATTAAGAATTCACGTTCATTTATTTAATGCTGCAGGTATTTGCGACGCTGCAGACTTTGACCCTTATTGTAAACATTCGGTCATTTTAATTGTTATTATTTTTTAAATAAGAACCTGTTAAATTGGGCGATGATATGCAAGACAAACTGGCAAAACCTTAGCAACAAATTTTGTATTATGGCTTTAATTCCTTTTTTAATTAAGAACGAGTTGCTGATGGACAATTTTACCCTGAAAAAGTGCTATATTATCATATGCCAAGCCACCTACTCTAAACCTGGAAGTGGCAGCAATGCTCACCTCCGAGAATATATACGTACAAGCATCTCGTTGCAAAACACGACTTAGGTGAGCATTGGCGGCCTGCGCTGGGCCATGCCTTTATTGCATAAGACAATTATCAATTTATCTGAGACTGTCAGGGCATTGAATGATGCAGATTCACAATAGGTACATGGAGCCTGATATCAGAGTGATGTTAATAACAACACTAGTGGGCAAGTCACTAACGGACACGGACGAAAAAGTTACTCATATGCGTGGTATATATAGAACTTTACAGTTCTCTCTGTCTCCAGTCTTTTCCACCAATGGTTATTTAAGAAAGTGGAGAGGTTCAATATTATTTCAAACATCACAATAACATAACTACGAAGGGGGCCAATCTCACTAGAAATTAAACTAGCTGCCGGGTGAGAAGTGGCGTAAACTCAGTATGCACAAATAGTCTAATCGTCGCCACAAGACGGTCCCACCTCTGTGGCCCCATGCCCCGGCGCCGCCGCGGCGCGCCGCTGCCCACGCGCAGACTTCTGGCGCCTGCACAGTCGACGCACTCGTCAAGTTCAGTCCTACCTTATACAAAGGTACATACAGGACGTTTTAATGATTCAACCACACTTGCGAATCAAGTGCCAACGGTGAATTCATTTTATTTGTTTGAAGCTTAAAGCTTAAGCGTTAATAAATATTTTTTCTTACTTTAAGGGCACTAAAAGCAACTTCATTGATTTGTCCGTAGGATGTGTCTCTTTATATGTTTCTCAACATGAAATTCGCCTGGAATAATTCGCTTTCAGCGATAAGATTGGCCGTGAAATTGTACTTTCCTTTTTACGTCTATGTTTTCGTATCAACTCTGTAAGTCTTTTGTGGTATAAGGTATATCTTATAATTACTGTCTCGTCCTAAGATTCAAATTAACGATTGAATTTGTGATCAGCAAGACGCGGCTCGCGGGACTACTCCAGCTCATTGACAGTTAAGTCCTGCATTACCTATGTGTAAGTAAATTAAGTGATTAATTGGTTGTCCCATTGTGTGTCATGAAGTAATGAAAACATGAATTCACACTAGCTCGCTTTGCTCGAGTAACTTCACTTTTGATTTGATTTATTGTTTCCTGTCAACTTCAACAATGCATTACATAATAAGTAGGTAGGTACTACAAAGGTACCCAAAATAGATAAGTTTATTAATTTTGATTTTCTGCGGGGGTCTTTAACTTGCAGAGTATGACAGCCTAGCCCATTTACCCAACCAATGATTTCGCGTTTTTCTTACGCTCATTTGACCTAACATTTTTTGACATTGAAAAGATGTGGCAAGCAGCTTACACTTTCATGCCGATGAATTATTTTCGGCCATTTTTTTTCAGATAAAGCTAAAAAATATAATAAAAAATATAATATAATAATATAATATATAATAATTTGCCGAGATAGTATTAGCCTATACCCAGATAATTAACATTTACAAATTTACAACAATAAATAATAATAAGGCTAAAGCTCTGAGGAAAGTTAATTAAATGGATTTGCTATTTGGCAGATTTAGAAATAGATTAGTTTTATTCTTGTTTTTAAAAGTTTGAAAGTTTAAAATGGAAACTGATTCTTGAAAGTTGTACTAATGTTTTTTTTAACAACTACTTAACAAGTACAATTGATAATTTTCACTCAAATTGATTTGTTCCTGTGAAACACATATTAGGGAATGAAGATACCTTACATTTTTTGCACAGGTACACACCCGCACAGTGCAAAAATCTTGTGGGCATAAACAATGTCGGTTTGTGGTGTTTCCTGTATGTTTAAGCCTTGATTAGTTGGGCCGGGGCAGCGCTGTGTGGAGTATCGTCTGACGGTATTTCAAAAGAGTATATTTTGCTATCGAACGCTTTCGCGCTAATTCAGCATGCTTGTTATTTTTAAGCACCTACGTAATTTTGAAAGTTTTACTTAAATTAAAGCTGACCAAGCTACTAGCATTTCGTGGTACCACTTTTGCTTCCTCAAGCTTAGTACCTACCCTCTTTTTTAACCTAATTGTTTGCAACAAGTGCTAACCGTTCTTCTTAAGCGTTATTACTTCCTTCCTTGTTTACAATTTATATATATCTATAAGTAAGTACATGGACCCAGTATTGTGTACAATGAGTGCCGGACCCGGAATTTTCCGAAACATTTATGGTTTTTTCTTCTTCAGGGAACAGATTGTAAATACTAAAACATACTTCAGCTCAAGCCTGAAACAATGATGGTTTATTTTTTTACAAGGAATGGCAATAGGCCGTCTTAACAAGTGTTTTAATGCTGCCGGTTATTTCATATAGGTACTTAACGGGTTTTTTAATAAAACGCTTACTGACGAGAAGTAAGTGGTAATACTAGTAATACAAACACTAGTAGTGTAGTACGAGTGTTAAACAGTAAGGCCAGCCCTTGCGACAAGAAAATTTAGTAACTATCTGTTACACCTAGTCTATATAACGTATAGTCATTAATATAAAGTCATTAATGTATAGTCATTAAACTCTTATTGCACCTCCAGTAATTATATTTTTTGGTGCATGCATACAAATATTTAGTAAATTATCTAAAGGAATATGAATAGTAATAAAATATATGTATGTTTATATGTTTGGTTAAATTATAAGATCGATTTATTTAATTCGAAATATTAAACATATAATTTGAACTGTAAAATTTTTGAGCTTCATTAAGTATGTTTCAGATAAACTAGTTTGCCATTAAAATGTTCGTTAAGCTCTTAATACAGACACATTGTACTTTGTCGGGTATATTAATATTTAATTAACAAGAAAGCCAACTACCTTACAGTGTACCACAACATATAACTAAAATGTTGCCTACGTTCAAGACAATTGCTTAGAGGTGAACGTTTTGTTCAGTGCTCATAGTGATGGCAACCTCTGACGCATTCAAGAGCGGAGCCAGGGTTGTTGTCATAATTGGGATATCCACTGGCTAATCTATTTTGCCATAGTATTGGAATATATTTATTTAATAGCAAAAGGTCAATAATCGTATATTACCTCAATCTAATGACTGAGACTAGTCTGATGATATCTAAGCTAATTTTGAGTTATTCATGCCTATATTTTGTGGTCATCATTATGATACTAGGTAATTACTTAACAAGTATTAAGAGTAATAACCTACCTTATGTTGGGGTTACTTGCAACATTGACTGAATTGTTCTCTGAACATCTACATGGTTAAAGTTATTAAATCTCGGAGACGAAGCCAGGATAATTAAATGATCAAACGAACTTACCTGTAAGTGAAGTTCGATCTTGATTATCCTGGCTTCGTCGAAGAGATTTAAGGTCCCTCCCTTCCCTTTACTTTCATTTACATTGCAGCCCTAAAGTCAATATTGCTGTATTCTCTGAAATAATGAGGATCGGAATGGCGACCGGCTGACTGGAGCGGGACAGGGCAGTGTCGTTAGCTGTTTTTTCTCTTTCTAACGACGCTGAAATGTGTGCGATCTGATGCGTATCAGCAGGGATACTACATGGTTAAAGTTATTAAATCTCTTCGACGAAGCCAGGATAATCAAGATCGAACTTCACTTACAGGTAAGTTCGTTTGATCATTTAATTATATTCATTTTTAGCACAATTATATGTATATTATATCTGGGCGTAATAAACGGCGGCAAAGGGTTTTGTGATTCATTGAAGCGTGGTAGATTAACATATGGGGGATACCGTGCATCTTGTTGGGTATCCCTACCAATGTGAGCTTTCAGTATAAGCCGAACGTGTAGGGACACTTTATTTCTTTTTAATCGATAATCCCTTCAATAAAAAGAGATAATTAATAAACTCTACAACATAAGTTAACTTATTCAAAATGTCTACTCCTAGCGTAGTGAATAAACGACGGCATTGTCCACACGTGGACACAGGTAGCGCGGGCGCGAAGGGGCCCCCGAATGCCTAAGCCCATGCCGTGCATGCCTAAGCCCATGTTGCAGTCTGCGTCCTGTGGTCGCCAGCTTCCCAGTAATGGAATAATCGCATTGTGGACATTTTGAGTGACTCGGCCCTATTTAACGCTCGCTGCATTCATTACGCGGGATTTATGCGTTGTCATGCACCTACACAAAGCGACGTCATTAGCCGGCACGCATCTTTAATTAGAGAACTAGCTCCGAGCTCATCACTAAGCCGGATCAACGCAGGATAATAAAAATCAGCTCAAAATATTTAAGCCGCGGTACAATAGGTAAGTGTCAACAAGCAAACCAGCGTGCCAGAGATGCGGTCGCATTTTGCCCATATTTAAGCCATACATTACGCAGAGTAAAATATCGCTTCAACGGGTAATTAAAACTAACCAACGCGGGGAGTGACCGCCACCGGTATTGTTAACGATTATTTTAATGTAGTTATTAGGATACGCGAGGGAAATATGAGCTGATAATACCTAGAATGTTAATTTTGAATTCATTTGACCTGCGCTGTAGATAGGTAGAGAGCTAAAATCATGTGTGCGAAATAATTTATCAAGTCTTTTTAATAGGGCGGGCCCCAGGACAGTCGGTCGGCGGATGAAAACCGCTCGAAATTTATTATTGCCATATTAACATGGTCCGCCGTCCGCACGCACTACATCAGCCAACTAGTTAATTGCAAGCCTTGGATGAAATTCGCAACCGCATTTCAAAGTTAATGTTGTTACGTCAGCTCGAAATAATGAGTGTGGCAGGACGGCACGAGTGCGCGAGTGTGTGCCGGCACATTTCTCTTTTCTTGTTTCCTCCAAGTCCTATTCCTCGTTACTGAGGATTGTGATCATTGTGTGCAGTTAAACACGGTCATATCCGTAAAGTTGCCTTTTTCGTTTCGCTCGCCGAATCGGTACATTAAATGGTTAACAAGAGCTACTTTACAGAATTTCGGTCTGGCTGTTTTATGCAAAATGAGAGTAAGTAGCATCTAACTACTACTGTTGATCCGGAAAATACTGCGTTAGGTTCATTCGTGTTAATAAAGTGATCCTTATGATCGGATTCGATAATTTAGTTTCGGAGTTACACAGCACTGGTGTGAGCTTTTGTCGGATAAAGAAAAAAATCGGCTGCTTTAGTTGATCGTAATCATTACAGCTTCGATATGACAGTATAGACTTCTTTCCTCGCTACTCGCTATTGCTCTCCGTCGGTAGATAATAGTATTTAATTAATATGTAAGTAGGTGGCTTGTGCAGCCGTTCAGTGCGACGGGGATACAATGGACGTCCGCAGTCGACGGCGTCCATCAAGTGCAGGGCAGTGGGCACTTGCCCGCACTTCCGCGCAGTAGCACGCTTGTCTGGTAATCATGTCCGCGTCGACAAGTACAGACCTGGCCTGCAGACAAGTGCAGTTAGTGTTAGCTCTAGCGGACTAAGTGATTAGGTAAGGGAACATCACAGCACGTTGTCTCAGTTGCCCAGCAAGAGTGCACGTAGACGTCACATCATGAAAGTTTGTGACGTTTTCGTAGCCAATTATAAACTTTTCTATTATGTTACTATTCTAACTGCACTTGTCTAGGCTCTATGCTGGGTAGCTGGGTAGCTTAGATGGCTCCTCGTTGGTCTAGAATATTATGGTAGGATAAATAATTGCATATTTGTCATAGTGATTTCTGTTTATTCCGTCCGTAAAAAATATATTTTCTTCTTTGAAAAACTTTTTTTTATGATAAAAATCAATGAAAGAAAAGAAGAATCTTTTCGTACCACTTGCTCAAAAAAGTGACATTCTAGCCCGCAAAAAGAGAACATAACAATAGTCATTTTTAATCTGTTGAAAACAGGGAAAGAAAATTGTACTGAATTTCATTCATCCCCTAGGGAGAGAATGTGATTCAAATTTGGAATACTGACCGAGGTTTTCGAGCGCTTATTTGATTAAGAAGTTTTAATTCTTTCTTTATGACCTGCCAGTATCATGTGACATAGTATAAAACAAAGTCGCTTTCTCTGTCCCTATGTCCCTTTAAATGCTTAAATCTTCGAAACTACGCAACGGATTTTGATGCGGTTTTTTTCAATAGATAGAGTGATTCAAAAGGAAGGTTTTCATGTAAAATAACATCATACTGCACCCGTGCGAAGCGGAGGCAGCCGAAGATCGAGTTCAGTGGCGTGTTATGGGAGAGGCCTATGTCCAGCAGTGGACTGCAACAGGCTGATGATGATGATGATGAAGCGGGGGCGGGCCGCTAGTATGTGATAAATAGAAAAAGTTTAATAATAAATATTTTTTCGCAAATGGTACGAAAAGTAGAGTATTTTCCTCGGTGATAAAGCTGTCTTAGTCTTGGGTGAACTTAAATCCCTCGCTACACTCAGGACTCGTATTAAATCCCTCGCTTCGCTCGTGATTTAAGTTATCAACACCCTCGCTGCGCTCGGGAGTTAACCTCGAGTCCTTCGTTACGCTCGCGATTTCAATTGTCACCCGCGACAGAAGACACTGCTTTATCCCCTTGGTTAATAATCTACTATTCCCCACTTTAGTCCCATTAGTAATCAAAATCTACTTAGTTCTGATAAAAACATGGGGAGTTTGTACAAGTGGAACTGGTGAAGTCGGTTTTTTTGTTAAAATTATTTTTATTAGCAATTAAGGTAACTTAGTAGCCGTCATGTAAAAAAACCTTTTTTTGTTATTCTATTGCTGGGTCTAATGATAAAATAACGTGACGAAGTCAACGTGACGAACGCTTTCGTCAGTCGACCTTAATAAATGAAACATTCTCAAAACTTCCAAATGTCAAATCAAAGCGGCAGATTGTTTTTTCCTTGAAATTCAAAAAAACAATAATTGTTTTGCTTAACTTTAAATTGAATACACCCGAGTTATTTACAGTCTTCCTTGTAAGAAAGTTTCCTGAATGAAACCAAAAAAATGTCGGTGCCAAATCTTTTTAACGAATTTGAGTAGCAGTAACTTAGGTAAGACGGCCACGTGACTTTAAATAAGTTTGTAGTGGTTTTGTAGGAGTTCGCGGCACGTTGCGAATCATTGCTTACGGTTTGAAGGAGTTGGGTCAAACAGTTCGAGTGGGTCGGACCCGAGTGGGTAGAGAGTAGGAGTTGTCGGACACGTGAGGCCGATTGAGGCGGCACGTGCCCACGTGACTGCCTTCACAGCTAGGCCGGCCCGGGTCACGCCTCCCTGACGACGCCGGGCCTGTCGTCACTAACAACCTCAGCTGCTACCCCAACACAATAAACAGGTGAGGAACTCTCTTACGAAATTCTTACTGTTAGTAGCGACCAGGATACAAACAAAAAAACCTTTCCATTTCCAAATATAACTTGCGCATTTTCCATTTTAATACTTATCGCCCATAAAAAGTTACGTAATCTTAATGGATAAAATTCAAATGATTGCATTCTTTTGGTGGACGATGTTGATAATGAATTACAGGTTCCTTAGGTACATGAACTCTGTTAGGAGGGAACCGCAATGTTTGAATCAGTTTATACTATAACGTACCTACTAATGCTAGAAAATTTCATTTATTCAAACAAAACAATACCAATAATTTTACAATATCATTTCACATCTAATCGTCGGCCATTAATCCGTGCCTGTATAATAGCGGCGCGTGGCGACAAGGGACTATGTTTATAGCGTTAAATAATAAAATAAAACATGCAATATTGTGACGACATGCCGACGTCTTCACAACGAATGGACATAATCTTGTTACGATGTCGTAACAAACAGATTTGTAAGCACGGACTTTATGATCTGTGTCCAACGAGCTCAAATTTAATTTTCTGAAATAATCTGTCAGCGAGCTATTAAAATTGTTCATCCGTGCTACGTCCCATGGAACTGTACACTCGTTGAGCTGCAAGTTACACTGTATTTTACAGCGTAATTTTATTTACATAAGAAAATTCAGAATTAAATCTATTTAACTTGCAAATATCTAGTGATGTACAACGTTAGTAAAATTATAATTAGGAAGTTAGAGCGGATTTTTAAATGGGTATGGTTCCCCTCAATCTGAGGCTCAAAGAAGTATCGAGGCTAATTTTGACTGTAACTAAAACTGTAATTTCATATTTTTAATTGTATTTTTGTCGTATCCAGGTATGAAATCTGTTAATTGTGAATTATTTTATAAAGCTATCGAAGGATCAAAATCTTTAAAGCACCTCATTTCTTAATGGCAAAATGAAATTAAAGGTAAAAGAAATAAATAGTAAAGGAAATATCTATTTCAAATTTGTATACAATGTATCTTTTGAATGAATCCATTTCGTGATGTTACTTGATTTAAATATTCCGTAAGTTAATGAAATCATGGCCATTAAAAGCGTTATAAAGCAATATTTACGTAAACAACTTCTGATCTTGTTCGTAGCGTTATTATCCTGAAATAGATTCGAAGGATTTGTTCGAATTCGGAATTAGCATAAAAATAATAAAACGTCAACGGCGTCCCCCGCGGCGTCCGCTCCTCCGTCTGTCGGCTGTCGGCTGTCGGGCCGGCTGCCCCTGCGCCTGTCACACCGATTGTCATTCACGTCTACACACACAGCCGGGCTTCAGCCGACTGCTTCAAAACCAAAATCATAATTTAATAATGCCGAGATTTCGCTGCTGACATTTTATTAAATAAGAGAGTAAAATCACATCTGTGTTGGTTTATATTCAGTTTAATAAGGATAAAATTAAATAATTTTATTTAGCTACTTCACGCAGTGATCTCAAAGTAGAAAGAACAGTGAAGGTTATTTTGAACTTTTGAAAAGCATGGTGATTTGGCCGTCAGTGATATCTAAATTTCAATGATAGAGACCTTTGCCGAGCACCGACAAAGGAGGTATATGTAGAGACATATTCACTGGATTTCTTTTCGCACGAAACATTACAGATCTACGTCAGATAAGCCGAAACCTTTCAGCGAGGAAGCAATTCTTTACGTCTTATGAGTGAAGATATTACTCATCCAAATAGCCCTTCTGTACACGTCTCCTCAAAATATGTGAACGGTTTCAGCGATAGTGATAATTGTTCAGACCGCTGCAATAATGCACTCCTTTCTCCTTTGAAATACAACCCCCCTCGTCTCGCGTCTCGCAAGCTCTCACGCCGTACATTGCAGATAAGCGACGTGGCAATAGGCATTGATGCTCACTGGGGATTTCAATAGCAGTCTACCTCCTCGATTCTTTGATCTATAAAAGGATTAAATCGTCTTTTCTATGCGAGGAAATTCCAGTTTGTAAAGGTGATACCTCTTTTTTTGTTTTTTCCCCAAGATATCATTTGCAAGTATCCCATTGCTCGTTTTATTTTTCTAAGGAACTAGTCCAATAGTGTCGTAGAAAGAATTTATTGACCAATCATTAATGCAGTACAACGGGCAGTGGCTATTACATCAGGGCCGACGTCGTATCCTAATTGACCTTTATCGGTGAGCTCCTTTAATAATGGCTCCTTTGAATATTGACTGGCGGCTGGCTCTCACGTGCACCATTGTGGAGTGAGCATTGACGCTCCTCAGGGATTTAAGAGGATTTCTAGACGACCGTTCACTGTCTGCCGAGTAGTTTGAAGTTGCCTAAGATGTTTTCGAATCTCGTAACGATATAATATGCCAATAAAACGTACCGAGTATGCATTTAGGTTAGCGTTATCGTTGTAGTCTATCAGAAGGCGCGTTTAGATTGGGTTTTCATGCTTGCCGGTGCACATAAGAGAAATTAGCGAATCTGGCCGGTGGAGCGCCGGGGGGCAGAATTAAGTCGAGAGTAACGTTGTTATGACGGTAATGGCATATTACCGTTCGCTACGTGCGGGCATTTTCCGCGCGGGCGCTACTGCAAAATTGAAACGATTTTTCAGTGACGCGATTGCATCGGTGATCAGCATATTTCGCATTGCTGTTATTAATTGCTGGCTACTTTATCTCCAAGCTTAACTAGAAGCAGCACCGCTCCGATCTCTGCGATCTCATAATGAAACCTATAAACATGGCAATATTATATTTCAAACCACACTAAAGTTATTTTTACGAGCACGTGTGATTACTTTAATAGGATTAAAGCTTAAGAAGAATAACAACTTAAACCTAGTTAGAGACACGAGTAGTTGGAACTTTTATATGAGTTGGTTAAACTGAAAGAGATATAATTGGAAACTCGAGACGGTTGTGCGACGGCAGGACTTGGCTATACTGAGTGCAGTTACGCCGTTAATTTTAGATGTAAAACTACAGTTTTTGCTCTGATAATAGACTAATTAAGGTTCAGATAAAGAAGCAGCACTTAAAGAGAAATGTCTATGCTGACGCGAAACTCGTTAATTTAATCTTAAGTCTCTAGCTGTTTACTTTAGCTGATATTTAGAACTTTGTTTGCGGTTACTTATTTCATTTGAAGGCCCTTACTTATTGCAGAGAATGTTTTTTTGTTATTTAGAGAAAATAATACTTTTACTGTGTATTTGTCGAATCGTCTAACGTTAACCATATTTGGGATCTCTAGAAATATAACTTAATCGCTATATTGAGACGTTTATGTATAAAAAATTTAAGCCAAAGTTGGCCTAATTAGGTACAGTCAAACCGTTTGCGTTAATTCTAGATCTTCCTGCTTGAATGGCAAGTCACAAAATGTAAGTTAGCAAAAAACACCAAGGAAGAAACATAACATAACATACCCTCACGACCATATCCCTAATGGGTTAGTCAGAGGGACAGTGATTGTTGCCGTCATGGTAAACGTAACATTCAGAAGCCCACATTTTGCCGAGGGACTTAGATGCCAACGTGGTAAGGGGCCAGCCTATCTCCATTATTTGGGTTTCTTGGGTTTTATATCCGTTTCCGAGCCAGCACGTTTAACCACTGGGCCACGACGCTCTCCAAGGATTGCTCTCTCTTTATTTTGCTTGTCTTCCGTTTTAAAAGTGTGCATAAGTACGAAATGGTGCAGGTAAAACTTGGTGATTTTCGGTATCGGCAAGATAAGTGCAAACCGCCGCGGCCGACGGCGGTCGGATGCCGGCGGCATGGCGGCACTTCGCCGGCGCCCGGGAGATTAGCCGCCGCCTCGCCGACCTGATGCAGCGCCTAATATGCTAATCATAATTTATGCCTATTCAATGAGCAACCAGATTCTCAGGATAGGCCCTTGACAATTTCTGTATACGAGGCGGATTACCTGGCTGTTGCGCTGCACGAAGCTATTTATCAACTTCGCATATTGTACATCAGTTCTCTAGGGGCAAACTATAGCTTTAAGCTTAAGTTTCAAATTTATTTCATACAAAGAGATTATGTTAACAACTTTTTGGATTTTATCTCACATGTGCTTACGTTGTAGACGTAGAATAGCAGTTAAATCGTAATTTGCAGCCGCATTCTTTAAATATTCGCGATACGGTACATTACGGACGGTATAAAACGTTTATGTGTTGGAGCCCTTTAGTTTAACCATCCAATAACCCCATTGGCTGAGTCAACAGCCCTGTTTGATGTCCCAGCAGTGCTCGAAGCACGAGAGCTTTAAGTGTCTTAAGTTATTTTTACCGCTCCCTGGCCGTAGTGCGCTAAAAGCATTTGTCTTGAATTTTTAAAGTGCCAATTGAAGTTTCCGAGCAAAAGGATGTAAGTACGGGTTAAAGTTCTCACTGTTAGTTCGATCTAGAAGTGGATTGACTTCCGGTAATTCGATTTGGGCCCGCTCTGTAGTTCCACTAATCATTAACAAAGCTCTGACTCTACCGAACAATTTCTATGTAACGGTTCACCATTTGAACGTAATTACATGGAAATAGTAAACAAGGAACAAATATCAAGTATTCAAAACGCCATCGTGGCGGTCTATAGAGGAAATGACGGGGCGATTAGTTGCAGGTCTCGCGTCCTGGGAGGGATATATCCGGCGGAACCGAGCGGAATTACTTCCCGGGGCCCGATGCACCGCAACAATATGCCACCGAAGTGCACAATTCGATTTAAGAACGAGCGAAAAGTCCGCACACTCCGTCGGCCCCAAAGTTCCGAGTCACCCGGTTCATTAGAATCGAAATTCCCACGGTTCATTAGGATTCCCCAGAATTCTCGGCGTTCATTAGAAATACTCGGGCGGTAGTGGACCCCGGACGTAAATAAGTGATTAACGCAGTTGGGATTGTTTTCAGACGCTCTGGCAGCCGGTGCAACTAGCGCGGCGCCCGGACTTGATACATTTAAAATGAGCCTCCGCGCCCCGCTACGTCGACTTCCTCGCTAATCTTTTATGAGATTAAACACAAAACGTTTCTTCAAATTACCAGTTTATAACTTTCCAGAGAATCTGCCGTGATTTGAACAACAAAATTCGACATCTCAAGCGGCTGCAATCTCAAAAATTCTATAGTTAACCTCAGGTTTTTTCTTTAATATCGCGGATGAGGAATATTTATATAAAAGCTGGTGCGACCCACAGTCGCTAGTAGGTAATAGGTACTTTTAAGCTGAATTTTATTACATCGCTGTGAAAGAAGGTAAACGTAATACAAGGTATTAATCTGGATCGGATCGTAGAGCGCACGCTTCCTGTTATAGCTGCGGGTAAATAAGTGTACCACACAGTGTAACATTTCACTTTGATCTTTAGAGGTAAAATTATCAAAAAATATTACTCTTTCAACACATTGTCGAAAGTTTAAGAAGACGCTTAAACTGTCCTCATATAAATGAAAAATAATGTCTTTGTTACTTATATTTAATTGCATTTAATAGTAGACCAGTGAATCAAAATATATTTTTTTTAAACTAACTGTGGTTGTATGCAGACTATCTCATATCGAAGTCAAAAATGAAATGAAAATGAAATCAACGGGTGTGAATCGGAGGGTCGTGTTCCTAGGGGGCATAACCCCTCTATTCGAAAACGTTTTCCGGTACTAAGTTATTGCGGAAATAAGGTTTTTATATCGCTGCTGGCAGTTTTTAGACGTCGTTATGTAGTTTTTAACAGACAATATTGCCGAATCGGAATTACGTGATAAATCAATTTTGCTGTAGGTATAGGTCTCTTACTAAAGACTATAAAGTCATATCTATTCCTCATAACTAATTTTTGTGTTAGTGAGGTACATACTTCATAGTAAATAATTTAATTTAACTTTCTTTAATTTGTGCACAGCTGTTTATCCACCTTAACTTAAAATCTTTTCCTGTCAACGTGGTCTGCTGGAAGAAATCTCTTTTTAGAGATAAGCTCACCTGTACTTTCAATCTCCCTATTGTCTGTTTATTGTAATTGTCTTTTTGTGTACGAACTAATAAATAAATAAATAAATACTTCAAAATACTACGAAACTAAAATTAGTGTTTTTTATTTATTTTACATTCATCTACTTTAAAGTGGACATTAGTTTTTGTAAGTGGCCAGAAATTCAGCAGCATAACAAAAGAGCAAATAATTGAATATGTTTTATTATTGTTTTAGCATTTTCCACGCAGTATTTTTTTACTGCCTGATGCCAACATGACCAATTGTCTTTTTCTGGTTTTCAGGTCTTAAATAATTGGATAGTTAAAATTGTTTAAGGGATGATACAGGCAATCACAGCCCGAATGTACCACTGAGGATTTCGTACTATGTGTGGTATGAGAGTAATAGGACTCGAGAGCCCAATGCTGGCAATGTTACGCCTAGTTTTGTTTGACCGTACACCACAATTACAAGTCTAGGTAAAACAGAAAGGGCACTATTTTGCGTCTAAAACTTTAAGATTGAAAGAGAAATAATTCAGTATTGTTATAAATTCTGTGCGAGTGTACCTTCTGCTTATGGATGCAAATTGAAACGCATAATGTTCACAACTTTGATGAAATTAATGCAACTGAACTTTTTTATTACGATATAGCTCGTGTTAAAAATATTAATTAACATGCATGAATAATATAATGTAAAAAGGTAAACCGTGGAAGAAATGAAAAATCTAAAGATACTGTTCAAGACACCTTTTTAACTATCCTCTATTTCATTTAATGTTTGTAACGTTAAAGATATTAAAACAGATTAGTGGTCCAGAATCAGGTGAAAAGTACTGGATGGATTTCATGAACCAAAATTACAATTACTTAAAATAAATAATTTGCGTTATTTTAATTTTTTTTTATCCAGATTTACAAGAAAAGTCAATCCTGAGGAGATGTACCTACTGTAATATGCTTGCATGTTAATGATTAAAAATTATACTAAATAAGAAGATTTTACAAGCCCATATAAACAGGTACGTTAAATATTGACCTAGACAGTAATTTATGGTTATCTCGGCTGATAATTCTGATAATTTTATCACAAAATCTTCGTTAGTTATCGGTGCTTGCTCAGAAGTTAGCAGCGGGTTAAGGGTCTAAATGGCCCCCACGTCCGGACAAACATCGCGGAAATGCCCAACTCAAACAAGTTTAAGCAAATTTATAACTTTCGGATTGGAAGCAGGAGCAGGCTGTTGCCTTGTTGTGCGTTATGTACTTTACTACACCTCATGCCCGACGGCATTAAAACACAAAATTGTTTAAAAAACTTGTCAGTGCAATAAATACACTTCTTCATTGTTAATATTCGTGTATCTGCATAAGCTAGCTACTCGTAGTACGTACTACTACCAGGAACTTTTTTTCAGTATAAAACAAAAATGTTCTTGGAGCAAAAGTTAAATTTCTTTACGACTCGTGAAATAGCCAATGTAAACAATATTCAACTTGGTAGGTACTTACCTACGTACCTTTCGAATATTAAAATATTCTTGATACGAGTGTTTGAACACGAAGAGCAATTCAAACAGCAGTGCTGTAATTCAAGAGTGCGCGGGAAGTTCTCTAATGATAAAGCGCAGAGGGGAAATGATATGAAAATAGTTTCTTTATGGCAGTCGAAGCTCGTATTGTAAGGAATAAAGAGATGGAGTACCGACCAGTGGGCAACGCCCGCCACTTCTCCGTGCGTTGCCCTTGCAAACGATGAAATAAACATTAAAAAATAAAACAGTATCAATATTCAAGCACTGCATAATGAGCATCATTCTAATAGATTTCAATCTCAACAAGTCTATGAGTGAACGAACTTCTACAACAAATGGAATTTTATTCGAATGTAGCGATTATTTCACGTAAACAATAAAATGTTCTTTTCCAAATACAAGATCCGAGCAGAGTGGTCTTACTATCGCTATATCCGATAATCCTATTTTATAATTTTCCAGACTGTTCTAAGCTCGGATGGCATGACGTAAAAGAGTATTATCTCAAATAGAGCGGTAGCGGAGGGTGCAAGGTCCTGGAGGGCGGCGCTCTCAGGGGTTCTTGCCCGCGCTAGCACCCTTTGTCTTCGACTGCCCCACCACTCGCAGGTTCTTGCACTGAATTATGTTAGTAAGGCAAATGGGGTGACGCGAGTACCTGCGACGCGCCCTATCATTTGCCATTAGTTTTGATCTTTTACATTTTAGTTACGTGATGTAGGGCGTTTGTGAGTTGGCATTTTCCTGTTACTATATCTACGTTTCCTTTTGCTTAGCAAAATGCTTTATGAAGAAGTAAGAACAGTTGATTGATCAGTTACGTAAGTTAAAATTGGCCTATATTGAGATTCTTAACTGATTTAATTATAATCTGATGAGAAGTGATTTAAAGTTAGTAAGTAACTTTACATCTAGTTTTAATATCATAATTGTAATTCCGCTAAGGAAGCTGCTAATATTTTTCGATAGCTTTCCAGAAATTGGGCAATACGATCACAAACTGTGCAGTTTGTGAGTACTGACGGTATCAGAGAGTAATAAACATACCCGTAAATTCATAAATAAGTACTTATACACACCCTGACCCAGAACAAATACAAATGCTCATCACATCAATGTTCATCCAGGATGGGTATGTGGCAGTTAATTCTTCATTGGAATCTTCCTAGGATAGGTTCCTAAGAGAATTGCAATTTCGTCGTTTATTAACCAAAGGATGCATTGGTTGTTTTATGACCAAATGCTACAAAGACCCAGCGTCCTAAACCTAGTTCTACATAGGTGGTGATGCAACGGGTAGCGAACTTTGCGTGACCCTGCTGAACCCATGTTCACTCACCCCTGGTCGTCATATCCATGTTTTCCAGGTCTCGTCGATGGGGTTATTCAACAAAGGACATATTAATGGGCATAAGCTAGTTTCGAAAAAAATGCAATTTCTTCGGTTAACCAAAGTTTGAAAGGATGCATTAGTTGCTTTATGCCCAGATGCAACAAAGTCCCACCGTCCTAAACCTAGTTCTACATAGATGGTGATGCAACGGGTAGCGACCTTCGCGCGACCCTGCTGAACTGAACCCCTGTTCAGTCACCTCGCGGTCAACGTCTCTCCAAATTGCATTATGCAACCGCGCTCCGAGCACTGACACACGATATTGAAAATATACGACATTTCAGCTACGTTTGATGAATAACGTAGTTTCTAGTTTTTTATTATATAGGAGTGGTTGCGGCCAAAGGTTTAATCTAACTGGCTCGTATAAAGCGGCATGCAAAATAACAGTATTGCAGCTACTTTTTTATGATCTTCTAAGTAGGTACACGATGAGCTATTTAAGAGAAAATGAAATCCTTCAAAAAATAATAATTTTGAGATTATTAAAATTAGGTAGATATTCATAATTACTCTTGCATTTCTTTATGTAGTTTAAGAGATCCTCACTATAAAATGTAATGAATTCTTAAACCTTTTTTTCATAAAACAGCAGACGTTTACGATTATTTAACAAAATCTACCAGACGCACAATCCTGTTATGGTTTAATTTTTTTTTGACTAGGAAATACTTTGTAATGTTTTAAAATTAAAGCTCAGGGCTTCAGTATATAATTTTGAATGTTTTTTCATTAACTATTTTAAGCATACTCATACTCACCCAACAATAATTCGTTGCAGTCAAGGATCTAAAGATAAGTGGCTCCTACTAAACCCACCAAGATCAGACTAACAAAAAACGAATACCTATCGTGGTTCTTGGAAACAAATGCAGTTTACAGTGTTTTACTTATTTTTTTCTAAAAATATCAAGATTTTACTACTACAAGATACCTCTTTGTAAAAGTTCTGCAGTAACCGAAGAGCTGTGGTTGCGCTACAATATACTGATATCTTTTGTTTTCTCGATCATATTTCCCAGATTCCTGCAGTGAGCGCACTCAACATTCAATTTATGTTTTCGATTAAACTAACGATTGTAAGATATTTTGTGAAGTGCTGCACATGTAAAGCTAGTCACTATACACGGATAGTTTGAAACTGCTATTGCTGATAAAATATGCAGTAGCAGTTATAAGTTCGACACCTACTCATGTGTATTTTAACATTTATGGCTTAGACAAAGGACCATACACAATTCAGTAACGTATTAATTAATGGAATGTGTCGTTTGTAAGCCTCGTCTTGGAGGAAATTAAGCTGGAACACTTGCAGCTTCAGTTTCCGATTCAGACATGTCACTAATTTGCAACTTGATACTACGGGGGACTTAGAACTGTCAAGAGTTAGTGTGACGGGAAACTAGTTCGTGATTATCATTCAGCTATATTGAATTTTTACTCTTATACCCATTATTATTTGAACAGAACTCCCATCCAAAGTGTTTCGGTTTTCAGATGCCCAGAGTTGTTTAAATTAAGTCCCACGTTTCAAAGCGAACCTCATTTGCGTTTACAAAAGTGCAGATCATATTTTTTCTTCTGTGTGTTCGAATTGAAAGCGGTGTAATATTCTTTTTTGTCTAGAAGCGGGCGCGGGCGGGCGGCAGCGGCGACCGCGTGCGCCGCACAAAGCCTCCGGTTTTGTATTCGCTTCCTCACTCACCTGGAAAGGAAAGAAAAGAAAATATTAATTAAGAGCCACTGAACGAAATAGATATCGTCGGAATGAAGCTTATTCTGTTATTGTAAGCGGACGCCAACAGTTTATTGTGCAAATATTATTGAGATGTTAATGAAGAAAAAATCTTATCTCTTTCTCTGTTTTTCATAAAATAAAACTAGAGGAGAGTATAATGGAGTTTAACAGCTCAATATTTAGGTAATGTGCTTGGGGGTGACAGCGGCGGCGGCGCCGTGCAATGCCAAACGAGCGCGAAACGTACATCTCATTAACACGGCGCGCGATATTTAGGGAGCGGTCCGCGCGCGGTGAGCCGCGAACTAGCATTTGGCAGCGCACGCGCTCGTACACAGCCGCCTGTGTAAACTAAACAACTCGTAAAAGTGTAAAAGTCGTAACGATAGCGCGGCGGCTGAGAGAACCACCTAATATGAGCGGCTGGAGCCGCGCCAGTCGTGCTCATTATCAGATGGGACGTTCCGGGCGCAACCCTTTCGTTTTACGATTGGCCTCTAATTACAGCAGCGCTCAAGGCGTCGCGCTTTTTTAGTTGATACGGGCCGGGGCGCGCACTGCCAAATGGACATATTTATCGGTAGTAGCCAAATCGTTTACGCCGTTCGACGGTGGTGTTCCTAGCGTTACGATCGTCCGCTTTGCGATATGAAAAAAGTCTCGGCAAATGTCGCGCAGTGCAATAACAGAGAGCGCTGGTTTACGAGAGGCCGCTGATAAAGCCGCGCGGATCGCAGTGTGCGGCCCGCCTTAACGACGTGTTGCCAATTTATGCCACGCGATAAGCAGAGTTTGTTGAGCTTCCGCCGGAGGCGAATTACGGCCTCTGAATCACATGCATTGCGATTTGGGACGTAAACCGTCTTGTCACACTTTAGGGAATACGATGGTAATTAGGACCTATAAATATGAATGTATTTAACTTTTTTCAAGCTCATGCAGTCTATGTTTTTCATTATTGTCTGTGTGCCAAGTGCTGTAAGCACAATGGGTAGTAAGGCAGTATTGTTAGGGTTGTTGGCGAGATTTCGGCGGCGCTACATCTTGGCATTCCTGCGGCGTCCGATCTAGTATTAGTGTAACATATTCAAGATGCTGGTTGGCACAATCGGCGGCGGAAGACCGAGTGGAATTACACGGAATCGCTCGCAGAGAGTATTAGTATGCCGGGGCCGAGCGCCGCTGGAATGAGTCGACGTGACGCGGCCGGCATCTTCCCGTTGCTACGTCAAAATGCAATAACATGAATATCGTAAACCACCTATCGATTCCTTACGTAATAACGAACTGCCTTGGAGATTGTTTAATTTCAAAATCACGTGCACAGTGTGCTTATGTAACCAGAAATTCTTTAGCAGTATGTTCTCGGTAGCTGTAGGTTTACGTTGGTTGCGAAATTATTCAACAGCAGACCAAATTCCTGCAGGCAAGATCGATGTATAATTCATAGGTAGGTACTAAATACGAATACCCGTTACTAATACTAGACGTATTCGTTAACAAATTGATATATATTGTAACTTAAAAAAGACTGAGTTGAAATTATCTCAAAACGTAGCACCTAGCAACGTTAACCCTGTTTATTTATCTAAAATAAAAATTATGATATGATAATGTTCAATAATATAATGAAAACGATGGTGACGAATTGCAAAACGCTGTTTATAAAATCGCCGAGCTAATATACGGAACTCCGAGAAGCCACCCTCCTAAAAATGGAAAATTTTAAAGAGCCGCTTTCTTCACTATTGATTGAGTATTATTCAGGAGATAATATAAAGCTATTTGTAAGGAAATCGGCGGATGAAAGATGGGCCCTTTTGTCGGTAGTGGAAACAACGTGACACGCATGGGCTATGCCGAACTCCGTCCGTAAGCTGCGATCAGCGTATCGGAGGGGGACGTGGCGCCGCCTAAAGATCTTCGCTCACTAGGCAAGCACGGCAACTGCACGATCCGACCCAGCAATCTGTCATGATTGTACTCTGTTATGATTGTACCAAACAAAGTCACAAAAACCTTAATCGATCAGTTAAAATATGTTTGAATGATTATAAGTCGCAAAGTAAACGCCGTAAACATGAACAGCAAAGGAAATATCTGACAATATCTCGTTTACAAATGGTAGATTTAATTGAAACATTAAGATTATGCGTGAAGATGAACCGCTGCCCCGGGAGGCGGCCGCCCTCGACTCAATCTTGCCCCATTACGCGCGACAAATTGGAAAAATATTCAATTACAACTCGCTAAATATTGAATTATATCATGGCAAATTACAATTTTGCATCGGGGATGTAACACTAGCCCGTAACTGAGTTTGCTCGGCTTTAGTTTGCTCTGTGGGGATGCGTTTATTGAATTTTAGGAGGCACATGATTGAGCTCGTAATGTTGATTCACTTTTATGTGGTGCTTCGTGATTTTTAGATTAAGTAAGCATACTCAAGTGTACATTTTAAATCTAAATAAATACATAGCTAATAAGATTAAGATTATTGACTTTAGGTTATTATTAGGTAGTTTATTGTGAATTGCTCTCTTAATGTTAAAAAGTATAATCCTTACTAAAAGCGATATTCTCTGATATTGATACTATTAGCACAACAAGGATTTGACAAGTTTACGGAAATAGCTGTACTAAATGCTTAATGAGTTTAATAATATGTAATAACAATATTCTAAGCCAATATCCGTTCAAATTGAAAATGGATTGATATTTCGCTAATTTAAATTCTGTTTATTATTTTCACAGCCATAAACATACGAAACGAAAAACAATTAAATTGTCGCCGCGCAATTTCCCCGCACAATCAATTCATTTCGCCCATGGAAAAATAATATGCGAGCTTAAACACGGCGACAAGTGGACGCAGGCATTACTCGTACTCGGCAGTTGGAGTAATTGGCAATTAATCACCGGGCGTTTTCTATTTCAGCCGTCGACAGCGTGGACTGGCGAGGAGTGCCAGGAGCGAAGTCTTCCTCGCTAACGAGTTTGAGACTGCACCGTGTGTCCCGTAATAACAGGACACTCAATTTTGCTTTTATCACACACGATCATAAAGTGATTACAGCGGGAAATGAGTGAGCGCACTCGTAATTGAGTAAGCGAGCGGAGCGAGCGAATTGACCGTTGAAGTATCGCTCTCTCTGTAGTTGGTGGAGGTAGGAGCGGATGAAAAGACATAGCTGGTTTTATTTCAAACGTTATTGCTCGAATGCATTTAAAGAAAAAAAGGCAAAGGAGATGTAAAATTATGACTATATTATTTAAATGAAAATAATCGCGACATTTTATGACATGACTAGTGAATTAGATCAGAATAAAATTGGATGAACAAGGTCAGTGGAGGAAAGTTCAAGTATTCTGCTATATAAATATGATGATAAATGATGCCCTTATCTTATCAAGCTAGACATTTTTATCAAGATATAAAAGTTCATCTTTCAACTCACGTATACAATTTGATGCCTTAAAGTTCATTGGAGTTAAACGTAGACAAATAGTTTGCATATGAATTGATGAGTTCATTCACGTAGACTAAAATGAATCTGAAGATAGGACAGTATTAATTGTAGAACAATAATCGAACTCAATAATAAAATCGAATAAGATAAAGTTTGGTTAGAGGCTCGGCGACGCGATGGCAATTGTCTGTCGATCCAGAGCATTCGCCCCGACGCACCCACTTTATTCAGATCGGTATCTTTATAACATAATTAAGTAAATTTCGAAGTCGTCGCGCTCCATCTCCGAAATAATAAGAGTAAGAGCTTAGATAACCCACGATTTAATGTAATTTTCCGTTATTTTCCCATCTCTTGTAATTAGGAATTTTGTCGCGAGCAACGAAATTCGACGTATCATATCTCCAGGGAGGGATTTTGATTTCGGCCTCCTTTGTCGAAATATTTCGACGGACGGACTGACGCGTTTGCTTTCAAAGTGAAATCCTGCGGGACAATTGATCGCCTCTAACTTTAATTTGCAAAGTTATAATAATCTTTTACTGATTTGCGACGGTTCATTGTGCAGTAATTCGTATCCTTCAAAACGGTATGCTTGGGTGTACCCACCTTCATTACCTGTAGGTTATTAATCCGCAAAGTTTGTGTGTTTAATTAAATTATAATATGGTTAATAAAGGTATCATATAAGTACAAAGGCATACCTTCACACATATGCATACATTGTACATTTTCGCTTAAGTATCTACACTTAATATGGAGAATAAAAACAATCTTGAAGATGCTTTCCCACGAAGATAGAGAACAACATAGATGTACCATCTGAGGTATTGTAAACATTTTTATTCTAATTGAGTTTAAGAAAATGCTAATACAAAGTGTATTCCGCAACCTTATAAATAATGTTTCATAGTACAGCAGTGTCGTAGCTTTCACAATATTGTCGCACTAAGAACAGGAAGATGTTGTTTAGGGACGTGTCCAGTTAGGTAAATGGGTCGAACGGGTTATTTCCTCGGAGTGATTTATATCCCGGTATTTCAAGACGGTTAGGTACAGCACGCTGATCGCTGAGTGGATTGCGCCGCGACACCTTTCAAACAAATTGTCCCGAGACCGGACGCGACGGTAAACAACACTCCCCTATGCAGATGTGCTACTAAACCAAACACCTTCAATTTTCTCGCGGGATACTTCAGACCCTGAAATTGCTCCCGACTCGTTTCTTCGCACCGTATAAAGCAACTTCTTTGTTTTAGTCGCATTTTATTTAATCTCACGGAAGCAGACCTCGTTGACGCAGTCGGACAATGTTTGCCTATGTAACAGGTTCCGAGACGGTTCTCGGAAAACTCTATCGAGAACAGGAACTCAAAACTCTTTGTTTTTCTCAGACTTTTATAGTAGTCTAGTCTTGAATAAACTTAGTATCTACGCGTTGTTTCATTTTAGTGTTTAGTTAGATGGGCGAAAGTTTACTCTGTTCGGATAGAATTGAAAATGTCTAAATTGTTATGGAAAATATGAGTCCGACGAATGCATAACAATCTAACGAACGTCGGCAAAGTTTAACAATTAGCAGCCGCCTTGCACCTCGGCCAGTGCTGTCTCTAAACAAGTTCATTAATTATTTCATAGTACATAGAGTTAGAACGTGCAGTTAGATAGCCAGAGCTGTTCTATAATGTGTCAGTAATAATATTTTGGTTTGCATAACCCGCAACTTAGGTAGCTGTCATTGTTTCCTCTGCGCAATTGTTAATCCTACTGCTTCAAGAGGTAGGTTTAATTTCTATAGATTCCACAATACGATAATAAACTTTTGTGACTGGTTGTGAATAATCATTAAGAACCTCTAGATCCATGTATGATGTACGAATGTATATCAGTGTAAAGATTAAAATACAAAGTTTGAATGAATCACAAACCTAGAATGTCACCACCATAATTATATATATAAAGATAATTAGGTAGCCAAAATTAGCAATCCAAATTACATACGAGTCTCACAACCTTTAACACGTAAGCTTACTGATACTTTACTTGTCAATCCATAATTTCAGACAGTTATATTATATCTTAGTTTCAAGTCAGATTATGTTGTTATAAATGGTCAGAAATAAACTTTTCAACAAATTCAGTTGTGCCAAAGTGTAAAATAAATGTCGGTGTAGAAAAATACTTAAGATAATTAGACTAGTAGGTGCGTTCCCGCGTGTCCAGTAACACGAGCGTACTGATTGTCGCCCACAGCAGGGCTGTAATTTGGCACCCGCTGCAACTACTGCAACACCAATTTTGTTCGGCCATGTGTAACGGAAATTGTTTTTATTCCTACCTCGCCGTCTGTTTGTTTGTACACCACGTTTCATTAGCAAAAACATTACCCAAGCGTAGTAGGTTTTTGCTATCTTTTTTCTTTTATTTTCTTCTTATTTCGAAATCTATACAGCCTGGATTACATTTGCTACCACATAAGAAGTTTTAATTTTTTCGCTATCATAAGGTCCAGTGCTGATCATAGGTTTCCCTTCTGGTTTATTTATTTACTCCTTCCAAGTAACAACGCCTTTATTTTTAGGAACCTGCATTTTATACAATGCCAATTTCTAAGATACTACAACTCGCAAAGTAAAGTCATTTCAGAAGTATAAATGTTATTTCTACATAGAAGATACAGACAGAATAGAGACAAGTGACTGTCGGAGTAGGCACATTACAATAATAACGTGCAAGACAATAATTCCCTCGTAGACGTCTACGGCACTACGGCGTAGCGCCAGTCGCTACAGATATCGGCTTAGCGCGGCTGTTGGCACGGCGCGAATGAGCTTGCGCCAGTGGCCGGATAAGCTGCCGTTAGCCACCACTGACATATGGGGGGACATGGTGCTCCTGTGTTCCTCACGTCGTAAGGTACAGCCAAATAGGCTAGCGTGAGTTACCGCGCCCGGCTGCTGGCTTTATTACTATCTAGGTTATCATAGTTATATTTATTGATGTTTTGTTACAATAATAATTTGCCTCACTGAAACAAAAAGTGGTACCTTGCCTGTCAAGGCAAGCATACAATTTACATTTATTTCTTGTCTGTGTCATTAAAGTCATCATGGACAAATAACCAATGAGAAAGGTCCAATGGATTAGTAGAAGTTATTAAATGTTAATCTCACGATTTCCTGTCTAGGTATATTTTAAATCTTAAAGCCTACTGGTATCTCACCGAGATTAACCAGGAGATATTTCTATTCCATCACTTTTTAATGACGCGATGGGGCGACAGATCCACATGACCACAGAAAGGTCCAACTATTGACATGTCCATGCGACAGCTTGGATCATCTTGGTTTTCGGACAGGAGGTGATCAGCCTTCGCTGTCCCACCAGCTCGGAAATACCAACACAACATTTTTTTTTTTATTATGATCCGTACCCTCGATCTGTGGGCTGTCAGACCAACGTTCACATAACCACACCATCATCCAAGTTAGTGGATCACTCAGGAAATATAAAATGGCTCTATGTTTCATGAGGTTGAGGAATTTTCCTATAGCTGGCCAACGGAACAAAAATATACAGATAATTACATATCATCACAATAAGAATTTAAACAACTTATTACAATTTGCATAGGTATTCGATTGAAATGTGCAATTGTATCAAATGAAGGAAACCGATAATTGCCAACCCAGATACGTACGCTGATAAACTCGTCTAACATGTATTGGTAGACAGGTGTAGACGATAGTCAATCAATTGCAATGTGTGAAACATTGCATGGCTAATCAGGTGCACGGTGGATGCATATCAATGCAGCCAGGTGTACGGCAAGATAATGGCGACTTAACAATCACCACTATGCGATTAGACGCACGCACTGATCGGTAATGACATGGCAATCAGATGAACACACTCATGTAGAGTTTGTCTAATCTCTGAACCTCTTTTGTTGACGTGTTTATTAGTGATCAACTCAATAAACGCTGTTCCCTTTGCTTTTATAACAGATGGCACCGTTTGAACCTTTAAAAACATCAGTGACAGAGCAAAAGATGCTAAAAGACACTATATCTGTTTTTCGAAAGTATAGTGAGTTTTGATGCGTCATCAATCTTGGAGTTGAAGTCCAAACTGGTTAATACTTTTCTGTCAAGCTGGCGACCGAAATGACTAATGACGAATGCCACTTTAGTCGATTTGTACCTACCTATACAGCTGATTTGCATGTGGACGACATACACACATTAGAGGCCCGTTTAGTGCCTCTCCCCTACGCGTTTTGTTTTCAGTTTTTGTGCAGTGAAATTAATTTCACTTTGATGATATTTAGTCATCTCTGCCTATCCTTGGCAGGGTAAGAGACACTTAGAGATTCATGTCCAGCGATCGGAGTAGGACAAATCTGCCAACTACGTGCACTATGATGTACGATGGCGATGATGGTAGAATGCATGACTTATGCATTCCATCGATGTTGCGAATAACCACCAATTAAAATAAAAAAACTTTACAGATTTACGAGTGGTTTTACATTTTCTTTCTTTTTCTAACCCGAACACCAGTCCTTCCAACTTAATAATCTACCCAACCAATCTAGCCATCATCATCAAAAAGTAGTTGAATTAAGTTATTTTCAATGTGTATCAAAAGTATCTCAAACATTAATTCAATACTAACTTTTCATTCTGACTGACCGTGAATTGAACGTTAAGTACAAAATAAGTACTTAGTGTAGAATGATAAAATTCGCTGGAAACTGATAATAGTTTACTAAATCTTCTTATTTCATAATATTGATCACGTAGTGTTTATTATAAAGAACGAATTATTGTTGTATCATACAATATTGAGCAAAATGTAACCTTTTGCTATTTTTAATAGACTCCAGTATTCTCTTATATTTGTTTTGCATTTCTATTTCGCGGTACAATACCACTAGTAGAGTCACGCATGACAATCGTGTGATAACGTATGTTGAATGCGTAGTGCACAATTGTACGAGCACAATGGAAGATTGAGAGGGACAACAGTATCCACTCGACGGGACTGAGATCCTTGGCAGGTAACGATGTTTGTGATCCCTCGCGTCGCGCCGTATGAAAAATTGCCTTTAATGCGTTGGTGTAAAGCGATACAAACTCTCAGAGTATACACGGTTGATTTTTCATCTTCTGTGCTAAAGCGGACGCTTTGACACGTGAACACGTAAAGGTGCAGTTGCATACAAGGCCATTAGTCATTCGATATATCGCATTTCGTAACGTTTGACAAATTGCTCGAGAACACTATGATCCCGATGTTGGGTGTCGTAAACCGCCGAATCGGCAGCCAATAACGAATAAATCAAGCGATAGATCGCGCCTGTTTTCTGTACGTTAGTGGGTGCTATTTTCGCTGGCCCGTGGCCGCCAATAGTTTTTTCTATCTAAACTTCTACGTTTGATGTACCTACAAGTAGGTGCCCGCAACGTCTGACCACTTGCTGCGTACCTACTCGTAAATATAGTGTGGTAGTTTATTTAAATAAAATATTACATCAGAAAAACAGTCGTTTCAACGTAAGTAAGTAGTAGGGTACGTGGGATGTTCATTAAATTGAAATGTGAGAAAACCATATTTCTCTGAACCAATTACTAATTAAAACATGATGAAATATTTAAACATTCGCGCAACATATTATGGTGTTGTAGTTACATAACTTAACAATCTTGATATTTATTCATTTAACTTTATCCTCTAAACCAAATACAAAGCGAGCACAAGCTTCATAAAAGCAATTATATTTTTTACATAACCGTAACTCATAATATGATACCCATATCTTTGTACGAAATTTGAAATAGCTAGGAACTAGTCAATGAATAAAGGTTTTGAAGGTGAAATTTACAAATATGATAAACAACTATAACGTATTTGTGCTGGCCATACATGTGCAGAAATATAAGGTAGATCCTTGAGACATAATACAATGTTTTTCAGCGTATGAAGAAAATCAATACAGAGTTTGACAGCAAAATTAGTAATCCTCCGGTGTATTGCAGGCACGTCAGTCACAGTCGCTCACTCAAGGAGGTTGTGATGGGCCGAGCAACGAGTGCACACATCACACCCAGGTTGAGTGAGTAGCCGGGACCGACCAGTTTCTTTCTTCCACTTGGTCGGCAATATTTTTCCGAGTCAGCAGTTTTCTTCAGAGATGTTCTTGATATGTTCTATTACATTTAAATATACAAAAATAATAATACAGGAAAGTTGCAGAAATGGATTATATGAAGAGAAGCACGCACCCGTAAATACATTATTCAAACTTTAGACATCGTCGTGGAGTATTTTAGTCTTCCGGTCTCTTTCTTGACATGTGATCAAACGAGCGTTGTACAAGACACGTTTTCACGAAATGTAGACCGTTTCGGCTATCCACGCAGCCCTTCCTTACAACGGCGAGGGTGGCCCTAATTCGTACAACGCTCGTATTAGGCTCAAATCACGTCATAATTCCATAAGAGTTCGGTTCGCAGCCGGCTTGATAGAGCGATCGAAATAGACCGATGTAAACCGATCGAACGTCTTATTCTGGGTATTTCGGGGCTGCGGTACGCGGTGTTTTCACAATAAACACGCTTCAAGCTTTCACCTTCGACTCTCGACCGACACTCATTATCATTAATCATTTGCGGCGCTTTATAAAAACATAGAATTTAATCGAAGTACAATATAAAAGTGCTAAGCAACAGAACACATTGCGTTTTGATGACTATAAAAATGTTATGGCCTAAAACGCAATTATTACCTAGACGTAGATGATAAGAAATAATAGTGGTTCTACAGTAGGTAGTAACAATGTAAAATGAGACACAAAATAGTTTAAATTTAATAAATAAAATTATTAAAGTAAAGTAAAAAAAGTAAAAAAATCATTTATTCATGTAAGCTTATTTACAAGCACTTATGACACGTCAAGACACAAAATCAAAATGAACAAAGTGACTCTACCACCGGTTCGGAAGTTGCTTCTATCGAGAAGATTCCGGCAAGAAAGTTAAATTCAAATTTAAATTCAAAATTAATATTCAGTAAGTAGTTGTTTGCGAGAATGTAGATGATGGTTCAATATTAGACACGTTGAGCCAATGGGTCTCGGCTAAGATATAGCTAGATGGTGTTTAAAGAAGTATCTAATGAGTTGAAAAACAACAGCAAATAGTTAACTCACATTACACAGAGCAATCTAGGTGATGTAAAATGGAAAAGCTTGGTAGGTGTGTGTTCGGACGGTATGAAACATAAAAGCAATTATTAATTAATTAAAGGTTGACTTATCAGAATTGTCAGCCGACCACACAAAACTGCGCGGAAGGGGTGCGGTTCGACAGCGACGCCATCTATTATTTAAAGCGCGCACTGCGCCGGCCTACCCTCGTTTACATCACAATTAATTTAATTTGCTTTTTCACAGGCTTCTTCCATTCCCTCATTGTGATGTGGAGGGTTGAGGGCGTGAATTTTCTCGTGATTTGGTAACAGAGGCGGTAATTAGAGCAATTGTGAGGTTTCTCCATTTGTTTTTAACTGTTTATTACTCCCGGCGGTTGTTTAGAACGTTTGCAGTATTAGCCGTAATGTCTCGTGTCGCTGTGTATAATTTAGTACAAGGATCTTGAGGCTAGAAGTTTACGAAGACTTATCAGTTGCGATTGGGTGAAAATTAAGTATTGTGATGTAGGTATTCATTTCATTAGGTTTTGCGGTGAGTGGGGAGCGGTGTTGTATGTCGTTAACTGGATACTGTGTGGTGGGTGTCGGGTGTCGAGCGCCGTGCGAGCTGCGCACGCGCCGCGGAAGCCGCCCACGGCTCGCTTCCGGCTCCGTGGACTCCGGATGCCTGCGTTAATGATATGATAAGGCTTCCCGTTTTATGATAAACTATCAGCTGTTAAACGGGCCTCGATACCCGGACAGTGAATAATCGATTATGATAACAAAACAGCCCTTTGTTTGCTTAGTTTTAACCAAATGACGATGGCTAGAACTACTCTTAAACAAACAGAGTTATCCAAAAACGTATGCAAAATTTAGTAAGTTGTTATTAGGGAATGGCTCTGACTTTTAATCGGTAATTCTAACTGTAGAGTAACGAAGTGCAACAAAAGTCGAGTATGTATGAATAAAGTTTACGCGAGTTTACAGTCGTCCCAAAGGCCAACATCGCCGCAGCGACAAGCCGCTAAACTCCGTGCAAAGTTGCTGTAAATCTTCACCTAAGTGAGTGAAGATACAGTTTAAGCACGCGCCCGCGTCGCCGCCTTCAATCTAAGTTTGGCCTCAGCGTCGCCTGTCCGCTACACCCGTGCATAATGAAATCGGGACCGTCCCAGAATCCACAAAGTTGTCCCCCCGATATTGCCAATAATTACATACACACCGCTCAACTTTGACGCGAGGAGCCACCGCCGGGTCGTAACACTCGCTCGTTGCAGTTTTACATGGTTTCCCCTCGACCTTTTTATGCGCCGCCCTTATCTAACGAGCAGTAACATTTATCTAGTATCTGTCACTTAAAGCCTTTGCTCTCGTGTAAACGGGCGACCTTATTTTTTGCTAAAGGGCCGGGGCTATCAGTCGGTCCCGCGACACAATATTACCCGCACGACGATATATCGCGTTCGAATCACGTCATCGTTCACCCGCTGGCAGGCGCGGGCGTGGCTCCTTCTAAAGGATGAGTTTATGGGGAGGCTCGCATAATGCCCCAGGCAGATATGGGCTGCTGCGCTCGTTGACAGCCCTATCCAAGATATTAGCGGAGGATATTTAAAGTACCATACTTCCACCACCCTTGACAACACTTCTTATGTCAAAATCTTAATAAATATTTGTCTTATAAACCGAAAAGAAAGCAAGCTTCATGAATGCTGCCCTCATTTAAGCATTTCACAAAAATATCAAAACATTTACTCACATCGATTCAAAAGCTAATTTTTATTGGTTCGTACAGGCACTCTTTTGTGCAAGTAGGTAATCTGAAAATATTAAAACTGTCTCTTAAAACTTTAAATTTCACAAAGCTAACGTTTTTCACAAAATGTCTTCAATCATAAGGGAACAATTTTTTTTGGGTATTGGAAGAGTTGTAAGTTACAGTCTCCAAACCAAACAATATTATAGGTAAAACGGATACATAATACGATTAAACTGTTCATATCCTAAATTATAGTGCTACATAAATTAGTGTTGACAGGTTAGGAACAAACCAAGCACGATGTTCCTAGATATAGCGCAACGCATCTGTTACGTGGCCGGGACATGTGCAGAGAAGACTGTTATGAATCCAGAGTGTGATGGATGGGTCGCCGCAGATCTAACGCACACAGACGCTTATTGCGCTTCGGCGATATGTTTGCTTGCAACCAAACTTACTGGGGGATATACTAATTCCCCAATGCGAAATTGCGTTCATGCTTGAAACATTTTGGCAATTAGGACGTGAAATTGCGATATCATTTACTAACTCTCTACTCAATGCTTCTGTGGTTTGTTCCAAGTAACCTTTTAATGTTATTTCTTGCACTAACTTGAATTTGTAATGTTATTAAAAAATCTTAAAAGGTTTCGATAATGCTCCAACCTTCTCTTGTTCAGTATAAAATTACAGATATTTTGCCCGTCTGTATACTTATTCAGAGAGTTGATAAATGGTAGCACGTACATCGCGTTGCGAATAAGTAATTTTGGTAGCCGATAAAATATTCAGCTGAAAACTTTTAAAGCATTTGTAAAGTAAATTAAGCGTAGGGTAAAGCAATTTGTCGAACGATTCTTCTCACCCTTTTCTGTCGAGTGACCTAGAAAAATATGCTCTATCTTGGGCAAAGACTGCAAAATGAAGTAAAGTTTGAGGACAGGCTGCCGCTTTAACGCCGGAGTTAATGTCGGAGCTGGGAACGTCGACTATGATTACAGCATTCATTGGTATCAATTACGGCATTAACTTCAGATACGTAGGGTGAATTTGCCGTAGCGTGAATTTTAGAATGTCCTAAAGATGGAATTAAATAGAGTTTAGTATTGTTCAAGAGTTTTCTACTTTTGAACCTCATTATCATCGAGTCTGTAATCTTAGTGGATTTTGACATGAGTTCACGTTCAGCCTTGTGATTGATTATGAAGTGTTGTTTCTTTGGCTCTTTAACGATTGTAGTTAACTGAGGATTATTTAAGTGGCATATTTTACCAAATGTTCAAACAAATTTGCTGCCACGATGGTTCTCAACCAAACTTTGATCAAAACCTTTCCGTTCGAAAACGTCTGCTAGATTGAAAAGTAACTGAAGAAATATGCTCTACAACGCGCTACGTAGCACGAAAATAAATGTAGCTACATTATCTGCTTTCCACGTGTAATGCGCGTACATACATTATGATGTCAGCGTAGGTATAGCAGAACCACGACAGAGCACTTAGCGAGCGTACGAGGCGGGGTCGCATCAATCACAACACAATTTTATATCAAATGTCGCTCTCAATCAATTTGTGCTAGGATCGTATTCCCCACTATACTCTGCTAGTGGCGCTCACCTTCTTTCTACACTTGTCTACGTGATAAGGGGTGATATGCTTTTACAACTGATAAAAGGTTAAAGTTTTTCGGAGAACAGACAATTTATTAAAAGCTCTTATGTTATGGGCTTTTACAGGCGCGCCTATTTTATTCACTGTTCACGAAATTGTGCTTTAACTTGATTGTACTTTAACATTGGATAAAAAATAATGTTTTTATAATTTCATGCATCTTTGGTGGTTACATTGTATAATTTTCTGAAATGGTAACTGTTTTTTTCGGTAATAAACTAAACCTACGTACACAATGTACGGGAAAAAGAATACTTTAAACATTTTCAAAAAGTAGTTTTGATATTCATTTCAAATCCACCAGAGTTTCAATGATGTATACCATAAATGCCTAACGTTTCGAGTGTTCCGAGTATTGTTATTCATTGTAAATACCCTTTAACTGCCCTAAACATAGATTACGGAATAAATCACAAAATATAAGGTCATTGATAACAATTACACAACATTCGATCGAAAAGGTGAGTAAGCGCACCCGAGTGGCAGCTAGTTCGCGCGTCGTTTCTTTGTTCCGAGTTTCCTGTGCGCAGATGACTAATATCGAATGACGGCGTAACACGGCGCGCGAGATGTGACTCTGCCACCCAACTTAACTTCCCTAATGGATAGCGTAGTTTTGAGGAAACCACTACAGATAATTAGAGAGTTGTCTGTTCGAGTCTTCGTTCCTAATAGGCAAAGACATCCTAACAACACCATGTATAAACTTACACAGAATCATTACCAGTTACTTTTTTGAAACTTTCACTGCCGTGATTACCAGCTGAATATTTAGAAATAGGATCAACATTTGAAACAATTTGAAATTCAAATGTGTTTCAATTTACTTGCGCTGAGTTATAAATGTGTTCGGAGAATAATAATAAGGAATTACGATTCCGTGATACGAGCGAATCGAGTAAGTCCAAGCCACGTTTCTAAGCGTACAAAGGCGTTGTTTATAAAACAAAACAGCCGCGTTCCTTGGTCTCGCAATGCGTATTGAAGACTATGAAAATAATGGTCTATTAAAGAGCTGGCCAGTGGCATGTGCCTGCATAGCTAGGAGAGGGCCCGGCGACTATTGTTCGCGAGAACACCCGGGCTCATACCGCAAAACGACCCAGAAATAATTTCAGTTATCCGGGCGATAGTGCTTAGTCATTTCTTATTACAACCTTTAAAAAAAACAGTGCAATTAGTTTTATTTACTTTTGACCAAGTTTGATTATGACTCGATTACGATTCGTTGAAATAATTAACTTACAAAAAAACAAAAGCTGAGTGTGAAAAGAATAAGCAAATAAATCAAAACCAATGAAATATGTACAAGAAGTCGCCGCAAGTCATATGAAATTAGAGCAACTAAGCCAGAAACTTTTAATGAACAATGTATTTTTCCTTCTACTATTTTGAAGCAGAAATTCTTAACAACTAAATTATACCAATTTGAATCTAAGTAAAGTACTTAGTAGACTGGGACCTATCTTTTGACGAATTAGCTTAGAAAATATTTCTTAATGTGTTAAATGTTCTCGCTCGTTTAACTACAAAACTTAAGTCATACGGTACTTAGAAAATTGTTTTGTTTAATGATCTTTTAAACTCGTAAAAGTCATCTGATGTTGAATATCTTATTTATACCGGTATAAGTTCAGTTTCTGTTTCATTGTTAACTTAATTAACATTAGCAGTTATTTACTTTTTCAAATTGTAATACTTATGCAATTTCTTTTGATGTGAAGCGACGATGTGGTCGATATTTTTATCTATGTGTATAATATAACATAATAAGAACGTTAAAAATGTTTTTTTTTAAAATCATAAAAAATGTAGGTATGTTAACAATTTAAATGTATGTGTTATGTTACAGTCTACAAAGTATCAACATTGGTGCATCTGATTAAAAATCCTGAAGAGCATTAATGCCAAAAGAGTTTACTCTCGTTTTGAAGACTACCAGTCCCAAGATTACTTATCGACAAACATACCATAACAGGATTATTTGTCCTGAAGGCTGTTCAGAAGGTTTAAATCACGTCGTAACATCAATAAATGAACTGGCGGCGAAACATACTTGCGCATATTAGATTAGTTAGAATTCCTTTTTATTGATTTCTACTTTCAGTAGCGGTGCTTTCTTCCTTACAATGAATTTATGATATGATGGAGTTTTCTTCAGGAAATGAACTACGAAGGAACGTTTCTTCCTGAATAAACTCGATACCAAGTTATAATGCACGGATTCCACTCCCGGTTGACCTTTTTCCGTGTTGTAGATGACGGGACGCGGGAGGGGCGGACCCGCGAGATAAACTATCTTATCACTTGCTATCGCCGAGGATGGAACACCCAATCGATACCCCTATGACAATGATATTTGACCCTTTCCTCATCAACAATGCAAAAAAAAAACGGATACTTTAAACAATTGACTTCAGTGATTTTAGGCTCAATAATATGAACACAATCAAATAAGGAAGTGATTTCAAATTTTATTTTATATCAAATGTGAAAGTAGTCACAATTATTGATGAAGGGAAAGAAAGTCGACACAATTAGATTAGAATTAAGTTATCATTTTATAACAAAGCACCAAAGCATCAATCACAAAATTTATGTGGTGTAGCATCTCAAAACTAATTAAGTAAAGTTTAATGTTCATTCGCGCTTACATTAGGGTAGAGTTAGCACAATACTCTAATGCTGTATAAAACTTTTCGGTACTTGTTGCATGTAGTGCCACGTGGAATACTCATGCGTTATTCATGCAATTGAGTAAGTGTATCGGTATCTATTTTTATAGGTCGTAGCTGCGACGAGGTTAAATGGTCTAATAGATGTTTACTGTTGATTGCTTCACAATGCGCGTGAGTCGAGGCGCGCCTTGCGAGTTCAAATTATTGATGTCGACCTACACTATGCTATCCTTTTATTGAAGTCTTTACTGTATCTGTTGTAAGTCCCTATTTCACTATTCAAAATGATGAGGCTCAGAGTTAAAAACGCTTGTGTGAAGAAATAAAGTACACAAAGTAAGTATAAAGTAAATCAACGGAAAAATAGAAGGCTAAGATAAAAATAAAAGCAAGATATTTACTTACAATAAAACAAAATATAGTTTAAAGGAATGATTCACAGAGCTAACAAAATTCAAAAGTAAAAAAACAAAGTTTAAACAACTCACCATTTTGTTGCTCGTTTCCTTTTCACTTACGCACAGAAAACCAATAAAACGTGCGTTGCTCGAGTGCAATTGCATTAGAAGCGAAATAAAACGAAAATAAAAGATGGAGTAATAAAACGCGTTATCGCCGCAAGACGTACAAATTAATGGAATGTTTGATTTGAAATGTTTTTCGCGGGAACGAGCGCGGCCTACGGAGTGCGGTGGCGGTGTGACGATGGCGAGCCGAGGCGAGTGGCGTGAGGCGTGAGGCGAGCGCGAGCGGCCTGAGGAGTTGGGAACTGAGGCCGACCGCGCACAGCGCCCGGCGACGGCGGGCGGGCGGTTATAAGCGCGGCGGGGCGGCGCCGATAAATAACACGATAATATCCCATTACATACATACCTATTAAAAGCTGCACTTTACATGCCTATTAAAAGATAAACACCATCTGTAAAAGGGCCTGCCGCTTATCTCTGCTCAAACATAGATTTTTAATGCACTCGATTTCATAATGCGCAACGAATTAACGTTTATTGCTGCTGTTAGCATCCCTTTTTAATTTATTTCTGTAGGAAGCAGTACAAGGCCTGCATATTATAAAACGCTGACATGGCGTATTGTAATCCTATATTAGTAGAGTGATAAATGACGTGTGAGTCATTAGAGCGAAGGTTCTAGATAAGGCTTCGCACTTGTAAGTCGCGCCGAATTGTGGCTTCCTATCCGTCCGAGCGGGGTCGATGACCTGGCTCGAATGATACGCACGTTACTTGTCTACATAATCTACCCTAAGCTCGACTACCGACTATACATAATTAAATTACGACTGTTCTTCATTTATGTTTTCACGTGTTCTGAAGGACCACTTAAAGCTTGTGGTTACAGCAACACGAATATTATAATCTTACCTGAATCAATACTGGTGACGACGGAGACAATTTTAGACTCAAATTTTGTATCGATTTAGTAATAAGTTGTCCTTTTCATAATAAATGGTCAGTTAATTTTTAAACTAGAGAACGTATTATTTTGTAACTATTTTATCATAACACCAAGTGTTGAAATAGTTATTGTATGCAGATAAGTAATTTGTGCGTTTGTGAGTACCTAAGTAATAATTCAAAGTAGCGAGAGCTTAATTTTATTGATTGAGTCATTTTCATTGCACTGTAAAGGGAGGCACTAATGTAATACAAATTCTGATTACTAATAACATATAATATAAATGTCTCTACACAAAATGGTTGTAAAATGAACGTGTAGATACGTAAGTTAAGCGACACTTACACTCGGTATAAACAGCGACGTTTAAATTGTAATTTCACGGCTCGAAGGAAATTTTCATTGGCGATTAATTCTTGGTTGTGATTTAGGCTTGAGGTGGCGAGGGCGGGCCGCGCTGCCAGCCTGCCACGCTGGCTGAGCAGACCTTGATGTCGCCAACGACGTTATAAGAATTTATTCAACGACAAGTATAACGTTTTGCATTAGGTATTTGCAAATGAAATAAAGTTACAATTCTAACAGAATAGACCTTTTAAAGTTTTCATTGTAAGTGAACTGTTATGTTTTTATGAGAATAGAGTTCTTTAAACCGAAAGGCCTTTTTTGATTTTACGTTTGCATTGTAAGTTTTAAAGAACTTAATGCTAAGCCCTTACTTAATTCTTTAGTCTGAACTCTATTTTTTTATTCAAAATTACAACATGTTGAGGAATCGTTGTAATCGCTAGTTATTAAATTTACATAATTATGTTACTGGGTTAAGCCCGTTTTATTGTGTTCAATAAATAAATAAATACAATTTTGTTGCAATAGTCTTCTAATTAAAACGCTCAATATGTGATTCATTAACAATCGAGATCTAGTCATTTATACTTTGCTACTTAAACAGACGTGAAACGTAAATTAACGAATCTTAAAACAAAATATAGTATATAGTAAGATATGTTCTTGACATACATGAAATCGTATGAGTAATTGAATATCGTCTTATATCTGTTGCTAGGAAAGTTTTCATTATTGCACTATTTTTGCCTTGTTGAAATATGTAGCGTTAATTTTGAAGCTACAGAGCATTTTCATGTAAAAAGATTTTAAAATGCACATGCATTCTGCGGCGAGCTTGAATTGAATAGATGGTGGCACTTAATCAGCTGCTATTCAGCCTCTGACAAACACACTCGTACGAGTGGACGCGTATCACGATACAACCTACCGCAGTCAAAAAACAAAGAGCCCTCGGCAGTTTCGGCGTTGCCGCAAATTGTGACAAATTGTGTTATTGAAATTTATGTCCGGCAGTTTTGAGACATAATTGGATGCGGAGAGGCGGCGGCCATATTCCAGAGTGACGTCACGTGCTCTAACGACATTTATTACGAACCAGTTCATTGGCGCCACCCGTCTCCGCAAACGCACCGCTATATTCGTATTTGGAAATTAATTTTCGCGGGAATTTCAATTCTGCCGGCCGGAGCCGGTGGCCAGGCAGGCTGCAGCGTAGGCACGTACTAGTAGCTGCGTTCCAATTAAGTCTGCGGCCGGACTTTTATTTTACTCCCGAGGTGTTATTGACGGGTAAACCTAACAAACGTCGTTGTCTACGATTGCTTTCATTTAAAATATCGCTGCCTTACTCTTCGTTCTTGATAGTTTTTCAGAAGCAGTACATACCTGTAACAAAATAACAAATAATTAAGTTTGCTAAAATGGTGTACAAAAGATCTACACGTCCTTAAGGAGACTTTGACTTTGAGGAATTCTGTAAGGGTCGTAGGTAGGATGAAATAAAACTTTATCAGAAAAGTTATTTGAAATGAAATTTGCTTCTCTAGTCAATCAAATTAAGAACGGTAGTAACTTGTAAAGGTAGTAGGTATCAGTATATCGTAATTTATGTGCTGCACATTCCATCAGAGCTTCGAAGGGGACAGTGCAAAATGACCTGTGTACGTCAGCGTAAATCCAGACCCAATAAGTGTAATAAATTGTGTGCCGTGGCAACACAGCGGCAAGTTGCAACTTTTTCACGGTAGCATTGTGAAGATTGCGTCTATAAATAAAAGTGTCGGAGCGCCGACGGAACGACCGCACGGCGCGGCGACTAGTGAGTGATTGCGCGCGGAGTGACATGTAAGAGCCAATAGATGGCGTTGATTAGGCAATTAATCAAGTTCACAAGCTTCGCCTGTCTGATACCTAAAGCGCTGAAAAAAATCTCCCTCACTAGCACATGAATCTCTAGGCAGCCAGTTTTATTGATAGTCCCTTTTTTATTATTTGGTGAACGTGCGCTGTCGATAGAGTTAACTCGTTTAGTACTCAAGAATTGATGCTTGAAAAGATAGCATACCTACCTAACGTTTTCCCTTAATCAGTACATTGACTGTCCATTTTATCGTTTTCAGGATTTCGTACCAATATTACAAAGTTAATTACTCTTAAAATGTAATTAAAGAGTCATATTCATTTCTGCAGTAAGAAATTTGTGAAGATTTCAGCTTGCAAGTGATTTGTAATTGATAAAAAAATAACGTGCCCAGCAAACAGACTGGCACCTCTTACTAAAATACCTTTTAACATCGAACGGAACAATAACGTAAAATGCATTCTTGAAAAAATACTCCTGTAAATTTTGTATTTTTTTTTTTATAAAAATAATAAACAGTCCATTTACGGAGGCTGTTAATTATTTTGAATCGAGTCGCGTGTGGCCGGCCAGGCCGAGATAGCGCGGCGCGGTCCGCTACTCACCAATCACTCCGCACAATACGCGGGCTGCAACGGGAGCAGCAGAGTAATCAGAACAATACCGCTAGTAATGAGCCAGTCAACAAAATATTACAAGTATTTTGAAGAGTTTCTACCTTTCTGAAAGGCAAGCAACACATGGGTGACACTTGTGTACGGCCACATTTGTGCTTTGCAGGACAAGCGGCAATTATGGCAGCTTTCGACATTGTTGCGCATAGCCTGCTGGTGTCTAAAGGCGAAGGTCATTTCTTCCCAACAAGCGCCACAGAGACAAAGAGCCTTCTCTATTTTTTTAAAATTTAACCTATACTGTCCCACAGCTGGGCAAAGGTCTCTACCAAAGTACTCCAAACGTCTCAAAATCTGTCAGTCATCGCTTCATTTGCCAATGAAACAAAACTTTTAACACTCGAGAGATGTGCCCGTTTTTGGTATTGTAATATAGCAAGAGAATTTAATATCTGCCAGAACTTTGATCAGTATGTGTATTCAGCAAAGGATTAAATGCATCAGAGAAAGTTGCAGCTAGGTCGGCGGTCAAGTGCGCAGGATATATTAGGGTGCACAAGCGTATGCGCAATCTCAGGAGCCACCGGTTTGTTGGTAACTATGGTAGGTAGGTAAAACGCAGAATACTTTAGTTAATGATTGAACGGAGTGATACATTCTACACGGTTCTAGATAAATGGCGTAGTAAGTGGCAGCGCTACTGATAATAGAAGAAATAAAGAATGAAAAAAGTTTGTGGTTGGCCAAAGAAAATTATGGATGATGATATTTTCTTAGTCAGTCACAAACTTTTCTATTCCAACGCGATTATAGCTAGCGCTACGGTAGTTGATCTTTCTCGGGTTTATTAAAGTGAGACGATGGTGTTCCACATCGTCTAGTACTCATCAGTCGGCTCACACAATGGCCGTTGTGGTGCAGTTCGATGACAGCAGCTTATAACGCAATAGCCTGTAATATTCTCAAGGCTCACTTAAGGGACTTAGTCTATTTAAAAATATATTTTATTATAGTTGGATTGTAGTTAATTTCAAATGACTTTCCGCTTTTTAGGGGAGGTTTTGATCCTTTTGATCATAATGTTAAAACTGGGCTTTCGTTCAGTCTTATTTTATGCCCTTAATTTTAGTCACTTAAAATCTCTACTTAACTGGGTACAATTTCAGCCTAGTTTCATTTTTTCACTCCTACTCACTTCCTACATTCACCGTCTATTTACAAGCGAGTAAAATAATATTTTTCAATAAAAACCAACAGACGGTGTTTTCTCTGCTCAATATATTTGATAGGTCGGTGGATTGGACGAGTATCAAGCGAAAAACATTGGCGAGGAGGAGTCGCTTTCAAACCTGTCAGAAGTGACAGGAAAAAGGGCGGGAAAATGTCACTATAATGGATGTGTCACTGGCATCATGGCGGGCGCGGAGTCCGTTCCTTTCCCACTGGATTAAATGCGGTTGGGTTTAATCGGAATTTGCATGTCCTGTGGTTTAAATCTGACCTAATACACACATCCATGATTGATAATATTGTTATCACTGGACAATAATTATTATAGAGGCTTGCTATTTAACCACCTGAAATATTTCGTTTTGTTAACTATGCATTTTTAATAGCGTAACATATAATATTATAAATAATTGATATCACTGGACAACATTCCACCCTAACAGCGCCATCTAGTTAGGACTAGATGTGAGCTAATTAAAGCTCGTATAATGGGATACAAGACAGTGGATACACTTACTTATACTTTTGTAAATAGTTACGTACTTAATAGGAAACACCCAGACCAATACAAACGGACATCTCCATGCGTACAAATGTTTGGACTGTGCGGGGATCGAACCCGCGACCTTTGCTGTAGTAGCCGACTTCTCAACCATTCCACCAAATCGGTCGTCAATCGGTAACAAATGAGTTCATATTTTAAAACATCAAAATGTCAGCATACAATAACTGTCCATGTAATCAGGATAATGACTGCGATCGCTCAGTACGATAGTCAATAAATGCGGGTCGGAAAACATGTCCGAATATGATGGATGGTGAAAGCGTCGATATGATGAAAGATGTAATCGAGATAGATTCCGTTAATAGTCTTCAATTGCATGCTACTATTTGATTGAGCTTAAAACTGAGCTAGATCATGCAACTTTAGAGATTATACATAGGTATTTAAAACTCTACAAATACTCAAGAAAAATGCTTAAGGATATAGGTAAATTTAAGATATGGTAATACCTATAGGTAAAATGCATAATATGTTTTTGGCGTTACACGTGTCCATAGGCTGCGGTAATCGCTTACCATCAGGCAGAAAAAGGAAACGTAGTTCAGAGCACACAATACGTCCAGAACCAATTCAAATATCGCTTCAATCAAACTTGCGGTAATCAAACGGTATTTTTCAGCAAAGTTGCTCATGATAATATAATTTAATAACAGCCTTAATTTAGATAGAAGGAACAGAACCAAGTGCTGTAATTGGATAATATCCATATTAAATGTAGATCAATGGTAAGAAAATGCGTCTCATCAGCTCATAGTAGACCCTTGCCTACGTTATAGGCGCTTTTCAGATTCCGTGACAAAAACCCTATCGCGGGTGACTTCGTCATCACATTTCCCCGAATAAAGTACAAATACTTAAATCCAGTATGACATAATCGGGTTGACATTAACCAGCGCCATATTGGTCGTTATCTGTCACCGCCCCCCGCGATCCGTTTCACTTGCAACCCGATAGGGGGCGACGCCGGGCGGCGCGACTACTCGCCCGGTAATGGCTACCACGGCCCCTTTTTATTACTGACCCGCTAGTAAACAGATCATTCGGGTTTGTGGTGTTATAAAAACGAAATTAACTCTGGACGGTGGATGTCCAGATACCCTCAGTACTGCTCAGCTATTAACATAAACTGGCATGTCACGCACATTCCTCTTTTTAAGTCTTAGAGAACTTAAGTGTGGCATTAAGTCCCCGTAATTACAGATAATGACCGCATCAACTGAAATGCGTGGGACCAACACGAAAATCTGTCGTTGGCTACGAACTATGTGTAGTTTGTTTCTATAGGCTACCGAAATGTAGAGTATTTTACAGAATACATCGAACATGATGGCAACTTAAGAGTGTCTTTCACTGCCCGGTGGACTACTGACTGCCCAGAAGAGAGGCCAAAGATTTTAAGTGGTCACTTAAAAGAAACTGGCTATTAGAGAAGTTGATGTGAAAAAGGTGGCATGAACATCTTAGACGGATCCTTACAAGAATGCTTTTTTAAGGATTTTGTAAAGGTGCAGTGGGGTACTAAAAGTTACTTAATTCATTCATTCTTTAGTACAAGTAAAAAAAAATAATGATTAAGATTCTTGTTTACTGATCACAAAATTCAAACTATATGTATCTATACCTAAGTATTTGATTAAAGTAAAAAACGCAAAATATGACTCAAACAAAATCGTTCACGAAGACTACTAATATTATTACTACTCAGTACTCACTCACTGCAGTCATTACTCACATTCATTATCGTTTCACGCCGATATGCCTGCACATGCTCGCATATCTTGTTTAAAATAACAACTTTTTTCCGCGTTACTTATCGCATCCGCATCCGCGCTCATCAGCATCTAAGTTACCCCGGCATCCCCGCAGCTGATTAAAAAACAAAACACTGCTCCACTCGCAGTATCCTACCTTCCACTAATGCGTGCGGCATTATAATCCCGCGTATAACTACATTCACCTACAATAGCAACTACAGCTAGCGGCGACCGCCGCAAGTGGAGTATTGTGCACGGATGTTGTGATAATAGATTAATCCAATCAAAATATTAATTCCACAACGCAGCTCGTTCGCATTTACATTTCAATCGCGTGATTTATTCGTTGAATTTGAGATGATGCTCATTGACAATAGTGTTCATTGATGCTATTGGGAATCACTGATAGATGTTGTCATGTCGGTGTTATACTAATCACTCGAAATGGAGTACTAATGAGAAAGAACGTTATTTTGCAGCTGTAGTCGCGGTGCAACACGAGATCGCAACATGAGAGCTTTCAGGGGACGGACGGCTTGGGATAAGTGGAATCTGCTACCTCAATTATAAGAAGTTACTGCTAACGGCGGAATGGCTTGAAATTACATCATTTTCTGTAGGTTATCAAAAGTTATTTTGGTTGATATTTTTTTTACCATTATAGCCTGCATCACGCCTTTTATTATTTTCATACCAAAGATTGTCAATTACATAAAAATAGTTTGACATAATAGTTGTCACCTAATTAGTTAAAAAAATATCTAGAGACTTAAATAATGTTAAAAATATGAATACTCTTTGGAACAAAATATTCTAATGCAAACTAATCTAATATATCATGGTTTAATTTTACCAGTTTAATAACGGGTAGCTATCAAGAGAATGTCTAAATATGAACGCAAATTGTAAATTATCCAGAGGAAGTCTGGGTGCGCGTGCTCTCCCGAAACCGCCCGGGATTAGAGCCCCGGTGGTGCGTTTGTGCTGTTATACCAGCATTCACGTATAATATCCCTCTATTGTTGCCACTAGGAAAACCTTTTCATATTTTGTTTTAAAGCTAGCTGCGAAACGACGTGTCCATCAAGTCTTTGATTACACTGCGATTTTTTAGCTCTCGTTTCGAAAAGCGAGTGCTTTTCAATTTGATTGCGTTGTCAAAACGAGCCGGTCAAAAAAGTTGTTCAAGTCTTTGTGGGAGATTGTGGGTTTACTACGCGACAATTGAGTCCACATGGGGCGGCGAGGGTTAACAGGGATGAAATGAGTCGGGGTCACTACGCGCTTTCTGGACCCAATATTTGTGTTGCAATACAGCTTTTATTGCGAAGATCAACACGCTCGCGCCAAATAAGCGTTCAGATGACCCTAGACTGTAACCTCTTTAACAAATAGCTTGCTTAATTTGGCGTACACGTGGATTGCGATATTGGTTCTAGTCTACGAGACTTGTATGAGATTTGATTGATCAATTTATTATTGGTCAACTGGAATTCTCTTTTGAGGGTTGGCAAATGTCGCGAGGACTAGTTTATTTTCTGCAGAATTTGCTTGAACCCACTTGGTTTTGACTAGCTTGTAAGGGTAAGTAAGCTTTGTAAGCTGTCAATACACCTATCTTTTAGTCTTAATTTAGAAAAACTTGTGAAATGTGTGATTTTAATGGTTATAAGTTAGGTGCGAGTTACCTAAGTAGCAGTAGAGTTTTGTGTGCATAAAGACCAATCACGCCTTTTCATAGTCTCAATTCAGTTGCGGTAGTGTGGCAGACTCTAATCAACAATATCGCGTTTCTTGAGGATATGATGCAGTTGCATGACAAAATGTATCTCGCATAGCGGGCGTCGCGTGTGATTGGCTGATATTACGTGTGTGACGTAGACGAGGTTGTGCAGAGCTGTTCGCAAGTGCAGCGACGCCAGCTGGCTCTCTTTATTTGATTTCCAACTGTACAAAGGAGCATTCAAGTTTTATGGCAGCGCCGCGACGGATCCCAACAAAATTTGGAATGAAACACTTTGACGAGGTTAGGTTTCAACTCTAGATTTGATATCGCCGGATCCTTGATTATTGTTGCTGCACGCGAGCCGTTCACTCATCCTCGCTGTGCGAATGGTATTATGATTTCAATTAATTGCATTTCAAATACAGAAATATCTCATATATTGTTTACCTAAGTATTTCTATAAACGACGACACTTATAAAAAAAACAGAGATGGTAGGCAAACGCCTACTTCAGCGTTTAAAAAACCATTGTTTAGATGACATTGTATTAATAATGTGTAGGTAGCATAAGTATGCTACCATTTTGTTATACTAAGAATTATCAAACCAACATGCAAACCTGAGTATGGTCAGCGGTTATCGCAGCCTATGAAAACATGCCAAAATAGACGTGCCTATTAATAGCCTGGTGCCGACCCTGAGATGACCTTTCGAAATCGTTCCTCAAGAAACTCTACCTTTGAGTACATTGTGAAAATTTCGGCAGGGGAACCGTAATGATTTCAAGCAAGTCCTATGTGTGGCTACTTTTATTACGTCTTTAAGCTGTCCTAGGGTGTTTTGTCCGTACCACAGATTAGATAATAGTTATGCCAGTACGTATATTCGGGCATACGCACACAGGCGGCGCGACGTGCGTGTGCAATTCCACCGGGGCGCCTATGAGGGTGAAAGGGCAAGGGGGGGGGGGGCAGGGTGTTTGCGTGCGACGGTCAACAGCAGCGACAAACACGCGTGAGACCCGTCACGTGAAGCGACGTGTTGCTGTATGCCGTACTACGTTAAACTAGTTGTCATATGAAGATCTGCTGTACAAACACAATGAATGGCAAATAGGATGAGACAGGTGATTAAAACAGCTGTGAAATAATGCTGATAAATTATTCTAATAGATCAAGTACAAACTTGAGGATTTAAAAATTTCTCAACAGGGAATCGAACAAAGTTATGTCTTTAGCATTTTAATAGGACTTAAAAGTTTTAAGAAGTCATTTTTATTTTTTTTATTCCTGTTAAATTATTACAATTATCCATAGGTACTATTTTCAACTAGGTACCTATCTAACTGTCTTCACAGTTCGTAGTGAAATATGTATTGGCAGTAGTTTACGAATCAAATAAAATATTCTCTACTACTACGAAATACGAGTTACCAGTTTATACAAAACGAACAAGAATTGATGTGGCACAGTAAATGTGTTTTGAGGACAAATGGCGTAACTATGGCTTTGCGTGAACAAATAAGCGCTCCTTCACAATACATATTTGAAAAGTCCACGGCACTCCACCCTAAGCGGATTGTACACTCTTTACGACGTAACTCATAAGGCTTTCGGATGTAGGTACTTGTCCTGTGAAATAACTTTGTTTTGTGCATAAGAACTAGATCATTTTCTTAGCAATAAGTTAAATTACCATATATGTATATAGAAGATAACAATAGAAAATAAATCCAAAACCACACTGTCAAAAGGCTGTTTTAAGAATTTATTTTGAGTTACACTCGTAGATTATATTACAAAGGATGAATCAATGGGATTATGCTACCAGTAATATTAACATAAAATAGTTTCATTCAAACAATGTTGTTCGCTAATTTCGCCAAACAAAACAATCAATATCCCAAGCACAAAGTTTCACGAAATACTGTAACAGTTTATGCAAAATGTTCCGTCGACGTCAATAAACAAGCCAAACTGGCACTGCAGTTAATGAATATAGTGTCATTTTTCATCGACGTGCATTGAAATATTCAAGTTTCTAAATAAATTCCCGAGCATAAGCGCTTGATAAGCGGCATGCGACGCCGCATCGCGCGCATTTATCAAGCCGGGTTCAAAGTTCCGATACAATGATGTACAGAGGCGCACACATCAACCTTTACAATACCATTGCAAATTGGGTCTTACGTCAACAGCATAAGGTGCTCCTATGTTAAGGTTGATGTGAGCGCCTCTATACCTATACCTAGTCACATTGCGACGGTTTTTGTGAAACGAAATTGTTCAGTCGATATTTTCTTATTCATACGTAATTTTCGCTGGATAAGTTACAAGCAGTTGCTTGTCCTTATAGACGGGTATCGCGTTAGAGAAATGATCTTGAAATGTTGGTACGATAAACTGGTGTAAGTACCACGGATATTAGCAGACTAACCTCCAGTATGAATCAATGGGTGAGTTTGATGGAGATAATTTTCTAGGAGCGAGATTACAGAAAGTTTGAATAACACAGAAATAAATGTTCTAGACCACTTGGCTGTTATTCGTACCTGCAACTGAATCTAAAATGAACATAATAAACAAGGAACGTATTATTATGTCCTGACTTAAACACAAACCCTCCTATATGTAAAAGGTGCTTAATTCAGTGCTGCAGTATTGGTTTGGCGATTGATGTGAACTTTATAGTAGTTAAAGTGGTGTTTAAAGGCTCTTTTACTTTCTATGAATAATAGGGGTTAGCACTTAATCTCACAAAGCCTGATCGGACTTGATCTGTCTGGAAAAATGTGGCTTTCTTGACGGTTATCTTGCTAAATCCGAAACTGTATACTAGTCTAGTTGTAAATGCATAAATACAAGAGAAAGAGCCAAACTGTCAGGCAGTAGCCAAAAAATAAACATGAATTTATTTCAATTAAAAATCTTTTGTTTGCCAACGACAGTACGAATATAAAACTATTTTAGTTATCAGTATTACAAATCACAACATGTAATCCCTTTAGATTATTTTACAGTCTTCTGCCTGTAATTAACTTGGAATATATTATTAAAGTATTCCCTGCTTTTCAAAGCAAAGACCCATACATAAAACGATTAAATGTGTCTAAGATAAGCAAATGCGATGAAAATTTAAAAAAGTCGAAGTAAAATTCTGGTAATACTGTGGAGAGCTCTCGGGCGCGCGGTGTTTCTCGAATTAAGGCTACCTCGCCCGGTAAATCGCGGAGCCATAAACATATTTGTAATTTTTCGTCATTAGCGCTCCGTCCTTTCTCCAAGATGTTGGCGAGAATCATTAATATTTATTTATTCCGACTGGCTTTTGGCTGTTGCCTTTTGGCTTTATTTTATTGTTTTCTTCTTACATCAACATAATCATCCATGACAATGTCTACATTTTCATGATGACGAAAATGCGTTTGTATTTTTTTAAATATTACTTACTAAGCTGTTGATATTTTTTTAAAGCTTCACATTATTTTTGCAAACACTATTGACAGTTATATGCATGATATAAACAAAAAGAAGAAGACCAAAAGTGGCCATCCTAACAACAGGTCCAAACAGGTCCAACGGACCTGTTTCAAGCCAATATGACAGCGTCTTGCTGTTTTTGCGTGCACGTCATTCATACGTTAATGTCCTATGCCAGTTGTTCGAATTCGCGAAGTATGAACGGAACGTATCTTCCACTTTTTGTTTATATCAATGCTTATAGGACGTCGAGTGCTTTACAAAGGTCTTTAGTACAGGGAACCGCTGCGTTTTGCCATCGCATGGTCAAATCGCATTTCAAACTCGACGGGCTACATCTATAACTTCAGTTCTTGAACGGATTTCCGTATTCCATTATAAATAAAAAGTTATCATAACATATTACAAACAGAATTGCAATATTGAGACTCCATTTATATCTGCTTACGTCCGGCGCAGATATGAAATTACGAAAGGCCATGGAAATAAAAGCGCAGTGAGCAACAGTAATTCCCTTTTCAAATTGCAGCGCCACAAAGCGCTGATGGAGATTCATTGGACCCGCGCATCATTTATCAACTCAACGTTTCTTACTCGCTTTTACACAGGGAGTTCTGGATTTAAACTTTATTTAACTCGTTAAAAACGCTTCATAGCATGATTGGGGTCTTATTTTTGGCGCTTTTTGTGAACATTCCGCTCGCCGGAGTAACGATTAGTTTGCTGTCGGCTGCTCTATCAGATTTTTGTTGTGATTCATTATTGGATTTAAAAAAAAGACGTGGATGAATCTGTCTAACATGTTAGATTTATTTGAAAGCAAATAGTCTGTGACGCCAATTTTTCACGATTCAATAAACTTTGATATTACGTTCAAGACTCTACGAGTCTCTTTCGGGTATTTATTTATTATTTTGTGCATTTACTAGGTACGTACGGTGAGTAAAATCATGGTTCACGGATTACTAATCATAAAACGACCTCAGCTGAGGATTTTATTAGTAGCGATTCGTCCCAACGAGCAGTTTGGTTATCGGGCCAAACCGCAGATCCGGCAGCCGCGCGGATGCCGGGCATACCTACCAAAACATAGGTATCCGGTTCGAATTGTAACATTTGTATAACTACGCTACTATGATATTATACGGATTCTACCATTAATACATACTGATATTTTAATTTCTACGTTAAAAAGCATAAAACACTTTTAATTAAGCCACCTGCAGCCTGTTTCTGCTCAGTTATTGGATACATGCCTTTATCACGCAAACGCTAAGCAGATTAACCTGATAATATTTTAAAGAGAGACATTTGAAGCCAAAAGATATTAAACAGGCTGTTGATTTCAAAATCTAGAACCACTTTAGCTTGAATATTTTGATCGACTGAAAATTTTGCTGGTTTGAAAACGACAGCTTGTATGATTCAAACTACCTTTTTTAAGAAAAACAATTGAGTTTTTCCCTTCGTCTGTTTTGATAGCATGTTTGGGTCGGCTGTGTTTTGCTCCCAAAATCGATACATAGATGTGATGCTGCTGAGCTGACGTTGATGACAGTTGTTTTGTTTTATTTCCTCGTGCTCGTTTGCTCGCAATACGAGAAAAAACTTTCCAAACACACGGCCATTTTGAGGAAATTGACTTTTGGAGTGACAGCTGCCAAAGAATCGTTATATTGTGCACTATAGAGAATTTGTTGCCCTCTGAAACGAAATGTGCAGGAACAAAATAAATAGACATTCAATTCAGACCTTCTTGATCGATAATGATTAGTCCTTTAATTTTAACATTTTAGTTCTTTTTATTAGACTTCCTCCTTCCCTTTCGCTTAGTTATTAGTTCGTACACAAAAAGACAATTACAATAAACAGACAATTGGGGGATTAAAAGTACAGGTGAGCTTATCTCTAAAAAGAGATTTCTTCCAGCAGACCACGTTGACAGGAAAATATGTGAAAAATTGACGCACCCTTTAGCACGTCATTGATTGCAGTTATTACTTAGAACGTTATAATTTTTGTGTGATGCTTTGGGACCGCATGATGTGTCAATTTAAGCCAGAGTAGGTCAAAAACATAAACACTTATGGTATTCCACATTTAAGAGCCGCCGTAAAACCGACATCAGTGCTTTATACATAGTAAAGCCCTCCGTATGACTTTTTCGCTAAATTTTCCAATTTAATAACCAACAGTTACATATTTTATGACCCTTTCAATATGTAAGTGTAATCCAGTATGGACACCGGAAACGACAACATAACATTTTATAGGTTTTAATGGGAACTACAAATTATTTATTTTGCGTTTTGATATTTATTAAGATAATTATTTTAATCATTAGTACTGTAACCGGATTCAAACTAAAAAAGCTCGGGTTGCAAAAACAGAAACAACCACAATTTGTTTTTTCGAACAAAATTGCAAAATGACAAAGATACGGTGAAACTTCGGCCGTTTGCGTTTCGTTTCCGCAACAGCATTAAAACAACAATATATAACACTCAAGAAGTATTGAAAAATGCGAGAATGAAACGTTGGGCACATCTTCGAGGAAGAAAGAAGTTGCATTGCCTCAAGCGTTCGCAGTGTTGGCAAGTTTCGAGGATCGCACGTACAGCTGCTGCGGTCGTGTTCAACTTTACCTACTTAGTTTTATTTTACACCCAATTTATTCGTAACTTGCTTAAGTTGAAGCCGATTGATTTACAAATCTTTGAAGCGCTTGCTTTTGCATTTTGAGAGAAGTTGAGTTTCACAAAACGCTGTTGTACCGGAAGAAAAAACGTGACCCGTTTGGTATATTTGGATGAGGGTTATGCACCTATTTGGCGATCAGACGAAATGGCAGGAACACTATGGCCTTGTGTTATAAAGTTACCTGTTAGTTAGCGGGCAAAATAGAGGTTGAAGCTAAAAGAGGGTCAATGAAAGATACAATTTCATTGCACTGGTGTAACCAAGCATTGGAGATTTTCAAACGGTAAGAATTATTTATCAAATTATTCTGAAAGAAAGAAACTACTAAAATTCATTTGCGTAACTAGAGTGTAGATCCAGCTATCACTCGTATTGTAAGTCGTAATAACGTTATTTTCACAATTTTCAACGTCATTAAATCTAAAAACATAGAGACGCAATATTGGTCTGAATATAAAACCCACGGTTCATGTCCAAAAAGCCCTTAAAAGTAGTACCAATCCAATTTCCCTACTGGGGTTCAGGGTGTCACCGCGTAAAATAAAAATACCAGCGTAACAGCCTCCCTGTTAGCAGGGGGTCGGGGGTTGCTAGTAATAAAAAATCGTTAATGGCTTTATTTACTGCATCAGATGTTTGGACGTACTATATAGTCCAGTATTGCCCGTGTCAATCCATTTTGATGAAAGGTGAATAAACTCAAGAACTTGGAGTTTTCCTATTTACTAACGCCGGAGCGGGTAGTGAATGGGTGACTTGAACCGAAATATTAGGCATCTCCGTGCTTTGGATAGGACGTTAAGGAATTGGTGGACGTCGCTAGATGTTAGTGGTCCTTAGGGCGGCTTGCTAACATCTGTCAGTAAGGTTTTACACTAGGCTTTCATACAGCTTCACTACAGTCCACCCACACTGAGCTCGGTTGTTGTAGTATGGCTCACACCATATCATAGTGTGAGGGGACAGTGACCAGAAGCTATATTTAGATAAATATGTATACTACAGTAGAGGCGTGGTGACAATGGCGTTTATTTTATCCTAGCGTTTATTTTAGATATTTTGTAATAATAATACCAGATATATAAATAAATATGCATTGTACGCACAAAGACTAGTTTGACTAGAAGTAGATCAGATTTCATCTAATATTCTATTGATATTGACAGCCACTATGATTTTCAGGTTGTTTAGTAAGATACATCAAAAAGATATTCGTATATACCTAGCACATCTGATTTGTTACACCAGCACGGCTGATAGAAAGTTAATAAATAAATTTAATAAAGTTCCTTCGCACCGCGATTAGCGTAGATAAGACTCGTTTAAAAGGATTACGGCTCGGGGAACAAAGCAGGCGATTACCGCAGTGAATGCTTGTCACCGGCACAGCCGCAAGAGTTATTCTAATATACGAGACGACCGCGGTAGCCTTAATTGTTCTTGCCAATTTCCAACTCTTGTGGAATTGATGCGAGACTTGTTCAAGGGCAGACTGCGCTAAGTCGGGCGTTAAAAGGCATGTGAGCTATCTTCATTCAGCACAATTGACTTGATGGCGCGTTTGTTAATCTGAGTTCTATTTACGTATTTGTACTATTTATTCACTCATATTTGGTAATTTCATGTGTTATGTACATTTTAGTTAACTAGTAAATTATGAACATAGCTAAGGCAATTAGTTCGAGTAATTATGTCCCATTCTAACGAAGCCCTTGCTTTTTAATTATCATGTTATTTTTAAGAACCCAATAACTTTGAGTGTAATTATTTTAATTCTATGTCGAATCTGAGTCAAAGAAATGATGAAGACCGTAATTGGAAAAGCTAGCTTACTTATTAAGCAATTAACTTGGAACAATTTTGTTTGAGGACGCGAGTTGAAAAATAACTATTTATTTTAAATATTTGTAAAAATCTTAGATCAGCGCGACTTGTTACGTGATCGGAGTAGCGCAGGTGGCTGGCGGCAGGTGAAGGGAGGTTCCAGGATCGTGTCATGAGTCAGCGACCCTGCTCACTGCCAAAACTATCCGGAATTGTATTTTTCCTGATTGCATTTCCACAAAACTTTTATCTTACCAAAATTTACCCGCGACGAACTCCTTGTAGTTTCAAATTCAATTAATTTGTTTATACAGACAAAATAACGCGCCATTAATGTGCTTAATTCGGCAATTAAATTTTAATTTGATTGCGGTGCGGCCTCGGCCGCACCTGTCGGCGGACTGGCTAAAATGAAGTAATTCGACTCGTTGCGGCACGTCCCCGGCATTACTTACCATCTAGCAACAATTTGTTTTTTCCCACCCTCGAGAAACTCGAGCGAGCGCGCCCTGCTTTTTAGTCCCAATTTATTCTCCCAATAAACTTTTTCGCTTTGCTTTTGCACGGGGAATGTGCCTAAAATATTTAAACAGTTTATGTTGCTCACATCCTTATGAGCCGATGTGTTGCATGTGTCAATTTTATTATGCAAAATTAAGCGACGGCACCGGGCGAAGTTCTCATCTCCGCCGTGGTAAGTAATCAGAAAACTTAAGCGCAAAACTTCTGTGAAAGACAAATAATTGAAAAAAGGATGAAAAGGGGAAAGAATCTGTGACAATCAGTATTTCAGAAGGTATGCGGAGGGCGGCTGTACGCCCAGTGGCTTGCGGGTCTAACGGGCCGCGACAATCGCTTCCATGCTAAATGTCATGGTGGCCATTGTTCTTCGCCCCCTACTCTACACCCACCGCGCATCCCCCCACTTTCCCTGCTGAAGTACTGGCATTTACTCCCCGTGCTACCTATAAAGAATACAGGCCTCATTTTTCGATAGTAGATTTAAGTGGCTTTGTTGAATTTTAAAGCAATTTAACCTCAAATAAAACATTGACGAAATCCAGCGTCCTAATTTTTAATTGGCAGCTGAAGAACGATTGTTATTACTAAATCCACGTTTAGGTGCAAACTTAGATTATTATTTCAGTGGTGTCTAAGTCGTTTTTAACAGACTTTATTGTCAACTTAAGCAAATTATGACAATGGAATAGTGAATTTAGTAAGTTAGAGTGAAGTAAATGACGGGGAGGGTGGGGGTAGGACGTTAACTTAATATGGCGGGGGCATCACGGCAATTTGTTCGAGACGAACCTCCAGCCAGGCTGAGTGCTGTGCCGCACAGGGCTGCCTGAAAAATATTCTTTAAATACACATTTATCAGCCAACTTATTCAATGTCCCTATATAGTAAATATGCAATTGATAGAGCAAAGGTGTTTTTGGAACCTTAGACTTTAAAGAAGCGCTTTAAATAAAATAAGCAGGACAAAACTATCGTGATTTTGTTTGGATCAAAAACATTCAAGTACTCATAGTGAGTATGGTTTGAATTTACCAGCGGGATTGTCGAAATAGTATGCCGTTTTTAGCCAAAGGGATAACATAATACGTAACTGCATTGTTAAGAAAACTATAGTAAGTGGAGTGAAGGTACCTTTCTGAAAAATGCAGATAAGGTTCCTACTCTTGGACATGTAACGACAGATGTAGCCACAATGTAGCCGTAATGTAACCATATTTTTGTGCTTGAACAGTAAAAACAATGTTGTTACAACTTTAAAATGAAATGCAAATGAACAGCTTATTATGCGTTCGCAGCCCTATGACAAGTTTACGCTTGCGCTATCGAAGGAAATCGTGCGAAAAGTGATTATGGATCGCTAAGACTGCTGAAAACCTGTACACAGCGCTGCAGCGCACACAGGCGACAACTTCATTAGGGAAGCCATAAGCCCGGGATACCAAGCCCTAAAAATTTGGTTGTTTTTCAATGGTTACCTATGTGATAAATATTTAGAATGAATACGAAAAACAAGGCTTCCACTTCCACTCTAGAGAAGCGGAGGTAAGAGGATGCAATTCTTCTAACTACAATAAAACGTTAAAACATTTGTGCAGTCTTGTAACCAATCTCTTACGGAATACCTAAAAACAGAGGAAAATTTACAAAAGAACGTAAGTACCTACATAACTGATTCATTATGGCTGAAAATCAGCGTATTTCTCATCTTTAGTTGCTCGTCATTTTCAAGCGGCCATAAATATACTGGAATATACTTGCCCCAACGTTCTTGCTATCGAAAAACAACCCCTGCGTACCCCCGTCAACTTCATTAAGAAGGCAAGTCTGTGCGAGGATCGCTCATGTAGTAAACACATTCGCTGTTTGCTCTTTTCCAAATTATACGTGCTGTGAAATAACTTGATGGACTTTCAAAGTTTGCACTTAACACCTATTGACACATTGATTCTTTAACTTTTGATGGGAATGAGCTGGGCTCCTCCATGCTGCAGGAGTTGTGTGGTCTGATTGTGTAACTAGTCTGATATCTCCTAAATTGGGAGAACATTAGATTTGTTATTTATTCTTTCAGTTTATTCTGTTATCATCTTAAAATACAGAAAATGCTTATTTTACGATATTAACAAGATGATAGTTTTTGTTCGAAATTTCAACAATAAATAAAATGAATAACAAAACGATTGGTGGCACTAGTGGGCAGTGAAATGGCTCCTAATGTTTGGTTGTAGATTTACTACGAAGTTTTACTATTTTAATGTAACTTTTCTTTCAACAATACGCTGACACAACCGCGAACAGAATGCATCAACAACGTAACATACGCCCAGACTATTTCCTGAACACTGTGACTGTTATAGTGGGCGGTACATTCAGAAGGCTACATTTCATTGAAAATACACCTAGCCTGTAAAATCCGAAACTCTGTTTTCCACCGAACTCGTTAAACTACACTTGATCGAAAACTGTTCTGTACATACTCGCTACAACTTCATTAGGAAGCCATAGGTCTGAGCATCGCCGTGTACACTGTTTGCCTCTACCGGCTACGTACGTGCTGTGAAATAACTTGATGGACTTTTGAGCGCCTCGCGTTGTAATTCGCAACGGATTTCCGTTCATGTTGAGAGCAAGAACACATTTACGAGGCGTATCTAGACTAGTTTCGGGTTATTCGAAAGAGATCCCTTTTTTAGCCGTTTTTTAAACTGAATGACGTCCTGATTTACATCTATACCTATTTGCCGGCTAAACATTTGAATGGTGTAAAATGTAATACTTTAAATCGACTATTAACATAGCCTGATGTGAAACAAGCACCTCAACGAAAACGATTTACTGAAGTTGCCAAATATTCCGTCTGTATCGGTGGTTTAAACCAGAATGGTTTAAGAAGTACCTATAAATTGATTAGTTATAATGTGGGCCTGAAAATAGACTACGACGTATTCATTTAAAGATTGCATTTCCCAGTGCGCTGTCTTAAACTTCTTTTGGGGAAGACTGCATTGTCCTACGCTCCAACCCGTTCATAAAAATCATAAAACGTAGGAAGGGCGGCCCCCATTTGTTCCACTATTTGCATGCTATACAAGGCGGACGAACTGTCCTCTAGAAAGATCGCTGTTCGCCGGCAATAAAAGTGTATTTGCGAAGAAATTTAATAAGGCAGAAGTGGACTGCCATTACGCGCCCCCACAGCCTTCTCGTCCGCCGTAGGTGGAGTCCGCTTGTTATACGTACTATGGTAATTCGTATTTATTTGAGGCAAAACAATCGATTGTGGAGTGCGGCGTCGTTATAAAGAGCCCTGACACGTGCCACCCTTCATCATTAGGCCGCACACATGCGCGCTTAAGGCCGTTCGCCTCTGCAGGCCACCGACCGCCGCGACCGCCACCGACCGCCACTTGGCAACCGCAAGGAAATTCTTAAATAACGTAAATTCGACTTATACTCGTAATGTTGACCGGTAGTTTTTTTAGGCGATAGAGAGAGACCGGTAGTCTGTTAACGATTAGGTTAACAGAACTTATTTATTACAAGACGATCTAAAGTGCCACAATTTAGTTCAACCTCACGTTCATTAATTTTCTAACTACTGGATTTACACAGTGATGAGAAATCAGTGTACGTGTAGCATAGTCGGAGGCAGCAGTGGTGATAAAACCTTTTGTCTAAAATACTTGTCAGGTAGATAACAAGGAACTACAGTCTACAGAAACTCTATATTGCTCTCTCAAATAGTCAGTGTGTCTTTATTAAATAATATGCCATCTGCCCTGTCCAATCCCCTTTGAACTTACTTCCTCGCTTACCTACGTCGCGTTGACGTCAGTTTACTTTTCTAGAAATACTTCAGCGTTTATTGTGCACCAGTACCATGTTCAATTTGACTAAGAAAACCTGTTACACTTCTTCGGAAAATCAAAGCAGTCCATTAGTATCCGTTCTCAAGTCGGCATTAGTGTTGTTTAAGTAGCTGTTCGGCTTATCTGCTACCTCCGTGCTTACCCACCGGTTTACTAAGAAACATAATTTAATTCGCTGAGGAATGAAGTGGATTTTCGTGGGATTTTAAATTGTGCGGATTTGTCTATTTAAGCGTTCGTTTGGTAAGAGGCTCACGCTCAAACGAGTGTGCGCCGGTGAATCGTAGGTACCTATTTATGATATCTTGGTATAGAACTCAAGGGCGAAGGAGATATAATGCGATAAAATGTGCCTTTATGGCGGAAACTGGCAAATTCGTATACTAGTACGCTTTTTGCTCACAACAGACAATTTTAAGTCACAATAATATTTAGTGAGAATCTCTTTCAGGCCACTTTTAAGTAGACCTACATTTTGTAATAGTGTAACAATTTAAAATGTAAAAATTTGTAAAGAATTAATTTGAATAAATTGTATAAAAAGCTGTTGTTAATCACCTCTATTTCTTTCATATTGAGACGTGTAGTCGAAAAAACTGTAGTTGCTTGTGAACAATTCATCTTATTTTTTGTTATAGTTCATGACACCGACACCAGTAGTTAAGCTATACTAAGCACGAGGTTCCGTGAAATAAAATGCTACAAAGGAAACCAAATGAAATAAATAACGACAGCGAATACGAGAAGGTAGGTACTACTGTGTATGTCAATTACTTCGTCGTAAACTTTCGTAGACGTTTCGTAGCATTGCCGTAGCACTGTCGCGTTGTAGTAGGTGGAACGTAGGTGGTGTTTATTACAAGAACTTTATTTATAAAGATTCCGTAGCAACCTACGCGCACTTGCTGTTAGAGAATAAGTGGAAGAAGAGATAACAATAGTAAAATAAAATGCTCAGATATAGTAATAAAATGTTTAACTGCAATGAAAAACAATTTCACAATAAATACCCACACGTAAAATGTGTGGGTATAATGGTCCGAAAATAAGCAATAAATGTTGTTAAAAATAATAAAGTCGTTTAAGATACAAGATCTACAAAATGGTGTATTTTGTTACGTTCACATACTAGAGCTATTTGTAGTGCAAGATCCTATGGCATTTACATGCTTTGGTCATAGATTTTTCAATAAAAAAACTTCCTACGCCCTTTTACTTTTCGTTTCGTTTAAAGCAATGATAACATTAGTAAAATGGATTTACATTATGTAGTTTAGTGCCCTCATACAGTAATGTGATAGACTTTATTAGTTTTGACAACATCATGAAGTAATAATTTCTATATCCTTAAGACTTCTGTCTAAAATACCCAAGGCAACATAAATATTTGAATTCTTTGCTTCATTATCAATGTAAGTGGGAAACGATAACTTCTTCGTGCCTGTCAGTGTCCTCGTAGTTTATAAAGCCCGCGATGTGTGCAATGGCGGCGACAGCGGCGCCGACGCGTCGCGTACTTGTTGCGCGACCCGCCCTGCTCACTATTCACGTGGCAACTAAACAATATCGACTATTTCACTACGTTTTCTCGACTTTTAGGGTCCGCCCGAGGTAATTAACTCGCCCCGGCTTTGTGCCTTCGTTAAATAAACTTATTTGTTCCTGGAAGTGCACTTTGCCGTTGTGGCGACGGAAAATGCGCTGCGAAATTTTCCCATTCACTCGCTGTTTTCTCGTTTTGTTAAGTAGTGTTTGAAACTTTTTGGTGACGAAAGTTCTGCTTATTATTAGCGTCATTTTGCTGTTCATTATGCGACTAGTAGACTCAAATGTATTTGACTTTTTTCACATGTTAAGTCGGTATCACGTAACCATCAGGCTCCCTTGTGACTATTTATTATCCCTTTCACACCCCTACGGTGCATTTATTTTATTAAACAGTCCCTGTACGTGCGAGCTTCTCGAGTTTAGTATTCAATGGCTAAAGTATGAGACATCATTTGCATTAAAGTTATTTATGCTATGTTCAAATAAGCTTTTATTAACTTAATTGCGGAAATTGTATAATTATCGAAATGCCGCAGCCCGCAGTGCATTGTGCAATTGAGTGTACAATTTATATTTCATTCTAAATAAGAAATATTCATTATAAATTAGTAACTATTAGCGATTGCCAAGCTCATTTCACTGGAGTTAACTGTCATAATGAATAATATTCTGGTCATAAGGCGGCCAAAATGTATGTGGATTCAAAGGCAGCAGGGCAGCATTCACCTAACACGAAGTAAAAAAAAATCGGAAATCATCTAAAAATGCTGATACTAATAGCATGGCTTACTAATTCACCAAATTGTTAGCAAATATGCGCATAGAGTTTATATTCCACTACACACTACTCCTTTGTGCAGATTTTTAGCGTGACGTCACAGGCTACCCGAACGCCGTCAATGGTACGGGCATAAAGACGATGTAATTTGCGCCTTCGCTCAGCTCATCACGACCAGATTGAAATTCCTTTCGCCGCCACGACGCCACTGCGGCGCTGCGTGGCGCCGGCCCGACTTGTTGCGTGTTGCCAGACGTCATAACCACCCTTACGTGATGCTATTACCCGATAGTTTCTGTTCACGCCCCGATTATCACCTATCACTTGTATGGCTCGTATCTTGGGAGATAAGAGGCTGGTTATCGACGCATGTCGTTATTAGATACTGTTATTCGTTTTCGATTGGATTTATAAAAAGATAGAGTAGCATATTAAAGTGGAGTTAGTCTGATCTTAAACTGAAAATGTTTTTTCGTTGGATTGCAGTTTTATCTTTGGGGTTAAATCTAGTGTTTGAATACCACTTTATATGAACTGTGCCAATTTAACTGCTTTGCAAGTTGACATAAGCACATTGGAGACAAGTTCAATTTTAGATTAGGCTACCTTTAATGGTAAAACATCGAGGTTTAAATTATTGTGTTCAGCCAAGGTAAGAATGTATTCAAATGGCAGAGCAGAAACGGTTTTAAACGTTGCACGTACGCCCTAGGTTCGATACTTCGGTATAATAGGTCAGAGTTATTTCTAGCTATCTATTCGACCTCTGACACGGTTTGTTTTCACTATTGTAGGTATTTGGTGTAAGCAACGAGAATAATAGGTTTTCTCCTTATGTAATGCATTGAGAAGTAACACAGGTATCACAAACACCCAGATGCAGCACGCTTATAACCACTGCTCTAAACGGTTCGTTCGACGGTGAACAGGAAGTAAGACAATATTTTGTTGCATAATTTTGTTCTAAACATAATTCAAATAATCCCTTTCTTAGAACTGACCCTATGCCCTTTACTAGATATGCGTTATTATGATCATGTCTGTGATTTTCGATTGAGATGGAGGTCTTATACATGTGGATTGAATTTACGCGTTCTCACGAACTTATGAATGCCAAATGAAGCTACTATCGATTGGAAAAACTAGAACCTACTTCCTTACACGACATGTATGCGGGCTACGTTAGTTATTCATAGAATATGAGCCCCCATAGTTAGCTGCAAAGGATCTGTAAGTTTTATTCCACAAAATTATTTTACAAATGGTGGGTTGTCTCCAACCCTATTACATTTTTCATAACCTTAGACGAATGTAGTTTGTTCTTTATGATAAAATATAAAAGCTCCCAAACAACGAACGATGTCATTTTTATGGCGTCATTAGGTTTTCAACATGTCACTGGCAACAATTTGTTCTGCATTCAAGTTTGAAATGTATACTACTGCAGTCTAAGCTCGGCTACGTATGCACATACTAGAAACGGTATTTTTCCACTGCATGTCAGCAGCATTGTAAATTCAAGTCGACGCGCACAATATTCAGAACATGCGAGCATTGTAAATAAGCGTGTCCATATAAATATATGGGTATAATTTTAGCGTAAGGCGCTGCTAAAGCGAAATGGAAATCCTTTAGTGTTGGGGCAGTTAGGGTTAGGGGTTAGACGTTGTGCCGTTTTAAGTCGATCTTGAGAGGAAATTGATTGTTTGATTGCCTTTGTAAATATGTATATTCAGTGCAGTAGCGTAGCTTTTGTCAGCTGACGTTGAGATAACGAAACACTCTCATGAAATGTAGTATATTTTTATTTTGTGAGCGACTCCGGAACATTCAATACTATGAGCACAACTAGCTGTTTTGGAAACAAGTATTACCTAGTGATTGTTTTCAAAGTTAGCTACCAGTAAGGATTTCTAACTGGTTTTTTTCAGAAACAGTTGCCCAACACTAGTGGTTTATGACGATTTCAAAGTCTAACAGGTCTGTTTTAAATCAATATACTATATTTGAATTTCAATAGATTAAAATAAGGGAGGGAGCTCACATTCCAAACAGCAGAGCTGAAACAGACAAAAAACGTTAAAAAAGGAATCGATGCACTTTTCGATATAAAAACAACATCGCATTGAAGAAAAATGTTTAATAGCAGATGGAGCGAATATCGCTATTGTTTGAAATGCAAACGGTACAGCGTTGGCGTAGTTTTGTCGCAATGTTAACTCTAACAGTCGATGCTTTGGATTTATTCATATTGTGCTGAATAATATAGAGTCGTATCACCACACAATATCCATATTATACTCGTACATTGACAACCGTGAGATGCTTTGTGGCATTACGAAATGCCGTGACCTCAAGCTATTCGTTTTGTAGTCACTATTTTGGCAAGTTGAGCTGGGACGGACACATTCACACGAAGAGCTGACAGCACTTTAATCACAAGACATAAAGGAAACCACCGGTTACTGCTCACTATTTTTATTTTCAATTGTTGAAAAAAACATCAATTTGGAACGTATGAAAATATTTCTTAGAAATCTAAGCTTATGAAAACTTTAAATAAACATTTGACAAATTAATGCCATGCATTTTGAGCAAAACTTTTAAACTTTTAAAGTTATTAATGAGCTTAATTGCGAAGACTGTAATATTGTGAATTGTTCATGAACTCTTTGTGAAGCACATTTATTTGCATCTTTTATAACTTAAATAAATAGTTTTAATGTATTTCATTTAACTTTAAGGTACCACCTAGTTTTGCCTTTCTACTAAGAGTAATCACAATGTTTATCAGTTATGAAATGAACGAGTACTTTTACATTTTGCATGAACTTATGTAACCACTAGCGATTAATTATAACCTACACTTTAGGTTGAACAGAGTTATTTCATTCCCAAATTTATGTCATGTCAGTAAGTTTAGAAATATAGAGAAACATCAACAATTTCTTTGTGTATAGTTGCCAGTTCCAATTCCAGCGTAATTATGGCGGTTTTATTGAGATAATATTGGCGCATGTACGGAATCCAAGTAGAAGTTAGTCAAACGTCGTCGATTGCAAATCAGTGTTGCTCTTGCGTTCTTGGAACAACTGAGCGGCTTCACTTGCGAGTTGCGACCGTCCATTGTTCGAGCTAATAGTACAACGTGGCCTCCTGATTAATGGCGCAACGTTCACATTTAATTAATTATTCAACAAATTAATAATGTGGCACTGCAGCTGCCGCGACTGCAGACGCCCGTCGCCGCCATGCGTTCCCTGTGATTGCGCTTCCCCCCCCCCCCCCCCCCCTCATGAGCTCTCGCCTTGGCGTGGCGAGGAGGCTTAGATCCGGTGGTAGTGTGGAACCACTGGGAAGCCAAGAGAACTCAGGCGTGGCAGTGTGGTGGCTTGGACACCCACCCGCTGCGACCCGTAAGGGCGACACGTTGGGTTGCGACCGATTAAAAAAAAACATTGCGCTTTTCCTCATACCACTAGAATTAATTAAAGAAGACTTACAGCAACATGGGAAACGTATGAGAGCTAGTAATTGCGAAACCCAACCAATGAAATAGTAGCAATCGGAATGAATTGATTTCTACGAACATAGATTGCAAACATGATTTATCGCTAAATGACACTTTTACGCTAATGGTTACCATGAATCTCGTAACGCGCACTCGGATAGCTGCATCCATTACATACGTTTTAGTACGTATGCAAAATTTACGTCAGAAAATTTCATTGGAATTCGCTTTTCGAATAACAAAACTAAATAAAAACCCTATAGCATACTACCATATCCACTGCAGTGTTACATATATTGGTGCTGAGATTCCACCGCGACAATACTGCTGAGCGACATAAAAAGAAAAAGTAAAACTCCTATATCGTAAAGATGGAAATCTTAGCGGGTTTGTAAGAAAAACACACATATTTGAGGGCAACAAAGCCCCGAGCGGGCACTTAGCGTCGGCTATTAAGGACTCTGTGACCGCCAGCGCGACGAAACGACGAAACTATAAAACCGTTAAAGCAGCGTTTCAGCAGCCGTAAAGAGCGTCGCAAGATCTGTTGACAATGTCGCCCGGCCGCCATAAACCGTATGCACCCGGCGAGCAGTAAAACTTAACGGCGCTCTGATTAAACTTATCTCCCGGCTACCAAATCACGACCTCTCTAATAACCTCGCTCATTCACAAAACACGCGTTTTTATTGGTTGCATTGTATCAAAACGGCATAAACCCGATGCTCCCCACGGCGGAAGAGTTATGGCTTCTTGGCCCGCCGCCCGCCCTATCGTACGTTTGTTTGTCCCAATACTAGCGTTTCCAACAAATACTAAACCTAATAGCTTTGCATTCCTATACTAAATGTAATATACATTCGTTTACAACTCTAATAGAGCTTTTACGATTTCAGTTCAAGTTAATGTTTTAGAACATTTCTTTTGAATTAGGGTTCAAATCTGGCAAAGTGAATATGTGAGACCTCAATTTAATAAATCCGTAACAAGAATTGCTTTTCAGAACGCAAGTAAAATTTGTTAGTAGTTTTTAGATCAAGAAGAACAAGGTATGGTGTTATGTTCAACACGGGAGCCATTTGTGAACTCCAAACATACGTATCTACGTAAAAATAATTACAGAAATGTATTTAAGTTGTGTAAGCGAAAGACTTAACTTCATCTGTTAGTCATGAGAATTGAGACCTGTTTAACTCTGGTGTGGGTTTGAGGCAACCATTTAAAAACTACACCCAACAAACCGTAACATTTAAATAAGAGCACTTGTAATGTGTGTAGCAAACAGCAGACGTCTTTGTGTACGCGAAACTTCGATACTTAGCGTTTAAGACGATTCTTCTGAGACACCGAAAAATTCTAGATGGCATAGGGTAATGCGAGGTCATATAAAACGGCAAGACCTCTCAAAACGCTTTACAAGTGCTGGAAGGATGTTATAAAGGTTTTACGATCGCGTTCCGTCAGCGAACGCTGCATTGGCCTTAATGGACGACCTAAGTGCATAGGGACATTCACGACAGCGGTAAAGCGGTAAGAAAACGTCGGTAGTACGAATGCTAATATCACTAACGCTTCATTAAGGGAATAAGCTTGAACCGTTCAGAATGGACGTTTGACACGGATGCTGTTATCGTTCTCATTCGAAGAAATCACGAAACAACTACTGCCTATTTAGTCTATTTACACAGAATACCGAAAAAGTATTAGGAGTTTTTTTTTTCGATAAATGGATGGACCTAAATTTTAGTTCATTACTGTGTTATTTAGTTTGAGTGTAAGACTTCTTGTCTTCTAGCTATGCTATGTAAGCATAGATATTTATGTCAAATGTTATTTCCAGAAATAATTAAATAAGATGCTGAAATAACTAACACTGCCCCGTGAGTGAATTGTGTTATTTCACCTTATTATTAAAAAAATTAATTAAAACACAGTGAATATAAAACATAATATGTTCAGCAGGCAAAATATATTACATTTACCACGCGGTTTGTTTACAGCATATTGCATTTATTGCAACAAGATTGCAATCGTGTGATAGCAAGCACTGATATTGGTTTACGGTTTGTTATAAGTACGTACATCATTAACCCATACTAAAGCACATAGTATAGAAACATACAACCAATTTTTACATTCAAATATTGATATGAACGAACTTCAGTCTTGCTGTAACAAATACATTAAATTCGATGAGTCGCGCATTCGCTTAAACAAATGAACGATTAACGATCACTTAACATTAAACAGAGAACATTTTGAATTGGTCTGAAACGTAAAATAAATACTAGGTAGGTACATGATAAATAAACGCTTCTGAAAGTTCATTGGTACCGCAATGGCGTTTGATTTACTTTGTGTCGAAACGTTTATCTTGGATGATTCATCACATTGGACAATAATGACGGAGATTTGGTTCCGAAGTAAAACAAATCCCACATCGATTAGTAATCCGAGACATTTCGGGGTTTGTTCGGCTTTCCATTCTAGTTTTGGAGCGGACGCTCTTCAGCTTCGATAAATGCACAGACGTACCTACTTATATAAAATGAAAGGTAGGTTTTCTACATTAAATGTGTCCTAAGACTTCATTGTGAGTAATCTTGACGGTTTTCACAGCCATTCTTAGCCTTACTTCATCATTGTGCTCGGATTGTTATTTGAGATTTGGTTAAAATTTTAGTTATCGTCTATGGTGTTTACGTAAACTGAATTTCCAGAACCGGATTATCACAAAAATAGTATCGTAATAATATTGTTTCAATTTATACCTCTGAGGTTTATACGGACAGCAACGGGTTTTTATTTTTTTCGTTATTTTCAGCCTTTAAACGTTTTTGCAAAAAAACGGGTAAAAGCTTCGATGTATACTCGTGAAATACTCACCTGTAAAAGTAACATATAAAACTTCGCAAACAAAATGCATTTATGTCAGCCAACGCCCGCAACAGTGCGTCACAACGTCCGGAGCACTGAAAACATTTGGCCCCTTCGATCCAATTCAATAAAACACGACGCTATTTCAAGTTTCAATCAACATGTCCCGGAATCGTTTTACTGGGTCATCGTACCAGGAATACGCCCGCAGGTGATGGGCTGTGTAGTGCTGGCGGTGGCGGCTAGACAGAACCGGCCTCGGCTTGTTATAGCGCCTGATCGATACCCACGTCGCCCCAACGCGCCCTACTTAAATACTGCCTACTTTATTCACTAGGCCTTCTTTTCTGAAAATGAGTTTCTTATATCAGCATTCGCAATCATCAGATGCTCGCTAGCTATACAGGACTAATTCTCCATAGGTTGCTAGAGTGGCCGGTCGCAGACTTCTACCGTAATCTTGCAAGATCTGGGTAGCGATTGACAACCAACCAACTAGGTTGTGAATCGCTAACCAGAATCGCCCTCCAGATCGCGCACCCAAATGGCGAGTTAAACACTATTTCCATCTTATATTTTCCTACGCCAAAACCTTTTATTACCTCTGTCTCTAGTCCTGGTCTTTACAGAATTATAGCAGCACTAGCGTCTGTTTGTGTGGTGTACTGATCAATTGTACTGTTTTTTAATTTAACATTGTTATTCGCGTTATTCACGTTATGCACGTCTAACACGACCAAATCCTAATATGTTTCCTCAATTTGTGGTGAATGCACAGAATCTGTACTTGAATGGGAAGTTATATCTGTTGAGTCTCTGGGTGTTGATATTGAATGTAGGTGCAACGAATGTTCAGTTATGTATGGTCTCATTCTTTTCAAAATAATGAGCGCTTCCATTATATCTGTCTCACACTAATTATAACTGTTGTTACCACTCTATGAAGTCAAAACTTGTTGGGTTTTCTTTGAAAGTGTTTCGAGAATTGATGGTAAAGCGTTAGTCTTGACAAATGAACATTACGCATCTCGACACGACACGATGTCAACGGCGCTGTGAATATAAAATAGTCACAACAACACGAATTTCCGTCCCATCTCTCTCCGTAAGCTGATTTCGAGTAAATAACATGAAGACTACTGCAGGAGTTTGTGGAAATTGTTATAACTGCCGAATAAGTACAGCATGTGAAAACATATTGCAAACAGGGTACAAATAATGTAATGTGCTATGTTAACTTCACTTGTCATTTAGCTACATAAAGTTACTGATGTTTTTATCCTGGTCCGAGAGTAAAACTTTTCTTGTGTTTTGAAGACTAAGACAAACGAAGGTACTACCTCCCAGGCCGATCAGATATAACAGTTTCTATAGTAGACATATTTTGAGCTGACGGAAATTGAACTTTTTTTACAAACCCATTTGCGTAAACCAGTCTCGTGTTTTTTTTATCCGATGAATGGTAAATACAACTCCTTACAACAAATTAATAACAAAAGTTTATATAGAAACCCCTTCCCTGATGGCAATCGTAAATGAACAAACCTTTTAATTTAAAAAGGCAAACCTATTTAAATACCTAATTTTTCATTACCGTAAGCACGTGCACGCAACAAGGAGAAAGTTGACGGCAGCGGTACACTTGACTAGTTTCTTATGTGCTCTGTTTCCGTGTACAAGGGCTATAAAGGTTTCCTTTACGAGAAAAAGTTTTATAATTAAAGGACATCAAAGACTGCCGCGATGGGGTTACACTTTGAATCGTTATTCAAAGCGGTGCGGCCGAGATAAGGGATCTTTTGCCGCCTTCAATGAAGGCTTATATTTTATCAAGTGTCACAAGTAGATTTATTTCATAACGTAACTAAAAACGTGTTTCTTAGTTGTGAAAATTGAAAAATGATTATATCGCAGCAAAGACTGCACGTAGTCAGGGTGGAGTGATGCAAGGAGGACGAACGACCTGGTGAGGGCCAAAGGAGGTAAGTCGGCCAGTCGCCTACAACTTACCGGAAATACGGAAAGGTCTAAATAGAGTTCCTCTCATGGCGGCGAATGATTATGTCAACAGTAACAAATAGATATAAACCGATTCCAAATCGCATTTGTCTTAAAACACAATTCAAATGAGACTTTTCTGTCTCCTAAGATAACTGATCATACATTTAATTTCATAGCAAAGCTAGCCACTTATATTTAAACTAGGCCTCGAAAGTGCTACCCGAATTATCCCCAAACAGTGTGAAGCCGGAATGATCAAAATACATATACTTGTAAGTATTGGGACAGTATCATTAGGAGCACATCAGAGAGGCCGTAATCAACTCCCTACTGGCGGCTTGTAATTGATTGGTCCAGAACAGACAACAAAAGATAATGCTGCGTCCTGTGCTAAATGGATTTGTCAACTGCTATGTTAGTAATTGAATAAGCAAACCATTGTTTCTTATTACTGAAGACATGCAGCAGAGCGCAGTCGGTTTGCACTAATGAGTTTTTTTCCGAGATCTTGAATATTGCTGCCGCTGGAGGGTGATAAATAAATAAAGCAGAAGGTTCTGCATGAAATTTAAAACAGGATCGTTGAAACGGCATTTAACACATTCATTCAGCGCTGAGGGCGGTCTGAGCGTTGTTCTGTGAGGAGTTTTGAACTTTCGTAAACATGTCTATTGAACGCTTCGTATTATTAAACCATTTTTTTGATCTAGTAGGGTTTTCTAGTAGAAATTCAAACTCATAAGTAGATATTAACAAGGTTCTAATTTCAGTTGTGTAGGATTGAAAATGAAATTCTTCAAAATTAATCACAGAGTCATTGAACCTCGTGAAGGCTTTTTTATCGTTTTATCGGCTATGAATTCCTTTGACCTTACAAACGTGAAACTTCAAATGGTACCGTCGTTTCATAACGGTGTTCAATATTCTATACGTGTGTGGATATTATACATTGTTGAAACTCCATAAGGGCACGGCGAGGAGGGAGCATCAATCACGTGGGGCTTTTTGTCAACTTGCCACTTCGACACGCTTTGTCAATGCTATGGTTAATTCAAACCCATGTGGAGCATTAAAACATTTTGATGTTCTTACGAAGTCTCTAAACAAAACACTTTAAGCTTACATCGTAATTTAATTGTGTTAATATAGCGGCACCATTCGCCAGCTCTAATCGGTTAAGAAATCTGCGATACGCCAATTACAGACCAGAGCCCAGTGCGTTTATGCAAATTGTTTAAATTAAACCAGTGTTCAGTAAGCAGCGGAAGCTACCACCTGATCCCTTCATGCGATTTTTGTTCCTTTAACTTTTTAAAAGACCGTCTACCGACATACAATTTAACAGCCTAACTTTACCCAACAGACTTTTCGGAGGAGATTTGTTATTCACTCAAAAGTTTTAAGTGGCTGTGAAACATCATTGTCAAAGAATTAAATAACTACTTGTTTTAGACAATTTGATACTTTAAAACTGAACGGATAGGGTAGATAATTGTATGTTGTGACGTAAGCCTCCGGGTGAACAGTTGTTAGTCGACACGTCGATCTCGGAAGTTTCGCCGTCAGGTTGCGGTGAATCGACTGTATTTCACTCCACGGAATGTAGATTTAGGTGTTTGCCGAACAGGGATCGGGTTAAACTAACTTTAATAGGTTTCGGTGTGCCTTTCTTGCTATTTTATAAAGCCGCTGATAATAATATTGTTCGTAAGCATCCGTTATTAGAGGGGCTAAAGTGGGGTTTATTGCGAGGAATTAGTGGAATCCTTTCTAAAATTGTATCTCCGTCTGCAATAGAGGAAAGTCTAAGTCCTCCGTTATTAAGAAAGTCTTAGCTTTCTTTCGATAAGAGCAATGTCTTTAATAGCCCCCCGGCGAGCAGCAGGCCCCTCCATTAGGCGAGCGTGTTGGCCGCGGAACCCCGCGCCGCGCCGCGTGGTGCCGCGCCACCCCGCGACGCTCGCCGCTCGCTCGTTCGCTCGCCGACCTACCCTCGTCGCCTACCCACTTTTGTTCCTAGAGACAACCGCGGCAAATTAACTGGCCATAACTGTCTCAGTGCGGGGGTTGATAAGGCATCTTTAGTACTATTTTATTGATTCAGACACTATGTCCTCGCGCTGTTTCGACACCTGTCACGCGCGAACCCTGACCCATATAGAGACGGGCCTCGGATGCGACCTGGAATACATTACTTTGATTTATATGACCAGTACACATATGTTTCGGGAATATGTGATTTCTGAAAAGCTGTCTCGGTTATGTATTCGCCTACAATGTTTTCCCAATTACTAAACTTTTCCAAAAATACTTATTTATACCTACTAATAATAAGCATTCGTTGGCTATAGTGAAGTTTGCTGAATATCAAGATTAATAAAGTCCGTATTTGAAATTGCAAAAGCGCAAGGTACTGGTGCAGCTCGTTAGTTTTCCTGAACATAGGATAATTGTGATAACCACATTTATTCGTGTCCGAGCAACTCTTGAATGTAAAACTTAATTGAATTATTTTCTGCCGTGCCCGGCTCGTTTTGGACCTATACTTCATGAGTATGCACACAAATTGCAAGATAGCTTTGCATGTTTTAATTGGATTAAACGTATTTATGAAGTTTCAGTGTTAAAGCAATTTACGTTGTGTTAAACACCGACTGTTTTGATCGTATCAAAATTCATAAGCCATTTTAGATAATTGCATTCATGTTGTTATTTTATTGTAAAAGTTGTTTAAAATAACATGATTCAGGCATCTTTTGGTGTTATCTTTTGTGTTGTATATGATCAAGAGATGCCTAATCATTAATATTAGGACCAAGCACCCGAGGCCTTCAATAACGTTTGTATTAAACTCTAAAAGTTGACGAAAAAATGTTCCTTTTGTTTTTACAAATAGGATATTCTGTAAGTTTCTAGTGCACACACTAGGTCCAGAAGCGGTCGCTGTGCGGTTTCTAATTACAAGCGTTGAATGGGACTTTTTGCTCGGCTAGATTGTTGCCGCCGCAGTCTGATGCCGCGGTTATTCGCTTCAAATTGAATATTTTTCTCTCCACCACGGGGACTTTTAAATTTGCAACGCGATGAAGTGTCTCCCGTGTTAATCCGTTTAGCTTCTTGCAGTTCGTAGTTTTTGAATTAACTTTCTAAATTAATCTTTAGTTTTCAAGTTAAACAAAAGTTGAACGTTAAACAAAGCTACATAAATCAAGTGTTTAAATAACAAATGTATTTAACGCGAGATAGTTATGTCGGTGTTTCTGTTTCGGCAATACGACTGCATAATCCGCAGCATCCTATTTTGCGGCGGCTGCATAGCGTAATAATGTCAGCTATTCGGCGGCGGTGGCCTTCGTCAGCGCTCGACTGGCTTGCCTCGAGAGGCGAGGTACTCGAGTCGAGGCGACTCGAGGCGGCGACTCGAGCTCGCGCGACCCACCTCCACGAGACGAGTGCTGGCGCGGCGGAAGCGCACCCTTACGTGCTTGTCGTCACGACGCGCCGCCTTTGTCCACCCACTAGGCTTATTTGCTGAACAATGAAAAAGACGAAAGCCTCCATATTTCTGCGTCATACTCGCGCACAAAAAGTATTTATCGCGTAAAATATGCCATGATCGGAAAATGATAGATAAAACTCCTGTCAGGTTAAGATTTCTTTGTATTGATTGATGAAAATGCTATTATGACATTCTTCCAGATTTGAATTTTTTCATTTTCCTTAAAAAACGACATCGTGAAATCGATTACGTTTAGCAAGCTCTCTAAATACTCGTCTTAGGTGAGTCGTTGTGAAATGGAGAGGAACGTGGAAAGCGGCGAAAATGATTTTAACATTCTCACCGCATCTGACGTCGTCCTACGAGGGCGTCAATTAAATTCGGGAGGGTGCCAGTTTACGTGTTCTGTAACGTTAGAAGGTGAGCCTTGATTTAGTCTTGTTTCGGTTATAATTAGGTAAAGTGGGTGTTGGTTGGTATGAAATATTTTTTGTGATTAGGAGGGCGTTTCAATTTCTCAATTCAGTCGGTCCGTCAGGGCGCGTGAGCGATGCGCGTGTCGAGCGGGCGTGACGGGCGCGGCGCGGGTGCGGCGCTCTGTCCTCTGACACTGGAAGCTTGATCGGACACACACTACTGGTTTTTTCCTCATATTTTGAGGGAAGTTTGCGATGAAAAAGAATATTACCAATATTTGACTGAGATGTTTTCTTCTTACCATCTTTAGAAATAAATAAATAAATACTATAGGTTAAGTTGAAAGAAAGATATTTTGTTCAGTTATTTGAACCCTATATTGTTATAGTCTGCCTATGTTCAGATAGGTCAATATGCTTATCATATAAAATTAAAGAAATTATAAGCTTTGTTACTTCAGAAGTAGCCCTAAATTTTAATGGAAGAGGAAACAAGTTTTTGACTTTCTTGGTACCAATTATGGTTAATGAAACCTAAGCCCGATTGAGATCAAGTTAAAGATCTTCGACTGTCTGCAGACGAAAGAAAAATACACCAAAGAGTAAACATTAGCTCCGAACCGTAATTATAGAGTCTGTGTCGCGACAAATGTCGAACATTGTCGAACTCAGCCTCAAACTTTTTAATTAAGGTAATGAATACGTTTACAGTTCAACTAGTGGTCACCTTATCGGCCAATAACTTAAATCAATTAGCACGAAACCTCCACTTCTGCTCCATTATTCATTTGGGAGGCCTCTGTTACGTTCGGCCGTGTCCGTGGGGACAATCGTTTACAAGTTTATAGCAAATGGCATTATTACGGACGCTTAGAGCAGTCACACTTTGGTGGTCCTTCCGGAAAAGAGTTGATATTACTTTGGTAATTTTGAATCTCTTGTATTTTCCAAGAAAACAGGAATTATAAACTTTCCATTTCTTCTAGACTGTCTAATTAAGTTTCAATTATTATACAATGACGATGATTTTTCATCAGAAAAGTAAAAAACACATCGATTTTGAAAGTAATTAGAAATAGTTCATGTGTATTTAATTGAAAATGTTTTGATTTGGTGTTTTCTAACAGCTTAAAAGTTAGTATAATACAAAAGAAAAGAATGAAGACAAACAATAAGACACTTGTTCGTCAAACGATAGCAGGCTCTGCGGTTCGCTATCGGCATTTAAAAATCATGTCAAATCAAGCGATTTTAGTATAGGGGGCGGAAAGGGCCCTCAAGCCGCGTAGACGAGGGCCCTTCTGTCGGCTCGTCACATTATTCGACCTACTTAGAGACACCGATAGGGCGAGGTGTCGCCTTCTTGATATTGTCACCCTTATGAACAAATTCAGATGGTTCCAGCTCAAAAGCTTTTGGAGTTTCTCACGCCAGCTGACAGCCCAAGGCTAAAAAACGAACGGAATCTAAAAGTAATCAATTGTGAACTTTATGGTCATGGGCGCATCATTTTTGTTGTTCGTATTATGCTCGGTCAAGCAAAATCAAGAAGAAGGTGAAGACACTCCCTTTTCATTCAGCAGGTTACAATTTTTTTTATAAGTATCAAGCGTTTTTAAACGAGTTGCAGATCCTCAAAGTAGGCTGGGTAGTAGTAAGGTACTGTTTTCGTCAGACATATGAATCACCTGTCATTTAACTACAGGTAATTAAGAATCCGTCTACATTAAATATTTAAAGGAACATCTTAACTTCGAGACCGAGTCTGGCAAGAAAAAACTTCAAGCACTGTTATAAATATAGAGAGGTTCCAGCCGTTTTATTCCTCATAAGAATTATAAAGTAAACTGCGTTAGACGATATGAACGGTTCGATATCGGCCGACGAGTGACAGCGTCCGCCATATTGGTTGCATAAATCAAGTTGGCGGCGAAGTGACACCACGCCGTAAGCGATCGAGTGTCAGCCCGCGCAGAAATAAAAGCAAGCGAATATCCCTAGTTGAGTGGTTTACTCTGAGGCACGCCGGGAAATTTGTCTCGTCGGGCACTCTGTTTTTATCTGTCTGCATTTTAGAAGCCGATATTACTATCCTTGGACGTCTTGGCTTGTGCCATTCTGTTGCCGAATGAAGGAATTAATTCTTTTACCGGCTAAATTAACCTTGTCTTATTTCTATTTTACGGGAGGTGTTGACCCGCCGCACAACTTCTTGTTTTCATCTTGTTCATCTTTGGTCAGTCAGTCTACAAAGTTTAGTGAAATTATCTTATGGGACCTTATGGTCCTCAGAATTATTGATTGGTGAGGAGCACTGAACCAAGACGCGTGGCGCGTTCCGGTGTTCGAAACCAAGAACAACTGCACAATATATGTGTTTTTTTATATATTCCATTTTATTTTGTAGTGCAATCTTTAGGGCATTTAGTTAGCAATTAATTAATCCCAAATACGTTTAAGTTTTTTCTTGAGAGTCACGAAACTCTGTTGTCTTGCGTATACATGTTGGCAATGTATAATGCAAAGTTAGTGAAATGTAACGGAACTCAAAGTGCCAAAGTTATGACACATAAGTTACGAACTTACACTCACGCCGTCGCTGAGTTAATTTGATGAACAATTGATAGTTTTGGATTTAGTAAAACGTATTTAGTTAAACATTAAGCATACAAAATTTTAATCTAGTCAAACACTTGAGGACGAATAGTTTTTTAAAGTTTAGAAAGATAGCCGCAAGTATTATGGAGTTAATTCGTGTTTCTAATACCTACATAAGTCATATATCATTTTGGACGCATCTCATATCCAGACTGGTCAACTGTCCCTTAAACACTTACTCAGAAATGAGGTCCACACTTAAGAATTTTAAAGTTCAAATACTTTATTTTCATCTACATAAAAAAAGGTTATAATCACAATCTGCACGGAGCACAGCAGATTCCTGAGCTTCCGCATTTTTGTACTTATACAAAATGTTCGATGTTAGAAGTGATGGGAAAAGACATCGACACCGACCGCCGTTTCGAGTTACGCCACCGCCGCGGCCGCAAGACGCTCTCCTGCATCGACTCCTGTTACAAATCAGCACACTTGGGAAGCAATCTGCTCAAGATATGCATCTAGTCGTGATACGAATACGTTGATTCGATACGCTAGCTTGTAAGAGCTTCGTTGCAGAACGTAGGAGGGTCTAGAGTTAAAATATTGGTAATATTAAAAGCCCTTTACTGATCCACTGCTCATGTCGTCTACATAATGATAATTGAAAAATGATGCCTATGTAGCTAAAAGCCGGTAAAGTTTCACTGTTACTGATCCTGTGCTATTGGAGACTAATCATCCTAACCCTTGTGTTAAGGCAATAATACGATTATGGAGCTGGACTCGTTTTTATGAGAGATGAAATAAAGTATTATCTATACCAAAATAGTTTAAGCTTCGACTACAAATCTACGTTGGTGAAGTCATATCATAGTGGTTCAGTCTATAAGTATTATGTTTAGGTCTTTTCACCTTGTGATCCCATCTGTGAGACGGCGCTAAACCTATTTATCGATAATCAATATTCAAGCTGTAATTGAATACACGTTTTAGTCAAGGTGTTCTATTTTCGCAAAGTTAAAAACCTTTTTTTCAGGGTGTCGTACATAATGAAATGTGTCGATATCTTTTTAATGAATTAATTGTTTTTTACTTATCCTAGCATAATTAAGAAGTTTCCTTCATTAATTTCGCAATTACCTTCTAAACTACTAAAAACTGCTTTGCTTTAGAAACGTTGGATCGTTTGATTAACTATTAGAGTCATTTTCGCAATATTTAAATAATAACAAAATAAAAAGAAGCCGCTCCTTAAAACTTCATACCTTTAAAGGTAGAATTAAACAAGAATTGAATTTACATGCTGAACATCGCACGAAAATGAACGTGTCAAAAAAAACTCGCCGCGAGTGTTTTTCTGACCTTTTGTGACGTTAAAGCAATTTCACCGGGGTTAAAAAGTGAAAATAAACTGGATGTGTCCCCGTATGTAGCAGGTCCGAAGGTTTCGCAAACTTTTGAATAATAAAAACAACTCCACCATACTTGATATCCAATATTTCAATAAAGCTCTAACTTTTGGGTAGAGAAAATGGAGAGGCCAAAAATTACATTACGAAGGTCCTGAAGAAATTGAGGTTTTCTCTTAGCTGACGAACGTGGATTACTTTGATATTACGTTATAATATTAGCTTTTCTGAATTTCATGTAAAATAGGTTTACTTTTGCTTCTATTGTATTGGAATACACTTTGACTACATAGTGCATTGAAATAGCTTTGCTTTTATTAAAGAACAGTGGCTATAGGATTATGAAAATAATACGTATCACTTTGTATTAAGTTAATATCTTACATATTTACGTATGAAACTTAAACCAAGAATACGTTGCTATAGTAGAATGTGTAATACCTTCGTTACTGTATTTGTGTATGTAGATAGAAACAAGGAATAATAAACCATCATTAACACACAAGCGTTTATATACACGCTGTACGAGCTACTTTGACCTGAATAGTCACAACATCTTGTGAAGGAAATCCCTACATTGAAGTTCGAATGAATGAAGTCCATTTTCAATAGACCTACTATAGTATCATAGAAACAAAAAAAACTTCTTATCCTAGGCGTCAGGCGAAATACGAATCTGTATCACCTGGTCTATTGAGCTATCACCGACATTATTCCATTAATGGTTAAGGCAAACACCGTCAACATTCAAAGAAATATTTTTACAAATATTGTGCTGCAATTTACGATAACACTCGATAGTAAAATGTTAGATGTTTCAGGTAGAGACAAGCTGGCTCCTGCCGTGTGGTGCAAGCACTAAGGACTCAGAGCGAGCTGTTGAGCATTTAGACAACAACATGAAAGATGACACAAATAAGCAGACTTGAAAAGTTCCTTCGTTAAAAACTACGTCTTTCACACCTTTTAAAACTCTTACACGACAAACTCTTTACGAAGATCGATGAAACGTACAATTAAAAAATAAAAAAAATAAAAATATCCCTGGACATTATTCCACACAGCGCCATCTAGCCCCAAGTGAGCTAATAGTATAGTTCGTTATTATGGGATCTAGACAACGGATAAAATACTTAAATACTTTTTCTTTTGTAAATACATACTTATTATACATAGGAAACACCCAGACCAATACAAACAGACATGTTCATGCACACAAATGTTTGTATTGTGCGGGGATCGAACCCGCGACCTTTGGTGCAGTAGTCGACTTCTCAACAATTACACCAAGACGGTCGTCCAAAAATTCAGCAAGCTAGCCAGTTATGTGTCGAGTCCATTACGTTGTACCGATTGCATGCGTAATTGAAATAGCTGTTTGTTCAACCCTTTCAGTATGCTACTACTTGATTAAATGCAACGAGCTGGCTAGAGTTCTCTTCGTTCTAAATTATGTCGTAAAAAACTTAAATTTCAATGTTAATCTCAGGTGTAACCCAGTAAATGTTTATATAAACGCAAAAATCGCCAAGAATGGAAAAACTTATGAACAATACATCAACATAATGAGCGTCAAAAAAAGCACGTTAAAACGTTACATAAAGAAGGAGTTTCGTGCGGAGTAATCCAAGACAAGGTACTTCAAAGTCGCATACTTTTTGTCCATTATCTTATTGAATATTGTAAAAGCCTTCGTGTAATTCGTAAAACATTCCGCTCGCAGTTCCCTAAACGTTTAATATTGGATAAAATACACCCTAACGTTCCCCGTATTCCCCCGTTGTTCATATCGGCATGTTATTCAGATTATACACGAATATTTCAATGCTTTCTACTAAATTACAGCTCACGGACTCTTTTACTTAATGTTGTTCGTCGGTGAGCGTGCTTCGAGTGGCGAGCCACGCCACACGCGGAAGCGGGTTTGTTGCCTTTATTTACCTACTTTCTCTATTTTTTATTGTTATTTGTAATTATCTTAAAAAGCTGCTTAAGATTTACTAATAAAAGCTAGTAACCAGTTTCGAAATACTTTGCACAATAACACGTAATTTTATCTCTACCTTTTCATGAACTTTTTTAGAAAAAAATATGACAGGAAGCCTTTTAGCCAAAGCAAAAGTCGTTAAATAAATTCTAATATAGACATAACCCTTCCCTGGGTTGTGAGAAAATAACATATCAAAGACGTACGAGTATACCTACGTGAAATTCAGGAAGGAAATGTTATTTGCATATTGTTATTATACATGAAAAATTGCAACACATTAGGCGGATTCTGTCTTAAATTGTTAGAGAATGGATTTTCCCGAGCAAATACGCCCGTTTCATTATTCTAAACAACGAATAAATTTACCAAGGGAAAACAAAACAATTGTATTCATTTTGAGCGACTGCGGTTGCTGCATTACTTGATCAAATTATTCATTCCGACTTCTTTTTCCTTTGCCTCTGGTTCGGTTGTTTGCGCTTACGGAGCGGGAATAACTTTTTGAAAACAAGCCCATTAACCCGCGGCTATTGAAGCGATGCCGCGGAAAAAACCGTCAAACGGCAACTGTCAGCATTTCGGGTTGGACATCGAGGCCTTTAATTAGATTCGAACCGAGCATAACCGGCTTATTCCAGCTTAGGCCCTCCCCGTGGACGCCGCGCCGTGCCGCTGCAAAAATGACCAACTAATTGGCTTAGAACAACGTAGCCATGTTACCATTTCAGTATCCAATATCCCGTTTAATTGTATTTCGTTAAAGGGCAGCGTTTCAATCGGGCTTTAGTTAACAGAATCCCGTGTTACCGTTTGCCAGCAGATTTAAACAATCGGTGCTTTGGGCAAAATTTCTGTTGAGCTGTGTTCGGGATAACAGATTTGGGCGGAGGTTATGCAAGCACTGCGACAGTTCGTCAGCGTGGAATTATTTGTAAGGTATCAGTCAGGCTTACCTGACGTAACAAAGGATACGTAAACGTTTCTGTTATGTTCCTACATGTTCAAAGTTTGAATCAAACTTAATAGGGATTCTTGAAGTTTCGTGTAATTTCTGAGGAATAAACCGAGGTAGGTACTCAAAATGTGTTAATTAAAATGGAAACGTCATAAGTTCCGAGCGCGCACCGCAAGATGTCACCGCATGATTGTAGCGGTGTGCGGCATCCGTCGCCGGTCCTTGTGCCCGGATGCGTTGCGTCTCACATCCAGCCTGCTTCAACTCATCTGGCTCCTTTGTGAAACCCACTCATCCCTCAACCCTTACCTTACGTGTATAGAAATAAAGCCGAAACTTCAACCGGGAAAGCCTTTTGCACGACGGTTTAAGGTTAAGTGCTTTTGCTTTGCAAAGGCATTATTGCTGTCGGAAATACTGAAACAATCCCAGGAATTATGTCTTCGAACCACGATTTAGCGACGTTTAGTAAGTTGTTGAACTATTTCAAAGTGCCGTTTAAATAGGGGCATGTTGGTAATATTTTTAAATGGCAATAACGCTCTCCTTCATGGTTTTATAGCAAAGGATTTCAAATATACACTTAGTTGCAGGATCTTATACACTCGCCAAAACAGGTTTACCTTTTTCATTTAATCAAAGATGGATGTTTTGTAGTGAGCAAGAATTATTTCAGTTCTGACAAAATTATGTCAAAGCATCGTCAATTGATGTTTTGTATCTTTACGAATCAAATAGTTATTTATTTATTAATTCTTTATTGCACAACATTGAATGGTACAAAAGGCGGACTTAATGCCAAAAAGGCATTCTCTACCAGTAAACCATAAGGCTAAGCAGAAAAGTACAGTATCTTTCCAGTCAAACAGTTAAGTGTCTGCAGATATAAATGGATTTCACGATTAAATTTTCACAGCTAGAGTTCCCAGTCTGAGCCAAGACCGTCTGCATTTCCACAATATCATTGTCTACCGTTGGAAATAGAAAAGTGTGCTAGTGTCCCAGTTAGTGGGCTAAAAGCATCTCCACTTCACCTAGGCGCGAATTCGGTTTAGCCAGTCATTTTAAGAGAAATGGTTTAAGCCTGTAACAAACTACCCGCGAGGGACTGACTTAAAAGCAAGTACTAGTAGTATTGGTTCCTTACTAAAATAGAAAGCTGAAATTTTTGGAGATGATCTTCTACGGGAAACTTAAAATAGTGTTCAATCATCCATCTTTGTTGTATAAGCAAAATGTCCAATCCAAAAGCGGTGAAAAGACGTATTTAACAGTAGCTTTTCGGATTAATCATTTCTAGCTATATTATTTATTTGCCCTTCCTAAGGGATAACCACCTCAAGTTAGGAGTTTAAACTCTTGAAGGCAACAACAGATTGATCCACTTGTTTATTAACTTAAAAAATTAACGGAAACAACATGTCTTCCAGTTAAGGCACGGGCTAAAACAACAGATAACAAGCCCCAATTCCCGGTATAAGTAACAATACCGTACTTGGGGCATTAACATGGCAAATTACGATTGTAACTGGCTGTTTTATTGAAAAGCCCGGAGGCACCGGCTTTAGGAATTCATTGCGTAGCTATTGTACTTACTGCAAATTGGCGGCAGTTTGGCTGTGTAAGTAATGGACGAAGAAAAATGTTAACCATTTTGAAACAGTCAAATTGATTTCCTGGTAGTGCCTACTAAGTTTCAGGTAAAAACTGTAAAAAAAAAACCACAAGACGGATTTCACAGATAAAACGTTATTTAGAATTCTTACAGAGATACATATTTTGCTGCTAAACATTCAATTCACCTTTAGATAAGTACGCACATGTGTTTTTACTAAATATTTGGCCTAGGTCTTTGCTCAGCTCACCAGATTTTTGGGGTACAGTTTACGAACAGCGCGGTTTAATTCAGATACCCGCTGAAAAGTGAATAGCACATATCGTAAAGAATCCACGTATTAATCCAGTAAACAGCAACACGCCGATTCTAAATCAAAGAGCACGAAAAGAATAACGAGCAGTAAAATTCTTTACGAACTGAATGTTGTTTCTATCGGCTCATAACTGAATTTTATAGACACGTAAATTAGGCGAAGTTGTTAGTACATCGAAGGCATTTCGCACGGAGTTTAAGCGCGGCGACGCCGCCAACTCTGCAGGATTGGAGATAATAATTTATTCACGTGTAAACTCGTCCTGCCTCAACTTAGATTGGTCTTAAACGAGTATGTTGCGAGCGCGTGTTATACTTAACGAAGTTAAACATGCGCCAAACAGACTCTGAGGAGGCGAACAACAATGACGCGAATTCACTGAGCGCCAGAATCGTTGTAATGCACACTGCTACGAGTATGTGAAGTTATAGAAATATAGGAGGATAACGAAAGCGACTTCTGAAATTTAGGCACCGTTTGAGATTTTAGCATCGTGAATTACGAAATCAGGGTCCTTTTCATCAGAGCACATTTTTTTCTACCTATGAATATGTAGGTACACGTATGATAAAACATATTATTTTCCTTAGAAACAGTTACATACAAACAAGGCCCCCAAACAAGGCCGTAGCCCGTCAAAGATATGACTTAAAACGGTATAAGAAAAAGAATGTAATCGAACAATAATTACAATCATACTGAAATCTTATATACCAGCAAAAATCGCAGTTAGCAAATTGAGCCAACTACACCGCGGCGAGAGAGATCTAAATTGATAGTTTTAGTGGTTACTTAAATGGCAATAGTTTGTGACCGCATCAAGCTAACTACATTTGAAGTTAGGCGGCGGCTAAAAGGCCATTACCGGACGGGTCTTATGAATTATTTGTAGCGTTTGTAGCGCTGGGCACGCGACGGTAATCGACTGAGTTACAGCGCCAACGATAGCCCCCGACCTGGATGTTCCGACAACGCCAACATGACTCACTGTGCCGTGGAAACTTATTCGGTGTTTGCATTTCACTTAGTTTAACCCACATCGGCCTGGTTAAAGACCACAACTTCAATAACAAATAATTGAGTACCTAATTGCCTATTATGAGTAGGTAAGCATAAGCTTTCGTGAGTTGAACGGAAAAATGGGAGCAACTATCGCCAAATTCAGTTCCGATACTTTACTTTAGAGATTAATACCTCGTGGCCTAGTGGTTTAGCATTCTGGCATGATCCCATGCCCATGATCGAACCCCACACATCCGTGTGGGGTTCGATCCGAGTTCGAATCAGACTGGAAAACATATTTTGTTCATTGTACGATTTCCGGATAACTCTCGGTCAGAACTATCGGGCGATGAAATAAAATGAAATGCGAACAAAGTAGGTACTTCAAGGCAGAATAACTATTTTTTTGAACTTTCTTTTTAAACATATCAAATAATAAATATAGGTCCAACAACACTAAATTGCAATGGACCATTACTTTTAAAAAATGCTGAAAACATTTCCCTATCGTTGCTTTTAACCATAAATTGCTGTCACGATATTATCAATTTATAGTTTAAACGCTATATATTAAGGCTTAATAAGCTTTAACTATGTATCTAAAACATAGCGTTTGCCTTATCTTTGCAGGTCACGCTGATGTGTTTTTTAACCACACTTGTGTAAATCATACAACAACGCAAGGTAAAAAGTAAAGTACATTGCATTTCCTTGAGGTGCACTAGGATATGCAAGTACATAATTACAGGGGTAAATGAACTACTGTCAAACGGTCGTAAGGCGGGCCAGTAAAACAGTGGTCGAGTAATTAAAGATGTATGACAAAGAGGCGCCGGCCGGCCTAGCTTGTGTCGGTGGCCCTTGCTACAGAATAGAATTATAATTTTATACACGAAAAGGACAATCGCCTACTTCGCTCGATTAGATACCTTGCCACACCACTAGAAAATGTAATCAAATGTAAAATGTAATTGATAAAATCAAATCAACGTAACCTGATACGTTGATTTGATTTTATCAATAAAAATACCAAACCCTCGCAAAGCAGGTACGAGTAGATCAAACGTTCTAAGTGAAGTTCTGTCTAGAACTAAGGTGGGAACTAACATGAAAATGAACATTTGATGTAAGACAGAATTTAAAAGATCGCTTGAGCTCGAAGAAAACTAGTACATTAGGAATATCCTGAACAAGGAATATATTAGTAAATCCTCTTTCAGTGAATTTATACAAAAGCACCTTTTCAGCAGTCTTCTATTGATTATTTTAAAATGTATATAAATAATCTATAACTATTTAAATACGTATTATGGAACAATAGTAGACAGCAGTGGTCGCCAGTGATTAAATATTTACAGTGCGACGGCTGGGCTAAGGTTTGCAGCATATTATTATCTACCATCATAGCAAACAGAGTAGTCATTAAGTATGCCTGCCAAGAATACGCTTTTAGACTTACATGTCCTCTATGAAGTTTTATTGAACGTACGGTACTTAGTTTATATTTGAAGTTTAACATTCTGTTAAATACGAGTATTATTGCATTTATCTTCTTGTACTGATTGTCAACTGTTGTAAGAGCCATTTATTTCCTCACTAGTTGAAATCACGATGCTTTTCTTAACTCACAATCTGAATTATGAATGTGAATGCTTGATAACATATATAATGAATAATGTAAATGTAAAATAATGAATGAATTCTGATTAGTGTTCTTGAAAATTCCAGTAGGTTCTTGGATATTTTGAAGTTTTAGATCTCATATTTGTTCAGCACGCTCTGTCTTCGTAGAAACGCCATTTAAATAAACCTGTGCCCAGGAGTGAGACAAAACATATTAACTAATTTAAATCTTAGGGACATGCATAGATTTTATAAACTCCTTCCAATACACCGAACTACTTAGTTCAACTAAGCTTTAAAAAGCGCTGGAATCGTTCGCATCACCTGATTTACCACGGGAACGGTGCTATTCAATAGGAAAGCCGTTTATACAATCAATTTCTAATTAAATTTAGTTATTACGATATCATAAACTGGAGTTAAAATCGAGCGGGCGACTGCCACAAGATGTTACGGCCCTCTAACGGCTACGCTTACCGCCCTCTAATTTCATAGCAGCCGATCCGACCATCTTATCTATTGTTCCAGCCCTTGTGTTAATCGCTGATGCCCTGGTTGGGACATTGTTACGTTTAACAAACAATGTGTACGATCGGCATGCGAACTTAACTGTGCTTTCATTATTATTTTATACGCAAACGACAATGAAATGAAATATGCGAAAGAAAAGGACAGGTGAAGTTAGGACGTCAGAGTAAGCGCAGTTTTGAAAAAGTGACGGAACATTCAGAAGCCCATCAGCTTTAAGAGACCTATGTGAAAAGATGTCACTAATAAAATAGATCTCCTGAATCTCAAGGTGTCCCTACACAAACAAGTTGTTCCGGCCGGATTTGAACTTCACTACGCCACACGGCCTCCAAGCTGGAGTGCTTAACCACTAGGTCACGACGCTCTCTATAAGCTCCCTGCATATAAGCTCACTAGATAAGCATAACATAACTTCCGTATAACTTAACTTACTTATCGATTATTTTAAATCTAGAGAGTCTATCTGCATTAATACTCGTCAAAAACCTATTGAAAGTGGATAATTTTAGAGCCGGCTGCCTATTCAATCTGTTCGAACAAGTTATGCAATCTGAAGGCATTTAAATATTAAACGAGGAATAACTAATTTTAGGTCTTCACTGTCTGGATCCACGTAGAAGTGGGTCAGACTCTACGAGAATAAATTTCATTCAAAAATAACAAACTGTTATTGTATTGTGGGCTGGCTGGGTTTGGTAGATAATTAAAGTAATTTAGAGAATAACTTTTATGGACCGACTTTATTGTTTCGGGTTAGTTATAGGTACTTATAATTTAACGTGTTGATTGTTATCTTTTTAAATATCGGAACGTTACCTAAAAAAATAGATAGGAAATAGTCTTGTGCATTTTAATAACTTGAACTATGGTTAAGAGTTTGATTAAGAACAGTATTTTGATTAAGTGTCCCCAACTATTAACTGCTGTTAACATAGTAATACTCCCCTAAACCCAAAGAAAGCAGTGTAATTCCCTAGATATATATTTGTCAGATACTTACATACTTATATAAGTGCAAGAAAATACACACAACATAAGAACACCCAAACCTGCGAAAACACAAATATTTATCGTATAATGTTATCTCCTAGGTATTGAGCCCACGATCTGTTGCTTACTTGAAATAGGCATGATGACTGTAATTTTTTTTTGTTTATTATCGAAAGACCTTACATTTATGTAAACAATCCTCAAAGAATCACTTCATCAGGATCAATACCACCAGAGATATCACAATTTGAAATGCACATTTTTGGACTTGCCCAAAAACGCTCCATACAAAAGTGACAGCGACAGTGACGTCACTCTCGCTGTTTTTGTAAGGAGCGCGTAATAACTTTGTTCGACAGCTATATTAAATATTGCGTTTATGATAATGGTCTCCTAACATAATTCCTTCATAATAGTTTGGGTTACAAAAAAGTGATATTGTTTTACAAAAATTTAACACATATGAAATGGACTTGCCCACCCAAGTTTGCAGGCCTATTGCAGCCTCATTTTGAAACGAATTTCGATTGTGGTTTTACAAAAACATTTGAAATCAATTATTATTTTTGGGGAACATAAAAAAACATGCAAAATCACTCATAGTCATCTACCCTATTGCGACCAACCAAAACACCAAACAAATCAAATGTGTTTCTGAGCTGACTGAGAACGTATATTACCGAATTTGTATGTTGTTGAAGCACAAACTATTAAACAAAAATATATATTAAACTTGCAAGCCCAAGTATTACAGGAATAAATTAAAGCAAGTATCAAAAATAAAGGTTTCCACCGTATCAGTGGAGCACACTAGTACGGAGTGGCCCCTCTGAATAATTAACTTGCTAATGGTCGCGTCGCAAATAAACTCCAAATTATTGCTTCGCCCACCGCTGCTGGCGCTACCACTATGATACATGCGGACATAGTAACGTCGTTAAGGTCCGACTGCGTGTGACACCGATACTGCATGCTACATTTTAGCTTTAAGAGCTTACATGAATGTGAAATGAAAGTTTATTTAATTGCTTGTCTACTTTTTTTGCGTAATTGGATGTTCACTTTGTCGGCCGGCACTATGGACGTCAATTCTGCATCGTGCTCTAGAAGTTGTGTCGGTATTTAGTAGAGAAAATGTAAGTGACATAAACGTTCGATTTTCATCTCAGATTATTTATTCTGAGGTGGCCACTGCCACCGGTCCACTGACCGGCCACATTAGCCGAAGAACCTATAACAGTTGAGGCAAGCGAAGCGTGTGACGCCCTCCAGGTAGCTCCAGCGACTAATTGCTAAAGGCTGCTGATCATGACGACATATTTAATTAGACAATAACACCCGGACACTCATGAATTTTCGATTCGTCACATGAACGTTTGTCCTGAACTTGAATGGGCATTTAGCGTTATAGGCAGGATATCAGGCCAATCAAGTGAAGAAAAAGTAAAACTAGTTTCAATTATAGCCCACTTTAAAAATATATGATTGTACGACCTCGGCAACGGAAACGACTGCGGATGCTACGATAGGTTTCGTAGCATCCGCTACGAAGCGCGTAGCCACGTAAATGTATTTTATGCAAAACTTGTACACATACATACTTAAAATGTAAGTCTCTGGATTCAAAAGTTAAGTTATCGTCATATAGAAATGGATGTTTCATTAAATATGAGACAGCTTCACATAGGTAATATGGTCCCCAGTCCCAAAGACGTTATATTACAATACTGAAAAATGTAATGAATGGCATGGAAATTGTGAGTAAAAAAGGAGGTTTCGTTTTATGGTAATTGTTGATTAGATTACTTCATACGATTATCCCAAGCTCTGTTGCTAACTGCAATTGAGTGCAGGCTTTTAAAAAATATTGTTGTAAAATATAATACACCGAATCATATTTATTTTGGAAAGGAAACTTGTGTCAGCACGGTCGGCGGCGCCGCGGCGTGCTGCGCTTTGCTGCGTGAAGGCCGCCGCAGTTTTCAGCGTAACTCTTTAGAAATGATATAACGATTAAAACCTAACCCGGAATAGAGATTTTTGATTATCATATAAAGTTTAAAAGCCCTTAAACTTATGCTGTACCTTATATTGGTCAATTAAATAATAAATAAATTACCATCACTGGACATTATTCCACACAGTGACATCTACCCCCAAATTAAGCAATTAATTGCTTGTGCTATGGGATACCAGACTGCATTTTAGAATACATTTTTTTGAATTTAATTTGTTCTGTTTCTTACAAGTAAGAAAGTCACTTATGCCAAATTCCAAGAGGGGGGGACTTCAAAAAAAAAACAGAATGTACGAGTATTTCTTATAAATGTGAGCAATGCCTAATAGAAAAATATTCCTTGCACCTACAGCAGCAGTATTTTAAAGCGCAAACCGTTTTTCTTCTTTCTTTTTATTCTATTCGAGCGCGAATTCATAATTCTCGTGCTGAATAAAGTACGGCATTGTATCTTAGTCCGCTCTTTGCAGCGTCGGGTATCAGACGACGACGAAATGTAGATGATAGCACCTAAGGGTCGTAGCTCAGTAAGCAAGCACGGCGACTGCACGGCTCCGATGCAGCAATTATCTTGCCATTAAAATTTAAACCTTAAGTTGTGAGTTGTATAATATATGTTGCAATAATAGTGAGCTGTCAGCGCGCTCGCCATTACTATTCCACTCAACGCGCAGCTCGCGTTCTTACAACTTAGGGCTCAAAAAATGGCAAGAATTGCTGGGTCGGAGGAGTGCAGTTGCCGTGGTTGTTTAGTGTGCTACGAGCTTAAGATCTAAGGCAACAACTACCTACTTGTTGGTCGGTAAAAATGGTATTTTTTCCGATTTGAACACGACTGCGGATCCATTACAAGCTGTCTCGAAGGTTTAATTGCTTTTTAATACAAACAGACTTGATAACAATAGCTTATTTATACTTGGTAGACAATGGTAATTCGTAGTTCGCTTATTTTGAGAATATAAAATAAGAGCTTCAGTTACTTCACTAATTTAGGACGACCGTGATTTTTATTACATTGAATGGAGGCGCGGTTTTAACAGTTGGTAAGATCCCCAAAGACACTTCAAACTGCCCTAAATTAGTTAATCACTTTTCATCTATAATAGGCATGATGACTGTATTTTTTTTTTGTTTATTATCGAAAGACCTTACATTTATGTAAACAATCCTCAAAGAATCACTTCATCTGGATCAATACCACCAGAGATATCACAATTTGAAATGCACATTTTTGGACTTGCCCAAAAACGCTCCATACAAAAGTGACAGCGATAGTGACGTCACTGTCGCTTTTGTATGGAGCGTTTTTGGGCAAGTCCAAAAAATGTGCATTTCAAATTGTGATATCTCTGGTGGTATTGATCCAGATGAAGTGATTCTTTGAGGATTGTTTACATAAATGTAAGGTCTTTCGATAATAAACAAAAAAAAAATACAGTCATCATGCCTATTGGCTGTATCTGATCAAATATACAAAACCAGCGGTCCGGCCGTCAGTAGCTACGCGCGCCATAGTTTATGCAAATCGGTTATGGTGCATGCATTATGCGATGATACAGGAACATTGTGCGGGCTAATAGACAATGCGCTGAGATTGCGTCTTAGTGCAAACATAGAGGGCGCATTGTGCAGACATGAGGGCCTATTGAGCGGCTCATTGGACCGATCGGTACTGATCTTACCCGCTATGTGCTGGGTTATGTCTTCCATGCCCGCGCAGGACATTTAACAGTATGCAGATTACCTTAAGTTTTTTTTTTTTGTTTATGATTGTGTACTCTTTTTTTTAGTAAAATGATGCAATTAACATCTAAAGATAGATGAAGTTTGTATTAAGGAAGATATCAACGAAAGGATGATTAGTAAGACGACAAAAGATGATACATTTCGTTCTTAATTTCATTACTTGCAAGACGCTTCAAATATTTTTTGATGACTGTAATTGGTTTATTTGCGCAATAAAGTCTAGAAGTAAATTTTCCACAAGAATCCTTGGTGTTTCATTCCAAGGATAAATTTAGTGGTCAGAAAGTGTCTGAGAGGCACGTCGATCAAGAACCATCAGCGGACCATGTGTTAGTATCGAAAACTTTACGATCAGGATGCCAAGTGGTCCAGGAGATAAAAGTTGCCGAATTTACCATGTTAGCATTAAGACCCATCATGGTCTCTTTCAGATATTTCTCCTATAGGTTGTGAATGAGTTTTGAGCGAGACAAGCTTGCTGTAGAAGGCATTGACAGCGCTTATGGACTACGGACTGCAACTTCAGGATGTGCGCAGACGGGGACTCAACTTGAAGTGACGGGCATGAGCAAATAGGTTTCAGGCAAATAGGTTCGGCCAGTAACCATATCGTGAATTTCAGCTAAAAACGATGAAATGCAGCTAAATGATACATTGCAGCTTTCTTCACCGTAGCACCGTAGTTAAGGTGCACGCAATGCTTAGAACATAACTTGCTCTTTAAAACCGGATTTATTTTTTTAAGAAAGTCGCACTCAGTGTTTGGTATTAAAATGTTACTATTCAATCAAATATTCGGCGAAATAAATGCAACTCCTGGTCTAAAACCCCGCCGGGTAATGGTCCAAGTTCGGCTAAGCCCGAGAAGCCCGGAGACGTGTGAGGAATGCTCCCCCGCCTTATTACATACGTGATTCTTATTTATATTATATCTGGGCCGGCCACGTCGGATTAACGCATGCCGGGAACTCACTCCGGTTCGGATGCCCAGCTAGACTTAAGTATCTTGCATACTCCGTAAGTTTCTCTACTTTCAATTAAGTGGTAAGTTTGAAAGGTGTAACCTGAGAATAAAGACTGCTGTTGTTGAACAATTTCACTTTTGATTTTCATTTAGTCAAAGGTAAATCATTAAGAAGCCTTCAAAGTTATTAATTTTTTTTTAAGTATTTGACTCATAAAAGAGCCGAATTAAAAGTATATCATCAAGAAGCTGTCTCTATCTCCAAGCTATAAAAATAATATATTAGCAATATATCTCGATATTACCCAAAAAGATTTAAGTCACTCCTCATATACTGAGCAAATGCTTTTCTTCAAATTGTGGTGTTAACCTTGTTAAGTTCAAGCTTGAATAACATCCACATCCAATAACGTTTTCAAATTTGCCTGTTAATCTAGTCTGTTATTATAAAGAAGGAGTGACAAGTAAGTAACTAAATAATATTTTTTTCATCACAAAATGAGTGCCATGTTAAACAAGGTTTCCATTGTCTAAAACATGTAGACATTCAAATCTGTCACATTTCCCTTCACCAGGCGCACTGAGCGAATCAATATAAAACATCCGGCAACAATTTATCAAGAGTGCGAGAGGCTTTATAAAGTATTTCGGGCAGTGTCCTGCGGGCATGTTGGGTTGTAAGGGGATCCGGGACTCCTCCGGGACCGGACGAACTTTTTCCGCCCTACGGCACTGTGACAACTGCTCTTGCTACTGAAATATTTTCGTGTGCGTAACTGATACAAGACGTGTCAGTCGATTTTGAATCGTACGCAGGTGTGATAGCGAGTGTCGTGCTCGAAGTTTTTAATCTGTGCCGCGGGAAATTGGATTGCAATTTTCTTTTAATTTTATCTCCGACACTTTTTCGCAGGTTTGATTCCGATTTAAGAAAAGATTTACCGGCTTTAATTCAGTTTGATGCACAGTCCTATTTTTAGTTTTTATATTTATAGGAAAGTTACGCGCTTCAGTACGATTGGTACTCGGCCTTTCGTCTTAGTTTTCATAGTAATATTGAATTCAAAGCTTTCCTCTCATTAATATTACTGCTCACTGTCAGAAACCCTTAAAAAGTATGCAATGCCCGTAAAGCTCATTTGACAGCACAAAACCTGGATTGTAGGTAGGTAAATAATGTTCCAACCTCAGAATGTTGTTATTGAGATCTTCTTCAATCGGCTGTACATACCTGGAAAACAGAAAATATAAAATTAATTAACTTTGAAAAACAAAACAAAGTGATTTATTATTACAATATCAAATTCTGATTTCCTATTTAAAGTATATTAAATCCAAAATAACTCCCCTGCCCTATTCATTTTCATGTTGCTTTATAAAAGTGCCCCCGTTTATAATAATTAGGCGCAGACATAGATATAACGTAAGCGGAAAACAAAAAACGAACATAAATACAATTAAACGTTATCTTTTGACTTATAGCCGTCGCAATTACTCAAAATTAACGGAGAAATTAATACTTTGACCTCGCACTCTAATTGAGGATTTATTTACTTGTGCACCTTTCATTATGCTTGGTTTTAGCTTTAAAATAAACATTTCACTCACCGAGCTCAAATAATAGCCCCAAATTCTGGTTATTTCGTCTTGCGCCTTGCAGAATAATTTTAATTATACTGCATTTTATGAAGTGAATTTAAGTATATGGAGTGAAAATGAATACAAAACTAAGAGATAAGCCAATCCAGATAAAATATTTAAACGCTATTTAATAAGGTAGCGAGTAGATAATCAGAAATCAGTTTAGCAACCCTTACGATAACCTCAGAGTATCATTTTCCCTTCAGGAATATCCCTAACAGAGGCTGGACGTTAATAAGAACACGGTATGAATGCGTAAGAAGTCGCCTTGCCATTACCATCGTTTCACACGAACCGAAATATTCACGGCGTGTATTACAATTTACATAAACTCCGCCGTCATTCGAGATGTATTAAGGAAATGTTATTTTATGCTTTGATATGCGGCAGGAATGCAGCGAAGCCGTGTGCCCGGAATAAAAACGGCGTCTGAAATGTAGTCGCCGGCGCTCAAGCCACTTTTGTTATTAAACTCGAAGAGGATTCAACACAAACTTTAGATGGCCGGTCTGTTCAATAACAAACTGAGATTTTACACCGCTACGTTGCATTGTTACTTATTTATGCGTCTCAGGTCTGACACGGATTTAAGAACATTAGAACACTAAGATTCATTCAAATAGACGGCTTATTACAGTATTTACATAACGGGGATTTTTACTCATAAGTTAAAATATTACTTCAACTTATACTACATTGTTTGGAGTAAATTAGGAGAGACCTTTTCTCAGCGGTAGTATTTAACGTGCGACGACCTGTGGTCTCTACAAAGAACGCTGATGAAATTCGGTAAGACCTCGTTATAAACACCCGTTCACACCCGTTCTTACAATTTGTGATTGTAATTCATTGTTAGGCCCTTATTTTAGATACCTTAAAATATAAGTTTAGATGTGTATACTATTAAGGATTACTGTCTAGTTATAACTAAGTTGATATACTTTAATTGCTATGTAACGACTGTAATCTGTTTGTATACCTGATTTAAATAAATAAATAAAATATAAAAACAACTGATAACTTTAGAATTATTTTTTACACTCTTAAGTTACATCTTTCTAAACACCTTATATTTATATTATTCTGTTGAACAATATTGATACTGCAGGTACAGCATCAATTTTATATTTTCACTTGTGTAAAGATAAGAGGTTGAAGCAAAAAATATAACTTTATATATATTGTTTGTTAAAAAATCAACAAAATTCCACAAATAGATCACCAGAGATTATGTCAATAATCGATTTATCAAACTAGCCATTTGATATTCAATACGTCGACCACGCTTCGCTAAGTGAATTACTAATATTAATTAGGTATCTACGGCTAAACCGATTATGAAGTGATTGTTATCGATGCGCTCTGTAATCAACTCACTGATATTATTTAGCGAACTTTCAGCCTCGTAAAGTTCATTAAAGGAAACTTTGTGAAATAACTGAATAGTAATAGGCTTTGGGACGATCCGGGCCCTCCAGGGTGGCGCCTGCAAAATGACTGCCAAGTTTTGTAAATAAACAAGATCAAAGTTAATTAGACTAGACAAACTGTCACTGATTTACTCAAGCAGTACAGTTTTTAACTTAGTGGAATATGTTATTTTACTACCAACACGTACTAAAGGATATGCTAAAAACGATTTTAAATCAAAGTTTTAGAACGATTTAAAATAATTGTATATTTTTAAAAGTATTCTCAATTTAATGTAGTTATATTAAGCTAGGAACAAAACTCTATGGCATGATAAATATAATAAAAGTAGCACAAAAATCAACCAGATATGAGAAACTTAATGCTACGCTATTGTTACTCCAAGCACTGAATTGATGGAATAACTGAAAGCTTTCATTCCAGTCGATGCATTTCAAAATAACCCAAAATCTATAGATTTAACAAACAAAGATTACCACGGAATCCAATGTTGTGTACCTGTGTAACTGAACACTCGGTGAAACCATTGGAATAATTGTGAATTTCCCCGGAATCCCGACTTGTGAATATTTTATTCTATTATAGGGCTCTGCCAAAGGTCACTCGATTACATGGAATTTTATTTTTGTTTTGGTATTTTGTACGCTGGTACTGTTCACAGAAAAATAGCATTTATTGTTTTTGTTACAAAGATGCCCCTAGCAACGGAAGTAAGTGGAATGTATTCATTATAAAGACTCAATAACTCATAATAAAGAAACATCCTTTTTTGGACTCCGGTACATTAAACAATTCAAAACTCATGGAAATGAACACCGACTTCCGATTTTTTTATGCAATCTACTTACATAAATGTGTACCGGCTACAAGTCGAACCCTCGGCCTGACTCAGTAGGCAAGATTATACTAACGGGCCAGACAAAAAGCAAGTGTAACGCAACTCGAATGTAAATAAATCTTTAACAATGTGCAAAGGAGTATGTAAAGAAATTTTACACATTGTAAAATTACAAAGGATATTTCAGACTTGTAATTCACATTCCTTAATTTTAAGCACGGAAAATATCCTTTTTACCTTTGAAGCACATATGAAGAACTAAAGAACTAAACCTGAAACCTGATTTTGTATAATATACAGATTACTGCATGCAAAGTTGCATTTGTCGACTAATCGGCCCAATGCTTTATTAAAATAGTATAATAGTTCATAATCCTTCGTATCACAATAGGTTCACAAAGTAGGCACATGTACCTCACATGCTTAAACTGAGCCTAAAGCTCTGCACGTAAAAAAGTTTTAATTGGAATTTTCCGTGATAAAAAGCAGTGACACGTTTTTGAAACTGACTCATGAGCATGTGAACGTAAAACGTGGGTAGGTACAGGTGGAGTACATAGTAATTTCTAAATTCAAAGTAATGGTAGTAAGGGCAATTATTTTACCGTTTTAAATAGCATGATATTAAAGATGAGTGGATTATAATATCCCGCTGGTATCGATTGCGGATTGAAATTACGTGCACAATGCGATAGCGGGCACCATTGTCTTGTAAAATTGGCGAATGGCGCACAATGGGGAGTTTGTCGCAACTGATCCGCTGTGTTGTCGCACGCCGTCTAGGGTGACCTGGCGATGGTGATTTTTAGGGAAAATTTAGAGTCAAGACAGACCACTTCACAAACAGTTTCTGCAAAAAAATCCAAGACCGCCAGTTTAGTAAATATCACGTAACACACAATCATTATTTAATTATATACATATTTCTGCACATCAGGTTAATTAACTTTAAAAAGCCTTTTTTTGCAATCCCTTTTGGAAATAGTGTGTTGATTAATTTGTCAATGCACAGCCTACATCTTGAAGACTTATTACAATATGAAAATAACATAAATTGAGTATGGCTTTAAAAAAATAAGACTCACTATTTGCGGGCAAATGATAGTAAAACTCTATAGTTTTCCTGCTAAATATGAGTCTTATGAACCATTTGTTATGACTCATATTTAGCAGGTTTTTTAAGTATTAAGGTTTTATCACTTTTTGGCACTGATAAATACATTATTTAATTAGAACGATTACAAACGAAATATAATAATGTACTTAGCTGTTTATTTTAAATCGATTTACATGTTTTTCGTGTTGTGCTCACCCTACCCGTGCTGTCGCCCGCGCTTCGTTAATCCACTTGTATGTCATTAAGCCTGCATTAAAGCAGTTTATTGCGTTAATCAAAAACAGATGGAAGTTGATTGTTATGCGAGTAACATATTCCGAAGGTATGCCGGTAATGGGCGCGATAAACCAGGAAGCGTTCGGTGTTTAGACCGCTTTCAATGGGGTTTTGGAAACGATATTGTTGGACGATTTGCGTATTATTCAAATACCGGAAATTCTGTTCAGTAAGTATATTTGGACAGAGAACATGTTTCATGGTTCAAGGCAGTCTTTGTGACGGACATTATATTTTTCAGCTAGTGTGGCTGAACCTCACACGGATCATATGTTTATAATAAGTGTGCCGCAGTCTAAAAATAATTAAAGAACTTTTCTTCAACACTTTCGAGGAAAATATGACTGGCGTGTCGGTTACGCATTGTTTGGAGGCATGTCAATGCATTCATACCTAAAATTTATTGGGTTTTAAAATGTCAGTTTGTTAAACAAAACATTCAGTGGTAACTGAGAATTTCTTGGCTACATCAATACTTGAAAAAAAAAATTTTTTTTTAAAAAAAAACCCCGCCTTCACCGAATTTAGTCGCAACGAAATTAAACCACCACCGTAATTTAAAGAGTGAAGACGAAATCTAATTTAAAAGCGAGTGAATCTTTAATCCTTAACCAAATATCGCGAGGGGAAACTGGCGCATTAGCCGCGTCACTCATCAGCAGAATGAATCATTACTTGAAGAGTGCGCCAGTGGCTCGTGTCAAAGAGCTTGTAGCTCAAAGGTCCTCGTGACACCCCCGCCCCGAGCTCCCCCGCGCGCGCCCGCAACGAAGGGAATTCAAGGACCACTCTAAAACCTCGGCCACCCGCTCGTTCGCTCGCATTCAAGGGCCGAATCTGGATTATAGGGCGCCAAAGTCTGCACCTTCATCAGATATGTATAATATTATTTGCAGCTCAGCAATTCGGCCGCGGAAAATTGTAGACCTCCGTAATTTCGGTTCATTCAACAGTCCCGCCCGAATATCGTGTCGCGCTCAGCGTTATTACTAAGGGATGCTCGCCTCCTGTCATTAGAATAATAGTAGATACTCATTTTTTATTGACATCCTCTTACATGAAGCTTCTGTTCGTCGTTACACGATTTTTGCGAATGAATTTTCTTATTTGCGTGAAATTCATTTGGGGGACATTCTGCGGTGACTGTAAGGAAATTAGGTTGTTTTTTGGCGAAAAAACAAACGATTTATCGTAAAGAGATGTTTTCGTTCGCGTGCGGTCTCGTAGACTGTTGGTGTGGGCCGTATGGGGCATATAAGCATTCGGGGTTACCTTAAGGCGGGTTTGTCGTGTAAGTTATTATAAGAGAGGTGCGCCGTGGGAAATGAATGTCGAGTAGGTCGCTTGGCCCGTTGTCATTCATATTAGCTGCGACGGCTTAAATTTGTAATCACGCTGCGCCAATTCATGGCCGCTCAGCGACCCGTCGTGTGGATATGGGAAGCGAAAACGGCTGTTCAGTATGAGCAGCTTTTTATTATTTTTATATAAGGTCGGTGGCAAACAAGCAGGCAGGCTGTCTGATGGTTAACGCAGCTTAACCGGACGGACACATCAGTACAAACCGCTAACGTTTTGGTAATCGAAGCGGTTCGTGCGAGGCCTTCTGGACCTCACGTTCAGAACTGTGTAAAAGTAAACTTACCAACTCCTGTAAAAACCATTTCAAATACTTACTTTTTAAACAACTTTAAGTCGGTAAAGAGTTAACCCCGTTATTTAAGTGTCTTGATAGTTCAAATATTTAGAGATGAACAAGACGGTGGCGAGGTGTTAAAAGCAGTAGCAACCAATCAACCATTACTTGTATTTTATTTCAACTAAAAATGTATATAAATTAGTTGTGGGACGTCTGATCTCTATAAAAAGCGTGGAAATTGTGAGCGTGGGCGTAGTTCTCATTAAAAAGTTGTATTATTTTTCCACAGTTATTATTTATTGGGGGTAACGAACTTGCAATTTATTTGTATTGCCTAACTTTTTTTTCTAGTTAGTTTCGTACCGATTTTATAATATGAACTTTTAATTTATTAGTTCAGAGTGACGATTCGAAGAATTGGTAGTGTTTGTTTGTTTATAAAGTTCTTTATTTAAATAAAATTACAAATATGTTGTCTATTTGAATTGAAGTCCTTGACGTTGTTGCCAAAAGGAGGCAAGACAAACTATTCTATAAAATCCCGGACATCTATTGACTGACTTTGATGAGATATAGTATATCGCGGGGAATCAACACACTCGTAAAATGAGGCGTTTATGGACGCGATATTATGTTGCGTTTATACCTATTAGCCGTTCTGCAATAACTGAGCGTTTAATAACCATAATATTACTGGATGATAGTTAAGTTTGTATTTTTTAGGCAGTTATGAAACCTAACTATGATAACTTGCACAACCTTCTGTTTTTTTTCTTGTTTCTCTACTTGAAGGTTGGCTGAAGGATCACATAGAGCCTTAACACTTTTTAGTGTTCTAAATTCTACATAAACTAACGAAGTCGAGTACAAGTTGAAGTGGCAGATTAAAAGGCACCTAAAACTGATGGTCAATGGGCAGTTAAGTTTTGAAATGTACCATTAGATGGAATCGAATTGTTGTGGGACAACTATGCCCATGGCCGCTGGATTTGGTGAAGAAAGACCACTTTAAACCGGCCAATCTATCAAATCAAATACAATCTTACAATCTTAAAATGATTTCTTAAAGTTTGTGTGTTGCAGAAAACCCGGTATGTACTGTTCAAAAAAGAGAATATAATTTATCTGATATTTGGGAGTGCCACCCAGTTCAAGCCAGTGTAACCCCAGTATACTCGTAACGGCGTAAGAATTGCTATTTAGACACAGCGCCAACAGTCGGTGAAACTTTGGAAGTCAGCGGGCCGTATAAATCCAGCGGCGCGGTCAGTTCCCTCACAATACATTGTACACTTTAAAATCACGAAGCGTAAAAGCTCCTGGAGTACAAGTCTAAATCTTCCGTGGGTTATTAAAAAAAAACTATGTTAAAGTAGGTCGGGTCTGAGAGCCCCAGATGATTTGTTGGTCAAATTCGGTAATGCATTTAATGTTGTAGAAAGACATAATATAACTTCATGGATGCGCAGAGAAAAAAAAAAATTACCATCACTTTTCATTGAATTATATTCTCGTTTTTTTGCCAAATTAATTAATTTAAGGCGCAGAGACAAGATTTTGCTACAACTTCTTTGATTTGTAACTGAAAATAATTCGGGTCCATAAGACCTCATATGGTTCACGGAGGGTTAATAACACTCACGAGTAGCGAAGTCCGTCGTAACACAAAATGATTACACACATAAAGAACCTTATCTCTTTACACTCTGCACGGCGTAAACCGGTTACAGTGGGGTGTAACCGTTCCACAACCGCTCGAACGTTTACGCGAATTTTACGCACCAATCTCGCCGCTCCGTTAGAAATTGAAAACGGAATTATGGGGAAATAAAAATGGCGTCTGCGACGTCACAGCAATAGACGAGGGCGCTGAGCAAGCAGTTATCTGTGGTTGCCAAATGCGCTCTTCTAATAGCGGAATTAGTGCTTGAATAAATATGATCTTGAAATTTTTGTTTTTCTATTCAATTTAATAAAACATAACATAACTGCACGATAGAAAACTAGAGTTCATATTCAATTTAAATTGATATTCGTGTCAGTATTACATTATGTTTGTGCACTGTAATCCATATTATAATTCATATCTTTTTTTTAGTAAATACCTACATATTTGTTGGGTTTCTTTTGGTAAAACGTACTAGAAACATGTCAATTTGAATGCCTGATGCCTAGACCGAATGTCTTTACTGGTTTTCCTATAAAACTTTTAAAACATCAGCACTTTGTTGCAAGTTGCAAGATAAGCAAACAAACGCAAAGGTGTGCATGTATCGTAGAGCCTCAGCTCGGGTCTTAAGCACGTTATTAAGCGGGACCATAGCGCCACTCCACGCTCCACTTAGAATCACACCGGAATATTGTATGCGTCTCCGCTGCGCTTCACACCGCTCCTGCATTTTCTATGAATGTACAATTCCGAGTCACGATTCTTGTTTTCTTCTTGAATTTTCTTTCGCTTTTAAGTGAGTGGGGACATGTTGAAAAGGAATCTCAGCTTTATTTGAATTTTCATTGAATAAAGCATATGTCATGTCGAGATTGAGAAACCTTTCATAGAGATCCAAAAATAGAGTGAAATAAAAAAAGAAACAAAATTATTAGTGTAGAGATATTGAAAATTTATATTGTGCTTCTTTTAGGTACGGTCGTAGTTTTCGATTTGTTGTGCGTGCTGTAAACATCTTAACTATAATTTGATGTGTTGTAACTAGAAATGAAACTATGCAATGTCATAGCCTGCGCTTATTTTTGAAAAATAAATATAATAAATAAATAAATGTATTCGTTTAAAGACTTAAATGTGTACATTTATTTATTTATTATGTCGGTCCCCTTAAATATAAATTGAACAAAGTTAGAATAATGACTGTAGCCAAAAAACCAAGACCGGCAATTCGTAGCACTAGAACGAACTTTTTTGCTACGAACTACGTAGCAACCGCTGCATTTGTTAGTTAGCATACCCTCACGACCATATCCTTAATGGGGTAGTCAAAGGCACACTGATTGTTGCCGTTCTGGTAAACGGAACATTCAGGAGCCCACATTTCACCCATATTAATTTGTTAGTTGGTTTTGACTTTTATAATTCAAGCCTGACTTATACTGGCGTAATATTTAGTAAACTGTTTTAAATCTTATTCTTACTTATATGCTCGATTCGATTGTGTTTTTTTCTAAATTAGATATTTTAGTGTGGAGTCTGGGTGTTTGTGGCACCCATATTGTTTTATGGTTTCCATTTAAGACAAGGGGGGCTAAAACGGTAACATTTTAGCATTTCATATTATGAAACATCTAACTGACGTTTCATCTAGGCCGCGGTCCGTTTCGAGTCAAAAGTGAGTAACAGCGCGCTCACACGCATCCCGAATTGATAAATTGTATGAACGTGAGCGACGTCAGCGCGCTATTACTCACTTTTGACTCGAAACGGACCGCGGTCTAGATGAAACGTCAGTTAGATGATTCATAATATGAAATGCTAAAATGTTGCTGTTTTAGCCCCCTAGGTTATATCTTACTTTGTGACTAGTGGAATGTATGCGATCGAAACATAACGTGGTTCAATAGTGGCTTTTGAGGCTGATACTGTTGAGTAATGCTTGAATGTACGAACCAGGTAGGCAGTAGGCGTATGTATTGCCAAAAAAGCTTAAAACTCGAGCACATTCGTCGATTTCCGGCGGCACATGTACATTTCCTGCCGTCTAGCCTATAGCAGCGCCCGAGCGCCTGTCGACGTTTAAATCGAAAATAACTTGACATTTCAGTTTTAATGCATTTCATGAGTGCGCCTATCATGCACGAGGGAGTGGGGACACTTTTGGACGTGAATATGCTGCTGTAATAATGCTATGACGTATTTGGTTCATCGGCTTCCCTGCGGTTATTTTGATATTACATAATTTATTACAATAATCAAAAAACTTCATTAATGTACGGCTTACAAACTGTGAACGGAAGGGCTTTTTTGCAAAAATATGTTGTAATTCTTTTGGCTATGCATGGTTAACATAGTTATGAAAAAAAGAGATGTGTTGTATTTATGTGAATACCGCCTTTAGATAGGATGGCTAATCAGCATTTTAATTTTTAGGATGATGATGGATGATCTTTATCGATTTGGTGTAGTGGTTAAGAAGTTAACTTTTACACTGAAGGTCGCGGGTTCGCTCCCTGCACAGTACATTTGTGTGCATGAACATGTCTCCTGATTGTACTAGTCTGGGTCTTTTTATGTTCCCATAGTACAAACTTGAGGCTAGCTGGCGCTGTGTGGACTAATGTCCGATGATATTTGATTTTGATGAGTTCAATATTGTTTTTGACGCTCCTTAAATTACTGTATATCGCCGGGTGGCGTCCGTATTTATCACGATCGGCAACCCTGATAGAGGAAGCAGAATTTATTTAAATTCTAAAAAAAATCTTTTAAATAGTATATAATTATTGTAATAAAAACTCATCGTTCAACAATACTTAAGGCACCTCATGGCACTGATAGCGCTATTTCTAGACCGCATTATAGCGGGTATCACAGCACCGCCAGGTATTATAGTTTTGATTGTTATGACAAGAGTTGGATGCGTACTTCTCCCAAAAAGCTCGCTTTATGCGCTTTCCCCCATAACCCGAGCTAAATAGAACAATTAAAGCGGTCAGCGTTTAAGTAAACATTTTTATGTCGGGCGGTTCACGTTGTTGTTAAACTGAATTTGCATTTGTCTGGAATAGGGTTGCTATTCGTGCTAGATATATGGGGAGAGCTTTGCTCAGCAGTGGGATGGTAAGGGTGGGAAAAGTACTATTATGAAATTATGTAATATTTAAATGTTTACTAAAGGTGTGTTATGGAATTTGTAAGTGCCCTTTCTTTTCACCTGTTTGGTGTTTAAAATATTTCCAAATGCAATGATTTGTGCAATCGCTTGCTTGTACCTAAAAATCGAAATGTTCAATTGTTACAACAGAAAAAAAAATGTTTCGTTATCTGAGACTATCAAAAGGCTTGACGCTGATGATGCTCCTCAACAATTTCAAAAGTGCGAGTACCTACAAAAATGCTGCCCTCAACAGTGGCGGCCATTTTGTCATCCCTAGCAAACCCGTCTCGTTGCATCTGATTCTGCACTCTGCAGTCCAGCAATTAACAAGGAATCAGCCGTCTGGATTTATTGAAATAAAGGAACGCGATAATGGGCATTGCTGTCGATGCTCGGCCGGTGGGTTTAAACAACTCATTGCGTCTTGCGTTTAATGGTTTATGAAATGTGCAATTGAACAGAAACAGCCGTTTTAATTGGTCATGTTTATATGCATCTCACTTAATTGAATAAGCAATATGAAAAATATTCGAAGGAACGAGTACCTGCTCACTAGGAGCTTTTGTGATGTAACCAGGTTTTGATGGACAGAATTTCATCAGAGGAAGAATAAATTCAATTATGAAAACAATAGAACCATTTACAAAATATTCAAATGGTATGGTTCAGCATTTGCTGCAAGGGGCCAAAGATAGTGAAGTGCTAGTTCCCTTTTTCTTTCAAATGTACTCATGATACTTAGAGTTATGCCGATTTTTACAAGCAACATATACTTTTCTCTTCATGATAAGAAGACTATGCGTGTCATTAGATATCTATTATGAATTCATTTGATTTGCTATTTTTGGCCTATAAATATCAGAAAATTATAGTTCACTTTCAATAGTATTTATCTAGATTACCACCATTACTAGACCTCTTATAACATCAAAAAATTAAGTCGCTCTTTGCTCCAAAGTAATATTTCCCAACTAAAACGTAGTTTCGAGAGAAAACTGCAAAATGGCTGAAAGAGGCTGTCGACGATATATTCATTGCGGCGCATTTAGCTGCAACAGCAAGTAACACGTTCGTTTTGTCGGCACACACCTGCCGGGGAATAGCCAAACATAATAACTTAATACTTTTTAGTTTAAACTTATTTTATTGGGGGCACATGGATTGAATTGCTTTTTAATATGCGTATACTTGAAGTGATATTGATTTATTTCAAGAAGTTATTATAAAAATTATCGATATTTAAGCTTACAAAATCAACGTCGCCCTGACCTAGCAGATAGAATATTCGATTGGTCTTTTGGAGTCCAAGTTTCAAGTCAGATCAAGCGCAAGCAAGCCCATTTTTTTGGACCACCATAGTTTGTGTAAATAATGTAACTGTATATACAGATTTGGGTGCTGTTCTTTATATGGTGTATTCAGAGCAATCGAGAGATGACAGGGGTGAGCTTTGACCAATTGTTTTTAAAAAAAGTTCTTAAGAATACATGTAGAGATTACATACCGTTGATAGGTAAGTAATCATAATTACCTAACAGAAAAAAATGTAGTCCTAAAGGTTGAAATAATAACAAGGATTTTGATTGAAAAGTGCATTTAAAGCTGTTGAAAGTTACATGTTCATTTCGCCGACACCTGCGAGGTCGCTCTCCACACGTTCGCTCTTTTTGCTCCAAAAACAACGGATTTACTGACGAACTGGACTGCTCTGTTTGAACTGGCCGCTACTACGGTGTGCCAAGTCATCATTCACGAACACCATGATTTAGGCGCACACAAATAGCAATATTTTAGTAATACTTTCTTCTAGCCTTTGGACTTACCAAGTAAGTGTAAGGAAATCAATAGGATTTGGTGTATACAGACATGTACAGATCGCAAAAGTTCAAAAAAAAAATTAATTAAGAAATATAATTTAGATTAAGAAATGACATGCAATTCTCGCTCACAAAAGTCAACTTTTCTCCAGGCATCCATGATTTTTAATTGTCTCTTAATCCAAATATCTTACTCCACCTTATGTTGCCGGAAAGTTGCCGTGCTCATATCATACTGGCCTATTTTTACTGGCCTTCAAGATCGCTTTACACGCTTTAATTGAAAATCATTTTTTATCAGAGTCACTAAACTAAACGGCGTATACAGTACAGGCTCACTGTTCAGCGCTATTAGAAAATATAAGTATTACAAAATACACATACTCGCATAAGTAGTGCCTCGCTGTCGTGAATAGGCAATGTAAGTCAACGGTAGGGGCTAAAATATTGGACCGGCTTACTCCGCCGGTAAACATTTTTGATTGAGCCCCTACCTGCTACATTTTTCTTCGAATCGGCGAAAGAATTTCTCATATTTGCATACGTCTTTTGTTACGCAAATAAATTGAATCGATAATTTTTCACTGGTTTTGTTGCGTTTAGTGTGTACTACCCTTTCGGAAATATCTGGGAAAGTGAGGTGCACAGATATTTCCGACGGATAGTAACTATGTGTACAAAAGTGAGTTATCTTTGCAGCAAAACCTTTAATATGTTTGGCTGCCTAGCTTAGTTGGTGGTGAACCTGCTCGCTAAGCCCCAAGGTTTGACAGGATGGACCCAGGACAAACAATCGGTTATGTGTCTGGACGTTGTATGAAATTATTTTTGTATGCACTTTTTGGAAATTATTCATGTACTTCGTTACACAGTCTCCATCATGCATAATTATCTTTGATTGATGAAACCTGCAGTGCGACCGTATATCATTATTTGTAACTAGCCAGCCAATTCTCATTGCTCAACCTATCACTCAATCGAATGAAACAAAATATATTTTAACAGCAAATTAAAAAGAAAACAACTCCCTATTGCTTTCCACTCACTACTACCCAATGCAAGTACTTGTAATTTTACGCTATTTCTTTTCTGCCGTCGAACAATTAAACTGTTTGCGCTCTGCAATGCAACTACCAATTCGCGTAATGAATAAAATAAAAGGTCATGATGTGCTCGCAGAAAATAAAGCATTTTAAATGATTATGGATTCCATTTACAGTCTGTTTTCGACAAAAGGATCGGAAATAAAATTTTATTTTCCCGGAGCTGAATCTGTAACAGGGCTGTGTTACTTATGACTTTCCACGTTATACAATCCAACTATTCATTTCTGTCGGATTACGTTTGTTGTAAAACGAACAAATGGATGTTTGACTTTCAAACTAGACTTTAGTGTCTCGTATGTGGGAAAGGAACGGCCAGTGTTTACAGTAAAATTTTAACAGTTACCCCTGAATTCAGAAACGTATCTCTGAGTTCAAGCACTCTTCAAACTTATGCTGTCTCGTAATATGTCAGTAGAAATGAAAGCGATAGCCAAACTAACTAGAATTCGAACGTAAGCTAAGCAATAAAGCATTTTTTGCTTTATTTATAAAAATGAACAGATATTTTGACTCCAAATTAACTGAGAAGGGCGCCTAATAGCTTATGTCGACTATTGTATAAGATAATTCGTGATTGCTAACAAAACCCGGCATCAAAAGGACAATTTAAAGAAAAGAAACCTCCAAGCACCTTTAATTACGGCGGCTGCTCTCTTTCCTTATCTGAATTTTATTACAATGACAATACCCAAAGCAGGCCTATTAAATTATTTGCGCGGGCAAGTTCGGTGGATGGCGCGCGGGGAGGACGCGTAAAGCCGAAATTACTTATTGTACAAAAAACATTCCACCTAAATGGTGTCACATCATCGTTGTTTACTGTTACGCGGCTGGGCTTTCGCGGCGTAAATCATAATATTCGGAACGAGTGGGAGACGCGAGACCGCTGACGGTTTCCTTGTGGGCAGGGTGACAACTTTTCTGCAGTATTTCCTAATTATGCCAGGATTTTTTGAGGTATTTTAAATATTATTCAAAGCAAATGAAAGGAACTTTGAACAGTTTCTCAAATACTAAAATGGTGGATATTGAAATAGATCTACGTACTTCATGTGCATGCGCATTGGCGCCTCGATAATATTGTGTGAAAATATGCATTAAAAATATGGTGAAAGACGTGTCTCCAAGTTTTTTAAACATCCAATGCTATTAGCGGTATTCAATAGAGGATTGTAAATAGGTTTTAGATTATTATCTCAATGGATTAAGAGAGGAAAACGCAAGGTATAAGAAAATAATTAAAAATACATTTATTTAAATGTTACATTGTGGGACGGTCCAGCTCGTAAAAGAGGCTGTTAACTGAGATATAAACATATTCTGTGCTCAATAAATGAAAAGTAACAAAAGAATTACGTATTAAGACCACAATATGTCCAATGTCCAGACAAAGGCATGGTCGCCCTACTTGTAATTCAAACGCAGGATCCAGTGCTCGTTGAAAAGTCGACTTTTACGGAAATTCCAAAGCCTCGTGTTGACTTTGTGAAGTACTGTAAGCAACGGAGGTAGCTAGATGGGAGCTAGTGTGCGCTGCGGATGGTTATAAACTTTTACTTGCCTTATAAAAATGGTGGCTAACGCGTAATATTCTCCTTTTGAAAATTCGGTGCAATTGTCTTACGTAACGGAGCTGGAGGCTAAATTATTAAGGAAGTCTCAGGCATGAGGATTAAATAAGCAATGAATGTTTGTTATTGCTCATTTGAAAGGAAGCAGATTTCGGTTTGCTTGAAAAAAAATGTAATGGTAAATGATTATATCTTAACCTTTTACACCGGTACATATACATAAATGCTTATGTAAGTACGGGTCATTTTATCATTTATTTTATTGAGAAGGGTTTCGATCTCAAACTAAGCAGGGCTTGTTGGAATGTCAAAGAATATGAATGCACCTTTTAATGGAATAAACACTTCTTATACAGAATTTGTCTTGAGTAGGAATCGAACCCACGGTTCTGGAGTAGCGTATCCAAGGAGAAGTTGGTGCAGCAGGAGATATTCAATTTAACTCTTCGGCATTGCTTAGCAATATATCATGTCGTTACGATAGCGTAGGTAAAGTTTCTGCAAGTAGGTAACATGTCCCTCGTGAAGTTTTGATAAAATATGTAAATGTCAACGATAGTTACGGGTACCTAAGTTTGGCAGTACAAGTACGTACATACTTCGTCTTTATGGCGAAGCACACGAAAGGGAAGCAATCTTCAGAGCGGCTGGTACCAAAGTACGGGTCGGTTTTGTTTCTATCTTTCCATTTTTGTTCAACCACCAACGTGGTGCAAACCATCGATTTTTCCTTTGATGAAAAGTCTCGTATTTCTACTGCCAACATAAGCCTGCCATATTGTGCTTTTTATTTCTTTTACAAACTACTCGTACGTACGATAAAATGTTATTTTATTATAAACTTTAATATGACTTGAATTGTTCAAGATTTTTCGAATTGTGTGGAATTCTTCAAATCTTTATAGGTTCGGAATGCGCATGATATCATATCAATAGACCAGCAGTGGTTTGAGAAAATTCTTACGTTGTTGGCAACACTCAAGTGATTCCTCTGTTGGGTTATTACTAGGTATTCAATGAAATGGTATTATTGATTTATTTACAAATCAACAAAGGATTCTTCCTTCGCAAAATTCAGATTAGCACATTTCGCTTTGTGCCACTGAGAATCTTAAATATCCAACTCGCACATTTTAATTTAAAGCGACTTGTTATTAAATCCATTTGTAGTGAATCCGTTGACCCGGTATCTTCGTAGTTAAATATCCAAGCGGACAATACTTCCAATTTACGCAATCACTGAGGGTACCGTGCCCAAAATCTGTTGTTCCCAAATACCCTTTAAAGGGGACAAGCCGAGTCCACAGCAACCCGAAAAGGGTCGGAAATGAATACTCGTTCAAAAATTACCTTCTTAACGGACATATTCGGGAAAACAAAGTACCTAATTGTCCCTAACAGACGCAAGACGTTTTAAAACAATGCGCATCAGCCGGATATCCCATTAAATCGCGCGATTTAGCTCCAGGAGCGGGTTTGGGTAAATTAGGCAAATTAAGAGCCTCCTGAGACAGTAATTAAGGCGCGCCTATCCTTGGCCGCCGACCAACCGCTCTACGGACGCTATGATGCTCTATAACTTATTACTTGCATTATTACGAAGCTATTCTGAAGAAATTGCTACTTTATAGCACGGAAAACTTATAAGTTTAGCTACTTATGTTCTTCTATCTTCATGTAATCTACTTGTTTCCATTGAAACCCATTACCGTTATTGGATTTGAAACCTTTAGTTCAGTTCGGTTACCATAGGAATATTTGTATTTGTTTCAGTTTAAGTGTGCACATGAATTATAATGTGTCTTTTGCAACCATATTCATTTTGAAACTGCTTAGTTTAGGGTCAAATTATCATTTAAATTTAGAATGATAAATGTTGATGAAGATTCATATTAGCATAACAAATACTTAATGGCTATTTAGTGCTTGAGTCTGGTTTGTGGTGAAGCTCTAAGGATTTTCTCTGATGTGGGTATTCTTCTTCTATATGACCACACCCTATTGAACACAAGTTGTTACATGTAACAGAGGCCCATAAAATATATACCTTAGAGACTCAGATGTAATAATATATGCCACTCACGCTTAAGCTTAACTTTTCCTATTAGTTTCTAATCTTCTCCACGTTATTAATTTCTTGTGGGCTGATAAACTTTTTATAATGCGTTGGAGGAAGTCTAGCAGTAGGTACTTAGTAGTAGACCTAGAGCTGAAAAAAGAAAAACAAGCCAGGCCGCTGCTATCTAAAAAACCCTCTGAACAAACAATGTTGAATTTGCAAAATATTAAATTCACTAGGCGAAGTGTGGCCTTCTGAATGTTTCAGTCACCATTACAGTGACTACACCGTTTAGGATAAAGGCGTGAGTATATTATGTATGTCCAATGTGAAGTTCCTAAAATGTTGACTTCGCTACGTAATTTACTTGCATAATGTTGAATCTCAAATTGTTCAATAGGTACTTAAGTATGGCAAACGGAACACAAGAACTCTAGTTCTCGCTTGTTCAAACCCATTATGGCTGGTGGCACGGTCCGGACGTTAAAATGGGCGTTGACAAATTAAATAAACTATGTGAAAATTAATGCTGTCACAATAAAGCCGCATGTTTTGAAAGGGAATTAGAACACAGGTTCGATTGCGGTTTTTATGTTATTCGCGACCGCAGCGAGCGGTTGACAGCACTGTTCGAAATGTCATCCTCAAAATCACACGATTGCGGTCGACACTCGGCAGGGGAGAGCGAGGACTCATGCGAGGCAATCATATTTGTATGAATTAACACCGCGTCCTTCACTAAAACAATGGGGCTAAAAGCAAAAGCTTTTTGTGTAGCTTTTTGTTTCGGACCAATCAAAGGCTAAAAGTTAAAATTGAACTCGAATTCGTTTCTGTTTGCTTAAATTGTTTTGGGAGACGGTAAAAATGTGACATATTGATTGTGATACTAAAAATAATTAAACTCAAATGTTTTTTTTTGTTTTTAGCAAAATATCTGAATTTAGTACGTTTTATTATTGTTTTTTTAGCATTTTCCATGCAGTATCTCTTTACTAAAGATCTGAAAACCAAAAAAAGACATTTGGTCATGTTGGCATCAGGCAGGACTCGAACCCGCATCATTGGATAGTGCAGTCGCCCGGTTCGAGTCCTGCCTGATGCCAACATGACCAAATGTCTTCTTCTGGTTTTCAGATCCGGAATCTGGAAACCGACAACTTCCCCCTGATTACCCCATTCAGGACATGGTTGTGGGCGTGTGTTAGTAGGAAGCAAGTAATATTACTTATTTCAGTAAAATTTTAATTTATCTTGACTGGTTTGGACTGGTATTATTAAATGTCTAAAATGAATGAAACTTCATCGTATTTTAAAGAAGTTTTTTTTGGAGTTCTAAAGTAACAGTCTTTTTTTATTATTTAAAATGGATTTGCGTTTGACCCCAGTCTCGCCTGATAGCAAGCGGTAATTAATTTTTAAAAGTTTTTTTTAAACAGAGATTTGAAATTTAAAATCCTCAGTACATTAAGGCAATTTTTGGACATCCTGTTGCGAAGTGTGTTACTAGTACTTAGGATGTTAATGAAAATACCTTGGATAGCTTTTTGCATCAGTATTTTAAACGTCTCTCAGAACGGAGTTAAAATAGGTATGCCAAAAATCACGCAGTGTAAATGTAAGATAAAGGGACAGGTTAATGTTCTTCGTAAATGTTACTAATACGAAGAGAAAACCGAAGAGAGAAATCTGGGCAAGTTCATCGCCAGCCGATTTATGGAGGGTACCGATTTTCCGATTTACGTGCGAAACTCAATTGGTGCAGCCCCATGGGCTCGCGATGGATTATGGATGTTATCATACGCGTACTATCCTCTTTGTAGGGCTGCCGTGCACGAAAATACAAATACACTTTAAAAAATCCTCAGTTTTATAAGTTTTTTTAAATTATTATTTGAGCTTTAAAAGCCCTGTATTCTAATTGTGATTTCAAATTTAATAGAATTTAAAAGATATAACAGGAAAAAAATAACTCAAGATCGACTCCATGAAATAAATTTCGATATAATGTGTTGAACTGTCCTAACCAAGTTCATAAAAACGGCTAGACATCTTAAGACCTACAGTAAAAACATCATGTTTCGTACTCCAAAGCAGGACAATCTGAACGTTTCGTTTTAATGTTGGCCGCCCAAAGTACGCTTGAAGTAAAAAATAACTTGGACGGACTAAAAACTAGACAACCTTAGTAGACGCCGCGCCTACGGTGCCGGCAAGCGTGAACAATTTTTGTTCGCAGCCGAACGGTTGCCGGAATGTGCATTCAAATCCGGTGCATTACAAAATATGGAAAGCAGAAAAAGGCCGCAAAAAGTGCCAGAAATGCGGATTTTACCTAAAAAAAACAGGAAAAACTAACCGGCATTGGCGCATTGAAGGCTCTACATGTTTACTTTACTTCAATAATACGTAAAAATATACTCGTCAAAAATTTAACAGCCTTTGAATAACACGGTCTCGAAGATCCTAATTTTAATTAAAATGAATAAGTGATACGAGTAAGTTCATCGAAGTATTCGCTTCAATAGTTTACAATTTATCTGTCATAAAATACTCCGAAATTAATCTAGCACTATCTTGACGCGAAATGGACGTTTTCTTCTCTGAAGGCTAATTTACCGCATGGTCGCAAAGTGCGTGGAAATTATAGGCAAAAAATAAACCGCTGAGCGCCACGTTATCAAGTAAAACAGCTGTAATGCAGGCGTGGGCGGCGCGTCCGCCTATCGACTTGCCTGCACTCACTCACCTCAAGGTCGCCGACGCCGACGTCACCTCGCCACCCGCGGCCCTACTCGCAACCCCTCGCGCCCTTTCTTACATTTCAACTTTAAAAATTCAAGTGACCCACGTCCTTCCGACACATTCTGCAGGGAGGGCGACTAGCACCCCCGAGCTCCCTGAGAAAACTGTCGGTCGTCACTGGCCCTCCACCGCTTTTATAGTCCGCGGCGGGGCGGGGCGGCGGCTCGAGTTGCGCCGTCGATTCGCGAACTCGATAAATAAATTAATTAAAAGTGCAAGTGACTGATCGCGGCGTGCAGCCGACCTGCGAACTCTAGAGCTTCCCCTTAATTGGAATTTCAGACGCACGGATACTTGGCGAACACTCGGATTGTTTTCTGGATTTACGACCAGACCCAGGATGGAGCCTCGACTGGAGACGAGATTGGAGCTGATTTATATGAGGACGGACGAGTGACCGCCTAAGGCACTAACAAACTACGAGCTAGTACAATTTAGAGCCAGACCAGAAACGTAGGGAGCCACAGAAGCCGTTTTAATCGAATTGTTAGTCTGTGGTATAGCCTGACCGGATTGACGCAAATCCCTCACATATGCTTTCCGCACATCGTGGCATAGACTAAACGGATTGCAATGGATAGTCCCCGTAAATGCTTTTGCATAATACGATTGATCTTCTTTTTGTGTAGTTAACCAGTAGGTCAATAGTGTCAGAGTTTTCCCCAGCCTGTTCAGGCCTTTGACTCGCCTTGTTCCTACGATTGCCATTCCGCGAATTAATGAAAGTCTAACGGAAATGTAACAGCGCAAAAGTTTTATGGATAAAATTAGTGGTAGTGCTTCAATATATTTACTATTTCTGATCAAGACTTCACAAATTCTCCGTAATATTACTTTGTATCAAAGAACTCTTCTGGAAACTGCTCACCATCATAGCTGCAGAAAATAACTAATAATTAGAAATTACCTGATTCCTAGAATTTTTCCGCAATCAACAGTAATGTAGGAACTGCAATTTTCTATTACTTAACATTCTGTTTAACAGTCAGCCAGCATATTTGTTTTACGCGTTACGCCCACAATTTAGGATAGAACATAAGAATTTAGGGTAGGTACATACCAAAAAAAACCAACAGTTTAGATCATTATTTTGACGTTACAAGGGCTTTGTTTGTCAAATAGTGTCATACTTTATAATTCTAAGATGTTGTAATTTTGGAAAATATAAAAAAAACTAAAAATGTCTTCTGCATGAAGTTATGCAATAGTCTTTAACCTAACGACAGTCCTAAATTCTCATTTTTACATTTACGTTACTATCCAGTATTATTTCAAATAAAAAAAGAGAATACTAATGTGTTAGTAAACCATGCACAAGATATTTATTTGTTTTTATTGCAAAACCATCAATTTGCACTACTGACAGAGGTAACAAGCATTATCTGCCAGTTAAACGAAGGGCTAAGCAGTAAAATATAGTATAATAGTAGTAGCATTTATTATAATTAAGTGGCATTGTGATAGGGTTACAACATCTCAGATATATATATACATAACTTCATCTCTATCTTAAGATTACTGTTAGTTCGGCCCGCTACGAACTCAAATTTATGTACTCGTAGCAAGTTCGTAGAGGTAGCATTCTCGTAGTTTACGCTAGCCACGCGGAGTGACAGAACAAACTGGCAAAGGCTTTGAGTGCTTTGTTAAATGAAGCATTTCTTAGTTAATATAATTATACATACATAGTTTATATTATAACTACATGTTACAATAACAGATATTTCAATGCTATGGATGAGAAATTGCCGAGATTGATATACCTTCTATATATATAAAAGAAAGTCGTGTTGAACCGATTTAGCTGAAAATTGGCATGGAGGTAGTTTAGAGCCAGGAGAAGGACATAGGATACTTTATTTATTTTCCTTTTTTTTTCACTTTTTTTTATTTATTGCCCTTAAGGCGGAACAAAGTTCGCCGGGCGAGCTCGTATTGTATAATTTTAAATTTTATAATTTTAAAACACGGTCAAACTGAATTATGCTTAGTTAAGAGGCCATAATTAGCCGATACCGAGATGTCTATGAATTCAAGGCTACTAATAAGTATTTAAATCTCTACAAAGAAATTTTTTATTTGGTTTGTTTGAGAACGGATACGTATTAAAAATAGTGCAAACATTTTGAAAAAAATACACGTAAACCACTGGAGCATCCACTTAAATACTAACAAAGGGTTGGAAATGAATAACGAAATATACAGCAATAAATGGTAGAGGAAAATTGCAAACAAAGGCTACAAAAAGACTTGGAAAAACCGACAACTAAGAATGTACAGAAGGGTCTCTTAAATTAAAGACATACATACATACCATCACAGGGAGGGCAAAAAAAACATATTTCCGCTTCCCACGATCCTGACACAAATCTTGCGCATCTTACATTCTTCATCCTTTCATACATGCTCATCGTTTAAGATACTTTAAGTAAATAATAACCTTAAAGAGTATAAAATTAGATCTGCATATTTAAAAAAAACATTACTTACTTGTGACCTACACGATGTTACTGACTAACCTGTCATACTGTACTGCGCTACGAGTACAGTAACAATTAGGGTAAGTTGTACCATAGTAGAAGTTAAAGTTAAAGTTTTTGTCAAATTTGACAATTTGAAGTCATTTTTGGGCCTAAACACCTACACGATGTTACTGACTAACCTGTCATACTGTACTGCGCTACGAGTACAGTAACAATTAGGGTAAGTTGTACCATAGTAGAAGTTAAAGTTTTTGTCAAATTTGACAATTTGACGTCATTTTTGGGCCTAAACACCTACACGATGTTACTGACTAACCTGTCATACTGTACTGCGCTACGAGTACAGTAACAATTAGGGTAAGTTGTACCATAGTAGAAGTTAAAGTTAAAGTTTTTGTCAAATTTGACAATTTGACGTCATTTTTGGGTAAATGTATATTACGCAATTTTCAACACATTACTATTACTATACCAGATAAAATAATAATTATTGGTCAATGAATTATTTGTAAGGATAACCATATTTACCATCTTGTGTAATGGGAAAGAAATAATAGCTCATTTATTAAATTTACTACGAGTGTTTATCTTGTAGGTTAATTAAGCTACATGGTACAAACAAACTATTAAGCGGTAAAATAAATCAGTATATTAAATAATATACAAGAGCGTACAAGACATGCAATTACAAAAAAGACACACACATGACAATCAACTTCTTCATAAACAGAGTAAGTGTCAATGGTAACTGTAGAGGTTCAATACCTCAACACCCTCCCATAACCCATAAGACATCTTACAAGACTCCAAGATCCTCTGTAAAGTAGTCATGTTTCACACGCCCGAAGGGCTATATGATAACATCCGCCACCATTTGACCGGTAAGCAGATAGAACAGCTCAACGTGAGGACTATTTCTCTTAATGCTAAAACTTTGTGACAAGTACACATGAGACAATACCATAGTACACGTTGAGCTTAATTTAATGATTGTACAGTATAGCAACGATTGAACTGGCTCATGATATGACACAGAAAAATAAAATATCAGGTCGAGCGGTAACACACAAATACATCAAACTACCTAAGTTTTACCTCAACATTATTCTTAATAGTAGAACTACCTAAAGAATTACTAATGTTAGTAATCATAGGAGAGTTGACAGACTTGCAATCGCGTTCAACTTTTATCCCCAACATATTTCTTACCAGGCCTAAGTTCTTAACTTTGAAAAGTTTAAATTAAAAAAAAAACCTTATAGTTATTGCTAAAAAACTGACATGAAATCATACGCACTCCGCCTCAACTGGAGTATCTGCGCTTGTTCTCAACACGCTGTCGTGTAAACAAACAGTCATTGCCAACATCTTCGCTACCTTTCCACCGCTTGTCTTGCAATAGCTTCAGTTTGACCATATCCGTCGAGATGACTATACCAGAGTGCTCTAATGCCATAATCATCGGCTCATATTCTTGCGGTAAACCTTGAAGCATAATGGCAGCCAGGAATTCATCATCAAGTGGTTTATCCATACCTCGCAGTTGACTTGCTATCGATAAAACTTTATTGACGTACGACTCCATGCAGTCGTAATCAACCAGCTTGATCATACACAAATGACGAAGTAACTTTAACCTTATGTTCAATCCCCTGTCATCAAAAGCCTTTTCTAAGGACTCCCATACTTCTCGTGCAGTTTTCACATGAATTATATGAGAATAACATGATTTGTCTACAGACAGACAAAGCATAGACCGAGCTCTCTCCTCTCTACGAGTAGCCAGCTCTACAGTCTCTCCTTGTACAACCTCTCCGGTCACACTGCTCCACAAATTCTCAAATACCAACAGATTTTTCACCTGAAAACTCCAGACTCTGTAGTTGGACGCGCCATTCAGTTTTTCAGTCAAAACAATTGCGCCGCCGCCAACCATATTTGAATTTGTAAGGAACGTATGAAAAATTAAACCTTATTATTGCCGCGTCCTGGGCCCATAACCTCTTGTAGGTTAATTAAGCTACATGGTACAAACAAACTATTAAGCGGTAAAATAAATCAGTATATTAAATAATATACAAGAGCGTACAAGACATGCAATTACAAAAAAGACACACACATGACAATCAACTTCTTCATAAACAGAGTAAGTGTCAATGGTTACTGTAGAGGTTCAATACCTCAACAGTTTAGTGTCTGCAACACGTGTTGTTTAGCCGATAGCCTTGATACCTCCGCTTTATTCCCCTAGCTGAACCGTCTGTTCCTATTTTTAGCAATGTTTCACTTGACTAAACATGTCTCAAAGCCATCCCGTAGGAAAATCATGTCTGCTTTCGCACCTTACTTCCTTACCTACCTGATGTTCATTAATCTGAACATTTTTGTAGTCAAAATATTTGATAATAAAAATAAGATCCCAGTTTATGAAGAAACTGTTAGGTCGTAGGATACCGTGTACACTTGAAGGAAGATTACATCGTCATAATGTTCTACTTTAAAAAAAACTAAGTCTAGAGTTAGACTTACGTGATTTTTGGTTTATTCGTTGACATCTAACTATATAACAGATTATCACTCGAATTGCCTCTATAGATTTTAAGACTTACCTTATATTTTTAACAGTTCAGTTAAACGATTGGTGTCAAACGACTGTAGGTTATCTGAAAGATACTTATTTTTTTAATTTGGAAATGAGAAACTACATACTTACCTACTTGTGAACCTGAACCATTACCTGTACTGTATACTTTTTTTTTATTAAAACATTAATTTAAGTACTTACTTTGTTTTTGGCTGCAACAAAGCTCGCCTAGTTCATCTTGAAACATAATTATCAAGGCAAAAATAATGACAGATCATGATGCATCAGATACTTAAGTAACAACAAAAACGTATTCTTCAAGTAAAATGTGTTTTGTGTTGTAGGTATGTTTGTACTGTATATGATTGACCAATAATAATAAATTATAATGATACATAAAATCCATCTGTGTATCTTTTTTATAATGTAAAGCTGTTCAACTTAACCTTAACACCTATTATACCATATCAACCTTTTAGGTAGAAGAAGGTGTATCGTGGCTCGTGGGCGCCGCGTCACGTTAGCGTTGTGTTCGTCTAGCGGGAATGGCGTCACGATATGGACTTAATCAGTGCTGTTATTTAACCCGCCGGCTCCCGGGAAAAGCTGATTGTACCCGTCTTATCGGGTTACTGTGACGTCACTGGACACAGCCCACAATTCTCTATTAGAAATTTCTTTGAAATAAATACGCGTCTACGGGGTGATGGGAAACAAAGGGGACTCTTCTACAGAATCAGAATTCTGTAGATTTATAAAAATAATTAACTAGAAGAGCTGGCTTCTAGATAAAACTTACCTAATAGAGTACCTATCTTACCCTGCTCCACCTTTTAAAGTGAGACATAAATAAAATTATATCATAGTTATTACATAGTTTGTTTGTTAGATGGTAGGAACAGTGGACTTGGTGTCGGTGAAAAGTGGGCATTGAGGTGCATCATTTTTTTTATTTATTTAAAAGGGGTTTGCGTTTGACCTCAGTCTCGCCTGATGGTAAGCGATGACGAGGTCGAAGGTGTAACACCCTTACCCAGAAAATGCCTATTCACTCTTGCCTTGAAGTCACCTAGGTTTTATGTATCCGGAAACACAGAAGCAGCGAGGGCGTTCCACTCCTTAGCGGTGCGGACCAGAAAGGATGCACCAAACCGCGTAGTTCGGACCGCTGGAAAGTCGACCACATGGGGGTGAAAGCCCTCACGGCGTCTTGTGGTCCGGTGGTAGAAAGTAGAGGGTGGAATCAGGTCATGAAGTTCCTGTGCACACTCTCCGAAATACACATTATAAAAAACCGATAGACAGGCAACTCTGCGCCGACCCTCCAAACTCTTTAGTTTGGTTCCAACGACCGTATCGTCACCTATCATATATTGTGATACTAGCTAGCTTTTCTCGCTAAAAAGTTCTGCTTAAATCCACTCATGCATTTTACCTAGACGAAATAACTTCTGCTGGTGCTTCTATATTTATCTACTCTTTGCTTTGATTTTTCAAATGTCGCAACTGTTTTAACAACATTACTTTGAAAGGATTCAGAACAATTTCCCAACTTCTAGAAATTTCCGAAGAAAAACAATGCGATACAAAGTTGCAATGTGTACGACTTCTTGGCCCAGTTGGAAATAGGTCCTTTCATGATTTTTGCGAAATTCCGTTTTTTTCCTTACAAGGTACATTTTCCTGTTTTGAAAAATGTGTGTTGGTTGGACGTACGGTGCTGAAACGTGACATTTTAAGCTCTGGTTTCGTGGCAGTGCGGAGCCGTCATATAGCGGCCCTAATCATACGGACGCGAAAAGACGGTGACGACATGTTGAAAGTTTTTTGGTTGATTTTTGGTTGAAAAAATGGGATGTAAATGGTATGATTTTTTCAAACAAACGTCAGCGAAACCAATCCAGAAGCGCAAATGGACGAACCAGATTCGAGCTTTATTAATTAACTTGGAGGAATAAGTATCATCAGAAGAGGAAAAATAGTCGTAATGCGGATGATGATTTATTCCAATCTAGTGGTACAGAAAGTGTATTTGAGATTTTAGAATGTCAGTGTTTAAAAATTAATGAATTTCTTTAATTTCACGCCATCAACTATGTTTTAACTGAAGTTATCTGTAGTTTTAAATGTTTCTATCTTAGAGAGCTTCATGGGTGCACCTATGAAATGTGACCTATATGACCTCACTGCAATCCCAGGGAACCAGAGCTTAAAGCCAGGTAGGCTAAACTTACGGTATAATGTTTTCTGATATTTACGCGAACACTATACATCTAAATAAAACAACTTTACGTATACAAACGTACGTTACGTAATATAAGACCGCGAGTAGAATCCGTAAAGTAGTTTTATTTTGATAAACATACGGTTTTAAAAAAAACGTTTCGACACAACATTTTTTTTGTATGTAGGTACTTTTCGGATTATTTCGTGGCTAGATAATACTTAAACTGTTTCAGAGTTCGATGAGTTAAACCCATACAACGTCGTGCTATTCATAGAATGTAGGTACGGTAGTCGCAGGGCAGGTAATAGGCAGGTATTCTTAGTTTCGGCCGACTACGATAATCGCATTATTACCTCCCGCTTCCTGACTCATGCCTAACTTTGCAATATTTTAATATGTTGTGCAAGTTTTAGCTAATGACATTACAAACAGCTCTATGTACGATTTTATTTATCTTATTACTAGCTGTCCCGACAGACTTTGTTCTGTTGTCAAACGTTTAGAAATGGTTGCTAAGAGAAAACTTAATTGTAGTTTTTAGTATATTCCTAGCGTTTTTTATGTTAAGTCACCTACCTTCCCTGAACTTTCTGAATTATTTCAAGACAAAAATAAGCCAAATCGGTCAAGTGGTTCCCGGGTTTTAGCGAGACTAACAAACAGCAATTGATTTTGATATTATAAGATTTAGGTGGTCTTCCCAAAACTTTTTTCATCAAGGACTTATATTATGCTTTATACAAAGATTTCCTGTGAAATATAAATATTGCCTATTAATATGTATGCCATTCAGAGATGATAAGAGGGTAATACATCAATAAATCATCATAGGTAACAGTTTCATTTGATACACGTATAATCAACTACTTAATGACGAATCTACCTACCTAAAACCTACTTAATGTTTACATAACCTACTCAGTGCTTATTCTTCAAGGGATAGTTTTAGAGTTAAATGATTGTGTACACGTTTGGGTCTTTCAGACTTATAAAGTATGCATTAACTTAAATAAAAATAAAAAAATACGAAAACCAAGTAAACCTGAAAAAAAATCGGTCAAGCTACTTATCAGGCGGGATTGAACCTGCACCTTTCGCTAGCCGGGCATCGGCACTACCATTTTTTGTGGTTCTATTTTTAGACACAGACAAGATAAAAATACAGCGATGTGATGTGAACGGTAAATTACAGCTATATTATTATGTTAGTATTGTGTACATTTGTGATACATACTTTAATACGCTCTTTGGTACGTTATTTTACCTTTACCTCTAGGTGAAGATAGGAAAAATCTTTACCTACGTAATGTTATTATTTTTACATTTAATTTTGATTGGTCTGTAAAATATCACTGGACATTATTCTATATAATAATTAAATAGTTTTTTTGAAAAATTTCTTTTTTTATAATATACATACGAGTATGTATACATAGGAAACACCCAGACCAGTACAAATATAATGTACATACAACATTTTGTACTGGGCGGAGATCGAACCTGCGAGCATTGGTGTAATAACCCACTTCTGAACCATTACACCAAATCGGTCGTCTATGGGATAATGCTCCTGAGATAAGTAGGTACTTGGTAATTTTGTGATTTGTCTCCAAATGTAAGTAATCATAATTCAGTCGTTATAGATTTAACTTACCGTGATGGCTTCTAACCTGATAGTCTGTCTCATTCCATTGACTAAGGAGAAGAAAACGCGTTTCAAACTGTACTAATGTCTAACATTAGTAGAGTTACTAATGTCTAACATTAGTATAGTTTGAAAAAGTCACTACATTGTATAAAACAAAGTCGCGTTCTCTGGCCATATAGGTATACCTATGTTTGCTCTTTAAAACTCGGAACCTATGCAACCGATTTTGAAGCAGTTTTTTTAAAAGATAGATTGATTGAAGAGGAAAGTTTATAATGTATACTAACATCCCATTGCACGCGTGCGAAGCCGGGCGCGTCGCTAGTAATAATTAATTAGCAGTTAACGACGTACAAACAAACACTTCATATTTAATTAGGTGTTTCGTTATTTCGATAATGAAACATTCGCACCTACTTATTTATATGAATAAGAAGCGGTCCTAAAGATATTACTACAGAGTTCATTATTCTATGCCCTGCAATGAAGAACATCGCACTTTACCGAGTTACAAAGTCCGTTACAAATAAATGACAAAAGAACGTAAGCTACATTTATAAACTTATTAAGTTATGCCTAATTTTGCCCTCCCCTCCACGAGCCCGGATAGCTCAGTCGGTAGAGCATTGGACTTTTAATCCAAGGGTCCAGGGTTCAAGTCCCTGTTCGGGCGGCTCTCTTTTTGTAATTTTAAGTGTAAGGTAAATTGTGTTTTACATTTTTTGTTTAATCACGCTGGATATTTCAAGTCGGTGATAGGCTTATGAAACTAACTCTCGAATTCACAAACGTCAATCAACGATAAGCACGCGCTCACCTGCGCTCACGCTCATGCTGTCCCGTAAAATATCAATAGAACTGAAAGGGACAGCTATACTTCTGAGGGCTGCTCAACGTTGATTTGCGTTTCCGAATTCCGGGGTATGAGAAATAGAAAAAAAACGAAAGTGTTAGGGGACAGATTTGAGCAAAAACTAAAACTACTTTAAATGTAGAAAAACGCATAAGAATTTCATAAACCTTTCATAAATGAATATATCACCGTATTGTACTATGGCAAGTTTTGCTTAAAAGCATCCCATTCTGAGAGTTAAGATAATTAAGGCAATAAAATGTTTATTCAGCTCAAAACCAACCAATCTAAATCAAAAAGATACCTACTTATCATTTTGAAATGCGAATTCTGTGACTGAGTGTGCCATGTCCATTCGAAATTAGTGTGCGAAAAGATGTCATAAGTATACATACAGGGTGACTAAGCAAGCTGTGACCAAATTTTTAAAATAATCTCTTTAGAATAATGTAAGTACGTTACTACGTTTTTTTCGTAATTATCTTCGAACGCAGTGGTTTTTTTTTAACTTTCAAATTATTGTTTAAAGTAAACGTGGTCTCTTCCTACTAACGTGGACTGCTTGAAGAAATCTGTAAAAAGAGATTTCTTTTTACAGATTTCTTAATTTTGTCATTTTGTGTACGAACCAAAAAGTCAATAAATAATTAAGTCAAATAAATCAAAACTCATCGAAAGATAAAAATAAGAAAACTAAACAGAGGATAAAAATATTATGCAAAAAAACTTCACGGAAATCGATCATATTACTTTGGGATAATATTAAAGAATTTGCTGGTACTTTATATTTTCGGCCCTACCCTACAAGCCCCTGTGGCCTAATGGATAAGGCATCGGCCTCCTAAGCCGGGGATTGTGGGTTCGAGTCCCACCAGGGGTAGGTACTCTCACTACCGCATATCTATAGGTTTTTGTTATAATTGGTGTGGTATTTATTAGTTTTATTCATAAGTCTTGTCATTAACGGTAACGTTATGAAAAAAATTACTTACGGTAAAAAAACCTATACAGGGTGGCCCATTTACAGAAGTCCAAACATATTTTTAGGTTTCTTTTTTTATAGAACTTAAAAAAATGTTTGTTCTGAAAAAAAAAATTTTTCGATTTTTTCTTTATTTTTCGATTTTTATATTTATTCCTATTCCCATTCAATCTCATTTAAACACCATTTGAGTTTTCGGACCAGTATGTAGTGTAGTACTTAAGATTTTTAAATGTCTAAATACTACTGTAAATTGTTTCTTCGCGAAATGAATTCCATTTTTATCAGAATATTTTTGAGTTTAATGTTTCTCAACGTTTAATTACGTTTAAAAAAACGCTAGTAATAATGGATAGTGACTACGAAATTTCAGTATGTAGGTATATTTCAAATATGTGATCGCCACTAGTTATCAAAACTATAAAGCATTAAGACCGCCTAAATTGTGAATCATATTTTGTTTGTTATTCTAAAGTTAAAAAATTGAATGAATGGGTCGAATAAAAATCTATGCCTCGTTTGCATGACCTGTTTTTTTATTCAACAATGTGATAGTGATCTAAGGAAAATAAAAGTATGAAGAAAGGCAGTAATTTTCTTGCAAACCGGAAGAACCCCGCTGTTTACGATGCTAAGTTTTGTTTAGACGTGTATTAGGTACATAATCTTAATGTTGTCTGTTTACTACTCTCAATAATACGTATAATAAGCTGTTTATTACGTCGTACAGTCGCTATAAAGAGCAATAGAAATTGTGAAATGCCTTCAATATTGAAATGTCGACCCAGTTTCTGTGGCCGCGGGGTGCCGGCAGGGCTGGGCGTACAATACATGAAACTATGGAATAACCGGTGGTATAGACACACATTATGTGTTCTTCCTGCATACATCATTTAGTGTTACAAGTTCTTAAGTTGAGCTCATGGTAACAAAGTTAATTTAAATTATAATTTATTTTAATTTGATTACTCATGCCTTTTCTTGCGTAAGTTAAAAGTTTAAATCTTAATATTAGCAACAGTGTTCTGAATGTTAGACATAGATTTAAAGACCTGTATTTATTTCATTGTTTTCTGGAGCTGGCAGCCCTATAGTGGGGAGAGGGTGGGGCGAGGGAGCGGCAGGCGACGGTGACAATTAATAATGGCTCGTCATCTATTTTATTACCTAAACTGGACTTAGCCCTATCTAGGTGAAGTGCAATAACGGCGCTAGTGTGGTTACTCAAATTTCGCTTGGGATATTTTGAGTGAGACTGTTCCTTCATACCTATTTGGACATTGGCGCCAAGAGTAAAGCATACGTTTAGGACTTAATTCCAAACAGACTAGTCAGAGGCTAGCTGACTGTTGGTATCGCTGAATGTTTATTTAAATAAATGTCATTAGGCAGTTTTTGAAAAATTAAAAAAATGTTCATGCTGCTTTTGTTTACTTCAATCATTTACTTATACCTTATTACACAAGAAAGTTAAACATCAAGGGGAGAGGACATTCCTTAAAACATTATCTGCTGGTCAATTAGGTAGATATCAGACAGTGAATACATTTTGTTGGTGGTGCAAAAACATTGATGGAACATGTTGCTTTTTATATCGCATTTAGATGCAGATCTATCTTAAAATATAATGTTTAGAATTTCCATATTATTGTTGTATCCTAGTGTCCGTCCGAATGGAGATGACAGCGCCTCTCGCGGCGGGGGGCGGAACGTGCGCGTCACGGCTGTCAGAGCCATGGCGGGACAATACCATTATACCCGTAATAACTACCGTTATCGGATGTCTGGAACACCGATATTTGTTTATTTGTCAGTTTATCACAAGCAACAAGTGTGTGCAGGTCGCATTGGAGCTTTTTGCATTGTTGTGAAATTATAAAAACACTAGCGGTTGCCAGTGACTTCTTCCGCGTGGATTTTTAAACTGTTCACCCTGTAGGTATATGAATTTGAAGTACTGCAGAATGCAGTGATATTGTTCAGATTTCATAGTAGGTATATCTTAAGAAAAAAACATGATATAACTCGATTTGTCATTTTCACGTAATATTAGAACAAAGACTGATAAGTTTAAGTTTTAAGTGACTTTTATTCATACATATTATTTTATTCATACATAGAATGAGTTATTGTAACAAATAAGTAAGAGTAGGAAAGGTCCTATTTTTACTGAATTAAAAAATGTATAAGCTAAACATGTCTGGTTGTTACTACGTGTAACAGAGAGTCAATTTGGGCTGGGCGTGAGAATCCAACCCGTGACCCTTCATTGCTCAACCCTCACTCGTTTCCTATCGTAATGGTATTGCTTACACCTAGATTTTCTTTTTGTAGAAGAGTTATTAAATACTATTTGGCAAACAAAAAACAGAAAAATGCGAACGATTCTGTTCCGAGTGGAGCCGTAGGTGCTGAAGCTCGGCTCAGCGGCGCCACAGCCTCGTAAACCCACCGCGAGATGGCGCTGTACGTTTTATTGCTTGTTTGCACAACAAGCTGTAATGAAGACTGCAATATTGACAGACCATTAATTCGACAGGAAATTGTGCTGAAGCCGCGGTCTGTGCAGGTGATTGTGAACTTTTCAAATTATCCGCGTGCTGTGTGGCTGTTTCCACTTCAAACAGACGGGCTTACGGGGCGAGCGTGCACTCTGGGGATCCAAGTTGAATAAACTCGACACCGTCCGGAGCTTAGATAACGAGTTACCAACCGCTGAATGCACTTAAGTAATCGCGTATGTTTCACAGTTGCTTAGTTCATGTATAGGTAGTAAGTAGTGCGGTAGGTCTGTCAGTTTGCGTTTGCCAGGCACCAACTCCTTGACAAAAATGGTTAGGTAGTTTCGGGACGAAAGCTGGTGTAACAATTTTGGTAGACCTACTACTTGGACTGATAGATCTGCCCAAGTTCTTAAGAACGCCTATTTTTTATTTAAATAAGGCAATAACTGTATTGTGTCAGACACTGCGAATCCTATCCTACTAATATTATAAAGGCGAATAACACAGCTACATCCTAGGCTGCAATTTAAAAAGAAACATTACCTTTTGGTCGTCAACCGCGTGGACTTAACGCGGACAAAGTCGCAGGCGGCCGCTAGTTGGTCTATAAATATTTTGTGGCAATAATCGAGTAAAGAATTCAATGGGTAGAAGTTAAGTTTCAATGGAAGTCAATAGTTCAGACGAAAAATTGAAAAAAATATAGAAAAAGGGGTAACTTTGAAAGTAACTTTCTAAACTAACCCCCGAATTCACAAACGTCAATCAACGCTAAGCACGCGCTCACGCTCATGCTGTCCTGTAAAATGTCAAAAGAACTGAAAGGGATGCATGATCGTGAGCGCGTGCTTGGCGTTGATTGTCTTTTGTGAATTCGGCGGTAAGAATGAAGTTTATAAAATCATACAATTGAATGCGATTTTTTGACAAGATTAAATCCATAACTGATACGTACTTAAATATTTTTTTAGAATTTAAATATTGTTTTCACTGTGTCAGATTTTTTAGTTTTGGCGTCCGCCGGAATAGCCTAAGGGCCGGCGCCCACCATCGGCATCGGCACGCTTCAGGATTTTAAGGTGGCAAAAAGTAATATACTCTAATGTAATGGCAATAAAGTAGAAAATGCCGAAACAGCAGCCTCAAGCATACCGAATGTTATTACGAGAACACATCACGGAAATTTCTACTTTATTGCCATAATGTTAAAGTATATTGCTATTTGTCGCCTTAAAATACTGAAGCGTGCCGATGCCGATAGTGGGCGCCGGCCCTTACAGTTAATCTGAACAAATCACTTGGTTATTATTATTTCGTAAGTGAAGTGAATGATGCATTTAACAAGCGGCAGAGGCGACGAAGGGACGTCGTATTCTATTAATTAAGCAGCGCAGAAAGCATCGTAAAGTTTACGAGGTCTATAATTTAACTATTATTTGTCATCAATTTTATGTGACCTATATCAATTGTAGGTACTTAGGGACTCTTCCGAATGCAAACGTATGAATAAGCCGGATAGACTATATTTTTACGATTCAATTCAAATCCAAAGTTGTCAGTAAATAGTTTTTCATTATTCACTGTTTTCTATTCTTCAAACCATACCGATTTCCTACAGAAGATCTTTATTGTGAATCTGGTCATTTAACAATTCGTAAGTTGTACGTTCTAAATACTATTCTAAGGTTTCATAAATCACTCTCTTATAAAGCAGATCAGCATAAAAGTAGGAGGAAAAAATATGTTGGCCCCAAACCCACACTGAAGTCCACTTTTGCTAGGCGACAGTTCGATTGGCAATCATACCACATCATAATATCGTTAACAATCATTTAACCATTTATCCAAAGACATACAATAGTTGTAAAAAGACGGTAATAGAATGGATAAATGCAAAAAACTATGAGGAAATTGAAAACATGGTACAAGTAATGATAGGGTAGAAACACGAAACACATTTACAGGCAGTACACATACATCCACACGCACACACACATACATTCACATAAATACACACAAACACACACACACACACATAAACAAACGCACGTAGTCCACTTTGGTTCTGGAGTTTAGTACTGGAATATTGTTTTGTAAACCAAGTTATTTTATTTAGATTCTCATTTTATTATTATTATTATTATTTTAGTTTTGTTATTATATAGATACGGTACTTACTCGTAATATATTTCTTAAAATGTTAAAGAAGAGCGGAATCTCCAAACGCAAGCTAAATTATTGCTTAAATGGGGACTCCTAATCATTGTAATGCCTTGATTTTAAGAAACTGAAATAAATATTTTGTATTTTGTATTTGTATTTTACCCTTGCCCATAATTTTTCAAGCTTACATTTTGGCGGCTAGCAAACACGTGCTGCCATCTGTTTTGCTCGCATTTAATCAAACAACATAAACACTGCCCTCTCGCGTCGAACAAACGCAACATCACGTACGTAGTTCGGTGTGCTTAAAAACGGTTTGCTTTCTGCAAAACAGATAGCATAATAAAACATAGTATTCGGTATTTACAAGAGATGGCAGTGTACGCGAAAACAAAAATGAAAACTATTTTGTGTTGTTGTTTAAAATTTTAAGAAGCAAGTTACTTAATACCTATGAATATTACTAAAATACTTAGCTCGTTTGCTGGCCGTGCATTTTGTGCTAAGATTAAATAAATTCGTTCAAAAAAGGTCACAAAGGTCTTCATCATTAAAATCAAACTGAGTTTACCTAATCTACATCTAAATGGAATCCTAACATAGGCAACATGCTTTGTCATGGAGCTCTCTGCGGCAACGCGCGAGTGTTTCAAATGGTGTTACACCTGGTGAGTCTGTAGGCTGCAGTACCAGCCATACATCAGGATCAGGTATGATCACTGATGTTCAGCTACGCACAGCAGGTCTGTTAGTGGTATGGGTTACCCCCTGACCAACATTTTGCGATCTATTACTCAGGCCACCTCGTGCTTCGGAAGACACCCTAAGCAGATAGTTTCAGCTGACGTCATTAAATGTCAGTCTTCAAGCCAAGTCAGAGGACTTGCAGCTCGATTATATCTGACAGTAAGGTTTATCAGTAGCCTTACGAACACGGTTACAAATATAGTTACGTGCAGTGATTTCTGCGCGAGTTGTCGGACAGAAGTGGTCAGTACAGACTCCTTTAGCTTTATGTGACCTATCATAGGCGACAACCTATTTGTTTTGACACAATTACGATAGGTATCTGAAGTGGCCACTCGTATTATGCTTTTTTCGTAGTGTCATAATGTCTTTTAGGTAAATGTGTAGCCGTGAAGAATCCCGGCTACATTCTCGCGTTATTAACTATCTATCAAGAGAAGTCCTTACCTCCAGGTCAAGTTGGTGTGCTTCCACATCTCGCCCTGGACAGCAAACCGCTTCCGCCGCATCCGTCTGCCCTCGTCCGTCTCCCGGTCTGGCCGGCCGCACCTCTTCTGCCGCATCAGCCGCTTCGTGGCTTCGTCCACTTCCCCTGTCACTGGGATGCCTCCAAACTCCTGGAATAGGGAAAGGATGTGTTAGAACTTCTCTTCAGGCGGCTGCTAGACTCAGGAAGAGTGATCGGAAGCAGGAGATTCTGGCCTGGGTGGGGATGTCGTTCCTACCTTCGGCCTTATCTAAAAGCTGGGGTGCTATTCCGGCGGACATCACTTCACATCTCGGTGCTTCACGCTTACTTATATTATCAATACGCTTCACTCTGAATAAGTATTTTCTCTCATTTTGTATGTCAATAATTTTATTAAAAAATATTTTTTGCCTTAGTTCTTTGCTGTCAAACGACCACAGTTCCAGAGAACGAGCTCACTCAACACGAGCGAAGTGAGTTTTGGCGCCCGCCGGAATAGCATAGCTGATAAGTCGCAGGTTGAACCAATTTTTTTCTCTACGAAAGAGTTTGAATGACATTATTGAAATAAGAACCAATGGAGGTAAAACTACCCTCGTCGACTGACAGTTAGGTTTACAGGGTGAATTTTTCAACTGCTGCTTTCAACTTTGTCATTAGCAGGCAATCGAACCCGTTATTTTTTTTTTAAAGTTTCTTCGAACAATCTGAGAAAGTATATTATGTAGTTTCCGTATTTGTTCAAATTGTATAGTTTAGGTCATCCACCCACCCGGTCACCCAAGTTTGACTTAGGTACCTCCTAGCTCTTTAGGTACTACCTACTTGAACATGATATATCTGCACTTAAAGGACTTTATGGGCACTTTAGTTCAAGAGCGTAAATATTTACCAAATTCACTAACTTTAATCAAAGTGAAGCACCCTTTACAAGTAAAGAAAGAAAGTGAAGAAACAAAATTTGGATATGGACGTTATGTTAAGAAGAATGTGTGATATAGGGGAGCCTTCCACACACAGTCCCACAGCAGTTGCTATAGTTTGGTTGAAGCCCTATTATTTAAGCTAGCTTGCTAGCTTGAATTGACTATTCCTACAATATCTCATTGAAGTATGCGAAGTCATGATTAGTGTGAAGGTAAGTTGGAAGTTAGGCAATTACTTGACAAAAAAGGGTTAGGTAAAGTGCTTACTTGCAAAGTTTTGATAGCAATTCTGAAGTCGTCTTCGTAATCTTTGGCCTGGTCCCCCATCAGCAAGTTGGCCATCTCCAGCCGACCTCTCTTCAGGTAACCAAACGACTCCAGGTAGCTTCTCTGGAAATAAAGAAAAAGAACATGTTTAGTTAAGATTTTATACCGATACATTTTATTTATGAAAGCGTCGTGGACTAGTGGTTAAGTTTGTTAGGCTCTGAGTTCAAATGTCGGTCCTAATTCGCATGGTAAATTAATTGGTAATTATTATGGTTATTGGGGCTAGATGACGCTTTGTAGGATAATGTCCAATCATGTATTTTCATTTATGCCATTTTATAATTAAAACAAAAAGAACACCAAAACAAATGTCAACCAAAAGACAAATGTCACACACACACATAGTTTGTTTTATAATTTATAATGTAGTAGATACGTAATTTGCTTATTTAAATTTATAAATGTACATTTTGTTAAGGAAGAGTGACTGATTCTGCCACAGGTGCCATGGCACTTAAAAGAAAGAGTCCATCTCTGCATAGCCATTTATAATTATTGTTAAAGAAATAAATATTTTACATTTTTTCAACCACGGCTAAATACGGTAGTCTATTTTTTTTATTTAATTTTTAGTTGTGACAGGTCCATAAAAACAGTCGCCCTAGTTAGACCACAGTGATGGGAAAGAAGAATCGGGGTCCCATTATGTATTTTACGAATAAAAAATTACGTCAATGCATTTGAAAGTCCTCATTAAAACCTAAACAAACTCCATTCGCTTGGCCAAACATCCTTCTTTTACTTTTAAATTCACCCCACTGGGCTCAGGCGACAATGGCTTAAATTGTAAATAGATGTCTGTGTAACTTTTTTTAAGAGAACATTATAAACTTTAGTAGCACGGTCACAGTAAACGTACGCCGCGAAGATAAACAGGAGGGGAATTTAAAGACCCTTACTTAAGAGAGCCTCAATTCATATTTAAATTTGATTTAAAAGTCAATATTTTACTATAAACTAACCAGACCAACGAATATTATGTCTACTCCGATCCGCCATTTGGCAAGTTCAAATCATTTTGGAAAAAAAAAATGTTAGTAATTCCAGTTCCAACTTTCCAAAACGTGTAGACGAACCTAAAAAATCAAAATATTGTAACACAACGTAAAATCAACATGCAAACCTTGAAAGCAAACCCCGCGGCAAGCCGCCGACGTTCATGTAAAAGTTCCCAAGAACACCAATAGATGGCGTTGGCAGTAACTTAGCTCGCGCAAGCATTGTGTTTTAGATTTTGTACTAGATCTCACCGTACTCGTAAATATTTAATTGAATCGGAGTTCGATCTAAATTCAGTTCTGGTTCTCGTATGCAGTTACACTGGAGTTGGCTTGCAAGCTATTGCACCATTTCTAGTTAACTGCCTCGACACCTCTTTTTGGTTTTGCAATACTTTTTGAATGTAAAGGCACTGAGCTCGTACAATTAAGCCATTAAGTTGCGCTGCTCAGTCCACACTACATTGTATCTGTATTGATACTTAATACAGATCTTCACTACCACACTCCCCTGGTTTTACTTGGCTACTTCACCGCGCACCCCTTCCTCACCCGGACTCCCCGTATTACAAATTGGCGCCCAACGTGGGGCATCTTCGTTCGAAGAACGGATTAAACTTCCCGCCCAAGAACAGAAGATTCCAAGATCCCATCAAACCCAAGTTCGGACGGAAGATTACGTCATGTTCGGAGACTAGGTGTGTTGGAAACAGAAGAAGAAGATCAGAAGAAGATGATGAAGATCATGTTTACGGACAAGACTGCTGTACACCTGCCTGTTCTTTGATGCAGAACTTCGTACCCGGACCACTTTGTCTCTTCTATATTCTGGACTCCAGAACAGAAGAACACAGAAGCAATGATGCAGTTTTGGTCCAGGGGGAGAAAGAGGACAATTGTGTACAAGAAGAAGTACAAGTGATGTCAGAAGTGAACAGCACGCAACCAAAGCGTGGACCTGGTCGTCCTCAGAAGAACGCTCTCTAATTCATCATCCTGGCTTCTCGTCGGGACGCCTATCGAAGCCAGAGGGGGAGACTGTAACACAACGTAAAATCAACATGCAAACCTTGAAAGCAAACCCCGCGGCAAGCCGCCGACGTTCATGTAAAAGTTCCCAAGAACACCAATAGATGGCGTTGGCAGTAACTTAGCTCGCGCAAGCATTGTGTTTTAGATTTTGTACTAGATCTCACATTTAATTGAATCGGAGTTCGATCTGAATTCAGTTCTGGTTCTCGTATGCAGTTACACTGGAGTTGGCTTGCAAGCTATTGCACCATTTCTAGTTAACTGCCTCGACACCTTCTTTTTGGTTTTCCAATACTTTTTTGAATGTGAAGGCACTGAGCTCGTACATTTAAGCCATTAAGTTGCGCTGCTCAGTCCACACTACATTGTATCTGTATCGATACGTAATATAGATCTCCACTCCCACACTCCCGCGTGTTTTACTTGGCTACTTCACCGCGCACCCCTTCCTCACCCGGACTCCCGTATTACAATATTAGATTTCAATGGTTTATTATTGGAAAAATGATGCGTGATTCTACGAAAAATTGAAACTAAACGGTGCCAATATTTTAATGTTTACATGCAAATGCATGAACCTCAAATTTATTGGTATGATACCCTATATACTCGTAGATGTGGGGCGCAGGACAATTAAAAAAACCCTACTTTAAACGACGTAGTTAAATCCTAAGCTAGTACTCATAACACGAATTTACACAACACAACGTTCTTGTAGAAAACATGCAGAGCAAGTCAAATCTAGACGCAGTTACAAACAAAATGTTAATCAAACGACATTATTTTGTTTTTGTATTCGTCTATTCACCCTTCATTAGTTAAAAAACCGTATCTACACAACCAATTAAGACGTCTTTATGTGCGAAGGCGCCACGCCAACTTCACCGACGGCGTTCAAACAAGACTTTGTTTAGCAATCTCTATTATACCTTAACTTATCTTAGCTGCCGTCCTGTGTAGGCACGTATTGTTTGCATTTATACCTGTTTGAAAAGGACCAAAGCAACTTGGATGTCAAGTGGGACAGTTTAAGGTAAATTAAGGCAATTTCGGCCCATTTACGGTACCAGCAACCGCTTTATGGAAGCTTAGGTAAATTGATATCTTAATTAATTACAGTTAAGCTTTAGGTTATGGTAACGGCGGGGCAGGGGGTGCGAGGAATCCCCGGGTGAGATCCGGCTGCCAACACCGACGACTCGACCTGGCAACATACAACGCTCGCACTCTGAGGCTTGACGCGAAACTCGTAGAGTTGGAAGAGGCAATTGGTAAGTTACATTGGGATATTATTGGGTTATCTGAAGTCCGAAGAGAGGGGGAGGACTCGATAACCCTGCAATCCGGTAACTTACTATACCACCGGGAGGGCGACCAACAGTCCCTAGGTGGTGTCGGGTTCATCGTTCACAAGTCCCTTGTCAACAACGTGATAACTATCGGAAGTGTTTCGAGCAGGGTAGCGTACCTGATACTCAGAATATCAAAACGATATTCGCTGAATGTCATCCAGGTCTACGCTCCGACCTCGAAACACGACGATGTCGAAGTGGAGGCTATGTATGAGGAGATCTCTAAAGCCATGCATAGCCATAAAACCCACTACACAGTTGTGATGGGGGATTTCAATGCGAAGTTGGGGCAACGTTGCGGTGATGAGCTGAGAGTGGGGCAATTTGGATTTGGGCAACGGAACACTAGGGGCCAGATGCTGGCAGACTTCATGGAGAAGGAGAATCTCTTTATGATGAACTCCTTCTTCAAGAAGCCCGTAAGCCGCAAATGGACCTGGATCAGTCCGGACGGTAGGGTCAAAAACGAGATCGATTTTATCATGTCGACGAAGAAGCATATATTCAATGATGTCGCTGTGATCAACGCTATTAAGACAGGAAGCGATCACCGCATGGTCAGAGGCACATTGAATATCGACATAAAGCATGAGAGAGCGCGACTGATAAAATCCACGCTCCGACCAATGCCGGCTCAGATTCAAACCCCCGAGTGCTTTCAGCTCGAGCTTCAAAACCGCTTCGAAGCCCTTGAGAACAGCATGGATGTGGACGATCAATACAACATGGTGGTGGATACTGTACGTACGGTAGGGTCCAAGTACTTTAAAACCCGCCGTACAAAGTCAAAGAAACTCTCCAGCCAGACTCTCCTACTCATGGATCAGAGAAACGAAATGAGGCTACAGAACTCAGCGGATGCCCTTCGTTATCGGCAACTCAATAGACAGGTATCGAAGTCTTTGACGAGCGACCTTCGCCAATTTAATACCCAGCGTATTAAAGAGGCCATTGAGCGGAACAAAGGCTCCAAAGTGTTCGCCAGAGATCTGTCTATTGGGCAAAGCCAACTGACGAGGCTGAAAACTGAGACAGGTAGCATCATTGAGTCAACACCTGAAATCCTGAGAGAGATTGAGAGTTTCTATGGACAGCTGTATTCCACTCAAACACCTGTTGAAAGCAAGGCTAAAGACCCTAGAACCAAGCTTACCCGACACTATACCGAAGATATCCCGGACGTCAGCCTGTACGAGATTAGGATGGCTCTCAAGCAGCTTAAAAACAACAAGGCGGCGGGTGATGACGGAATCACAACAGAGCTTCTGAGAGCGGGCGGCCAGCCGATACTCAAAGTCCTCCAGACGCTCTTCAATTCTGTCATCCTCGAGTGCAGAACGCCAAAGGCATGGGGCAGAAGCGATGTGGTGCTGTTTTTCAAGAAGGGTGACAAAACTCTCTTGAAGAACTACAGACCCATATCGCTTCTGAGCCATATCTATAAGTTGTTTTCGAGAGTCATTACGAATCGTCTCGCCCGCAGGTTTGACGACTTCCAACCTCCCGAACAAGCCGGGTTCCGAAAAGGCTATAGTACCATAGACCACATTCATACGCTGCGGCAAGTTATACAGAAGACCGAAGAGTATAACTTGCCACTTTGCCTAGCGTTCGTGGACTATGAGAAGGCCTTTGATTCGATTGAGACCTGGGCAGTGTTGCAGTCTCTCCAAAGGTGCCAAATAGACTACAGGTACATCGAGGTTCTTAGGTACCTATACCAAAACGCCACCATGTCGGTCCGATTACAGAACCAGAGCTCTAATCCGATCCAACTACAGCGAGGCGTGAGACAAGGAGACGTTATCTCTCCAAAATTGTTCACAGCTGCGTTGGAGGATATTTTCAAGCTTCTGGACTGGAAAGGACGCGGCATCAACATCAATGGCGAGTACCTAACACACCTGCGATTTGCCGATGATGTAGTTCTTATGGCTGAGACCTTGGAAGACCTGAACATAATGCTCGAAGATCTCGGTAATGCTTCTCAAAGAGTGGGTCTTAGGATGAACATGGACAAGACGAAAATCATGTTCAATGCCCATGTTGCACCCGCTCCAGTTAACGTTGGGAACATTACACTCGAAGTTGTTGACCACTATGTTTACCTGGGACAGGCAGTCCAGTTAGGTAAGTCCAACTTCGAGAAAGAGATCTCTCGTCGAATCCAGCTCGGATGGGCAGCGTTCGGGAAGCTCCGGCATATTTTCGCGTCCGAAATACCTCAGTGTCTCAAGACGAAAGTCTTTGACCAGTGTGTGTTGCCAGTGATGACATACGGGAGTGAGACGTGGTCGTTCACTATGGGTCTCATAAGAAGGCTCAAAGTCACCCAGCGAGCAATGGAGAGAGCGATGCTTGGTGTTTCCCTGCTTGATCGAATCAGGAATGATGAGATCCGCAGGAGAACTAAGGCAACCGACATCGCTCGAAGGATTGCATCGTTGAAGTGGCAGTGGGCGGGACACATAGCGCGGAGAACCGATGGCCGTTGGGGCGGAAAGGTTCTCGAATGGCGACCGCGTACCGGACGACGTTCCGTGGGCAGGCCCTCCACAAGGTGGACCGACGATCTGGTTAAGGTCGCGGGAAGCCGCTGGATGCGGACAGCGCAGGACCGATCGTTGTGGAGATCCTTGGGGGAGGCCTATGCTCAGCAGTGGGCGTCGTTCGGCTGACATGATGAAGCTTTAAGTAAAATGTTGTCGTAGATGTGAATTTGTTTAGTACGATAACGTAAGGTACCTAGTTTGTTGGAATAGTAAAGTTTTACTTTATCATGATGAATTAACTTTACTACTGAACGCAGGTGGCAGGTTCGATTCCTACCTAGGAAACATTTACTTCACATTAATTATTGTGTGGTTTTTCTACGTCTGGATGACTGTGTCATCTATTTTATTATTTATTAACGTTTATACGTTAGTAAATAACAGTACAAGTCAGTACAGTCTCTGACATCTACAGTCAAAGCTCTACAACAACATAGAGACATTTAATTATCATTGACGTCGAAAGGTCGCATTTAGCGTCGTTGATTTAGTAAAACTCGTATTAATTTGAAGTTCGAAATCACATTGTAATATGGTTGTTTTTTAAATGGTCTGAGATATGAGGGTCAGAAAATATACTTTTTTAATAACCCTTTCTTTGATTCTCTGTAATCGGATTAAAATTAAAGCGAGACTAATAAATTGTGCTCCACAAATAAAACAATAATTTACGATGTTCGATAAGTCGATTCTTATTTCGATTATTCATCGATAGGAATTCCCCGTAAACAAATGTCGGGAGTAATAAATTTCCCGAATTAGCAAAACATCTGTGTTTCGGTCAGCGCCCTCTATTGCTCAGGCCCGCAGGTGTAAATCATCGGCTCGATCGCTTGAACCCATAAAATAATGCAAATGCGCCAGTAATTGGGTTAATACAGTCCAATGGAATTGGAATCGTGTTAATTTGAGAGCCATTTTCATTAAAGTTTACTATCAATTTGATATTAATTGGTCACATTGGCAGATTGGAATCGGACTCAAAGAGCTTAGAACTATTTGGTTAATTATTCAATTTCACTCGGCTTTGATTGTAACTGCAAATGAAAATCCAGGTGTTCATTTGTGACAATAAAAGCTTCAACAAAGAAAAGTTTGAATAAATTATTTTATAGGTTTTAATACCTATAAAAACACATCGCAGAGAATAAATAAATTTGTTAACAATGGGCATTTTTCTACACAGCGCCGTCTAGCCACAAACTAAGCGAAGTTAGTATTATGAGGTACTAGACATTTACAACACCGACGTAATACATAAGTACATACATGTTCATGCACTCAAATAAGGATTTGTTCTGTGCTAAAATCGAACCTGTCATCTGAGTAGCTAACTCCTTCAAATATAGGGAATTTTCGAAGCAGGTAGAGATTGTCTTAGCTGAAATGACGCGCCCATAACCGCATCTACGCAAACAAGAGTGCTTTTTTGTATGCGTGGATGCATGGAGGATGGATGGTGGAGGGCGCATCATTTTAGCTTAGACGATCTCTAGTAGGAGGCAGTATATAAATATAACTCCGTGTAAGCAATGGTCGATTGCCTAACGACCGGTGTCTGACACTTTCAATTTGTGCTACCAATGAAAGTTACACAGCTGGTGAATTAATTCGTAGTATTGTCCTTTTTAATGTATGCTTACAGACATTAACGATGGTGAGTGGTGACAGAAATGTTAATTATTACCTGTTTGTTAAACTACGTGATTCATTCCCGGAGTTATCTGATGTAACGTGTTTGACATACGCTGCTGAGCAAAGCAGTCACAATTTGACTGACTGATTTGCTAAACCTAGTCCGGATGATGAGCTCGTGGTTTCGCTGGGCACTGATCCTGACTAGATACTAAGCCATCGGTTCAATACCCAGTTATAAAACATACTAATAATTAAAACGTATACGTATTGTTCACCAAAACTGCTAAATTAAAAAAAAAGGTTTCAGTAGTTTTTAAAGAAAATGGTTGGAAACAAAAGACACAGAATTTTAAACGACGACTTCCATGAAATAAAAAAGTAATCTTACAATGGTGTGTGAAGCGATAAACGCCGTGACCATACCATCGACCACACCACACCACACCTTTTAATGACCAGATTATAGGCGAGCAAAAAATCCAGGGTCACACATCCTGACATTGACCTTTTTAATATTGCCCAGTTTGGGAACATTGTTTACTGTCTCATAAAATATTTTTATCAAAAACAATTGGGGAATCACAGTATTTCATTTATGTTCCGAAGCTTTTGCATGTTCTAAGCTTTATCAAAGTCAAAGTCAAATCATTTATTGCATTTCATGTATGTTATACAAGGTGGAATAAAATTGGTTATAGTACATCATGATACCTGTTAGGCATAGCAACATAAATATCTAAAATTGTGAACGTGGTTCGGATCATATTGCACTCATAATATTTTTATTTTCATAGAATTCATTTAGGCTATAATCATATATTTAATTAATATTTGTTTCATCATCTTTAAAAATAAATTTTTATTGGCTTCTAAAGGTAGGTGATTATGTATTTTTATAGCTAATCCCAATCAATCAAATTTATCAATCGGTACAGAGGAGACAAATGAGGTCCTTGGATGTAGGGCACGGTCGGGTCCGAGGTTCGCGTGACTCCTCCCATCCTGCTTGTAATTAATTGACAAATCTCCGTCATTAACCTGGGCTACTTCCAGACCATTATTGGTGTTTAATCGTGAGCAGATCAGGTCAATGAGCGCTTTGTATTTGCGGAGCTTTTAAGGTTGTCCTACTTCCTTCTTATTTATACTGTAGCTATGGCCCGCAGGTCAAGTTAGTTGAGTATGTACAAATAACAAAAGTTTTGTTAAATACCTACCTAAGAAATAATATAATGTACAAATATTTGCGAGCTGCTAACCATGGGAGTTTTAACAAAAATATAATATAGAGCGTTCCTAAACTATTCTGTTACCTTTAGCTAGTATGCCAAACTAAGCCGTTACACTTGGCCATACATACATATACGAATAGCTGTAACGTAATAAATAACTAATTTATGAGTTTATGGGCAAAGGGCACGTTGGTGTCCTTAAGTCATAGTTTACTTGCTCCGGATCAGAATCTGGGGAATACTCTCTCGAGGTAAGTGACCGCAATTTCAGCAAAACTAAGTACTTATCTGTACAATAATACGTAATATTGCATTTACCCATTCATTTTAATAAAACTTGGATGGAGTTCCGGTCAGGATTTGAGCAGCAAGGGCGATCGTTCACTAATATTCATCATTGCTCAATATCCATTATGCTATTTGGTGAAAGTGTCCTAACCATAATAATTTGTTTTAAAATCAATTATACTATTACTGGCGGAAAAAGACAATTTATTTGAATTTGATATTATGTTTGTTGAATTGCCATCAGCTTTCCCCACCACCGTCATCACAGTGCCACCCTATTGCAGCAGTCATCTCGTGGTAATCAAGCTATGCGAGGGCACAGAAGGGGTGGCTAGATGAACTGCACTACCCCACTGACATCAGCTGTCATCAGGCACGTCATTCCACGGCTGGATATGAATATAAATGATGTGTGACTTGAGTGAGGGAGTTTCGACTTTGCACGTGAATGATGGACGTTAGAAATTAATGATAATATTTTTTTTTTAATTCTGATTATATGGGTGGTTGAATAATAATGACATTCGATTTTTATTTTTAATATATTAATATACGATAACTCTCAAACTTTGGCAGGCTACTAAATGTATGTAACTCAACTACGAAATGTCTTCAACCCATAGGCCTTGTGACACACTTTACATTTTCTGAAAGGACTTATGCAAAATAGAACATTTCAACTGACAAATTTTATTATTGCGGTCCACTATACGGTAAAAATTAAAAGCTGCGAGTTTTTTCCCGGCACCATCAGTGTGCTGATCTTAATGCACTAAAGCTTTCATGTCATTCAAAAACATTAGTGGCTGACCAGAAGCCCTTACATAATTAGCTGGAGCTCGCTAGTTATTTCGTTAATGAATTACTCATTAAGCCGAAGTCTCAAATGGTGAAGGCTGTAACAGTTGAATGCTGATTGAATGTCAGTTAATAGGTCAACTAGTCACCATCCGTCATCCGCTGGCATCTGTTCGGGTAACGATAATGTGACATAAGTGACATAACGACGCGTAACCCTCGTGCGCCGGAGTTGAGGCCGCCATTTGTCAGAAAACAAAACTTGCTGTCATGTTTTTAATAATTGTACACATACATCATACTTTCATGACCATATTCCAAACGAGTTGGATAGAGGCACACTGATCATTGCTGTCTTCGTGAACGGAACATTCAGAAGCCCATTCATTTCGCCGAAGGAATTTCAGCCCAACGTGGTTATCCGGGTTGCATGGGTTTTTTTAGCGGTGATTTCTCAGCGCCGCCGTAGGGTTAAGCGGTAATTTAACAATTGTGATTTTACTATAATAAATATCTCAAGTAACAACTATAAATAACTCAACTTAAAACGTTGTTGACATTTTTTTTTTGATTTGACAATATTTTGAATTTTTATTTTTTGACATGATTTATTTTATTTTTTATTGTGTTGAAGATCTCAAACTGTACATACATTACATGTATTTTAAAATTTTATGAAGAACTGCAATGTGTTTTGAGAAATAAATAATCTATCTATCTATTGAACCTGTTTTTAAATCAATTTCAAGTAATACCTTTGGAGAAAAAAATTGATCAGTTTTTCATTGCATTCCCTAATGTCTTTTGGCTTTTCCTTTTCTCCTTTAGCATGTAGTTCATGTCATCTCATCTTATGCCTCCTATCATTATTTTCAAAGTGTATATATCATTATGCCCAAAATTCTAATCTAAATGCGATTGGAGAACAATACGGGATGCATTTGAATTTCAAATCAGCTGGTGACACGCGAAATTAGGCGTAAGTAATTATTGTGGCAATTGGAACTTCGATGGAGATAACGTCACATGATATATGATATTCAAATACTATTTTTAATTTCATGTAAGGGTACATAAACGGCCTATTTACGTCCCACTGCTTGGCACAGGCCTCACCTCAACTATAAGGTGGAACGAGCCATACTCCAACACGCGGTACCAGTGCATAATGCGGTGTAAGGTTAGTGAGCAACCTTATTGTCAGATGTTATCAAGCCGCCTAAAGGCCTCTGACTAGGTCTTACCTACAGATCAGCGACGATGTCAGATCTAGCGATGTCATCCGGGACCAACTGCTTAACGTACCTCCACGAACGTACTAGCACGGAGATGCTCGAAACACACAACACTCAAATTCAGGCGGGGTGGTCATCCATCCCATTTACGACCCAGTGTGTGTTGCTTTATTACAGCGATCATCGCCGATACATACGTAGAATGTATGAAATTATCTGAAATATCTTATACCAATCTCATTGAATCTGAAATAATCCAAACATGGAACTAATCTGAGCTTGTACCTTGCTTGTCTCATGTGTTCATAAATACACACATAGATATAACAGAGTTAATACAACAATTGTAATAAGTACAAACTGATGCAAATATTCGATAGAATCTACGCAAAATAATTAGATCCAGGAAGAAACGTTTAAAGTGTTTATTGACAACGAATAAATTGATTTATTCGGAATACCTACTTACCGTCATTTTCCTCAAATAGTGTGTCACATTTAACAAACAAACCAAGTCAGGTTTTACCGTAATTATTGTGTCTACTTGAATATAGAAGATCACCTTACGTCAATGCGTATAGGTAATTTTCCAAATGCGATTTTACGCCTGACATGCCACACACTATACCTCATGTCTTAAGAAGAGCAATGGAATTTGCTAATAAGTGTGCTTTTAAACTTTTATGTTTTTTAGTAAGTACGTATACTATTTTTATATCAATGCTTCGAAAAAACGCAACCTGCCAAAAGCAGGAAGTTCATTAATTTTGAACCAGATACTTAAGTCTCAGACAAAACTTGCGCTTTGTGCAAAGGAGATTCGTTGAAGACAGATTAATTGAAGATTTGAATGTTAATTACCCAGTTTGTGTAGTGGTCGTCTTGTTCTGAGGTCAGTACCGCTGCAGGCCCTTGTAAAGTTTGCCATAATGTTAATAGTAATTGGAATTCGATTGCAATCGAGTTTCTAGTGAGTGGCGAGCGTGGCGAATGACAAGCATTGAAAGTACTAACTGCCCGCTTGTTACAGGAAATCAGCGATTTGTTTCGTTCCACTTAGGGATCATACATAAATCTTTAAGATTACTTAATTCATTATTCAGAAATGGCAGTATCACTTTTTACTATCTATAGTTTAAAGAACTATTCATCTACTGTTTTATAGAAATAGAAATAGAAAGAAGTTTATTTGGTACAAACACATACACATTTCAATTTACAAAAAGAAAGATTTTAAAGAGTTCTGCTTAAAAAAAGTGGGAAGCCTTGTAGATCTGTTAGTAGGTATTTTGATTTTATGTAACAAGTTTGTTTTGTTTGTTTTTATCTTTTATGTTGCGATGGCCAGATGTAATAAACGTTTTTTTCTTTCTTTATTTCTTTCTCTAGATCGTCTGAAGGGCTTAGGGGCCTTTGTCTGATATAAACATAGATATGAGAGTTTTCACTGAGTGAAAGTGACAGAGTGCAATCTTCTGGGTAAGTAATTAGATTGATCTGCTATTCCTGCAGCCATAAAAGTATATATATACTCTAAAGGTCATATTTTTAGGAATGTTTTGTAGCTGTGTTGCTTTAACGTTTATAAGTGAATTTAAACAGCGAACTGAAACACTGGAAAATTGGGACGCTTATTCCAACCTAAATGAGTCAGAAGATTTAGATTAGGTAATGGTGTTTTGTCGCTGATAATGTTCATGTGTTATACTCAAATAAAACATAATTCTAATTAAATTTAAATAGTTATTTGGGATTGATAAAGACGTCGATAAGGTGAAACTTATCTACTTTCACTTGATTTTCGTCTAACACTGTTCTGTAATGGTTAGGAATAAAAATAGAAGTTCCAATTTGCATGAGTTACTTCTAATAGGTAAACAGTTTGATAAAGAAGGCACGAAACGCATTTCTCACGCGCGCGTCCATTTCGTATGCGCAGGACAGCGCCGCGTCCGACCGGCGCAGTCGCAGCAGTCACGAACCACTCCAATGTTAGTTAACTCGTAGACTTGAAAATAAGAATAACACTAAACTGTCAGGTGACCATTTTTGTTAATTTCATTTGTGATATTGGATTAGCCCTTAGAGTCTTCCATAAAATGACGTCCACTGCTGAATAAAGGCCTCCAGGTTTTAAGCAGCCTGCATCCACTGCAATCCTGTGACTTCTGTCAGGTCATAGCATACTAAGCATCACGTCAACTTTTGTAACCTTTTGTAACATTCATTCCTGCTGCGAGTAAGTGATCTTCGAGAGTAGTGTATACCGCAATTCTAAGCCTATGGGTTTGTCCATATCAGTTACAGTTTATTTATTGTCCGACATAACTAGTCTTACAAAGACGCAAAGCAGGACAACTTTAGAAGAGCTTCTGTATCAATAAATAAATCAACTGATAAATAATCAATTAAAATACAATAAAGGCAATATTAATAACAAATAAGTACAAATACAGACGACAGTTGAATAATGATAGCAAACACTGCATGCCTGCATAATCTGCAAAATAGGCAAAGGACATACCCCCATAAGGGCATTCCACCAAGTCTAGTTCTTTGCATCTGCCGCCATCAGCTACTAGAGGAAGATCTCCGCTAGATTTGACTTAATTACTGCCGGTTTTGATGTCAAAATTACTATTTATTGCATGTAGCAATATCAGGTTATCAAGTTTATTCAGGACGTACAAATGATGTTCATTTAAAGATAGGAAACCCAGAAAAAACATTGGGGCTTGTTTAGAGCCTGAACATTGGTGGAACAATCTGGCTGCCAGGTTAAATATACCAGAAAAATTCGGCCGATCTGATAATGGTCTCGGTAGCACAGTGGTTAGTGCAGCCACCCGGAATGCGGAAAGACGATAGTTCGTGTCCCGTTCGTGCCCAAGACTGCAAGCTTTTTTTTGGGTTTCCTTTATTTAGTAAGAAGATAATGCATTATCCCTGATACTAAAATGAAAATAACCTAATGTTTATTCAATTTAAAAGTATGTAATTTGAAACATTTATTTGCAAGAATGTACTTTACATGTTATTCAATAATGAAATTAACTTGTTCAAATTGATTTACATAATAATAATAAATACAGCTAGAATATCTTATTCCAAACTTATTATTAGTAACTTTACTTGCTTGTACACTAGGAATCAGAAAATGCAGTATTTAACGATGTAGATAATAACACCCTGATATAAAACACATATTTTTACCCTACGACCTTCAAACAAAAAAACTTTTGAAAATCTGGTACAATATACTTTCAAATTGGCAAATCAAATTAACCAAACCAACATAGAAACTCTAACAGACGTGATATTAACCATGATAAACAAAATCTACATAGAGTTCAATAACTAGCTTTCTATGCACTTGTAATGTCGGTCCCTATCTGATGAGTTTCCTACTTCCACGCCAAACACGGAGTTCACCGACCTGCAGGTTTCGTCGATCTGTATCAGATCACCGACCCTAGTCCGTTAGTCCCTTAGAGGGACGTGTGGTACAATAAAGGAGTGCCGATGGGAGGTCTTCCCGTGCCCGATATGGAGCGTCCCCGACTGGGGTAACCAATTGATCGGATAAAACCGGTAAAGTCCGGATTTTAAGGGTTGAAAGCGATTCATTCAGGATTTTAATCAAAACTACAAAAAAACAAAAGCCTTGATACGTGCAATTCCTATAATGAGGTGGCGCGATCTATATTCCAACATGCGGGCTCAGTGCAGAGCAATGGAAGAGTGTCAGTGTAGTAAGGTTAATGATAAAAATCGCTGTCAGATAGAATCAAGCTTCACGACTGGTATCTAACAATGTTAGCCAGGACCAACTCTCTCGAAGCTTGAAGATGCTCACTAAAAAGCATTACAAAATTTCAGGCGGCGTCGTCAACTTTACTGACCTGGCTTGCATTTCTTTACCATGGCTATCGTTACCGATCCTCTAATCTAGATTGAACCACGGGTACCATAAATATGAACGTTTTTAAATGACAACCACTTTTATTAGGGAAAAATAAAATGTTTCAAATTAAACAAAAATTAAAACAACCTCATCATAATTTACTAAGTTTCATTCTTTTCAAAAGGCCGGATTTGTTTACTTATGTCAGAATTTTTAAAGGTTGCAGCCGGCTTTTGAATGTGAAGCATGGTAACCCTATCCCCGACACACGCATCCCTTGACGGAATCGGACTTGCTCGAGAAGCAATTATTACTTTGAAATTAAGTTGACTTTGATCATGTGAAGAGTTTTGTGGCGTATAAGAATATAATCGGCTCCGAAAATAATATAAATTAGATAGGTAGGTATACCGATACAGAAAAGATTGCCTCCGTGAAAATATTTCAACCAGTATTTTGAAGTATTCCGTTACTCAACAAAAAGTTCTAAAGACCACTCAAAGACAAACGCGCCATTTACCCATATCACCCATATAATCGTATTTACTATGAATATTATCAATGGATGAGAGGTACAAGTAACAAACACTCAACCACAAATCTTCAAATATTTTCAAATATGTTTGCACTTTTCAGTGAGAGAATCAATCGCGTGACCCTTGTCTTAAATGGATAAAACGGAAATCCTGTTGAATAATTATTCTGCTACCTAAATGATACGTTTAGAAAACTAACCTATATAATTTGTGTCGACATTTAATAACAAAGAAAAGGTAAACACGTTCGCTAAGTGTCCCGAGTGCAAGCGTTAGTCGCTTGTTATTTTTAATTTATAGCGATACATATTTCTTTGTGCAATTCATGGTGCAACCGGGTTGCCATAACAGTCTGTCGTCGGCTAACGTACAAGGCGGCTGATTCACCGTCTCGTTACCTATTACAACGTCAGCTACCGCCTTTGTGGTAATTTGTACCAACAAAGCAGATCTGCAATATACAACGCCATTGTCTGAAATTATCACAACTAAAAGCGAGTTTGGCTAGGACAGGAATTTTGATACCTACCTGAATTTCAAGTTTTAGTCGGGTTAGAACATTCAGTTCAAAGTGCTATTTCGTCACAAGAATAATAGGCGCTATTGTATTATGGCTGCGCTAGTAAATTTATTTAGACTTTTAAATAGTGCAATTCTAGTCACCCAGTCAAAAGTTAGAAAGGCAAATGTTGATCTCGTCCTGTGTCTGTTAAGTAGAGCTTGTTCTGTGTGTTGAGCTGTTCAGATAGCGATTTTTTCACATAATAAAAGGACAACTTTAAATCCATCATCAAGACAGGATTGTCGAATATTTGATAGCAAGGCAATGATAAGTAGCAGCGGTATGAACAACACTGTCAATTCTTTGCTCAGGTACACGAAAAGTTTTGATTTCGGGTGAAACTTTTTTAGCACAAGTAACCTATTTTTATTATAATATCATTGATAAATGGGTAATTTGCCGGGCGTGGCCAGCGATGCTATGGGTAGGCACCAAAGATGAAGCAATTATAATACAGTCGGTATTACCTACCCAGATCAGATAACCATACTTCGCTTAATAAGTGTTTATGCACTCGTCGCAGTACCAAGAAGACCTACATTAACTCTAAATATACCTACATTGACTCAATCTGGTTATGAAATGATGTTATATCTTTATTTAGCGTAAACCGATATCGTAAAAAAGTAATGTTAAGCAAACTTAACGCTTATCCGTATAAACAACTGCTTACGGGAATGTTTACTGTCCACATAAATAATATATCAATTCGGAAGCTAATGTAACTTATTGGAGTAATAAATACAAAACTGTCCTTTGAAACCCGTAAAAAGTAATGTGGAAGCAATATAGCAGTTTATGGCGTCGGGCCCAATATTAGTGTTTGCTCTGCGCCAATAACTGAAGCTGAAGTCAGCCCTTTCGTCCGACGAAAACGCTTGCCACATATTATCACCTTAGAATTTTGTTACAAAAGTTTATAATCTTCGTCACTTATTAAACGTTACGCAAACAATAGGAATTTGATTTTGATGGTGACCGACCGCGGTGAAAGACTTAACATTTATATGGACACGTGCATCGCCAGGGGATCTTTTTCTGACACTGTGGGTAGGTAATACAAAGGTAGATTTTTGAAGAAGAACCAACAATGTCCTATTTTAAAAGTTGTCTGGGCATTTTGCCTCAAAATAAACTTAATTTCTGTTCTAAACATATACTATTTAGATATTCACCCAAAACAAACACTTATGTCATGAATGTTTATCTTGGTTATTATCGAACCCACGACCTTCAGCCTTAAATGCCGCTAACCACTGCGCCATGAGGCCAGTCGATGAAAATACTCTATAAATATGGCTTCTTAGTGTATGTCTACTATAAATCAACGTTTGTTGTTAAAAAAAACAAAAATGAATTAAAATTCCAACACCTTTCCAAACGCGCGCACATTCTAATTCCCGAACTTGTAAAGCCGTTCCTAACAATAACTACCGCCGTGAGCGTTTCTCGAATTAGGTCAGCTCCACGCCCGAATTTATTATACAAACGTCAGGTCAACGACCGCGCACATTCGCGATCATATGGTGGAGGTCGCCACACCGAGCGCCGACGCAAGGTCACTGTTAGTCGCTAGAAGAAAGTGAGCTGGAAACGGCGAGATAGGTACTTCCTTGTTCTTTTATTTTGGCAAAATGCAGTGCACTCTCTGGCTAGGGGTGAAGAACAGCTTAAATGATGAAAGAGGATTCTGCTGATAGTCATCTTTGAAGACTATTTAGGCACAACAGTGGACTAGTTAAGTATAGATAGTTATTTTAGGGAAGTCTTACTATTTCAATAAGACAGGAAGGAAGTGCGAGGGAGTCCTATAGGACCTTGGTTGGTGTGGTCAGCTGGATGCACACAAGTATCATAGTAGGGTCATTTCGCTGGTTCGCGGCCCTGCGTTGTTTCGCGGCCTTTCTAAGTACCAACCGCATAAAAATTAGAATAACAAGAATTCTATCTCACCCTTCCGAACGTGTTGTAGGACTTTAAAAAGTAGGATAGTTGCGAAACGTAATGCCTTTTCAAGTTGGTCGGTCAACCTTAACCACGTGCTGGAAATAAATCATCAATTTTGCCTGCCGCGCTCTCAGCGCATACACGTAGGCAAAGCTGCCCAAAAAATAGTGAATAGGTTTCGCTTCGAAAGTAAGTATTTCAAATTTACTATTACTTATTACTATTTTGTTTGTTTATGGGTGATCATAGTTATTTTATTTACGTCATTTTGCATTTATTTTGAAAGTAAATTACTTTAATAACGGTTTTATTTGGTGGCCGCCAACCAACACTTTATTTTTTTACTAAAGTTGGTATACGGCCGGGTGGCCGCGGCACTAACTCATTGAGTGAAATAAATTTTCCTCTTTCTTATTATTAATGTATTTAAAGTCTCGTTTTGTGCAACAGTTTTTACATTGTTGGGATTGATTTGAATGCTATGGTTAGTTCACGGCCGCCAAAATAAAATTTTAAATGTATCTTTAGCTATTATATGGCCGCCAACTGAGACAGCCGGTGCAGACAAATCTGGTTCGCGGCCGTCCTTAAATTCATATGAAAAATAGACGGCCGTTAACTGACTGTATGGTCAGTTTACGGCCACTTCTATCACTCTCAGTATTTGGTTGGTGTTTAGCTAAATTTTTTGATTACAGATGTCTACCAAAAAACAGAAAAAAAAGACTGTGACTAATACGCCTGAATCTCTACAGCAAGCACTAAAGGAAATTCGCGAAGACGAAATTCCGATCAGAGAAGCATCTCGTAAAATTGGGTTTAGAGATGCACAATTCAAGATCGATTAAGTGGCAGAAGGGCTGAGGAACTGAAAAAAAAACAAGGCCTAGAACTGGTTCAAGGAGAAAAATCATCATCATGTCAGCCTAACGACGCCCACTGCTGGGCATAGACCTCACGCAAGGATCTCGACAACGATCGGTCCTGCGCTGTCCGCATCCAGCGGCCTCCCACGACATTGACAAGATCGTCGGTCCACCTTGTGGCGGGCCTGCCCACGGAACGTCGTCCGGTACGCGGTCGCCATTCCAGAACCTTTCCCCAACGGCCATCGGTTCTACGCGCTATGTGTCCCGCCCCCTGCCACTTCAACGATACACTCTTTCGATCGATGTCGGTTAACTTAGTTCTCCTGCGAATCCCATCATTTCTGATTCGATCAAGCAGGGAAATCATCGCTCTCTCCATTGCTCGCTGGGTAACCTTGAGCCTTCTTATGAGAACCATATTGAACGACCACGTCTCACTCCCATATATCATTACTGGCAACACACACTGGTCTAAGATTTTCGTCTTGAGACATTGAGGTATTTCGGAGCTTCCCGAACGCTGCCCATCCGAGCTAGACTAGACTTACGCCCAACTGGACTGGACTGCCTGTCCCAAGCGGGTGCAACATGGGCATTGAACATTATTTTCGACTTGACCATGTTCATCCTAAGACTCACTCTTTTTGAAGCATTACCGAGATCTTCGAGCATTATGTTCAGGTCTTCCAACGTCTCAGCCATAAGGACTACATCATCGGCGAATCGTAGGTGTTTTAGGTACTAGCCATTGATGTTAATGTCGCGTCCTTTCCAGTCCAGAAGCTTCAAAATATCATTCAACGCAGCTGTGAACAATTTCGGGGACATAACGTCTACTTGTCTCACGCCCTGCTGCAGTTGGATCAGATTAGAGCTCTGGTTCTATAATCGGACCGACATGGTGGCGTTTTGGTATAGGTACGTAAGAGCCTCGATGTACCTGTAGTCTATTTGGCACCTTTGGAGAGACTGCAATACTGCCCAGGTCTCAATCGAATCAAAGGCTTTCACATAGTCCACGAACGCTAGGCACAGTGGCAAGTTATTCTCTTCGGTCTTCTGTATAACTTGCCGAAGTGTATGAATGTGGTCTATGGTACTATAGCCTTTTCGGAATCCGGCTTGTTCGGAAGGTTGAAAGTCGTCAAACCTGCGGGCGAGACGATTCGTAATGACTCTCGAAAACAACTTATAGATATGGCTCAGAAGCGAGATGGGTCTGTAGTTCTTTAAAAGAGTTTTGTCACCCTTCTTGAAAAACAGCATCACATCGCTTCTGCCCCACGCCTTTGGCGTTCTGCCCACGAGGATGACAAAACTGAAGAGCATCTTGAGGACCTGAGTATCGGCCGACCGCCCGCTCTCAGGAGCTCAGTTGTTATTCCGTCATCACCCGGGGCCTTGTTGTTTTGAAGCTGCTTGAGAGCCATCCTAATCTCGTACAGGCTGACGTCCGAGATATCTTCGGTATAGTGTCAAGTAAGCTTGGCTCTATGGTCTTTAGCCTTGCTTTCAACAGGTGTTTGTGTAGAATACAGCTGTCCATGGAACTCTCAATCTCTCTCGGGATTTCAGGTAGGACATGAAGTAAAGAGAACAAAGGGAAAATTTACTGCAGTAATTAAAGACCAGGGTATGTTAGGAAGGCAAATGTGCTGTGGAGATTAGAGATACGATGTTGAATTGCTTGACCACATATTATAAGTAGCGTACCTGTGAAAACGTGAAATGTTGGAATAGATGTAAACTTTACACTAGGTGCACACTTGCAAAGGTTAAGATGACAAAAAAAGAGATTAAAATTGAGGGGAAACATGATTTTTAGGATTTAAGTCATCTAGTCATAATCGGGATCCAATACCCAATGATGTTGAAATTCAGGATTAGACCAAATACTGTAAAGAGGCTACGAAAACATTATAAAAGTCTGAACCAGTCGCAAGTCAATATTGTATGTAAAACAGACGGCCGCGAACTGATCTCAACGTGGCCGCCAACTGAAAAAAATGGCCGCCAACCGGCATTTTGGGTAACATTTAGTTATTTATTTTTTTTAAAAAAAACCAGCAAAATATCCCTTTAATGATCATGTCAACAAAAAAGTTGACTATATCTGCAACGCCTACAGAATCAATTGGAAGTTGAATTATGGACTTATCAGACCGATTTCGTGGAGCGAAGTTGGGAAGGCGACTAAAAGGCCGCAAACCGGCGCAATGACCCTACCTACCTGCCATGTGTATTTTAACTTAGCTTATCGCTGCCGATGATATGCCTAGCTGATCCATGGCCACCACAAAAAAAAAACTTGGAAAAGAAAACATTGGACTATGTATTCACTTACAGAAGTACCTATCTTATGTGGAAGTCGCTGATCCGTAGTATCCTTAGAGTTGAAAATGAATCTTAGATAAATGAAAAATATCCGTGTCTTGAGCTAATTGACAGAAGATTTTCGAGATTTACTGTTAATCCTGAAGGGTTAATATCTTTTTAAAATGAAACTTTCTTTATTAGAACAGTCGTCCTAAAACTATATTAAATCGCAAATCAAATTCCACACTCGTAGAGTTCAGATCAATTAGTATTATTCCAAAGCCATTAATGGATAATATCTTAGCGATTATATTTTATTAAATTTAAAAGGTATTGCACCGAGATGATCTGACTTCAAACTGTAAAGAGTATATCAGTGGGACTAATAAACACATTTAGACAGAAAACGAAAATTCCGTCACATGAATAAACATTCAGGACCGGAGTTTTCCTGGGAGGGAATCGAATCCATGGCCTCTAGAAAACAAGACAGGGATATATTTTAGTCCGCCAAAGACCAAGACTTAAACCAAACATATGAAAATGTATAGTCCAAACCAAACAGAACAATAAGTCGAACGAATGAAACCAATGAACGAATTCGAAAGATTAATCTAATCTTTCATTTGAAGACAACAAAGCTCAAACAAAAATACAAAGAGTTATTAAAAGCAAGTGCAAAAGTTTAAGGTGACGAAAGCATGTCATCAAATATAAATGCTTCGTCTTTATTAATCGTCTGGTAAAGTTTCTAATTAGGGCTGTTGAGTTTACGACAAAAAGTCGAGGGTCGATGACCGAGTGCATATTGGCGACCATGTTTTACGGCTGGAGGTCGCCAGACCGCGGCGCCTGGAGGCAAGGCCATTGGAGCTTAGAAGGAAGTTGAGAGGAAACGTTTCCCAGAAGTGCATTGACGCATATTGATTTAGCCTTAGCTTATCAAATTATGCTTATTAAAAACCTTATTAGTTTATGTGTAATTATAGTTAAACTTAAGCAAAGAACTGAAACATGAATTATCTTCTGCAAAAGGCATTAAACCTTTGTAGTATTTTTTTGATAAATAATGCAATTGTATTTAATTTTATCTCTTGGTTTAGTGTAAGAATAGTGAAGAATGTCCCTTGTTCTAACAGTTTGCAGTCCCCCTCGGGGAAGCCACGTGGCCAGTGCCCTATTGTGTTGATATATTGTAACACCTGATCTTCATATCCCATATGGCAAGCAAAGAATAGATATAGATGAATACATATGAAGTAAATACCTATCCTTTTCTCATCATGTACCAGTAGGTACTGTAGGTATGCAATTTGATGACAACACTTCTTGTCAAAGTATTCGTGTTGTGATCATCTCACAAGATCCTAATATTAGACTAAGCGGTGGGACAAGAAAGGAGCTTTAAGCTCTTGCATATATTGCCATTACGTGAAAAGTTACAGAGGTTATTTATTTAGACACAGGTGTTTCATTAAGGTTGCTCTCACATCGCATAGTTTGTACGTAAGTTACTCGAAAGATAATTTGTCTAGCAGGAATTTAGCGCATCCATTCCTTAGATGAAGTCTGACTATACTATTATGGACCTGTATATTTTAGGCAAATAAAAAATTAAATTGTATTCATTAATTCGTAACAGAAATTTACAGAAAAAAAAATAGGTTGGCGACCAAAACGAGTGTCGAGGGTAACGAGAGCGTAAAGGACCGTTATTTGGATATTTGTACCATCTGAGTTTCTTAAGTCGCATTATGTTTAGATAATGTGTTTTTTTTGCTGTTTATTTGGTTATGAAAATATTACAGCACTCACCGTGAAACGTGAACCCTTATACATTTTGACTTTTTACAGCGTTATGATAGTATGAACGAGCCCTGCATCGCTGCGCCAGCGATCAACAAATACGTCTTATTTGTACCGATCCACGCACGACGTATGTATCGATGCGCTGTATAGCAGTGGTTGCATACAACGAAATTGACATTAATTATGAAACATTTTCGTCCTAAATCGAATGTCATGAACATTGTCATTAAAGGCAGCCTTGAGCTCACTTTAAAATTCTGCTTCCACGATCGACTTGTCAGTCATGGAAGACATAACTTCTTGGCACACTTCACGTGGCAGTCATCAATCGCGTGTCGCTGGATTGCCAAGCGCCAAGTCGCCACCAGCCACATTAATTTAACTCGTGAACTGCGGTTTATCTTAACTATTAATCGTCCGCTGGACTTTGTCAGGGAATCGCTATAAATTGAGTAGTCCTTGAACAGTTCAGCACAAAACTCGTAAGTACAGAGGGTACATTAGTAGCCTACTCTGTGGAAATAACTTTCAAGAAACCTCTTTTTCAGTTCAGAATTTTTTGCTTCAAGAGTTCTTATCATTGGACATTATTACAATTATCGCCGTCTATTCCCAAACTTCGCTAAGAATGTTCTTATAACAAGGCAACAGATAATTTGATTTAAATGTAAATAAATACTTAAGTAGGTAATATACATTGGAGACTCCTAGAGATACACCAACAATCGTGTTCATGTGCCCGAAAAATTGTGCTGCGCGGAGATCGAACTCGCGACTTCTGTTGTAGTAGCCAACTTCTTAATCATTACACCGTGATGTCGTGGGTCAACCGCAACATTTTTTTTAACATCAGAGCAGTTCGCGATCTTACTTGCCCCCAGTTCTGAATCTGCATTGTTGTACCATTCTATAACTATTTTATTTTTGTTGTATTTCAATTTTCATGACAACGACATGATTTTAAATAGAAAACAAGTGTAATCTAAAGCAGAAACTTCACATATCAGAATTGACTTTAATTTTAGACTTCTTGACGAATTAGTCTATCTTACATTAGCGGAAAGGCTAGCTGTGGGTCATAAAATATTCGTGAGTGATGTTCCTTTGTGTCCCTTAGTGCACTTAGCTCGTATTTGTCAAATTCGTTGAAAATTATTTCCGTACAACTTAATTGCTGTTATAATTTAGAGTGGTTATACACGACTATAATAGTCTTAAACAGAAGAACATACGTTGACAGAGTTTCGCATTGCAAGCATTTAAGGGGTAGGGTCCCATTAAAACATTGTCATAGAAAATACTAATTATTACAATATCATGTATATGTATTGCCATTCTAGGCGTGGGCTAAGCTGGAAGTCACTCAGCAGACTCAGTTCTGGAGTTGCAGAAAAAACCTAGTGACGTGGGGGTTGAAAGATGGAGCTCAAAACGCGTGTTACTGCGGCGGGTATCCTCAAACTACGGGTTCGTATGAGCTCGATTGCTCTATGTGCTCTAAGATCTGCGCAGGGGAGGATCTAAATATGCAACGGATGACGAAGTCGTGGTCCCCAAGTTTTGGTCGGGTTTTAATCGATGCCATTGAAACGGAAGGAGAAGAATTTGCATTGTGAGAGTAAGGGAGTTGAGGGTTTTATGTTATGATACTTCGGTAAAAGTGTACTAGTCCAGTAAAAGTAAGTGAAGTCAACCTTCTGTACTTTATTATTTAGCAAATTAGCGTCCCTTCACAGTTTGTTGTTGATTAATGTTGTGGACAGTGCACAGACAGACAAGCCAATTCGGGTTAACCGAAGTTCACTGACTCGACGTAAAAAGAGCTGAATGAAAAAACAGTGTTCGAGTGCATTTTAATGGCCGCGTAAAACACTATGGTCAGCTGCAAGAATTAGTATCCTTTTGTTCTTATATCAACGGTAGAAGATTTCAGTTCTAGTTTTCTGTAAAAACCAACCAGGTTCTTAAGTGGAATAATAGATACTTATTTGAATAATGAAAGGGATGGCTGAAAGGGATTCTATTACCATCTAAAGTTATCCAAGCTAACCTCACCTACACGTGGTGCATCCTGTTGGCAAACGAACGAGGCTCTAGCGACATACCCCCCAACACGCATTGGACCATTTGGACCAGCGCGGTGGGTCATGGTCCAAACTCCCCCTTCTGGGGGAGGCCTATGCCCAGCAGTGGGCGTCGTTCGGCTGATATAAGGATGATGACGATGATTTGAATAATAGTACCTAAAGAAGTTTGTTGGTCAACTGTCATTTTACACGACCCATATTAAAGCGTTCCAGCTGATGTTATCTACAGCAGATGATGAAGAAATTAACAACTGATAAATAAATAATATACAATGGTAAAAAAAAACTTTAACTAACTAAATTGTAGTAGCAACTATTTAGTTTCAATAGCGATTTGGGATTGTGTATGCGAAAAAGATTGTTTCCTACCCGTCCTGATTTACTCAATTACCTATCAATACTTGTACTTGTATTTATTTATAAGAGAAAATTTTCGCTTCCAAGCCCAATTTGGGTTCTTCGTAACCGCGACAACGGCATAAAGCTCGATGCGAAGCGCGATAACAGCCAATTTATTTAATTACCTCTATACAGGCGATTAATTACACGAATTAAACTAAATGGACGTAAACCATAAACGCGACAAAAATGTAAGTAATGACCTGAGACGGAACGAACCAAGTTGGCTCGTTAATCAATTGAGGAAATTAAGAATTATTGCGAGATTTAAATGCAATTGAGCTTAAAATATTTAAAACTGTACATCGAAATAAAACAACTTTACGGATTCTACTCGCGGTCTTATATTTTCTTTCATTTTCCAACCCGACGTTTCGACTACTTTACAGCAGCCGTGATCACGGAGTTGAATCTGTAAAGTTGTTTTATTTCGATGTATAGTTTTTGCGTAAATGTTAGAAAACATTATCTAAAACTGTAATTGAGAGTAAAAAATGCCTAATTCAAAAGACTCATTAGTACTTGATTATTAATATTATTTACCTATCATAATATCTATGTATTTCAATGAAAAACCGGATTTGTATTTGTAAATGTAGAGGCGCACACATCAACCTTTACATAGGGCACCTTATGCGGCTGACATTATACCATTTTGCCATTGCAAAGGCGCACACAAACCTTTACAAAACCATTGTTTTCTAAAGGTTTGTGTGCGCCTCTGTACATGTTTTTTTAATAAACGCTATGTACTTGTGTTGTTGACGGTATTGACCGTCTTACATACAATTGGCACATTACAACTGGAGAGATTTTATGAACAACCTTGAATGTGTATATTAAAAGTGTAATGTAATATCGTAATACTTAACACTTTTATTAAGATAAAGGGGAAATAAACACTGCTTTTAAATTTCGCATTTCAACCCTTTGGTCATCAGTCATTTTTTATGCCCAGTTATAACGTTCCAGAAACAGACAGCGGACACAGCGCGCACAGGTGGGAAGCCATACATCGCCAGGCCAGGCGCTTACCTCTTGCCATACAATTTCATGGTCATGCACTCAATGACGAGGGTTCAACTCGGGGTGGCCAGATGGGGTTAGTGTTGATAAGTTATCGATAGTTTTGTAATCGATAGTTACCTTTAAAGCTATCAGCTTAAAATTTAGTGTCCAATAAATATACGTCAAGATATGTTACAAAAATATCATTCAACCGAACAATGCTGAGTTTGACCCTGATTTTGTTTTAGTTAAAAGAAGGCCCCAGCCTAGAGGCTATGGAGTGGCTATTTATTAAAATAAATATTTTTGAATCAATTTGAGTGAATTTCGAGTGGATAAATATATTTTTTCTTTTTTTATCATCATTCAGTCCTTTATATACACCGACGCTTCAACACATTTAGACATGAATACTCTGGGTGGCTCACAATGACTTTAATTCAGAGTCAGATTATTCCTGACGTCCTCCGGTACCATTAGGCAGAATCAGCCAGTCAAAATGTAGCATTTTGATCAATTTCTTGCCACATTGTTTTTTCGCTAAAGGCTATCGATTATTGGTTGATCAAGTTATTTTCAGGCTATCGACATTTGTCTGTCAAGCGGCAACACTAGTTGTAATAAAGGGCTTCTGCGGAAGCATCCACTAATAGTTTTGTATAGGTAGTTAATATTATTACTCTTTTAGACTTAACGTAACGATACCAGGTACGATCTACTTTAAGAGTTTGAGCTAATTGGACACTTTAATTAACGTGTCTTGTATTATCATACATAAGTTGCCCATATACTTAGGTCCCACTGCTGGGCACGGGCCTCACCCCAAATATGAAGTAGATTGATTATTTATCAATATTCTTATTTGATTGTGGGTGGCCACCACCGGGCCGTGCTTATTTTAGGTCATTATTGCATCAATAATTAATTCGAGTCCAATATGAATTGTGATCGCAATAAAAAAGTAATTCAGAGTCAACGTTAAATGTTTAAAGTTATTATCATCACTTCAAAGAAGAGCGGAATAAAAACAAAGTGCTTTACAGATACTTGACCCAATCTCACTCAGATTTCAAGTGGTTAATACAATGTTACGTGTTAAAATTAACTAACCTTACAAATCCTCATCATGGCGGGCGGATGCGTAATTTGGTTTTAAAGTGGCATTTATGGTAATGGCGTAAGGTACATTATTAATGTTGGTGGTTTTTTGCACGCATGTGGTTTTGATATACGGCTCCAATCCACAGACTTGTCAAAACTATTAGACTTGATTCTTCAGCAGACAATTCTTCACACGAGTGTCTTTTTTTAGCTTCGCAAATGTGGGTTACGTAAACTTGTAGGTCATTAGTCATTTTTACTCGCACGTTTTATTGAAGTTTTAATGGTTGTTCAGCGTAGGTAAACATTTACTTTAAATAGACATTTTGAATATTTAGGTCATGATGGGTATTTGTAATCAGCGAAGTGGGCGTGAAAAACTTTTAAAATTGTCTTTTTTATTTTCTTAATTTCGTTTCTGTAATATTACTTGCTTAATCTTGGAGATATGCAATAGCGTCGTATTTATATACTATGTAACACGTAAAATATTATTGAATAAATGACATGATATCCTGTCCTACTGATATTATGAATGCGTAAGTTTGTATGTGTGGATGAATGTATGTGCCGTGTTGCTCTTTCACGTAAAAACCAATGATTTGATTTTATTGAAACTTAACGCTGTTGTACCATCATTTTGAGTTGTTATATGTAATTTGTAGCATTTAGTCATTGTTTACAACTGCAAAATTGCCCTCAGTCCACATGATGGGCAGTTCCATGAGGTCCAGATATAAGATTGACAACTTCAGTAAGAGTGTTACCCTAATCTTGAAGGCCCACATTTTTTTCCCATTTCATTAATTATTTGACTAACGCACTCAATCAGCCCTTTGATTTGAGGCGACAGATGTTTACAAAATGTATCCAGAGAGGGACTCCTGTCTTATCAAAACAAACAACATAAATGAACATAAACTGCACTCAGTTGATTGTTTTATATATTTTTACAGATAAATAAAAGAAAACATAGACTTCTTTCATCTTCCGGAAAAAAATTGCCTACGTAATTTAAGAAATAGTTCTGCAAATATTATGATGAGATTTTTTACGTCTAATAAAATTGTAAACATAAGGTGACGTCACAGCATGTCAGAAAGCGTTAGGCGTCCTGCGAATCAGGTCGGGTGAGTCAGCCGCCATCCAGGCGCTCCAGCAGGGCTGACAAGTTTTTTTTCACCCAGACGATGATTCTTTGCAAGTTCTTGGAACAGCATTGAATCGAACGGATGAAGGCATTCGTAAAGATGAAGATTTTTTAAAGAGATATTGAGCATTTGAGTTAGATGTGAAGTGATGAGAAGTAATCACCTCCTCCCATGGACAACCGCAAAAACACATAAGTATGTCACAAAATGCTTGCCCTTCATAAAGAAATACGAAGCGATCAAAGCAAGTAAGGTGGCCTCAAGTGAAAGATTGCCTTCGCTGAAGAAATACCGAGAACCTCAAAAAGCATGATCATCCACCGTAAGACATCCGCTAGAACATACATAAGCCTCCCATAGATTACCAAAATGGCCAGTTGTAAATAGCCTGTATCCACTGAAATCGTGCCTTCATCAGGTCATTATTTAATGAAAAGCGCAGTGCAGTACGTTAATCTTCATGAATGATTTAAAGTCAATTAAGCATGCGTACAGAGGCGCTCACATCAACCTTTACATAGGGGCACCTTATGCTACTGACGTAAGATCTATTTTGCAATGGTTTTGTAAAGGTTGATGTGTGCGCCTCTGTACCTACGCAATACGCATCGGTTACGGTTCCGGATACGGATAACATACGGATACGGATAACATCCGGGGTCCGAGCACGGGCAGCCCTGCGCATTCGCGACCCGGGTCGCGTCCTGTTCGATCCCGAGTGAGACCGACGGAACAATCTATTTTCATTCGTTTGATGTAGCAACGCCACGCTAGTCCACACCCCGCCACGCCATAATCATCTAAGCAGCAGACAAACAGAAAAATTAAGTCATTAAGTCCGCCATTTGTACTTTTTTATGTGCAATAAAGAATAAATAAATAAATAAAAATCACCTTGCGAACTGCTTTGCTTGAGAAGGTCTAATAATATGGTGTGATTATTTATTTATTTATTCTTTATTGCACAATAGAAAAAAAAAGTACAACTGGCGGGCTTAATGCATAAAGGCATTCTCTACCAGTCAACCATCGGGCGAGGCAGAAAACGTGATTGTATGTAATGAAATCGATAGGAAGATAATGCTACGTTTCGCATCGCTCCTGCTTCTATAACCAAATCTGTTCCGATCTGCCTCTAGTATAGGGCAGACAAGTAGGTACTGCCGTCTCGAGCTGTCTTTCATGTTCTAACTGAACCTAATCTTTTTAGGTCTAACCAACAGAGGCCCATGATAAAGCAACCGAAGCAACTTCGATGACCGATTAGGTATGTTATTTCATTAAGATATTTACGGGTTAAAATGATGATAACAAAAAATATTGACGTATATTTTTGGAATTGACAAATGGTTTTCCATTGACATTCATTCCATTGAACAATTTGTTGCCCATTAAGTGCAACTTCTCTACTAATACCCGCATACTACTAAAAAATGGCAAAATTTACCAAGAAAAACTGTTTGAGCTTTATTAAGTTTAAATCTAAATGGAGAAGTCCCATATATTTTTTTATTTTGATTGCCATTGACGCTGTTTCAACATTAATTACTGATGAGGACAGAATTCTGAGAAAATAATTGTAATACCGAATAACTTGTTTAGCGCCTGTTCAGATCTCTATTTAGATTTTTGCAAGAGCTTAGATCTATCTGAATATTTGGAAGAAACACTTCTTCAAGATGAATATTCTCTAAGGAGAGTTAGTACTCCAATAAAAATCTCATAAAAATAAATTATGAATGCTTTGAAATAAAAAGCCTCTCCTGCCTTATAAAAGCCGTTTGAAAGAAACATTGGAATCTTAAACGATTAATAAAATATACGGAGTGAGAACCTTTATTGAGCATCCTTAAATTTTTGAATTGACACATGGGGTTGACACTTTTTGTGTTTGTGTTCTTTTTTACATGACAGTAGCACTTTTCAAGGCTAAAACCGTGGTGGTTATGTTTAGTTGGTAAAAAGTTGGCTACCACACCAAAGGTAGCAGGTTCGATCCCCGCACAGTACAAACTTTCGTGTGCATGAACATGTTTGTTTGTGTGCGATGTGTACGACGGAATGTGTTGAATATTTCCTTCACTTAATTTAACGCATAGCAATCGCACTGACCTATCATTCAGTTGAATAACATCGTATGAGTAATATTTATACAATAACTGGACAAACTTATCCAATGTTTACCTAATAAATTAGGTACTTAGGGTGATGTGAGACAAAATACATGTGAGTCAAGACAAGTGTATGTGTAGTTGAGGATTACAATATCAATCAGGTTCATATTATTCTTTGAAATAAAGAGAGAACAAAAGAGTTTAAAAGATGACTAAGAGATAACATTTGTTTATCCCCTAAAAATAAAGCGTAGAAACACGAAAATATGCATAACTGCAAATATTCGTCATAATAACCACTGAGAATAACCACATCTTTCTGAAGTAGAAACATTCAGAATGGGTTAAAATAGGTTAGAGCGAGGTAGGAGTTAGGAGCGATAATAATCGTATTTATCAATCGAATCTTTTATTTATCATGTCTTCTATGTATTGGTAAGCCATAAGGACTGACTCCTAGCACAAGCGCGTAGACGGTGTAACAGAGAAACACATCATAACGGTTTCAAAATAAGGGTGTACAAAACATGGTGAAAAAATAAACTCTAAGGTTGGGTTGCACCATCTGACTTTAACAATAACAAACATCAAAATTTCAGTTAGGGTTAGTTGCACCATAGTAGAAGTTATAGTTAAAGTTAAAGTTTTTGTCAAATTTGACAATTTGACGTAATTTTTGTGCCTAACATTGTCAAATTTGACAATAACTTTAACTTTAACTATAACTTCTACTATGGTGCAACTTACCCTTAAAGTACCGGTCAGGTAAGCAAAAATGACGTCAAATTGTCAAATTTGACAAAAACTTCAACTTTAACTTTAACTTCTACTATGGTGCAACTTACCCTAAAGCAATATTTATGCATACACACACATGCACTACACATACATACATGCACTGCATATTCCATCCCCATACGGAAACATTGACACAATTAAACAAGTGATTCAGTATCTCCTAATAAACTAGTTTATTGGTGAACAGCACAAACATTCAGTAAGAGCTCAGCGTAACATGAAACAATGCAACAGATGTAAAACAAAACACTGTCGGCAAATTGACTCATTACCTTTATTTACAATCACCAATTGTCGATTCAGCCACTGCGCGCAATTTATTGTGTGTTCAAAACGTCGTATGTGCGAGTAAGTCACAATAAATTGAATCGCCACGTCACGACCGCGCGCAAATCCCTCACCGAACTCCCGCCGAATGGTCACTTAAAAATTATTTACAGCATGCATAATTCTTCCGGATATTTTTATGTCGTCATTGTTGGAAGTGGTGGATGCAAACGAAAGCGCCGGCCGCATTCGTTTCATTCGAATCGCGCTTTCGATGCAGCTTATAAATCGCATTGTTCAATTAACGGTAGATGTATGCGATTTGTCCATTGTCCGGACCGATAAAGGGTCGCTTTGAAATATGGAAAGGGTCATTAGTATGCTGATTATTTTTTCTTGTAAGTACTGGCGGCGATAAAAAGTTCACGAAGGTGTGTTGTTGTAAGATTTCAACAGTCACAGCAAAAATGCCAAAAGACGATTTGTGATTCTCTGTAGTTGTAAAAAATCCTATTAGTACTTACTTTTTTTTTTTTTATTCAACCTATACTGTCCCACTGCTGGGCAAAGGTCTCCCCCAAAGTTCTCAGGACAGAGACATTTGGAGTACGTACTTATTATTGTTTATTCATTTTGAGCCTATGCTGTCCCACTGCAGGGCAAAGGCCTCTCCTCCCACTTCCCACTTTTCACGGTCCAAGTCACTGAGGTGACACGGTCGAGCTCATCCCATCATCATCATCTTATTGCTTATATTTTTGTAATGCTTAAGGTATATTTAGTTTAAAGAAATTTACAGCAACGAGAAATAGGTACCTAGAACCCAAGAGTTGGTGTTTCAAGAATTCCTCGCATCTATTGAACAATGACTATCCAATTTAAATTCCGACAGGAAGTAAAACTTTTCCAGACAGGAAAAAAGGTATACCACCACATGTGTTTACCGTTTCCAGCTAAAGATAATTAAAATGCAATAATTAATCCGTTTGGTACAACAATGAGTGTCCGGCCACGTCACTACAACGGCAACGTCTGGACTGCATCCTCGGAGGACTATTAATCACTCGCATTTTGTGATCTACAGCCCTTAACACCGAGGTATAAGGTCGATAATTTGAGAGTTATGTCTGATTTAGTATATCAGTATTGAGATCACGGATCACGAGCAACAGGCGCCAGGCACATGCTTTAGTTAGTTAGACCAATTCCGAGTTTTCTGTGTTAAGTACAAACGGATTCATTCATTTTTCAAAGTAGTAGTCAGTAGTACTTGTAATAATAAGTACAAATATTTTAAACATTTTCCATTTAGCGTTACGTAACCCGTTAGTCAGAGGCTTAGTGCGGCTTGATAACATATGACATTGAGGTTGCCCACCTGCGTCAATGAATGCCCAGATGTGGGACGTACATAGGCCGTTTATGTTAACCCATTTCAGATCAAATCAAATCAAAATAACTTAATTTGAATATGCATGTTACAAATGTGAATGTGATATTTTATGTAACAACTGTCTGTTTCCTAAATAAAAAAATAAAAAAAAATCTTTACCTAATTGGCATAATTTGACGCTGAAATGTGCTTTTTGATCGACTGCAGCTGATAGTGTGCAACTAAGAACTAAGTTTTATGTTCATACCGAATAAGCTTGTACATACGGTGTTTCAGTGTATTGTTCGTTTCAAATTGGCTGCTTTTACTAGGGAACATAAACCTGCAATGGTTTCCACGATCCCTAGTAAAACTGAAACAGTAGACAACAAAGCTGTGAGTCAATGTTCTTTAATTGTAAACTGGAGTAGAAGCGGTTAATGCAGTACGGTCGCGATGCACTTGCACTGTGCCATACCAGATTTAGGTACGACGCGCAACGAAAATAGCTTAGCGTAGGGATACTTGTAACCTGCATGAATATTTTTAAAAGGTTTTTTTAGCTACCCGTTTCCGGTCATTCCCCTTTTCTCTATTGCGAAGAATTTTCATTAGTCGAAAGCAAGATAAAAAAACGGAAATGGGTATCCCGATGAGTCGTGGACAGTTTTTGCCAACAAGGCTTTCATTATATAATTAGTTTTATTTCAGGTATCTATTTCTCTCAAAAGCGGTAGAAATGCAACTTAGATCAAAAGTAAATAAAAAACCTAAAATGGCTGTCTAATAGCTTATCTCTAAAAGAAACAACGAAATTCTATGTTGTCAAAGGGTTAGAATAGATGGACACCACCAGACAAGAAGTGAATTTTAACCAGACAAGAAGTGAACAAGTGTAAGCTATTTTAGATTTAGTTTGTATATAGACGCCAATATTTTACCAAGCCTATGAATATTATTAGTATTTATTTATAAGTAATCTGATCTTATTAAATAACACCTATTTACTATTTATTACAATAATTTACAAGTTAAAATGCTTGCTTCTGACTGTACGTACTTTCAAATGAAGGGAACTGTCAAAAGATACACTTTATGGGCATTATCTCTCGAAGTAAATGGAAATCCTCCACAACTGCTGTAGCGTGAACACATAAATACAAGTTTATTGTCTGTGGAGTGGTTAATACAAATAAAGGAACAGAAGTCAGGAGAACCGTAAAAAAACTATACATAAGTATAACGCGTAAAAAGAGAATCTAAAACCTAACGACTGCTCCCGACCGACGACGACTATTCATATTACGTGATTATTCATACTCCTTAGCTATTTCCCTTCAATTATCGTCTTTTGAATGGCCCGCACCCTCTATTTCAGATGGTTTTCTGCTAATGTCAAGTAGCTTTATAGATACATTTTGCATGTGATAATGATAATACTGGTATCCTGTACCTATGTCTAAAGACAAATCACGCGACAAAAATGACAATGTTAGGTGATATAAACTAATTTAAAGAAAACCCCACCTCCTCTTTGCAATAAATGCAAAGAATTTGGCAAGAGCGAGATAAAAAACGGAAATGGGTAGCCTGAAGAGCCGTTGATAGTATTTATGTTTAGGTATGTCTCTGAAACCCTTAGTCCTAGCACAAAATAAGTACAAGTTCAGTTTCTCTTAGTGCCAGAGGTTTATCGTGATCTCAATGTTTTAGTTAATATACCTTAGATGAAGTTTGCATCGAAACCAGCAACTAGTAGCGAAGTTAGCTGAGGTTTTGTTGAATAGTCTGATAACATTAATTCAAGATAATTCTAGAGGCTTGTTAATCACTTCAGCCAACCCTTTGAAATTGGATCATTTGTCTACGATAACCATAAACTATAATTAGTTGTGGTTACTTGTGAGGTATGATTTAGCTGTCTGCTCAAATTACACTGCGAGACATTAATTTATGGTGATAAGCCAAACATTTTGCTTTATAAGCGTTTGTTTGTATCCTCAATATTTTATTCGTATCTACATATGAACGTACTCTTAATGATTCTTACGCATTAAACACGAAATGTGTTGAATTAAAGTTTGCATATAAGTTAAGCTTTTCTTTACTGGACAAAGATAACAATCCCAAAAACAATAATTTCCGAGATTGAAACCAAACAATGTTGGCCACATTATTGCTAAATTAATGCCTTACTGCCATTCAAGAGATTTTATAATGATACTGACCAGTTCTAAAGTTAGAAAAATGTTTGTAAGAAAAGGCTTATAATGAAGAGATATTATCGCGACAACTAGAAAAGTGAGCTTTAACTCCAGGGGTCGTAAATACAATGTACCCATATCCTAATAGGGATGAACGCCCCCCATAAAGCATAATAAGAAGTTTAATACTTTCAAACTTACGTCTGGGCTTACGTGCCAGCTGAGCAGGGCTGCCATTTAACATCTTGGGCGTATTCCAAATTCAGAAGCTTGTTTCCGTTTTATGGATGTCATGTGCTATACAGAAAGCCTCAGTTGCTTGCTGGTGAAATGATACAATGCTGTTTTTTGAAGAAAACACTGTGTGCATGTCAGTTTCATGCGCTTTGCAGACGACGGGGCGGGCTGGGCCGGTGAGTTTCACAGCGAACGATTGGAAAGGTAATCCTTGAGATATCCTATACTGCATCAGAAGTGTTCTGATGCAGTTGAAAAAGCACCTAAGGCGGACTCAGACTCAGACTTTGGTCCTCTGAGGCTCATAGGTCTTCCGAGGGTGCATCTGGATGTTCTTGAGATTATACCATGTATCCAAAGAAGCCCTGGAGCTAGACCTGGTTCTGTATAATCAAATTACAATCTCTAATAACAAAACTGTTAGTTGTCACTAAACCCTTTTTCGCTTCAAATTAACTGCTACAAAATAAAACAACTTTAGTTGCATGAGTCAAATAAGACTTGTAAAATTTTCAGTTCATCGATTTAAAGACAGTACAGAAACTGCAAAACAGGTGTGATAAGGGCTCAGGAACGATGAAAATAGTTTAATCAGTGTCGAGGATAAATCCAGGTAGTTGAAATAAAAATCTGTGTCTCTTGCTGAAAATTGTAGAAGAAGGGAATTTATTGATTTATAAAAAAGTAAAAGTGAAAACGGCGGGAAAACGCAATAATCATGGCGCGCGGAACGGAGCGTGTCTTCAGCGCTGTGATTGGCTGTCCGCGTTCTTGACATCTGTCCATGAAAAGGCGCGTTCCGATTTACTCAATTTTGAACATGCCCCCGGGCGCTGGAAGCCTCGTCTTCCAGCCATAGTCTTCGGTACAGGAATAGGTAGGGGAACAGGAACAGGTAAGGGACAAAAAAGGTCTTCTGGACACATTGGTCAGCTGCTCTGTTTATGAACTTCCTGAACTTGGGTAGAGAGTTACGAGTCGGCTTTACTTCAATAATTGTGAAGGGTTATCGTTCTTGAGGATAACCAAGCTGCTCTATCTCTTCAATAATGATGACTGAACTTCAGTTATATTGACTTCATAGTCCCGGTGTGGCAGACGAATAGAAAAACGCCCAATAAGGTAGTGGGCTGGTGCTAATGGGGTCAAGTCTTCAGGGTTTGATAATAAAGAGATGAGTGGTCGAGACTTCAACACGGCTTCGGTCTGAATTTGTATACCTAGTGCTAAGCTCTTCAAAGGGCAAATTACAGTTTACCAACACTCTTTACAAATTATACGAGATTATTATTAGACTTGACACCTGACTCACAGAGTCTAACAAAATGAGGTGAAGCAGAATAAAACGGTACTGAATGATTTAATTAACCACTCTGTCAGCCAATGAATTGCTATGCGAATTATAAATCTGACATAACACCTGAAACACTAAAGGCTCTAACGAACTAGTTACCATTATTGGAGTACCTAAGGAAATAAGTATCAGAGGTTTTTCCGTTATATGAGACATGAATTTGTATAATGCTATAACAAAACTTTTGCTCGTTAAATTGCCTACGAATTCTAGATTAATGACTTTGAACGTAAATCACACGAATAAAAATGTTACACTTAACGATTCTACAGCCTCTGTCTTGTAGACTAAATGACGAAATGCATAGTTGACCATCAACATGCTGAAGAGCTGCTGTTAATGAGCACATTAACAGTGACTGTGATCTGTGTGAACTTTGAATTTAACAAACAATTAAATAAAAATAACTTATCGATGAGTGGACTGTATTTATGATCAGAAAACGATCTATTTTAAAAAAGTTTAACTTCGTGAACGATCACCAATGCGAGTCACAAATCATTATCCTAATAATGATGAGAAATAAAAGAACTTAATAAATTAACTTATAATAAAAAACTATTCTCTGAAAGTCTGTCACGAATGAACTCGCGATGTAACAAAACAATAAAACTAAGCGCAATTTGCAACTGTCAGTTGCTAACATAAATCAAGTTATACCTACCTAAGTATCATTCAACCAACAGCAAATGTAGTTTGTAAGTCTACTAATAATCTAAATAAACAAATATCTTTTAAATAATGAAAATAATTAGAAAAATGCGTACGTTGGTTATACGAAATAAGGTAAGCAACGAAAAATAATGTCAGCCTACAATTTATTTACCTCCGTTGATAACTGATGGTCATACCAATCCAGTTTGTGCATCCATAGCCATAATAACATAACAATCGTATTTAATTGCAAAGCACACGGAGATAATAACACTAAAATTCATTATTAAGGCAATGACTAATTACAATTCCCTTGGAAATGTATACTCAACTTGTGTTTATAATGAAACACAAAGAACAAATTAAAATTACTATGCCAATTTATGGCTTGTTTTAAAAACTATACTTAATCAAGTTAAAATTACGATATTAATCGTCACAATTTATTTACAATGAGTGGAAGGCCCATTAGCCTTTACTTTTTCAATGGGGTCCTACCAGAAGCAAGACGTGCAGGCGCGTGTGCGCTGTCGCCAACTTTGGAAACCTTATTATGTTGAATAGGTGAGTTTGAAAAGTTGGTATTTACAGGGCCAGAAACAATCCACCCTAGGCTTGTTTCAATTAAAGATGGCATACCCTCATCTAGCTTGCGACGCTGCGATCTTATGAGATCCCAGAACATATCAGCACCGATTATTAAATCAATTGAAGCGGGCGTGTGAAAATGCGGGTCTGCTAGACAAATATCCGAAGGGATATTCAAATTACCTAAATTAACCTGACAACTAGGCACCTTGCTCGTGATTGTAGGCAATACATAACATTGTAACTTTCCTGAAAAACTATTATTCAATGATTTTATAGGCACTTGACACATTTTACTGATGCTAGATGAAACATTATTAATGCCTGATAGAGATTTGTCTGTGGACTCACTTTGCAAATTAAGTTTCTTAAACATAGCCTCAGTCATAAAGCACGACGTGCTGCCACTGTCGAGCAGCGCTCGAGCTAAATGCGCCCGATTTTTATCGTCGTATACTTTTATCAAAGCAGTGGATAACAATACCTCACTACAATCATTGTTATGCACAGGCAAGGATGAAGCTACCCTAGCTGAAAGTGACACGCTACCACTAGCTGCCCTAGAGGGCGAAGCCTCAGCTGGAATAACGTGGCTATCAACATTGCGTGAAACCAACTTCCTATTAAAATCTGCCATATGCATAAGCGTATTGTGCTTTCGCTTACACACCTTGCAGCCTGGTTTTTTACAATGATCGGCATAATGACCTGATTGAAAACAATTGTAACAAATTTTAAAGTTCGGCAATAGCTTGAATCTTTCGTCATTGCTTAAAGCCAGAAACTGAGGACAATTATTTAAAAAGTGGTTATCTTGACAATGAGGGCATGACTTCAAATTCAAATTATATTCCTTATCAATAGAAAAGTTATCATTTTGTACTGTTACCATGGATTTAAGCTTTGTATCAGTTTTAATAGGCGTAAAAGTTTTATTTGTGACAATGTTACCTGATGATTCTAAAGTTTCTAGTAAATTACAACGGTTCCTAAGAAAATGTATGAAGGTTGAGAATGTTATTACGTTATCACTATCTAACCTACCTTTGTGCTCTTCCCATTCGCGGAAAGTCCTTGAATCGAGCTTCTGAGTGACAATATAAATGAGAAGTGTGTCCCAATGACTCACAGGTTCACCCAGCGATTCTAATGCACGCAGGTTTTGGTTTAATCGGTCGATTACGCGCTTTAAAGTAGTTGACGACTCCTTCGTGATGGTTTCGATGTTAAATAAAGCTGCAATATGATTTTGAATTAACAAATGCTTATTGTCGAAACGCTCACAGAGGAGTCTCCAAGCTACGCTGTAGTTCCTTGAAGAAAACTGAATGGACTGAATCACCACAGCAGCGGAACCTTCTAATGTCGCCTTTAGATAGTGAAATTTATTTATTTCATCTATCTTACTATTTGAATGAATAAGACTCGTAAAAGTATCTCGGAATTCGAGCCAATTATCATACGATCCACTAAATTTCGGCAGTTGAATTGTAGGTAACTTAACGAGCTGAGAGTTGTTATTATGACCCTCAATAGAATGGTTGGAACTAACTCGATCACACTCAAATTGCTCTAACAAATCCTGAGCCTGAGCAACCGAGGAAAAGTAACAGGATTCGAACTCTGTCCTGTCTGAGAATACATTTTCATCGTCCGAACAGCACTCCAACTCTAATTGTACCTCGTCGTATTTATTAGAAACTGATTCGATCTTACCTAAACGCATTCGCAATTCATTCGCCTGAAGAGTGGTCAAAGAGCCATGTTGAATAAGTTCATTCAAATACTTGACAAATGTAGTTAACTGCCCCTTATAACTGCCTCTTAACTTGACTAGCTGCCTCTCATCTCGTTTTTCAGACATTCTGGGAGACGAATTGCCAATCTATAATGTTACAATAAACAAATATTACTAAAAGTAATTGAGACAGTATTGCAGATAACTACCTAAAAATAATTATTATGTTCAATAATGAAAATGTGTGTGAAAAAGCGAAATAATTAAAAACAACAAACAATCGAAAAAAGGATTTGAAATCGCTAATCAAACATTTCTTTTTCACATAAGCAAATGAACATAACTTTAACAACAATTCACAATGACATAAATACCTACCTAGTGAATATCTATTCTGAACAATAAATGAAGAACAAACCAATTAATAGGTTTGAGCTTACAAATAACAATAATAATAGCAATGAGCAATAAACACAATCACAAATAATAAAACTCAAACCTTGTTCATCATGCGAAGAGATAATAATAATATGCGCTAAAGAAAACTTAGGCAAACTAAGTAGGTTATTGACCTTCTGAAAATACACTTAATAAAACAAAATACTACCTGAATCAGAGTGTTGGGTTAAGAATAAAGAAATGAAATAGCTTAAGCCCTGTTTTGCTTCACTTTGTGCACTTCTCAAGGTAATCTTCATAGGAAGAATTTTCGGCATTAAATTTCTTTAAATCTTGCAAATTAACACCCAATAACACCAAATCCAGTTAATTCATCGGTTTTACAATCAATTTGCAATATCCGGCTTCGATTAGGACCATGTCGAGGATAAATCCAGGTAGTTGAAATAAAAATCTGTGTATCTTGCTGAAAATTGTAGAAGAAGGGAATTTATTGATTTATAAAAAAGTAAAAGTGAAAACGGCGGGAAAACGCAATAATCATGGCGCGCGGAACGGAGCGTGTCTTCAGCGCTGTGATTGGCTGTCCGCGTTCTTGACATCTGTCCATGAAAAGGCGCGTTCCGATTTACTCAATTTTGAACAATCAGTGCAATCGTTGGCAACCCTGAGCAGCAGTGGCTCAAACATGGAGCTACCCGCGAACGTGCGTTTTACATCGCTATTAAAACTGAAATGCATTGATTGATAGAATGATGGGAGACAATAAAAAGTTCTTTCAACCCTCGCCTGCTCAGCACATCATCACATACTTTATTTGAGAACAAACTATTAACAGAGGCACTTAAAAATACTAGGTAACTTCACCACAAACTTTAAACTTTTTCTGGAGACGTTTAAGCCAATATGAAACATAACATAGAATAAATTTGAATAAACCTACAGATAAGTACCTGCTACGAATTATTTATCGGTGTGTTATTATTTTATAACCACAACTTGGATAATTAATACTAAGTGTCCCGACCGGGTTCGAACTCGGGACGTTGGTGTTTCATTTCTTTGGTAAAGAATGTTAGTGTTGAAAAGGATACCTAGGATGTAGAATAGGTTAATGATTTCTTCTAAAAAACTACTTATACATGCAAAAATACTGCAGCAATTTTGAGACATAGCCATGGTCAGACAGTTTTTCATCCTTTTGTTTGGTTGGCGAGCAATACACGATTTCGCTTCTAATATTTTCCTTAAAGGTTTTACGTCTACGAAATTGACTGTTAAATAAACACACACGACCGAGCTCAGTAGATAACACAACAAGTTGTACAAGTACTTTTATTTATTCTGTGTCACCATGCAATACACTTGAACTTCAATTGTGACAATGACCTATTAGGATCAATTTGTGGATGACACTATTCATCAACCACTGCTGTCTGGCTGGACAAAATACATCATTGATTTATATTTAATGCGTCAACTAGCAGGTTTATAGGTTAACTGGGTTACCAACGAAATAAAGTTATCAATCGTAACAATAGCCAATCAGGCGTATGTGCCTAAAACTTGTTGGGCACAGACCTCACCTCAATGAAGTGAAGCCAAACTTCAACTGCGGTCTTAGTCTGTGGTTCAGTGCATATTATATTGTTGAAGAGGTGCATATGAGTCTAGTGATGAACCCTTAGAACAACTACAGTACAACTAGCGATATAAGGAGAGAAAATCTGCTTAACGTGCCTTCCGAAGTCCAAAACTATATCCAAATCTTCGTTTGGGGTACTCATTCCACTACGTAAGTAGCTTAGCTAGTTGATTCACTGCGATTCGTCTAAATCAAAAACCCTTTATCGGTAATAGCAAAAGCTAGCCATTTCCAACCCGACCGATCGGGTCCACAAGCTGGCACGGAATGTTCATCGGAGCAGGTAAATTAATGTGTCTGACCGTCCGACCAATGCCTGCGGAAAGCGAGAAGATGTTGCCACTTTATTGTCAGGTTGAGATGGGTTCACTTCGTTCGAATACATTTTCTCATTAGCACGGTCGGACGCTCCGCAATTTCGAGTACCTAGTAAGTACCGAAACGTTCAGCTAGTGACGTAGGTATTTTGAATTAAGTTGGGCGGAACGGAACGGATGTCGGAGAAGCGCTGTGTTAGTATGCGTTAAGGTTTCTGAGGACTATGCCGCTGTAGTACTTGGATAAAAATATTTTGACAAGGCAGAATTTTTATTATTATGAAGATAATAGGTAATGACGAATGATGATTAAAAAATCAACGTGCCAATGCATTCTATTTAGATTTCTAGAGCCAATTGTGAGCAGTCTGTCTCCACCGGAATATAAAAACACGAAAAACTTTGACCTTTTGTACGAGATAGAGCATTCCTGCTTAGTCAGAATTATACGAATGAAATATTTTTCCATAGTATTTTTTAACACAGCTTGCATCTAAATAGATACATAAAGATTGTCAATGTGCGCCCTTGTTTCATAAATCATCAACTGTCGTCAAGTCGAGTGTGGTAACTCCTATATTTTTTATAGAAAACCATAATGATAGAGCTTTTACGAGCGATCGTTCGTAGCGAGTAACGTTTACGTTTACGTTTATAGCTTGTACACGCACGTGGGACGCACTCAATATTTGGTAAGTGTAGACACATCTTTAGAATTTGTCATTTGTTGTTCATCCTGACGTAGCGCGTAGATAGGAAGTTTTCATGCTATAAGAAAGCAGTTATTTCATACTTGTCCTTTGACCTAGCACGTCTCTTAAGCAATCAAATCATTCCTAATTAAAAAGTCTCGTCCACAGTAACCAGTTGTACGCATAGTTTCGAACGCAAAGGTTGTGAATCTGAGTTGTTTTGTGTGCAACAGAATTACATTTAAAAATTACTGCTATCTTAATGCGAACGGACTTACAGTGACTTCCATCGGTTACAAATTGGGTTTTGCAACTTTTATTCTGTTAGATATTAACATAACTCTTAAGATATATCCATAAGTATATGGTGTAAAAATACTTATAGGATACATGACATTTAAGCTGTTTCGGTTCGGCGTCGCGCCGTTTTTTTCAATTCGAAACTTTGCAAAATATGACTGCTTTTGAATATCATTTCTGTGTCGTGGTGACGACAATGCTCCATAATATGATATAAATGATGTGAACGTTTGTAAGTGACCTTTGAAAGTGAAATTAATGTTAAGTAAACTACACAGAGTTTACTTTAACGTCCGTACAATATAAGGTCAAATACTAGGGACACTCGAAAAGTGAAATCTATAAAAAGATAACTATCCTTTAGTTTACTTTAACGTGCTTAAATACAAAATAAAGGTCAATCACTATCTGCATTACTTTCTGCTGAATTAATTACAAGAATATTAATCGTCGTTGTTTGCAATTACTGAATATGAATATCAATATGATAGTAATAACATCTTCCTATAGACAGTCGTCTCATTCAGCGTAATAACGGCGGCCGGGTCATTAGTGCTCCACCCACATAACATTATTCGAATTTAATCTTTGCTATTCTTTATTAAAGATCAAATTGGATTGTTATGTCTGCTGGACCAAGTTCAGAAAAGCTTCTGAATGGTTGTGATGGGTTACATCCTGTAGCTTCAATTACGTTGGAACTAGGGTTCGGCTTGTATGTACAAAGTAACGCTAAATTATGTGAAAAGGAAATAGCTGGACAATTGAATTATGAGAAGTAAATAAAAACTGGAACATAGAACTGTTCTTCTTTTGTCCAACGAAGTTAACAAACTCTGAAATATTGTTAACTTAAAGTACATCAATACGTAAAACAACTTGCCGTAGCTTAGGGCCCACTAAGTAATTTGTCTTGTGGTAGAGACTATTGATAATATTGCAGGCTGGTCTATAACTTTATAATATTACCAACTGACCATACACAATACCCATATGTTGACATAGAAAGATAAATAACACAGTTCACAGCCCTAAAGTCAACTTCATTTAATTTATAGTTGATTGATACAGCTACGCTTGTATTGTGATACCGTCCCAGTAGGTATCTACAAATAGCTTATCTCATTATTTATCACATCTGATTGTTTTAGGTGTTAAATGAAATGAAAAGAAAATAATGCTTGAAAGTTTGATTTGGTATGCATTTTTTGAATAAAAAACATATAGGTTCAACTTTTTGTTAATCCGATTTTGGTCTGTTCATAGTTTATTCAAAAGTTTTCATGATCATGACAAAGAATGCATCTTGATCCTTTTTTATTGAATCAGAAACATAATTCAAACCAACTGAGATCAGTCAGAGGATTGGACCTAAGTACTCACCTAATTCAAAAAACAAAAACAAAATGAAAGAGCTTAAAACGAAAAGATAAGATGAGATAACTTAATTGTTTTGACTGTATAGATTTACATTTCATTGGTTGTTATTACAAGGACAATATCAATAGTTTATTCTTTTCACAGGATGAATAAAAGAAAACTTCGACAAACTTTCATGTTGTTTACTTAAAACAAAAACATACTAAATACCCAAATCAGAAAATACAAAATTCAATCCCTCGTTGAAACTCGTTGAATAGCTAAAACCTAACTAAGACGTGAGAACAGACTTTGCGAGCAGCAAAGAAATTCTAAAATATTTTCGAGTTTATTTTTCAAACGTGAGGGAATCAAAAGAATCTTCCGGAATCGAATTTTTGCAAACACTTACGTTTGAAAAGCTTTGCGCCGTTTGGCGTTGAACTCGGTTCGTAGTACAACGGCAACAATCGGTCAAGTCAGTTTCACCTTAAACCAATGCGGTAAAGTTCATTCCCAACTTGTTACGATTGATATATGGTTGACTGTACAGAAATAGATTTTCCAAGATCTACCAGCATAGCTACGTGTGTATATGCAAGTAGTTTTACAAAGGAACAGTTTGTTGTTCAAACTAAACTAGTTACCTGGTTGGATGGTAGATTTTTAGTAAGATTTGTTTGAACATTATGATGACAATAATTGAATTAAGTATGCATATACCTGTATCTACTGATGGGTCACGACTGGATGATAGACCAACGTTCCCTAAACTGGTAAATAAATGATTAGCCATAGACATATGGCTACTAGATCTTTCAGTTTACTTTTTGCTTTAATTCACTCATTTCCTATCTTAGCTAGTTCAGGAAATCGATTTTGTTTGTGTTTTTGTTCGCAGACGTCATGTAGCTGCGGATTATGACGATGATGGATAAAGTTAAAAAAATTAGGTCATCAAAACGCAGCCGTATTTATTTTGGACAAGTAAATCCCTAAACAGCCCTAAAAAATCATGAATTACTGATTAACGTTTTATGTGAATATTTGGTCATTCAATGTCTTCGATGAGTGCCAAACATTATATCTAACTATTTATAAGTATGCCTGTCTGGTTGCCCGTTATAAAAGGGCATTCGGGACTTATTCATTAATCAATTCAAATAGTAATTAGAAACGAATTTAGCTTTATCGATAGATTCACTGTCCACAGAGGGCACTTTAAGCTAATCATAATAATATCATGTGAGAAGCCATGAGTGGCTTGGAAAACTCTGACTGCAATGAAAAACAGAAACCACTTGCCGACACCAATGGTAGAGTCACATTATGGTCGTGTACTCTATTGTATTAGTACTTCATATTAAAATACTTAGTTTGTCTTTTGGTTGGGTAATTAGTTCTTGGCGATCTAAAAGTACTTACTTCTATTTAAATAAAAATCATTTGATTTTGAATAAAGGTTAACGTAATCCCGCGCAGGATCGGGATCCTTCCGGGCGCCACTCGCGAGTTCACTAGCACAATAAACAGTGAATCACGCGCCGGCAGTGTCAACTGAAACAATCTGCTGCGAGTACGTGCCGGGAGACGGCTATAGACTGCCTTTTGTTTTTTATCGATGTTTACGAATAGAGTAGAGACGTGCCCGTAGTTTTGACAGCGGATCGGCAACGCACTCCGGAATAGAAATGGGATTAGTGGACCCTGAGGGAGCTTTCGCGGTGTATTTTTCGATTAGCAGAACCTCAAATATGCACTGAAATATTAGTGGTCTTTGTTAGGTTAAAAAAAAAATAACTTCAAAAAACTCCGTTTGAAGGAACCTTAATAACAGATAAATAGTTTAACTAGGTATTTCAAGAATGTTTAAATGATTTAAAGTCGTCCTGTCAATACATACGTAAACTAAGACGACAAGATGTCTGTTTTCTGTACTAGGCACATGTATACCACAGAATCACACATTCTCTTACCACCAGTCATTGTGACATATTATGCCTCCAGCTTCCCTTGTATTTTGCAGACAAATAAAATGTTTATGGTAGCACTATGTTTGTGATTTCACCATTAAATCGGCTGCGAGTGCAACAGTGCAATAAGCCGACTGCACTGCGCCTGTAAAATGCACATGTTGCGAATCATTGCCTGTCGATACAGTGTTTGTCGTTCTGTTCTCCAATCGAAAACACATACGACGAGATAGATACACCTTAAGTTGAGTATAATATAGCCGTTGGAAAATACCTTTTAATGCATTGGAATAAGGTGATACAGACTCTCAAAGTGTATCACCGTATCATTGTTATCATCGTTAGACACTTAAGCTTACGCTAATTGTAGACGAAAGCCTAGTTACACTTACTGCATTGAAATCGTCATAGAAGTAGTCAGATTAGCTTGTATGTATCAAGTAGGTACTAAAGTAGTCGAGTTACGTTTGACGCTAAGTGTACATGAACGGCTTAACCACAGTATAATCTTACAGTAAGCTATCTACATACAAACGTGCCACTCTCGGTTTGAATGTGTGCGTGCGCGTCGCGCGCCGTGTCGCGATATCACGCACACGCAATTTCACGCACACGCTAGCATAAAATAGGGAGGCATAACGGACGGGCTGTGCCGCGTGTCTGTGTGCACGCTAGGCTAATAACTCGGCGGGCGGCCTTAGATAGCCTACTGTATGGTTTATACTGTGGCTTAACACTGAGTGGTTTAGCTGAAATATGTTGGCTTCAATCCCGAGCTCATGTGGTTCTCTACAAATGAACTAGTTCTCTGCAAATTCTATTATGTCAATACCTAAAATAAAAGTTACTGGCATTACAATCATAATTAAATCAGATTGTCATAACTTTTCAATATCTAAGGTTAAGCGCCAAAAAAGTTACCAAAGCTCAGTTAAATCTGTATTTTATTTCCAACCTACCAGACTTTTAAGTATCTAGATTGTGATCAGTAAGCTAACAATGTAATATTCAAAGCTTTAAACACAGCTTAAATGTAAATCGATCAATCTTTCGGTTGTTTAGGCCACTAAACTTTTGTCTGCAAAGGCAGAAGTCACTGAACTAGGTTTTGCTAACAAATTAACTTACTCAAATTTATTTTCACAAGGTAAGTACAGTAAAATTCACACGGGAAATGTCTACATACTTTCTAAGTACTGAATAACGCTTAGCGGAACAGAGCGTTTTCAATAACTCTGCAATCAGTCTAGTCAAGAGAAATAAACGATTGAAAAGTGCCTCATAAATATATTTTTTACGAAGCTATAACCTTATTTACTGCAGTGTGGACGTGATCAATGTACATTGGAACAACGAATGTTGTACTAAGTGCAACATTAAACCGATTCAAGTCCAAAGAAATGGAGTCACTGACTTATTTATTTTTAATTTAAAATTATTGGTCTGGACAACAAGAAGTATAGGCTATTTGCTGATTATGTCCTAACTGTATCTGCTTATGAGACTTGTAAAATTCTAAACGAAAACAAACCCCCATTTAAACATGAAATTATTTTATTTTGTGAGTAGTACTTTCAGTTCGTAATAATTATGCACGTTACATTACCATAGCCAAGAATAATATCTTATCTTGTTTTCTATAAATTATACATATTATACAAATATAAGACTTCGAGTAGAATCCATAGAATTGTTTTATTTCGGTACATGTTATCTTGTTTGATTTTGTCTTATGTAAGTAAATAAGTCTCATAAGGAGAAAATAACTTCTCAAACTTCTCACACGGTTTGTTATTTGCCGCTGCTAGTATTTTGTTTCGAAATACCTGCAGGTAAAGCTGGGAAGACACGACATGCATCTGTTCTAGACAGCCTTGAATGTTTTCGTATTCAATCCATCGTCCGAACGTCCTTTTTTCTGTCTCTATCGCCTACACACGGTCCAGAGCTATCCAATCTCGATTTAGTGCAGTAGATTGCATGCCAAACTCAGTTATTTCTCGATCGTGGTTCTGGGGCAATAGTTGGATGTCCTGATCCCGACTTTAGTGTTGAACTTTCTGGTTAAATGTGATGAACACAGTTTAATCTGGTTTAAAAACACAGGTAGGTATATAGGATTTAAAAATACGTATATTATCTATTTATACGTAGTGTGGGACGCCCTCCGGCTAGGTGGAGCGACGATTTGCGAAAGGCTGCTGGCAAGAGATGGATGCGTCTAGCCGAAGATAGGGCGCGATGGCGCGCGTTAGGGGAGGCCTACGTCCAGCAGTGAACCAACATAGGCTGATGATGATAATGATATTATTTATCATTAGCCAGGTTTTCATGAGTAAAATGGTGGGAACAACTGGGTCCGACGGGAGGTAGACGACAGGGCCCTAATAATTGGTTTATAACATTTCAATTTCATAACATAACACATTTTATCTTTTCTGCTCATAAGAATATTAAGAAACATAAAGGTTAGTCATGAAACTAGCCCAAGTACTTAGGTAATAACGAGTAATAACACGTTACGTATCTAGGACTTCGTTAAGATCATAGCGTGATAATTAGATACCCCGTACAACATAATTCGCGCTGGGGGTCTACTCCCATTCGTCCGAGCACAAAGTATCGTTCATGTAGATGTGAAAGAACATGCTTACAGCCCGGAAGTGTTGAATTGGAAATTACAATTTTAGACAACCAACCAATAAAGGAGGGATGACAAAAAAAGTGGTCAAGACATTTTGCAATAATGAAATATTCAATACTTCAATATTTTTAAAAGTATCGTGTGTAATTCACGGTTTCTAATAATGGAAAATCATCCCCAAGCATTAATTTTACATTGAACATAAACCGCACCGCGAACACTCGCTTTCATTGGTTTTTGGTTTTTCGAAGTTTTCCAATATTTTATAGACATGTTCTCTTCGTTAATTATTTTTTTGACATATTTTTTGTATGATCTAGTGTTTTTTTCATATGGGAATATTGACTTGCTGGTGTATTGGTGATAATCACTGTAAGCTTGCATGTGAATTGAAATAAAATAAATAAATAGCACTGGAATAAATAGCAGTAGGCCCCCAGGCCGACGGCGCCAGTCGTAACGATTACAGACGCACGTGCGCTTGCGCAGCTCCTAGGTAAACAGTCGTAAAGCTGCGTGTGACTTACTGATTGATCGGTTATGTGTAATTGGGACTAGTAACGATCAAAGTAATGACAACAATTACATGGCGTTTAATTAGATTCTGTTTAATGAAAGGTGATTAAGCTTTTTTGCCATAAATGCGAATTACTTCGAATTTAACGTCGATGCCTTCATCTGCTTTTCCTTTACTGGGGTTTTTTGAAAGGCCTTTGAGTGTAGCAAACGTACTCTAAAGGTGGCGGTTCGCGCCACGACAGAGACAGGAGACCGCGACAGTTACTTGACGTTAGGCAATGTATACGCGACAGTTTGCGAACGAGGCAGAGACGTGAGACAGGAGACAGCGTAACGTCAAGAAAATCTTCGGTCGCGGTCTCCGGTCGCGGCCTCCTGTCTCTATCGCAGGGCGAACCGCCGCCTTCAGATACCCTACGAATGGTCTTCAAAGGGCTGTTTAGCCGTCAAAAAGCTACGTAGGTACTCCTAGATGATCTTAATAAAAAGATCAATCATAGGTAATTTCGTTCTGTAAAAATGTGAAACAATAAAAGGAGTACAAATTGATTGAGTAAGTGGATGTCAAGTCAATAAAAGAGTCGTTCACCTACAATCAAGCACTAACTGACCCAATGGCCGGCATTGATTTGTCGAGGGTAGGGTTGGTAGGTTCGAGAAAAGAATATGAAATGACACTTAGCCAACGGAGGTTCCAGAAACTGGGCAACATAATGACATTGTTATTTCTCAACTAGCGGCCGCGCGCGACTTCGTCCGCGTGGACTTAATTTGAAAATCAAAAAGTTATATTTCTTCACAAATGGTAGCCTATGTGCGATTCAGATATTTAAGCTACATTATTGTACAGTTTCATTAAAATCCATTCAGTAGTTTTAACATGAAAGAGCAACATGGCACATACAAACTATCACCTTTATAATAGCAGTAGGATGAATGAACACAATGTGTACTAATAATATAAAGTTGAAGAGTTAGTTATTTTGTTTGAACGCTCTAATCTCTGGAACTAAATGGTTCAAATAAATTAATATTTTTACGTTTAATAGTCCATTTATTGAGAAAAGGTATGGGTTGAATAACATCACGCTATGACTAAAAGGAGTCCACGCGAAAGAAGTCGCTGGCGGCCGTTAATTTTACACACTTTGAGAAGCCTCAAATGGTGTTTTTTTATGATTTGCTTGATAAGTATTCTAAATAAAATTATGTGAAAGCAGGTGGCAACCATAGTCATGAATAGAGCTCAGAGCATTATGATTCATGATCATTTGATGGTGGTTCTGCCAGATTTATAGATGAATAAAATCATTACTCATTCTCATCATTTATTGATCTTGAATCTAAAACAAGTATTTCGATAATGCGCCTTTTAAATTTGAAGACATTTTCATGTGAGTAAAAAAGGTAGGAAGCGAACAAAAAAATAAATGAAGTATAAACGTACCTAATTGTTAGGAGAGCTGGTTGGGAAGTAAGGATCAGGGGTTTAAGTCCAGCACAAATTAAAACCGTTGGTAAAGTAAATGATTGTGCCACCACAGTTGTCTACACATTAGGGTAGGTAGATTTTTTGTTAATTTTGGAAATCCTCGGCATCTGGTTTCTGGATTATAAAAATACCAAATTAGTGAAACTGCATCTTGTTTCTATTGCATGCAAGTAGTTTCAAGCCACACAAACTATAATATGACTTTAAATTGTCTATTTCCTACTCTTACCACTAAACACGAGTAAGTACTATTATAGTGTTCTGTGGCCAGTCTAAGGAATTTCAAATAAAAAGCGGTCTCAATGTCCTCTAATGAGGCAATAAAATCCGTCATATGAGCGCTGTCTAATTGCGTTAAATGGCAGCAATATAGTTGAGCAGACCAGACCAGACGAAGTTTTATTTTTAATTAATAGAATAATAAAAGCTAGCAAGGAAATACGTGAAGGAACGGCAAATTACATTTTGGTAAAGAGGACAGCGACGTCAATAAAATAAGGAAACATTACGTCCATGATCGTTTGAAAAACGAAAAGAAAAAAAGGCGGAAATTTTAATTTGCATTTAAATTTTTCATACTCAGAATGTGTATATTGTTATATTCACTACACCCCTTTTTCGGTAGAAAAAAACTTAACAATACTTCATTAAAATTCGATTATAAAAAACAATAAACTAAGTTGTTTACTGCCATTGCCTGTTCAATGCTAGTTGATCGTTATGCGGTTCACCAACAACTTTCATTGTCCTATATTTCTTTGGGCAACCGTCGGCGTTACTTCAAGATGAATCATTCCCTCACGGTTACTTCACAGCCTTTTATCGATACCGTAAATATTGTTACGTATGCTAACTGTTTGCTCAATCGAATTTTGTTGTGAATCATTTTGATACCTGTTTTACAGTTATTTTGTCAGCAACTGACAATGCATAATCTGGCAAAATTAATCAAATTCCATTCTTTACAGTTGAGTTTTGATTAATGACTTACACTCATTCGATGTTTTGAAAAGTCTACTTTGCTTACTGCCTTAGCAGAAGTAAACATATTATACAGTGTGATAGGGGTTGAGCTTCAAAAACTTTAAGGTCACATACTAAAAATAAGTTTACTGTAGCAAATTTATGTCATTCATCACATTCCATGTAATTTTTTAAATTGATTCAGTTGCGATAGATAGGAGTAAAAGTAAAACCAAATAACACTGAACATTGACCATGAATCAAAAAAGTTGCCAATATTAAGATTGGTTTTTAATACGACTAAACCATGGAATAACAAATAGATGTATTTTTAATTTACTCATCCATGTGTACAATCAAATCCATTCCACACATTTAACTATCTTGCATCCTTGTAGCAAAGTGTACGGAATCGAGCTAAATCGGCCAGACGACAACAAAACGACTCTCTAATAGCTTATTTAACGGTTCGCTGACTACAACCAAAGCAATGCAGTTTGTTCGCGATCACAATATAATAAAATAAAGAGGGTCGGTTCACGCACACGATTCATCAAATCAATACAATATCCGGCACAAAGGTTCTGAACAACGGTTTAGTCGCAAAGACAGATTGTTGACGTGTCTACAAGACACGTTTTTTTGAGAAGCAAACGTTAGGCATTTCAATTATTTGAATTGTGAAATTTATGTGTTTCAAAAAAAAGAAGATCACACATCCAGCGTTACATAATAGTCAGAAAACTACTTTTATCTCGTCTGTTTTGTTTATGTTGTCTGGAAAAGATCGATTTTAGCGTTAGGGCCGCCTGAATTTCATAAACATTTCAAAAGTACCTGTAGTGTAACGTATCTTTTAATATGTGTTGTGTGCAATAAAGTTTCTTGTCTTAACTTTTTACTCCATTGGTGTCCGTAATGTTTTTTCCTTTACTTTCAGTTGTTCTAAAACTTAGGGAGATGTTAACATTCACCCTAGAGTCATTGTGGAACGCAATGTTAAACGTAAATGTTGAAGGTTAATCCTGGAAGACTCGGCGTTTCTCAAACAAAATAGAGAACTAAACTACATGGAAAAGAAACCCGCAAGCAAACAAATGAATGTCAAGGACAATACTGTTCGCATCGCGCGAGTTAAAACAGAATCAATACGATACAGCCTAGCGATTATGGGGGGAAAAATCTACACTAATTTAGTACATTATTAGTTAGCGGTCCGTGCCCGATTAGTAGTTACCCATGGACAAGCCAATACTATTTTATACTATGTGGTACTTATTCCTTGGAATGAATCATACGTACAGCTTCTAGTAAATTCAGGACACTAAGTTACGTCTGGATTTACAACAAAACGAAATAAATGCGTCGGGGAGACCGCACGTGGCAATGACCAATATGATACAACATACAACATCACCTACGATGGTTCCAAATTAAATTATCACATTGGAAACCAGAAACGACGAAGATAGCCAAAATACATCTCTATATAGGTACTCGATAAGATCCGTTATCAATGTTTATGTTGTCATTAATACGTAACAGTATATTCCAATATATTTCTTTAAACTTTCATGGTCACTAACATTTAAAACATTAAAAACGGGATTGCTACCTCCAGCTGGAGTTACTCCGTGACCATGGCGCTTGTAACAGTGCCGAAATATCGGGAACTCAAAACAAAAAAGGTACATGGTAGCAATCCCGTTTTTAATGTTTTAAATAGTATAATTCAACATCAATTTGATGTTTCATTTTATCCGAAATAAATTTCACAGTTTTTTTAAAAAACTCGCAATTGTAACATAACAATACATTTAAATTATTTAAAAGTGATATTGAAACAATCGATGGGAATGTGTAACGACGTTCGATCAGCTGAGGCGTCCAAAGGTCAGTTCCCGTGGCGTTGACCCCGGCATCGCATCGATTACGCTTCCCGCCATGGCGTATTGTGTGCCTCCATTGAACAGTGCGGTAGGTACCCAGCCTACTGCCCTTCCCAAACTAGTCTAACGTAGGGTGCGGACATACTCTGTCTAACTCACATTTTGGCAATAAATGTCCTTATGATCTGTTTATAGAGTCCAATTAACATTTTGCGATCGGTTATTCCTTCAGAGGTTAAGCTCATTAAAATCACTTACATTGATTGGAAAATAAGCTTTATTTCGGAAGGCTTTTTCTCTTCAATCCGATAAAGTTGGATATTTTCCAAACGAATAAGCATAATTTTATTGGACTTTCCGAAGGCTTTTTTTCTTGGTAAAGACATTTTTCGAGTCACTCAATTTAGTTGTTCGTGCAATTCTCAAAACGTACAATTTGCGATTCAACTTTGAAGTTGGTAAAGTTCCTCAATTGAATTTGAGAATAAATTACAGTTTCATTATTTAACTTTAACTCAAAGTTGCGTTTATTTGAATTATGCTTATTTTTCCAGTTAGTAAGCAAGTTTGATAAACTAACGTCATAACAGAAAGTAACAGCGATCGATGTGGGTTGATAAATAATGTATAAAGGTCGTCGCGTACTAAGCCTAGGTTGACACAGAATAAAATACTTATTACCTAGTCTAAGTACTTGTGATCGTACCCTAGAGCTGTACGCTCGCTCGTAAAAACGTGCGCATGAATAATTTTACTCTAACCTTACTTTTAATTTTGAATCATCAAATGCTATTAATAATGCAAAAAGTTCTCAAAATACATAACATTCTCTTTTTAAATTCGGTAAACTTTAAAGCAAATATGCATTACAAGTTCGAGATTTTTAAATAATATTAAATTGAAAGCGAATCTCCCAGCCTCCTTTGAGCTTTCTTATGGTTTTTGTTTAGGTTACGATACGATACGCAGTCCCCATATGGGCAAAATCCTCGAAATAAATAATGAGAAAAATATTTTGGTTACTGTTTTTTCAGGATACCTAAGGATTGCCTTTATTATACCCCGACGCAAAATAGGGATCTTGTAACTTTAACGTGAAGATCTGTGTGGATCGCACAGTCCAAACGAATGAACCGATTTCTATTTCCTTTTTTTTAAAGCTATAACACCGTATATTTAGCCCTACATGATAAAAAGATATTTGAAGGGAAATGATGTTAAAAGGGAAATGAGAAATTATTATTTTCATTTAAATTCTGAAACATAATACCTAACCAAATATTCAATTCATTGTTATAGAATAAATGAATGATAAATACATTATACCTATTTCTTAAAGTGCGCTTGTCTCTCCTAGCTAGAGTTACAAAAATGGGCTACGTACCTCTTTTACTAAGTACTCAAGTAGATAGTCTAAGAAATTAATAGTTTTAACTTTAGTGTCCCCGGGCTTTCCCAGTTATTGCCCTGCTATCATTAATTAGGAAAAACATTTTTCCTGTCGCAGACGAGAACTTATTTGAAGTCGTTGCCAAAAGTACTTTCTAATTGCCAACTTCGCCAACCTTTATTGTTTACCAGCTTATCCGTGAAATAACATGTTCAAAATTAAATTTCCGCGTACAGCCATTTTGGGAATGTGCAGTGGCGTTTGTGATTTTTTTGAATGATGATTTTTGCTCAAATTACTCATCCAGAAATGAAATGCTCAAATGAATTAATGAATTGTATTTTGACACTGTAGTTCCTGTATGTATTCAAATTTGTTAAGTATGTTTTGACTATTATGATTAAGAGCAACAGTGGGAAGTCAATAGACCTAAATTTAATGTAACCTTTCGGAACTTAACACATTAAGATTCTGTAGAGTTTATCTTACCTAACTCTACCTAACAAAGAAAGTTACATGTAAGAAATACATTTAACAGTGTACAATATACAACGTTAGCATACTTCACTAGGATCCTTAATACATATCCTGTCCTTGGAGTTGCACAGTGCAACATCCCTGCAGGGATGAACAATACTATTAGCGATAATTTTACATATCGATCCTTTTCGTAATTCTTAACATTTCAATTTACAATCTTTATTGCATAACAAGTGTTACATTAAGCTGTATTATAGCAGGAAACTACTTAAAACTTAGTTACCCCCCCTATGGTACTGCGAATATTTGAGGACATCAATTTTATATAAAACAAGTGTTAACAAAATAAAATTAAAGGCATTCATAATTAATTTCGAAGTAGAAGGCTATAGAGCAAATTTAGACTTTTATTAGACATTGTAGCATTTGGGTGTGATAACCTTAACCCAAGCCCAGGCTTCAGGTACCTTTAATACTGATTATTCTACGCACCAATGTGTATTTTCTTTGGCTTTAAGGCTAAAACATAACTAGTGTCGAAAATAAAACAACCCATAATGCAGGGCGCTCACAACGGCTCGGAATTCGATATCTTGATGTATTACCATTGGGGTGGCGCGTGCGTTTTTACTACCCCCGAGGGCTATCTATTTATAAGGACGGGGGTTCCGTCGACCTTTACAAATACTCTACCGATATGCTCTACAAACTGCCGTCGTAAAATCTCAGAGATATATTATATGGACGGTTTAAAATCTGTTGCCTCGTAAAAAGAGGCAGGGATACTTACAATATTGTATCTGGTTGGAATGTGTATGTGAAAGAAAGATAATGATCTAAGCATCTAAGTTTTTTCAATATAATAGGGTTCTCGTGTATTACTAATTTTACGAGTCATATCAGGAGATATTTGTCTAATTATATTGTCTGTTATGCTAGACTTTGTAGCATTGACATAAGGATCGTAAATATATATCCTTATGATCTTAAAAATCATTAAAAACAGCATACTTGAAATCAGGACGTCCAAGCAGACGTCTGCTGGATGGACGCTTCTAGGGTACTGATTGAGTGACAAAGTGGGTAAAGACCTCAGAGGCCTCGGAGGTGCTGCTTGGCAGAAGCTAGTCCAGAACCGAGAGGCTAACATGGCTTTTTGTGGCTTCGGAAAATGCCACGTCCATTTTAGGACACTGTGCTCAACAAGGTATAGAATATTGCAGTAATTGACGACTGATTTGGTGTAATGGTTCAGAAATGGGTTCGAACCCCACACAGTACAAACATTTGTGTGCATTAATGTCTGTTTCTACTGGTCTGGTTGTTTCCTATGTATATTGAGTATGTGTTTACAAAAAAATAGTATTTAAGCATGTTTATCCGTTGTCTAGTTTCCCTTGCACAAGCTTTTAATTGCTTAATTAGGGTCTAGGTGGCGCTGCGCGGATAATGTCCAGTGATATTAATTTTATTATTATTATTTATTTAACAAAATACCTAGTATCTATAATACAAGCTTTGCTTTGTTTGAAGCTGTTTGATTTTAATTTATTAACACATACCACACGGCCCATGTTTACTTAATTCAGTCATAGAATAAAATTAACAAGAATTAGCATAATCCTTTAATAAAATATACTATTTCTACAGATGCTGCTTTTATATTATTCAAAAATGTAGTCTAGACTTTTATTGAGATCTGTAATGTTAAGTTAGGGCTGAAAAAAGTTCCAATGCGTTTCTTTACGTATATAAGTTTAAGCGAAGATGCGTAGGTACTCCCAAGTGCTTACATAAATTTCATCCACAGTGTGTCGTTGTATGCTGCATTCAATCTTCAAGTGAGTTTTTATTCATCAAGTAGCTTAGACTTCAAATGGATTATTTAAAGTTCTGCGATTTGTATTTTACCTACGCTTGTAATGTTATGCACGCTCACTTAAATATCATAGGCAGACTAAATTTTGGAGGGGTTATCGCGTGCATTTTGTACTGCACTGGGAAATCTGAACGGATTCATCCAAAATAAAAGTTACGTGATTTGATTATAGTACGCGTAGTAAGGGTTCACTTCAATCTTTATATATGCCCCTTTGTGAAGGTTGATGTGAACGCTTCCCTACATTCAGCAAATACATTGTTTTCATATCCTGAACAATCAATCTTAAAAAGTAGTTTGGTGTTTGAAATTTCACTGGCTGTTGTAGCTTGGAGCTATAATTTGATAGATTTATTGGAAAGCCTTTGAAAACAGAACTATGACGAACTACGACGCTCTACATTTAGTCAAAATAGAGTTTTTCACGTTAACTAATTCCCTTGTCGACAAGATTATGCAGTCTTTCTTTTTATTCTATAAACAAGCACTGTTTCATTTTTATAGCTAAACATTGACCTCCAAAACGTCTTCATTGACTTCAAATGGCTGACAATGATCTGACCTGTTTCCGAGTCATCTCATCGACTGACACGCGAGTCGCGCCCTCGCTCGCCGGGGCGAAAGTGCGATATTTATAGCGTGCGCGGGCGCCGCCTACCCGCGGCTAAACTTAGCGCCTAGATAGATGGCTGCTTGAAGCTGCGCGCGACTCGTACTCTAAGCTTTACCGACTAGCTAGGTATGCTAGTTTAGAAAGATGTAAATGCTTTTTTGAAGTTATAGGAACCAATTTTCTCAACCCTCAGTGGCGTGCTTTGAACGAAATATTGACGATTTATTTTAGATCATACCTTCGGCTAAAATTCAGAATAAATCACATAGAGCCTCTTGTAACTGGAAAGGAACATAATTTTGTTATTTAAAGGTAAGGTAAGGTAACTACTTTTTCCAGTTGGAAACAGAAGCCAACAGAATGCAACAAATTGAAAACAGAAATAAGAGAACCGTCTTCTACAAAATTCTGTATTCAGAACCGCGAAACATTTTTAAACTACGGAAGAGCGTACCTTGAGCCTCTTGCCTTAAACCGTGCCTTTTTTGCACTGACGTAGCTGCACATAATTCTATTCATGTGTTTAAAGACATTGAGTGTACGAAAACTGTTGCAGAAGCAATTAAAAACTCACGAACACTGACTAGGATTCTTAAGTTTGTAGAAGTCACCCAATAAGTTATAATCTGTTTATTTTCATAATAATACCTTGTCAGCCTACCTTCCTTATACTACTAATTTACAATTAAAAAACTTGTTCAAAATGTCAGTTGCCTTGTTTTCAAGCAGCGCAGCCGCTGCTAGTCGAGTTGCATTAATATTTGTGCTTTATTTAACGGCATCATGGACTGCACCCACCGATTTATACTCGTACATTCTCGATATAGTAACTACACAACGAGATTCAATATGCATGGTGATTGACAAGTCAATTAATTTATTAGTGTGGTGAAATATCGTCACAAAAATATCTCTGTAAGGCTATCTGAAAACAATAACGAATAATTTTAAGACAAGATGTCAGAGGCAGATTCTCTAATTAGAAATCTAAATACTAACGAATAATAATAATAGATTGCCAAGTTCATGAAACAAGCTGATGGTAATAAGGTTTCAGGCTGATATAAAAATGACAAAACAACAAGAGGCAGTAATTTATGGAAACGGATAGGGTCTACAAGACTCTACCTAAAAGGTGGTGTAGAAGCGTTGGCTGTGGCTGTGTTTTTCATGAACTTTCAGGAAGTTCAAACTTCTGACTCTGTAACAACTGGTAACTGGTCTCTTAAATGAAAGACGAAAAGAGAAAGTGAAATATTTGGACGAGCCAAAAAGAGCTTGGTCGTAAACCAAAAAAAGAGAGGAGACTCAAGATAGAACGAAGTAGTAGAGTCGTGTTTCTCGAGTAGGTAAGTATGTCTTTGTGAATGAACCGTTAAAAACCAATCTAATTAATATGCATTTTATGTAACTATTTACTGGCGTAAATGCGTGTTACACGTGATCTAACTTTAAAGTTCTAAGTCCGCTTAAGGGGCTGACAAGACTTCAAACTTCCAATACACTCGTAGTACCTTTTAACTCGTTAAGGACAATATTGAAATTGGCAATACTCAATACTCAATCATTTATTTGCATTCCATAATGTAGTGGTAGATGTTACAAACTTGGTATGTTCATTACAGACCCTCTCGGCCACAACAAATAGGATAGAGGAGGACACTTCCAACTAAAAACTTAAAAAAAAAAATACCTAAAGCTTAAAACTATATTATACTGAATAACTAAAACATAACATTATTAATTCTCAGTAAGCCTACATGTTTCTCTAATATTACTAACTTATATTCATTTAGCATTTAGTGTATTTTTATTTTGTGTAGTTTTATTGGCATTTAGTGGTTCTTAAACTAAAAACACAATACTACATAAATAGTTTTTACACTTTAGATTTTTTTAAATAAACCTAGCTTTACATTTTAGTTTCGTGATTGAATAATAAGCATTTATCATTTTTATTTACTGTAGCTATAGTAATGCATGAAAGAGAGAAAATAAATGCGTTATCATTTTACCGATATGTCGTTGGCTACCTTTTTTAATTAAGCACTTTTTACACAATTGTAGTTATTTACTGAGAATATAGGAATTTCAGAACGAACTATTATCAAGTAAAAATTCCTACAACTGTGTGTTAAGCGTCCATTTAATACATAATTAATCGATAAGTATGTAAACTGGCCGAATAATTCATTGACAGCTCTAGCCTTTGTTGTGCTCATGAATGGGACGGTGGGTGGTACTCGTGGGTACCTGTGCCGGCTCCTACGCCATCCTCCGCGCGTGAGACTCATTGATAACACGAACGACACGTTAGGTATTGGATACCTACTGCATTCATTGCGTAAACGACATGCTACTTTTCTGGAAAGAGGCTAGCTCACGATCTTTTACTCGTACCTAATATCTAGACAGTTCCTTTCACGAGCTCATTTTACAGGCTGCCTGTAAAAAGGCTTATTAAATGTGGTTATTATTTACTTTCAGTATCAGGCTGCAGTAATTATTTTTCAAAAGTTTTGAGAGGGCAAATAATCATTCCGATTTAAATTCTTATTCATAACCATAATATCTTTTATGGGTGCGTGATAAAAGTATTTTACACAGATCAATTCAGAATTTGAAGCAATCTCTATAATCTTTACTGAAGTGTAAATGAACTGAATTTTTAATCGAACATTTTACAGAAACTCAAATGATTCGTGTTCAGATTCTTAATACATTTCTAATTTATTTCTGATCATCTTACTAAGAAATTTTAACTAAGCTAGTTAGATAAGTACGTGGAATAGTTTAAGTGAGATATTTTCTAGTTTTTTACTGCAAAAAGTCGAGTTATTAATAAGCAGGTGGTTGATTATAGTGCTAAGATTGTAGAGAGCGCTCGAGTTAGGTCGGCTGGAGCACTAAGTTATTGCTGCAGCCATCTTTTTATTACATCGCAGTACCATTTCAGAAAATTATTCTACATGTTTTGTAATAACAAATAAGTTCAGTTGGAGATTGGATATAAATAGTACACACATACCCCCTTATTCTTGAAAGTAATTTCAGTGGTGTTGCATCGGTTTAGCGATTGCGGTGTCCTGTCACTTACTTGCAAATGTTAACAACAATTTGAATAAAATAAACAAAACTACATGGGTAAGGTGGTGCTGTTAGGTTATCTGAGGTTCTATGAAGAACAAGGGTTCAATTACTAAATTAAATTAGAATCGCTCTAAGTAAAATTAGAAATTAATTTATCTTTACCGAAAGACAGGTTAATTGGGATTGTTTTATTACCTATTGTATTTTATCTACATTCTTCTATCTCTATTTAACCTTTTTTTTGATGAGCTAGAGCTAAATAACTTGAAATTTTAAAATTTACCGCAATAAGTGGGATTTTCATTATGACTGCGTAGCCTAAGGCACAACGTTAGTACCTAATTAAATATGCATAATATTTCAAAGGCTGCTATTCAATTATAATTGGATTATTAATAGTATAGTTCATAGTTAAACAAATACTAATCATGAAATATTTCATTCACTTAGATAATTGGTTTATTAATATGTACGAATAGGTATACAGTACGTAACAGTACAGTAACAACACAATACTCCTAGGCCAAAATACAATAAAAAAAAAGATTTGTGTTAACCACAAACATCTCAACCTTTATTTCGTTAGTAAGATTAGTTTCACTAAACTTTATTCTTTTCGTATTTAAGTTGCCATTTAAATTTTTGGACCATACAACTGGTTGACAATGATTTAAGTCTATGGCTGATATATTTTTAAACGACACACACACGTTTTGTTCTCATACGCTTTATCACATCAAGAAATAATAAACTTGACCATACAAAAAGGGTGACTGAAGAGAATGCTGTATGCACTTTTATGGATGCGTGGCTACTGTGCCGGACAGCGTTCGCCCTAATAATCACGAGCAACTCAAACTCAATTTAAAACCATCCTTTTGTCAAAGGATTTAAACTTGTTTTGCCTTGAGCTATGTCCTAGCAGAAGATATACGGCTATAGTGCGAATAAATTTGAGCTTTGCTTCGAAAGAGATAGACTGAAATTGGCTTGGCATATGTTTGTCCACTATTCAGGAAATCCAATCAGGGTTGGCAGTAACATTCGGACTTTTAAAAAGACATTTAAAGCACATATTTTGAAAATCCAAAACACAAAATAAAGGCTGTGTGATATGGTTTAATTGTATGTATTCTAAAGTATGTTATTATATTTAAATTATTAAAAGTATGTATTATATTGTATTGGTTCCATTATGTTGGTTCTTTTGGCTGTTTTTTGTTTATTTATATTATATTGGTAATTGTAGCAAAGTCGTGCACGGTGGCGACCTCTACCTCAACAGGTGTCCACGGAAGACCAGCGACGAGGTGCCAACCAGGTACCCCGTCAATATGCTGAGTGGGGACCCTTTCAGTTCCACAATAATCTTAGAGATAATAAGTTAGTTTTTAAGAAATGTATTTTTACTTATTGTTGTGGTTCCTGAATAAATATTTTTTCTTTCTTTCTTCTTTCTTTCTTTCAATAGACGTAACCGAGTAAAATGACGAGTGCCTGTGAATTGGCACGCGTGTGACGTCAAAGGTTATGGAACTGTATTCATAGTCCGAATTCAATAGTTCGACTCCCTTGCACACCTGTCTAAAATCCTTACTTAACTTAATCTTGCCAGTTGTCATTTTTCGTCACGTGTGTACCTACTTGGCGTTCCGTTGGAAAATTACGGAATGCAGGTACATCAAATGAGTACTTTTTCTCGTAAGTACTACGAGTACGACAGAATTATTTAACAAACCATTGTTGTTTGTTTGTAAACAAACAAGTAGTAGAAATTACTTATTTAATGGGCTGAACATTATTTTATTCCCTGCCCGTAATTCACTTCAATAATTCCTGACACGGAGAGTACGAGTAAATTGTGAGTCATCGAAGTAGGAAAGTTTTCGTCCGGTGAAAGAAAAAGTTTGATTCATACTACTTGACCAAAAGACAAAAGTGGGTCAACGATTCATTTGACATCACACATAAAACCTAAAAGAATAGGTAGGCTAAAAATACAACATAGAGTGTTAACACATATTTAGAATAACAATGGCTACTCCGGCTGGACTAGCATTTGGAGAGATACAATAAAAACAGATTCTGATCTCCCGTACATATGGTTTGTTTTTGAACGATACAACCAGCGGATATGTATGAATCACCGGAACGATGCGCGTGCGCCGAATTGTCCGGACCTCACCTGGACTGAATGAATGAAACATACGTGAATGCTAATTGGCTAAAATATTGTAGGACAATTAGTAACAATAACGATGCGTCATTTATATTGGTTAAATCTTTCAGAATATGCTCTGATAATATTTATAACCTACTTAATGACATGTGTGGGTGTTGTAGCTGATAGATAAATGTTTTAGCACTCCCTATACACAAATTTTAATGTAAAGACACATGTATCAAAGCGGGAGTTTTGAGGATAATAGCAACATACTCGGTGCTTTATAGCTCGATGCCTTGAGATCTTTACTTTCTAAGTAGAAGGTAATACATTGGTGAGTCACAATAACCAATATACCTACTTAACCCACTCATTATTGCGAGTTTTTTTTCAGAAAATTAATGCATAGTGTGACGTGCTATGTAATGTCATAATTCAAAACCAAACCTAGTTGGAATCTGATTAACATTCGTGGCGCTTTGTTTGAGTTACAATTGTATCGTAAAAATAAAGTCAATTCCCGTAATTCTTACGACTAAAAGCCAAACATACGAGACGTATACCTGTCCTTTTTTAGTTAGATGCAGTGAACTGCAGTTTATATTTCCTTCTCTGTCTGTGGCGCTAATTATATACCGCGAGACGCAATTTCCGGCCTGCGCATACTCGACATTTGGCCGTTTAGATTGCTACGGCAAAAATTCGCTGGAACACGGACACTTCCTTGTTACGAAAATAATCGTTTCATGATGACCAGCTGAAATCCTTTAGTCTGTCTAGTTCGCAGCCTACAGGATAATTTTGTCTTAAGAATTGTTTAGAAATGTATAGGAAGGAACTACTTGAAAGTGCTTGCTTGTAACTTGTTCCTTAAGAAGTTGTCTTGGTACTTACATACTTATTACAAACACGCTTAAATACTAATCAAAATTAAATTTCTTCTCTATGAAATTCGAGAGTTATTGAATCATATTTGAAACAACATACAAGCAATTCAGAATATTGGAAATGTTCATGTGGCGAGATAAAGCGTTGAGCTTAAATACTGTTGAACATGTCATTGCGTCAAAATCAATGACATCTTTACATAAGCTGCTTTACTTTAAGTACCTATCCTTTAAATTCTGAAGTGAACCAATTTTTCAGGCCCAAATCGTACGGTGGTCGGCACATCACTCTACCCATTACCAGTCAGTCCTCCTTGCTCTATCGCAAAGAAATAATATTTGGCAAGTGCGAGAGAAAAAATGGAGATGGGATAACCTGATGTGCTGTTGTCTGTACTACAGTAACGCTAAGGTTGGTGCCTCTTTGGATCGTGAGAAAGACAAATAAATTGTTTGACAGTACGTAGGTAGGTTGACACGTAATATCAATGAAGTAATAGCAATACATTTTACAAAAATATACCAAATTAAATAAATATAGGTCAAATTTTAAAATATTATGCTCATTGACATAGCCATTCAGAGGCATTGAGCTTCTGGATTTGGGTCAAATATGTAGGTAGCTATAACCTTAGTTTGTTTGATTTTGTCTTTTTTATTTTCGTTTATTGCTTTTCATGCTTTTTAAGTACGTACCATGGACAAATTGAACATGTAAGTAAACACAGTCATAGTAGGTTAAGAGCGTAGGTATTAGCTTTGTTTTTTTGTCGGGGCAAATATGTTTTACCTACTTAGTTGCATGAGTGTAATGTGAGTGAAAATTCTCCGAACGGTTACTAATCGCAGTCTGCAATCTACAGACAAACTTGGTACCTAGAGTTTTTATACGATAGGGACACAATGTCTGACGGAGTATTTTTTTGCAAAATGCGTTCATGGGTTTAAACAATGGTATGAAATATTACGTATTGTTATTTTGGTAACGGACAAAGTGGGTTTTGGATTCGTGGTAGGTATCTGTACCATGCCACTCTGAACGCAGAAACCATTATTCTGCTGACTGTAGTTTATGTTGGGCTTAAGATCATTCACCGAGCGATTAAACAAGCAGATTAGCAGACCTCGTGAAGATCGTCTAAGCTGAAATGACGCGCCCCTCCACTGCATCTGCATACAAGCAAGCACTCTTGTTTGCGCAGATCGAGGAGGGGCGCGTCGTTTCAGCTTATTCGATCTCTACCTAATTACGTTACATAATTCATAAGCCAATTATGACAGCCGGATTATGACTATTGTTGAAGCTTAGTGTTCCTGCTCGTGAGTACGTATATCATAATGTGTAAAATACCCTAGTGTTGTGATAAAAAAAGTCAGTTAATATGGTCATCCGACGAAATTGCACTCACGGAAAATATCTACATAAATAGGTAGGTACGTTGAGTTCTTAAAACGTAGTTTTTTAGAACGAAAGTTTTTGTCAGACATTCAGATTACTTACTGAACAGCTGATTCACTAATTTTTTATCATTCCGATGTCATAGTCTGCTAACCAGATTAACAAAATTACCCAAATCAAAGTAGGTACTTTCTATGAAGTTTGACGTTAGTTAACTTTTAATCAGGGTTTATGTGATATTATGTAGTTATTTGACCGTACATTTAGTAATTAGAATTTGCATTTGAAAATTGGTGTCTGATGGGCGATGTTAATTAGCACCTGTAAGCTCGTCAGAAGTAATTAAGGCGGGTTGGTTAAATTCGCTCTGAATAGGGCCGGAATATTTACATAATAATTTAACTTTGGCACGACGAGGCTATGAAGAATTATTGAGGAAGTTATGATTCTTAAATCTTAAGTAAACGTTGAATAATGTATAACCACTTATGTTAATATTTATTAATAAAAAAAATACCAGATGTAATGGACAGTTAAATAAATGAAGTTAGCAAAGCGAACACAAACGAATAACATTCATCTCTTTGCACCTGTTATCAAGACGGTCTATGATTGATAATTTCGACCTGGTTCCGCAAGCCCGGCTAGCTCAGTCGGTAGAGCATGAGACTCTTAATCTCAGGGTCGTGGGTTCGAGCCCCACGTTGGGCGCACCTTTTTGTTGATTTAGAAATAGACCTTTACGTCTGTTAAAGCGGTTTTTACTTTTATCTACTGAACTAAGCTTAGTTTTATTTACTTTAAACAAAAAAAAGTTCATAATGATACGATGTTCACTTAAAGAATTATCGACCGATGTCAGATACCGTGCTTAAAACTCAAAGTCAAGGTAAGTTATTCATTATGATAAAGAAATGAAGCAAGTTTATGAGTTGATAAACAAGTCGGTATCTAGTGGAGAGCTACAAAGCGGTGCGGGAGACAGAGCACGGAGCGAGCAGCAGACAATCAGACAATGCATATCTCGCAGAGCTTGCGACGTGATCCTAGCTGCGGCGGGTAGGGTTGCCAACGTTCAACAAATAAAATTAAAGTATTCAAAAAAACTAGGGGGTTCTTATATGAAATTAGAAATTGCACAAATCAATCTGCCAATGTTTTATTGTCTGCTAAATAAATAATGGACTTTCACTTTTATGGATTTTGTAGTTTTTCAAGATACCCCTGGCGTACGTAACAATAATTTGACCGTATGTACAAGATTGCATGATTATTTACATGTTGCGCAATGTTGTCTCAAACTGTCAATGCTTTGCTCAGCTGTTTTCGGGTGCCATTTTTAGCACAATTAACCTATCTACGTCTTTTTATTATAATATCATGACCCTAGACTGTGTTTGCAATGCTATGCAAAGGAAGCTAGAGACAACCTTGCCTCAGACGGTCTTTGTTTCAGCGGAATGTCGCCGCCATGCGGATGTCGCTCACATGCCGCTTCTGCAGTCTCAATGAGCGTGGCTTAGCTCGAGGATATAGATTTGTAAGGAAATTAGTGGCTGTAATTCTGTTGGAGAGGCACAACAAAACAACTGAATATCAAAAACAACCTTACGAATAAATTCCCTTTAAAAGTAAGTACTTTAACACCTACTTGGTAGGTAAGGTTCCTAACCTGCCATAATTACCTACGTAGTCTTGATAACTTTTAAATTTCCATAATGACGTAATTGTATATAGTCCCATTGAGCTTTTTTTTAAAAAAAGTGGCAAGTCCTCGAAAAGACATCCTGTATAGTAGTTAATTTCTTTAACATGTATGACACTTGAAGAACTATGCATAATTATGGTTCAAAAAAACTGCATATTTCATTCGTACCTAACTAGGGCGCGTTTTTCTCTCAGTCGTCAAAACATAGCCTGGTAATATGGACCTAAGATAGTTTCTTTCATAGTCTTGTTTTGTCATTTTAACTAAACGTGATACTTAAATAATATTCATGAATTAGCAGAAAGGTGTGAAACATGACTGTGACTGAGATCATAGTATATTACAGGCGTATGTAACGTTGATGACAAGTTTATTGTTCACGTAGGAGTTTATAGATCCTGTAATTCAACTTGTGAATGAACAAGTTTTGATAAATCGTGTACAGGTGTGATCGAAATGTTATTTAGATTGCCGTTGACCACAATCACGCCTGATTTTATTTTACAGTTATGTTATCTAATATGATATTTGCTACCCTATTTTAATGAACTTGATAAATAATCACGATAAATGGTTGGGTTATTCTTCATTTTCAGTACAACCATCAAAATACACCTTCATATCCACTTTGTTAAACTTTAACAAATATTTTGATGTTATCTTCATAATTACACGCTTGGTGGTATTATAATAGCAGTACGTTTATTAAATAATTGATACTGGTTTAATTTAGATTACGACTATTGCCCGCTCGTAAATTTGTTACTTGATATCAGTCTGCTTACTTAACTGCCCATATAAGTAAATATTTCTGCCGGGTCAAAACATTTCTATACCTATCCATTATGTATCAGTTGGTTTGTTAGTGCACTCGGTGTAGGTAGATCTGGCCTGCAACGCCGAAGTAACAAGAAGATTACCACCAAATTGTGGTACCAACACGAAGATTTTGTGTTGTCTTATTACCCATCGCTATTTGCGAGAATTACTGTTCTAATAAAAATCAGAACGTTAAGGACCAAACTCGTTTAGTATTGTTGCTCGTAAACTAAAGGAAATGAAAAAGAGTGACTCATACGAGTTCCATAGTCATAGAGTCATTGCTGTAGGTTCTCCTTACACAATCCTTGAAACATAAACGACTTTGCTTAGAAAGGGAAGGGTGTGAGATGATAACAATTGAAAACGCTAGAAGAGGACGTACATTAAATTTGAAAACAGTACCTACCTAGGTAGGTACTGTTAGGTAACAACAAACCTAAAATTATTACACCCGCAACACTACCATGTTCTTATTGTACTGTGCCTGTACTTTTGTTGTCCTAAATATTGTCTCTTGTAATAGGGTAGACGACTATGATGCATTTTGCGTGTTATTTTATGTTTACCAAATAAAATCATTAAAATCAAATGGATTTGTGAAACCACAATCAAAATTTGATTCAGTATGAAGCCACAATAGGCCTTCAAAGTTGGGTGGGCAAGTCCATTTCAAAAGTATACATATTTTGTAAAAAAATAATACCATTTTCAAACAGAGACTATTAGGAAGCAATTTTGTTAAAAGACCATTTTCATAAACGCAATATTTAATATAGCTGTCGTACAAACTTCTCACGCGTTCCTTATAACTACGTTAGTGTGACGTCATAATTTAGGACACGTTTGAATGGAGCGTTTTTAGGCAAGTCCAAAAATGTGCAATTCAAATTGTGATATCTCGGGTAGTATTAATACTATAGCAGTGATTCTTTTAGGATTGCGTTTATAAATGTAACGTCTTTCGATAATAAACAAAAAAAATTACAGTCGTCTAGCCCATTGTATGTTTGTGAGCGAACTATGTACTTATTTGTGCGCTCAGCTTCCTGTATTCACACTTCGGCCCAGCTTCTTAGGAAACTGAGCCTTACACGCATTCACTCACTTAACTTGACGATGGTCATCTTCAGCGCGTATTCCACAAACAAGACGTTTCTACGAACAGCAATACCAACAACTAACTTATTATTTGTATATTTTAGTACAAAGTGGATTGTTGACTGTAACAAACGTATTCGAATTAAAACTAACATTGTTACAGCATTTATCAGTTACCTAAGCGAGCTCAAAGCAAACACGGCCTAGTTGCGCGGGCGCAGGAAGCCGCTAACCGCGTGTTTGAACTGTAATTAAACTGGATAGCCCTGATTTCGGATCTCATCCCGCCCATAGCGATCATTTATTTTGTAACGGGGATTTTATTGTTAATCGTAGCTATTTATTTTTATGGTTTTGAGGGGATTGGCGACTACCATGAATAGCGTTATCTACTTTGTTTAGAAAGGAATTTGTTTATTAAATATGTAATTAAGAATATACGAGTAGGTAATTAGGAAGCTCTAACTAAACAGTACCTTACACATATATTTGACCAGTTTGTTCAAAGATTCATGTTTTTCGCTTTCAGTTTGGTAAATAAGTGGTTTTAAAAATTATGGAATGATATTGAAACATATAAATTTATTTCAATTCGATTTCATTCAACCAGACGTAGTACATTATGTATGAAATGTAACTATGACTTTTCTGGGCAGTGGGTCGACCCATATTACACGGTGTCGTCCGTCACCGCACTGACCCAATGAGGATTAGTCTTATTTTTCACGATTTCTGACGGTCCGAAATATAAATGAACGGAGATGTCTTCCCGACCGCCCTGAGGTGACCATGTTTTAAACAATTCGAAGACAGTTCAGAAACAAATATAATCCAAAAATATCAAAAACTTTGAATTCGAATCGCCAACACAAGACAGAAGGCAAAAAGATGTCTACTATGAAGAGTAAAGAATTTAATGTCATGTGGTAAGATACATTTGTTAACCTCAACAAGTGTTTGTTCACAAAAAAATGTTGTAAGTTACAGATCTCCCTTACTGATACCGCTTAACCTTCAGTCAGAACTATTGACTTTCGACAATGTCCCAAAAAAAGTGCTCAGACATCTGGCAACCAGAATCGCGGGCACTTCTACTCGTCACTTACCCCATTAATCCTAACCGTCCGTCCGTCACTCAGTAATCTAATACGACACGCGGCTTTGTGCCATACTCGGAAATACGCCTTAAAACGGCCGTAACCGTCTAAGGAAGTCCCCTTTAAGGACGAATCAAATGTGCTCGAGATGGAGTGGACGCATTCATCGTGAGATCTTCAGGTTATAACTGATTTATTTATTTATTAGTTCGTACACAAAAAGACAATTACAATAAACAGACAATAGGGAGATTGAAAGTACAGGTGAGCTTATCTCTAAAAAGAGATTTCTTCCAGCAGACTACGTTGACAGGAAAAGATTTTAAGTTAAGGTGGATAAACAGCTGTGCATAAATTAAAGAAAGTTAAATTAAATTATTTACTCGTAAAATACATACATACTATAACTAAACTACTTAATAATACATATTCATATACTTAAATATACTACACATAATAAACCTATTGACATCTATGGATCAAATGCAGTCTTTAAAAGGTATTCTTTTAATTTTTTCTTAAAAGAGCTAACAGTGCAGCACTCGCGAAGGGTAACAGGCAGCCTGTTCCACAGTTGGACTGCGTGGACAGTAAAAGAGTCGCCGTACATGCTCGTGCTACAAGTAGGGACAGTTAAATGAAATTTATAAGCAGAGCGATGAGTTCGGCCGGAAGAGGAAAGATAAGAGAAACGTTCACGAAGATAGCTAGGGTAAGAAGGGTTAAAAAGAATATTGAAAAGGAGAACCAGAATGTGGTAATTACGGCGCAAACGTATAGGGAGCCATTTCAGTTGTTTTCTATACTCAGACACATGATCATACTTACGAAGGCCAAATACGTAGCGAATACAAACGTTTTGAAATCGTTCCAGTTTGTTGAGAAGTTCTTCAGTTGCATCCAGATAGCAGCTATCAGCATAATCAAGAATGGGCAACATAAGTGACTGAGCCAGTGTGATTCTGGTTTGTAACGGAAGAAAGTTCTGGAGGCGCTTCAGTGAGTGGAAGGCTGCAAAGACTCTTCGGCCGACTTGGTTAACCTGGTACTCCCACGAAAGATTGCAGTCAAAGTAAATACCAAGGTTTCGTACTGTCACAGCATAGTCTATTTGGGTCCCATTGTACACCACTGGCGACAGGGGTAGTGAGCATGCCCTATTGTGCATAACTTTGCTGCCGATAATGATGGCTTGTGATTTCGATGGGTTGACAAGCAGACCGTATGACTCAGCCCATCTGCACACCCTATCGAGATTGCGATTCATATCTTCAATAGCAGCTTCAGCATCGTCAGGTTTAAAGTGAATATATAGTTGCAGATCGTCAGCATATAGATGGTAGCGAGCAGACAGTTGAGAAGTAATAGCATTAATAAAGACAGAAAAGAGCAGAGGAGACAGGACGCCACCCTGAGGAACACCAGCAGAAAGTTCACACCACTTCGATGTAATATCGTCGGCACGAACACACTGATAGCGACCTCTAAGATATGAATTGAACCATTCTATTGCATCCGGAGATATGTTATAGGCCTGGAGGATGCCTAGAAGCACATCGAAGTCAACTGAGTTAAATGCACTGCTGAAATCTAAGAGAGTAAGGAGGGTGAGTTGCTTAAGCTCCATTGCATATCTAATGTCGTCAGAAACTTTCAGCAGTGCAGTGACAGTACTGTGTCCAGAGCGAAATCCAGACTGGAATGGACTTAACAGATTATTTCTGTTAAGAAACGCAGTCAGTTGACCATGAATTACGCTTTCTAGGACTTTGGAGAGGACGGGTAAAATAGAAATGGGACGGTACTGGGAAGGGGAGGTAGGGTTAGACGTTTTAGGCAAAGGGATCACTATGGCTTTTTTCCAAGCAGAAGGAAAGACATTCGTCAGAATGGAAAAATTAAGGATGAATTCAGAATCACTCAACTTTAAACAATGCTGAAATCAAAGGTGTTTCGGAACGCACGGTAGACAGGCCAGGCGCAAGCAATGAATGAAAAAAAAAACATTAAAAAAAAAAAGGCAATGTCACATTGACATGAAGTTAGTCACAACATTCATTGGCGTCATTACCCAAATTAAAAATGTGGGTCTTAAACAAAAATTTAGGAAAGAAACCATTTTCAAAATACGGCTACCTTACGAATTACAAATACCTATCAAATCATAAGCCGGATAAGTGAAGTCGGCAGCCATCTATGTGCAAGCTAGGTTTTCTTCGAAGAACCATGTTGTCGTCGAGTTTGAACCTGCGACTGAGCTGTTGTGGTATCCTGGGGCTCAGTTATCTTTTTCTTCGGCTTACCAGCGCCGCCTGACCCTGATGGAGCCTTAGTCGGCTGACTTGCGGACAAGTTGTTGAACTTGCTCATAAGAGGAGTCAAGTCTCGCAAACACTCGATCTTGCGGCGAGAACCATCAGGCAGCAGAAGTGTGATTTGGCCGTCGGTGGTCCAGCAATTCCCAATCCCAAAGTGTGCTCGAGCTCTTGTGAACACCTCATGCCTGGCTTTAGTGAGGAACTCTGAGATGGTGATTCCAGTGCCTTTGAGAGTGGTCTTGTGGTTCCATACTTCCCTGCGCATATACTACTACTTTATTTATGTATGTCGGCTTCGGCAACTGCGGTAGTGTGTTAGTTAAAATGAATAAAAATGGTCCTTGACATATTTACAAGTAACACCAAAATTGGACATCCAATAAGTTTACATTGTCGGTTCTCTGACCTAAAAACAAGTTCAACTCGTACTAGGCTACAAGGACTAACAAAATTAAAATAAAATAACATAGGCACCACAACACATATTTCTGTCACATGAATGCGCCTGCAGATGAAATCAAAGGATTTTCGGAAGATCTTTAGATATTTCGAAAAAACATTTAGAAGCTGTATTATAGAATTAAATAAATAATGCTAAGGATTAAATTTACGCATGATTAAACTCGAACTTAGACGCAACTGTAAAAGGCAAGGCGGTCTAAAAATAAATTCATTCATGAAATCAAATCCTGTTGAATAAAAAGTGTGTACAGGAGCTCATTGTCTGGTAAATCAGAAAGTCCAAGAGAGCCGAGACAATGCGTATAATAGTGCGGGTTCCGACGAGACGAAAAAGCTCGCAAGTCGTCAGGATAGGTTAAGCTGCTTAGTATGCATGAGCCGAGATACCGAGTAAGACCCGCCACATGTAAATATCATGCACGCGTCTACGAGTACTTCCGAAATGTATTCTCGACTGTGTTGCTTCACATTATTATTCAATAAGGGACAGTGGCTAGTAATTTTTTGAGAAATATAAAAATAAATGACTGAAAAACTTAGTCTTCAAAGAATTATACAAACGGAAATCAAATATGTATGTTCATAAAAACTCCAAATCAGCTGATTTCGTCCCACTTCAGGGCAAAAGCCGTCGGTATTTCAAATCTCGAAAAAGTCACTTAAATACTGCGCTTGTATTAAATGTAAACACATTAGTGTTGGTTGTTAACTCTGTGCATAGGCGTGATTAAAGATCAAATACGGATCAAAAGGAATCAAGAGAGTCCATAGTTGAAATACATTATCTTCCGCCTACTTTGGTTAAATAAACAGTTGAGTTAGAAGAACGCTCAATCGAAATGAACCTTGTAAGTCCCGTAACTTATAAATCCATTTCAACTGACAGATTTTAGGACGTTTCAGGGTAAACGTCAGACAAACGCATAAGCAGACAGCTTCATACAATACAGGAAGCTTCTCCAGATGAACCATCTAATTGGACAACATTCGATTTTTGCAAAGTCATAGTGATGAATTCTACTCAGATAATGTCTACGAATTGGTTCGAATTAAACGCCACCGTATTATACACAAGGCTAGAATATATCTCATATGTCTCAAAAAAAGTATAATATAAGTACTCACCACAGACTTTTCGTGATGTGCACTCCTCGGGGATCGAAACGGCGCTGGCGCCGCGTCTCCTGTCGCCAACAGTGCCAACAACACCAATAAGGCCGCCGTGTGCGCGCACGCCTCCATTGTCCTCCCGACCGCTCCCAGCCACTCCCGCGCATCCCACTCGCATTTGAAATTCAAATCAGCGGCCTGCCTTGCACCACCATATACGTCAACTACCCACTTTTTCATAACTGATCCTTTTCCGTATAAAACTCTTTTATGCTCGCATCGCCCTATTGTGTATAGGCAGGTTTCTTCTGGACATTCGCTAATTCTACATCTATCTAAATCAGTCGTTTCGTGAATTTCGTCTATATTTACATTGGAATGGTTATCGTTGATCGTACATCTATCATTAGTGTCTACGATGTGAGTGTTGTCCATGTTGTTAGTTGGATCGGAGCGTTGTATATTTGGTGTTTTGTTTGTGGTGTGTTGTGCAGCTGGCATTGTAGTGGTGCAGGTACTGTCAGCTGAGCATATTCGTGTTGCAGAGCGAAGGGGGCTCACAGGTAATCGGCTAGAGCGTCTCTACTGACATACTTCCTGCGTCTTGCAGGGTAATCTCTGAGGGTGCGTTATCAGGCGACTTGGGAGGTGCGAGTGTTTGCCTTATCCTTATTATCTCTTGTACGAACAAGATATTGGATGCACTTTCTGCAACAAGAAATACAAACTGGTAAACATTGGGAAAACAAAGCTATGACACGGTTATGACGATACTACATCTAGGACTTTATAACAATCTGTGTACAGATCACTTCGAGTCTTTATAGAAAAATAACCCAACAATGCAAAATAAGATACTGCAATGGTTAAATGGGAAAAAGTTTTATTACTCATTAGTGACTACACAAAATATGACTTGTAGTCAACTGATAAGATTGGCGAGGGAGAAGCAAAAACTGTCTGGATATAAATAGCTGTTTTGGTTTTTTTACTCCTACTGTTGATGTACTTATTAGGCTTACCAAGATTGCTTCTTATTTCAAGAAAGTTTTTTTTTATGAAACAACGAGAAATAGCTTATAAGGTGCACAATTTTGTCATCGGTAGGAACACTTAGGTAAATATTTTAAAATTTAATAATGAACCTGCATTCAGAAGGTTTAATTACCCGGAAACTACTTTTAATTTCATTAGTTGTGTTTCCAGCATGTTTTAAAATTTTACAATGACTTTCCCTGCGATTTTGGGTTATTTATTAAGACAAAGGTTTTAGTAATCAAACCTAATTAGCTTCAGTAACATTGCAAGCAGGATATCCACGATAACGAAGTCCTTACAAGTCGATGACAAAATATTACTGCAAGTTAACTCAGTCGATAAGAAGAACGGTATATTATGTCCCCGATAACTCCTGCCCTTCACATAAATCTTTCTGCATGAGCTGCACTAGGTACTTACTCCGATTAAAAAACTGTGATAAATAAGTATTGCTTAATGATATCTACGCTGAAGTAGGACTTTCTTTATGTGTAATGAATCAACAAAAATTGAAACTTGTAAAAAACGCAGGTACTTCTGAAGAAAACAGTTGGCCAGTTCAGCTCTCTGTACAGTCAAAACAATAAAAATAGCTTCTGTAAATAAATGAAAAAATACCTTCGAACTATGCAAAACTTAGTTTGCAATTGAATACTTTGTATTTGACTTTGAAAATTATCAGGTATGCTTTTAAATGTTAAAACTGTACCGAAATATGTTTATAGTTACGAAGCCACAAATACAGTTAGACAAAAAATATTATGCGTTTTCTGAAGAAAGTGACTCAGTGGCTCGCGTTCGCCAAAAAGTAGTATTTCGTAAAGTATGAGTATAAGTATATAATTTTGTAACCCCCAATAACATTTCCGTATCGTTGTTAATAAAGTAAGTGCCTTGTAACAGTATTCTGATAAAACTACAACCCTTTTCACCATTATCTTATACGACATACATTAAAATGGTACAATGGAACATAGTACCTGTGTACATTTTCGTTGATTCATTACACATAAAGAAAGTCCTACTTCAGCGTAGATAGCATTAAGCAATACTTGTTTATCAGTGTTTTTAGTGATAAGTGACACTGCTTACTAAACCAGAGATTATGTCGATTTTAAGTTTCAATGTTGCTCTACGATATAGTCGGGTGGATTACATATCTTTGCATCATAAAGGTACTGTATATAAAAAGTTCATTTAGGTGATAAACCAATAAAGATGAACTAAGTACCAAGGTTGAGGATGCCTTCTAACTCATGCCGTTCTGTGAATTATGTACGGAGCTGAAAGAGCGGCTATACTTGTTACAGTTGCTCAACTTTGATTTGCGTTTGTGAATTCGGGGGGTAAATCTTACGTAGAGATCGTCTAAGCTGAAATGACGCGCCCCTCCACTGCATCTACGCATACAAGCAAGCATTCTTGTTTGTGCAAATGCGGTGGAGGGGCGCGTCTTTCAGTGTAGACATTCTCTACCATGCCAGATCTGATCTTTAGTATTTTTTTTTATAAACTATATCACTCGATTGTTTAACTCAGGCATTTAGAAAAGTAATTGGTCGTAAAAATATACTATGCTAGGAATTCCAAATAGTATAAACTATTTTAGGCTCCAAATAATTTAAGAAAACGACTTTCGTGCTCAAACTAACTCATAAAACCAATACAAAGGCTTCGTTAATAAATTATGGTATGAGTTCAGAGGCTAAGCTCCAAAGTTCATTACATTATAGTTGCTTTAACAGCACTTACATGAATAAGTAAAGGTGAAATTCGTGGAACATGTGACACATAAGTGACACGTTATTTATGTGGAGTAAGTAGATATTCACGCTGAGACACGAAATTATTTTAATATCTTCAAAGCAAATAATCACTTTGACTTTCGAGTTACAGATCAATCATATTATATGATTAGATGGTTATTCACCACAAAAGAGTCAGACAGAATATCCAAAATCTTTCTCAATTGTCCACCTCATATTTTCAGTCACAAGAATATTTTTATTAATAAAAAATATTTAGTAGAAGGAGTCGGTCTGCAAGTGATGACTTTGATGATAAAGTCAATAATTATTCTTCAACATCACCATGAACGAACCTCCTAGTAAGGATCACTGACATTACTCCCTGATATTATATTGCAGCATAGCGACTTAATTTCTAGCCAGTCAGAGGACCTAGCGTACCTTTCCTACATTTTCACATTCGCAGTAGTAAGAGTCTGCTTAAAATATTCGTATGAAATTTCGTTGGTTATCAAACGCACGAGATCCTATGCTTACAAAATATTTGCGAGTTAGTGAAAAAGTTCAGTCAACACAGCCTCTAAGTTTTACTTTCTTCTTTTATTTTGACCAGTAGATAAGCCTTGCTATCCAGTGAAACAATGTGGCCAGCTGTTTTGGAATTTCCCGCAGGACAGTAACTTACACCGGATTTTTTATCTGTGACTGTACATATTTACATGTAGAATCTCTGGTATGAGTACACAAGTACACGAGTATTGTATAAAAATATTTTTTTTGTTATTTGAAGTATAGTAGATAAGTTTAGATTTTGTTTTCATTTAATTTATTATTTGATGTAAGATACAGAAGTATTTATTTGTTCACTAAATAAAGTCGATCCTTCTTCCGTATGTTCAGTTTATTGGCTGTTGCGAAACCGATAGAGACAGCGCGAAACTAGGTCATAATGATGCAAATCTCTGCAACTGCAACTTGTTTCCCAGCCTCGTTCAAAAGATCCAGGATACATCATGTTAAATAGAGAAACAAGCTGTCGCCAACTTTAAATAGCAATTAAAACTCACTATCTGTCTAGCATCTGCAATTAGCCTGAAGATAAACTTAAGTAGCTATCGTAAAGTATTTATTTCTGTGCTATTTAAACTTAAGTGTTTTTTTTCTCATACCAATTTAGAAAACACGCGCAACTATTAAAAAAACTTCTAGTGTCTCTATAAATTAAGTGAATACTTAGTTGTCCATCTTATATTGGAAACATAAGATGACCAGAAATCCTACTAATATTATAAATGCGAAAGTGTGTATGTGTGGATCTCTTTCACGTAAAAACTGCTGAATTAATTTGAATGAAACTTCACTTACAATAATGTTGCTTATATACCTACATCTGAAAAACACATAGGCCATAATTGATAAAGGTATTGTTCAAAAAACTAAAGTCCACGCGGACGGAGTCGCGGGCAGCCACTAGTAATAAATAAATAGACTACCATAATCCTTACTTCCACACATATATATTAAGAAAGCGAAAGTAACTCAGTCTGTGTGGGCCTGTCTGTAACGTTTTCACGACTTAACTACTGAGCCAATTTTAATTAAATTCATTAAACAGATAAAGTTAACCATAGGACAGGGCCGAGAGTAGTTTCATCGCGAAATAATGGCTCAAAGAAATTGAAATAAGTTCTCTACGAAGTGCGACAATAACCAGATTCCTCGTGGGCGAAACCCAGGGCGGAAAGCTAGTCAGGTTATCAAACCTATTTCATTCAGTATGTCTAAGATCGAAAGCTCAACAACCTATCAACTTCTAACGAACGTTAGGTAGGTATGGTTACAAACAAACTGCCAGATGTTGTACCTAGATCTTACTAGTTCTTTAACTAGGGCATAGCGTGATAATAGTGTTACAGGCTTCTTTACTTTAATTAATTAAAATTAGAATTTTACATTTTACACAAACATTGCTTGAATTTAATTAGACCACAATTATGGTTTTATTAAATAAAAAGGGGTTTTTTAAGTTGGTAAAATGACTGCATTTAGGGCATTTATAAATTACTCATCAAAAGTACAGATCTTCTAGGTTAACTGGTTTTTGATTTATTAAATAATACAAATCACAACTGCATGCGAATGTTATTGAAAAAAAAAATAGGTCAAAATTATACCCGATACAACAACCTCAACAACCTTATGTACTTTATTTAATAGTATAGTAACTGTTTTTTTCGTTAAGCCAAAAAATGTAAAAAGAGTGATGACTACTGACAAGTACAGAGATCTGTATAAAACTCATAAAATTGATACTGGTAGAGACTGTTCGCAAGTTAGAACAAGTAGACTCTAAGTGTGCCTCTTTATTTACATTTATTTGTTTTTATCAAGCCAAAACCGACCAAGTTATGATGACTTGATATAGACCAGTGTCCAGCACTGGGAAAGTATCCACGCTCATAACATCATTTTGTCCAAAGCTTCAGCTCAGAACTGAATAATATTCCCAACATTGAAACTGGTGGAAACTGTTCGCAAGTTAGAACAAGTAGTCTCTAACTGTACCTCTTTATTCATATTTATTTGTTTTTAGGAAGCCAAAACCGACCAAGTTATGATGACCTGAAATAGACCAGTGTCCAGCACTGGGGCAGTATTCACACTTATAACTTCATTTTGTCCAAAGCTTCATCAGAGAGATAAGCCAAAACCGATCAAATAGTGATCACTTGATGTTGCGTCCAGAACTGGTACAATTTAGAAGCCAATAACTTTATTTTCAAAGCTTCAGCAAAAGAAATATGCGTAATATTCCCAACATTGAAACTGGTAGAGACTGTTCGCAAGTTAGAATAAGTAGTCTCTAAGTGTGCCTATTCCGAACATTTATTTGTTTTTAGTAAGCCAAAACCGACCAACTTATGATGACTTGATATAGACCAGTGTCTAGCACTGGGACAGTATTCACACTTATAACTTTATTTTGTCCACAGCTAAGAGATCGGAGTAATATTCCCAACATTGAAACTGGTAGAGACTGTTCGCAAGTTAGAACAAGTAGTCTCTAAGTGTGCCTCTATATTAATATTTATTTGTTTTTATTAAGCTAAAATCAACCAAGTTATGATGACTTGATATAGACCAGTGTTCAGCACTGGCACAGTATCCACACTCATAACTGAATTTTGTGCAAAGCTTCAGCTAAGATTTGAGTAATATTCCCAACATTGAAACTGGTAGAGACTGTTCGCAAGTTAGAACAAGTAGTCTCTAAGTGTGCCTATTTATTAATATTTATTTGTTTTTATTAAGCCAAAACCGACCAAGTTATGATGACTTGATAAAGACTGGTGTCCAGCACTGGGACAGTATCCCCACTCATAACTTTATTTTGTCCAAAGTAAAGAGAAAAGACAAAACCGATCAAATAGTGATCACTTCTATATGACTTGTTTCCAGAACTGACAAAACTGAACTAGAAGCCGATAACTTTTTTTCAAAGCTTCAGCAAAGAAATATATGCGTAATATTCCCAACATTGAAACTGGTAGAGACTGTTCGCAAGTTAGAACAAGTAGTCTCTAAGTGTGCCTATTTATAACGCGCTTTAATTGGAGACGTCCACATGCGTCCGCGCCGCTCTACAAATACAAACCGAATCGACGAACATGTAGAGTTCATAAATAAACAATAGAGTTCATAATGAAGCGCGCTTTTGAAACTGTGTATGGTTATAATATTTTCATGGACTATTGAGGACTATCATTTTAAAATTTCACTATCATTAAGTAGAAATTAAATTGAAAGCATTTGGATTTTCAAAATAGACGTAAGATTGCGTCTTTTATTATTTGAGAAACTCTTGATATGATTAAATGTTTTAACATTTCAAGGACTACTAAATATATAAACTACGTTTAAATAAGCAAGAAAGTATTTTTAAAAATTTAAATTTAAAAAAAAAGTTAAACGTAAGTTAGTTTAAAACGTCAACGCTGATAAATAGAAAGAAAACTTTAGATTAGTTACGACATTCGAAATATTGTTTAGTGTTTACAAAAATATTGAACACATAAAGCTATAGTTTATTAAGCTTTTAAACAAAAGACAAACACATGAAACGTTCAAAGTAAACACCAAACAAATAATCAAAGGACTCTGCACTTACATTTACAGTATCCGCTCTATTTTGCTCGGCGTGAATTACGAAAACAAAACAAAGCTCCTTGCGCAAACCTTTCCCTTGCAAGTCACACAGCTGGCACTAAAAGCACTGATAACTGATTAATCACACAGAAAATATGTTATTGTAGCACGTTTTATCACAAAAAGCACTGTTGAAGTCGGAAGTTGTATAGTTTCGTATTGTGGAGTCGCGCGGCCCCGAGACACGTTCGGCGCGAGCACGCGGAGCCTACTAAGCTCGGAGTGCGGTGCATGCTCACACTGGGGTGACCACACGGTGCGTCATCTTCACGTCACGGGAAGATTTTGTTGTACATTTCAGATTCAATTTTCTTCTGTGTAAAGGAAAAAACCTGAAGAAGTTGCATCATTAGTCGTGTTGACAAATATATGTTTTTCTTTCACTAACATCTATATTAGCGTTATGCAGTGATTATTCAACGAACTTGTCCGCCAAATGTTGCAAAAATGTCTTAAGCTTTTTGCACATGTTTCCAGAGCATTACAAATTGTCACCCCTTTTCACAATAAAAAGAGCGTGAAATAAGATTGAACAAGATTGTGGTCTAATAGTCAGGCAGTTTTTCTTTCATTTAACTCACTTATGCAGCAAATTAAATTGGTCAATAACAATTTAGAATAATTAGGTGCCAGAGATTCTAGATATGTGTTTGCAAGACGGAGGGATTTTAAAACGGATTTGAGGCCTGTATGTTTGAAGTACTCTACTGTACTTTTTTTCAAGAAAATTATGATTTCTCACCGTTAAATGTGGTACGAGTCCTGTGGTGAGAGTTCTCTTTATTTTTTTCAAACAGAATGTGTTGAATTCATTTTTCATTTTCGGACAATATCAGTGTGCTAAGATTTCATTCAAATGAATCAATCCAATCCAACACAGACTGTACATGAATATTTTTATTCCGTTTTCGATCCAACCTCAGAAAAATAGCAAGATCTCTCATAATTATATAGTCCCAAAATCCCTGTCTTCCCGAATTGATGGCGCCCACACACACACACAGTGCGCGCCTTTGTGTATGTTATTGTCGACGCATTCTAAGTGCGTATAAGGAACAATTTCCTTTGATTGAAATTTCTTTTCGGTTTTTGCATGAGGGCTTTGTTTCAAACTTCTATATGCCTTTGTGAGTTGGAATTAGGGGAACTTATTAGTCGGTAATACCATGTGTCGATGCAAATAATTAACACAAGAGGTGCAAACAAAAGAAGAGTGCAAGAAACAATCGAGAGTGCTATGTATGACCACAGATTGCACAGGATGTTGTAAAATACAAATTCAATTCAACGATATCTTTTTCCGCAACTTAGGAAACTTTTGCACTCTAGTGTTGAACCTTAAGAAAATAATGTGCATCTTACGACAGTTAAATAATACCCTATCGGCAATATATGTACCTACGCCCCTAGTAAAAAAATTATGGCACAAAATAAAGAATATTCACAAAAATCTAATGTAAAATATTAACGCTGAACTGCAACATTTACAATAATAAAAAGTTTTCGTCAAGAGAAAACTCATTAGCGTAAATTACATATTAAAAGGGAACTGCTATTTACGAAAGTCATTAAAAAATATTAAACTTATTGAAAACCAATACCTAATCTGGGTTTTGCATTCAAGACCGCCCCGTGTTACAAAAAGTCTAAAAATATTACAATGAAGTCGATTGTTGAGGGTCCTGCCTCTTAAAGCTAAGTTTCTTTGCAATTAAGCTCTTTCAATCTTTTATTGTGTCAAATATATACTCGTTAAAAAAAACTTTTTGAGACCACGTATGACGAGCTTTTTGAAGGCATTGTTATGATTTGATGGCGACAATCAGGGAAATTACTCGTAATAACATTTTCGCAATCAAGCATTATTTTTGGTTTTTTTTTTTTTAAGGTAATGGTTTAAATCTTACCTTTGTGTAACTACAATTTAGCAGACAAAGAAAATGACGTACGGATATATGACCAAAATAAACTGAAGAAATCACCCAATTTGTACCAGATCATAAAGTGTAATCAGTGAGTTCTAGATAACCAGAAAGATTATGTTAACCCCTGTATAAATGTCTGGGGCATCTTAAAGGCACTTAATGCCAAACATTCTCAAGAGGTATTCTCTACCAGTCAACCACACATTCAGGCAGGGAAATCAAGCAGTGCACAAAATAAAGGTAGCTTGCTTTGAAATAACCTGCGGCTTACTCTCCGCTGATGGAGAAGTCCTACTGATAAAACATTTTGACAGCTTCTACCTCACACCCATTCATTAAACGTCATATTCCACCAGCTTTGTTATTCTTGACGTGCCGCCCACTGTACAATACTTTAGATATTGTTTCAGTACAATAATATAACAAAATGCCTTGTCGTCGCGACGCCATTTTATCAAAATTGAAATCTAGCCTGACCCTTCCTCGTTCGGGCCGCTGGGGTCCCCGAGGTGTCGTCTAGACCGAGGAGACGTCTACACGCGACCTCAGATTTATTTAGACAGGAACACCATCTGCCCAGGAGTACATTTTAAATATTCAAAGGCATTTTCGGCTCGTTACTAGTAAAGGCATTTAGGTTTACAATATGTTTTTGAAGAATGGGATTAGAGCCATGTTATTAGAATCAATTTCGTTTTATTCAAACAATTAATTAATTTGTTTAGATTATACAAAAATTTTTTTGCATTATTATTGAACATACAAATATTAAATACAAACAAATTAACCTAATTTAATTACTATTGGACCATTTCCGTGACACGTGACACCTTTTGGTGGTGTGGTTTCAAATAACACGTCATCTTTACGATCACACCACAATTGCGTTAAAAAAATCCAAAAAATTACTCAACATGGTTCCGAAATTACTAACAAATTATCTAAATGAATAAGAAAATATCACACAAGTCACTTGCGGAAAATCCGTTGTATTATCTTTCGGAAGTAGATTACTTAGTTCCAAAATATAGGGTGGTTACGCACGTTCGTCAGTCATCATTGGGCGAAGCAAGTTGTGTATGAAATAAGAAAAACATTTATTTCGTAAGCATGAGGAGGGAGGGTTTTAGCTTTGCGTAATTTAAAGATATGGGAGACTGCGTATGACCCGCGCTTTCTCTGAAAAATGTCGACTATGGTTATTTTGGGGCTTTTGGGGTTATTTTGGGGTGGAAAGGTTCTGGAATGGCGACCGCATAGCGGACGACGTTCCGTGGGCAGGCCCTCCACGAGGTGTACCGACGTTCTGGTCAAGGTTGCGGGAAGGAACCGATCGTTGTGGAGATCCTTGAGGGAAGGCCTATGTCCAGCAGGGGGCGTCACTCGGCTGACATGTTGATGATGATAGTTGTTTTAACATAGGTACCTATGTATTGTGGAAACCGTACCTCAGAGTGCTTTTCAACACGAGATGTGCTATGTTTGCTGATAAGGTGTAAAAGCTAAGCTACGACACTAGACGACCGTTCCCACGGATGTTAAGCTATGTAGCGAGCGAGTGGAGAGTGCATGGAGTGCATCGCTGCTCGACACTTGCTAATTGACGATCGATTTGGAGTAATGAGGAATAAAATTGGCCACTACACCAGAGGATGCTGTTCGATTCCCGCACAATAAACGCAAGCAGTACAAAGTTTCGCATGCATGAAAAACATCTGGGTATTAACAAAAAAAAAGCATTTATGTATGTTTATCCGTAGCCTAGTTCCCATATTACAAGTTGTGTTTAGTTTGTGGCTAGAAAGCATGTGGAATAATGTCTATGGATATTTTTTACATTTGATTTATTTAAACATAAAAATCATAGTTTAGTAGTACCCGTTTCCACCAGAGTTATGTTATGTGGAAAAATTATATCAAGTAATTAGTTGTTATCAAACGCATTCTAAGCAACGAAATATAGCCCAACTTTCTTGGAAAAGAACCCTTATGATCTCGCTCTGAATTCAATACTTACATTAGATCTCTACAATTGAGGTGTAGAGCTGCTGCTTTATTATTTTGTATAAAAAGACCTCTAAAAAAACATTATAAAATCTTTAGTATGTCATAACTTTGTAGAAAAACTTTAGTCATTAAAATGTCAGTAACTGCAAAAGACTTCTCAGTAAACCAAGGGCAACATTCACTATTCCTGCAAATACATGATAAGTCTTATTGTAAACTAATCAGTTAGTTTGTATAGGTATTTATACGTCACAAAACAGGCAGTAAAAACTTGGCATACCATCTCTCTTTGGATAAACGGGTAGACGGCTACATTAATCGTCTCCAACGGATAAGGAATTATTCCTAATGTGGAGGGTTAACCTAACAAAGGTTCAACTTCACAACCAGTTAAGGTAAGATTACATTATTAAAGCAATAAAAACGTTTAGAAATGGACACCTTAAGGGCGGTTGCACTAAGTATTTCTTTTATCCAATATCATTATGCAAACCGACCAATGATTTGCCGAAGTAATGACTGGTTAAATTGAGTGATGTAAGTAGTTGACCAGCCCCTTGATTCGGAACTATTTTGAAGCTATGTTGTTATTATTTTTAGCATTTTCCATACAGTATCTTTACTGAAGATTCGGAAACCAGAAAAAGACATTCATAATTCAGAAGACGCGGGATCGATTCCCGCCTGAAGCCAAGACAGAATGACTTTTTCTGGTTTCCGGAATTTTGGGGCTGTTTAACATGAAAACAGAAAACTTAAGGGAAAAGAAAAGGTTCGTCTAGAAAACTGAACAAAATAAGCTATAGTTTAAAGTTTTAATTTATATTAAACAACAACAGCTTCTACTTATACGTGCCCCCGTTGGGCCCTTGCCCAGCATCGCCTCAACTATGGGGTAGCGCATACTCCAACACGTTGGAGGGGAATGAGGTTAGTCACAAACTTCACTCTCAGATGTTATCAAGCTGCGCTAAGCCTTCCAACTAGGCAGAACAAGCTACATCCACCGACGGCAGCCAGGGCATCACTAAATTTCGTTCCGTGTAGTCACTCATGCCATATCCGACCTGGCATGGGTTGCTTCACAACGGCAACCCTTACCTATCCATGGTCACAACTGTGTCACGGGCACCTCTTTTTTTGTAAAATGTCATTGACGCTAAACATCACAAGCAAATACAAAGTACAGTTCGTCATGCAAGCAGTGTATTGTATCCATCGCTTGGTCAGTAAAACGTGTGCGAGTCTGCGACGTGGTCGGCGCGACGTGACTGCGACCCACCACGACCGACCGATGTCCGATTGTTTTTGTCACGTTGTCTCCGAAAAGCCTACTGACTACCGTTTGCAATTTTACTACCTAAGTCATTCGGTTTATTAGCCAGGTACCGGTTAGCCAGTTATGTCTGAATGCAAATGAATGAATGAAGTACATTGAGAATAAGTGTACTGGAACTGGTATTTCAAAATCCATCCAACAAATACGTTAGACGATGTGACCTTCTTCAATCGCATCATTCAAAAATATCTTTATTCAAATAGACCTGTTAATAAAGTACTTTTGAATCGCCATTTTACCCTAAAAATAACATTTGTAAATAGACTTAAAAACTATAACAATGGAAAGACAAAATATTAAGTAGGTAGGTACCTTTGTTGAGCGGATGAGCTCAACGTTAAAAGCAGTGTCCGACTGGGGCGAAGCTAACCTCGTTGAGTTCAACGCCAACAAAACTCAGGCGTGTCTATTCTCCGCCAAACGGAGTCCTTTAAATCTGACTCCTACTTTCCTGGATGCACCCATACCGATAACCAACCACCTCGAGCTCCTTGGTATGGATCTTTCATCTGACCTCAACTTCGGCAGTTCTATTGAGTCCAAAGCAAAAACCGCTGCTCAGAAACTTGGTATCCTCTTTAAGGTTAGGCGGTACTTCACACCGGAGCAACTCTTACAGTTGTATCAAGCACAAGTTCGGTCGTGTATGGAGTACTGCTGCCACCTTTGGGATGGCTCTGCCAAATACCAGCTGGATGCACTGGACTCAGTAGACCGAAGGGCCAGGAGACTGATAGGTGACGATATGCTCGTTGGAACCAAACTTCAGAGTTTGGAGCATCGGCGTAAAGTTGCCTGTCTATCGGTTTTTTATAAGGTGTATTTCGGACAGTGTGCGCAGGAACTTCATGACCTGATCCCACCCTCCACTTTCTACCACCGGACCACTAGACGCCGTGAGGGCTTTCACCCCCATGTGGTCGACTTTCCAGCGGTCCGAACTAAGCGGTTTGGTGCTTCCTTCCTGGTCCGCACCGCTAGGGAGTGGAACGCCCTCCCTGCGTCTGTGTTTCCGGATACATACAACCTTGGTGTCTTCAAGGCAAGAGTGAATAGGCATTTTCTGGGTAAGCGTGTTCCATCTTCGGCCTCGTCATCGCTTACCATCAGGTGAGTCTGAGGTCAAACGCAAACCCATTTTTAATAAAAAAAAAAAAAAAAAACCTACCTATGAATCTACCACTCGTGTAGGACTGTTGTTTCTGTACTGAGAAGAACCGGCACTCACCATTACTCTTTTCAATTATGTTTTTTTATGAAATGATTAGTAAATTACAATTTCAAGACATTTCATTACAACAATATCATAGCAATGTTCTAGCAAAATTAAGATGTTATCTATCAGGAAATCCTAACAAGTGGCATGAAGCCCACAACCTACGCACTACGGTTTCCCAATTAAGCCAATCGAGCATAACTATCCGAGTTCTCCCATTTGTTTTTCTTAGAGAATTTCCTTACCAGACCAGGACAATAAATAGAATGTGTAACATGTAATTCACACTTACAGAATTGCTATGCTGCTAAATATATACCTACAATCATGCGCACGAGTGTTTTTTTCAAGTCAAGCATGTGGACGTTTTTCCTGTGTAGACTTTTGTCCTTTTACTGTAAACTGTAAAGGAAGGGAAGAGTAAACCCTTGCCCGTTCAGAAGGAAACTTTCTATTATTTAAAGTATGAAAAAGGAAAACCGTAATCTGAGCACTAAACAGCGTTTGTAAATAATAAGAAAACTGAACGGCTCGTTCGAAATTGTTTAATTAATGTTCTAGGATAGCTTTACACGAGTATATCTACAATAACAGGAAATGTAGGTATAATTGAAGATATTGACAAGCTACCACGTTTAGAACTAACCTAATTGATTATTAGTTGGAACCGGCAGAATCGTGAGACGTGAAATAAATTACTATTTTAGCATCCACGGCATTTAATACGTTTTATTTGATTCAGATACTTTCTGTTACATGGCCTATTTTTGGGCTGTGTACTTAAATAGTCAGAGTATTTTTTATCACTGCTGCTGTAACTTCTTTAGCTTTGTTTACTTTTTCAACTTACAATTGAATAAGTGATCAGTAAACGATCATAATAAGATCTCAGTTAAGATATAAGGGGGATCTGATAAAATCTTAGAATCTGAAGCCAACAACTCTTCAATCTTCACGTGGTGCGATCAGTTGTGAAACAGATGAGGCTCTGGCGACCGATGGTTGGCGGGTTATCCATGCAAAAATTATCTATTTGTCAATATTTGTAAAGGTTGAGAGCCTTCCGCCTCGTTGCTCGTTAGATTAAAGGCACGGTATGTGACTTTATATCGCCAGTGCATCCTGCGGTTCATTGCTAATGATGAGTCATTAATAATTACCTAACTTCATTTGATCATTCAATCAATGTGTAGTCAGATAAAAATATTTTTCACACACACAGTCACGCACATAAAACTGAAGATTGCCAAAGTAAATAAAAATGGAGGAGAGTGGTGAAAAAAAGAGCAATAAAATTTGACCAAATGTGGTACATCATCGCATGTCCACTAATTTCCGAGTACTTGACCCAGATCGGCTCTACCGTTACGCGCTTGGTGACTAACTGATCCGGACTGGGCCGCAGACAATCTAAGCTGTGGGTGACGGAGTTTGCCAAACTTCGCTGAGTAAATAGCTGCCGAATTAATCCTTAAATTTAAAGGTCGTTAGTTTACCAAGAGAGCATCAAGATGCATCAAGAGAACAGTTGCTAAATACAAACAGTCACCTAACGATACACATTTGGGTTTCCTGTCAGAGAAAACTTGTTGTGATAACGATCTTCATCACTTTTTTGCTATCCTTTCAGCTGTCTCGACAACAATGAGGTGCAAGGAGCCCACCTCATACCAAATGAGAAAGAATTCTTGTTGTGAAGGACAGGGTGACACAGCGATGTATAATTTAGAGGCAGAATTCTTGATACAAAAATCTCTTCTGGTAATCTATTAAGTAAAAGCAATATTTGTATATCTCTTTGACATATCTTTAGGAGAGACTTTTGCATTTTTCTTCAATCCGTGATCAATCTCAGATTCACACATAGTCAGATGTGAATAGCAAGGTATTTTTCAATCCAAAGAAAGGTTTGAGGAACACTGCGTTTCACCTCTAGACTATGTCGGGGGTCAACACTTTTTGCCGACAATGTGCTGCGTCATCATAACTTAGCGTTGAGGAACTCCTGATATCAATCAATCAGACGTGTTTAAAACTCGGTCAAGTTTACTAAACGCTCATTCAGTTCGTGGGACTAAACACCTGTTTAGCACCTTTGTGCAAAGAAAAAGCAAACTTGTATTTGCATGCTCTAAAAACTAAAGGAATATTGTCCTTAAGATAAACCATGAAGGCTAATATATTTTTTTATCCTATACCTATGAAAAACATCTCTATTATTGGAAAAAAAATGTTTGCATAGAACTTAGTATGAAATAGACAGTCCAGTCAGCATTTTGCAACCGAACATTGCTGAATGATTTTTCCTACGTTAAATACAAAGATAACCATTTCAGAACGGGGTATAGAGAAATTATTGCCCCACATAGTACTGTCACCGGTTTCTTGGAGGGGTGTAAGTTTAGTGAGCAACCTTAATGTCAGATGTTATCAAGCCGCCCTAAGGCCTCTGACTAGGCTTAACGATTGACATTTAGCGTCGTCAACATCTTAAGGGCTCATATAATTATTTGGACATCGCGACCACTTTCTACCAGGTGGATTTAGGTCAATCTAAAGTGCAATCTGAGAAAAACCGTTGACTGAACTTTGTGTCCATTCTATTATCCGACTTATGAAACAATGCTTGAATACCGACCAGAATAATATTTTATTATGGCCGTTAGAGATGCGTATCAATTAATCCGATCGCCGAGTAAAACCCACGACACACCGAGAGACACGCATGGACGTATATCTACGCAAAATCACTGTTACATTGCTGACGAGATTTAATTTCACATATTGGAACAACCAGCTGTCAGTGTATGGAACACTTCACACTTACAGTATTTTCCTTGGCAAAATATAATTGTTAGTATTCTATTTTTTGAAATGGTTTCAAATTATTAAAAAAATTGGTCCCGAAAATCGGTAAAGGTCTGTGTTGCCCATTTTCCACATAAATAAGTCTATCTCATTATGTTACAATTGTAAGGTACCTACCGTTAAAAACTTGTCGGTATTCGGTGTGCCAGACTGCCAGAAGAATTGAGCACTTAACGGTCTTCTGCGTAAAGATTGAATGAGTGAGGGGATGATCAGTGTGTGTCAGTATTATTTATTTGATATTTTGTAACTTTTGATTAGTTGAATGATTCAATAGTTTTAATTATGATATTCGTTAGGCTGCCCGTGGTAGGTAAATAGAATTAAAGATATTATGAATTATTACTCTCGCTTGGTGTGTCGCTGTACTTACTCCCCATTATTAAGGTAGTATCGTAGTATCATAATATAATCGAGTTTGAATCCCGCCTACCCGTATAATTGAAAAACTTTTTTTTAGGCTTAGTGACTTGTAATTTTTGTTTGGCTACTTAACAGTTCCATTTGTAGGGCTCACCGTTAGGAGTTATTTCTCACCTTTTACTTTTTGTATGACAACATAAAGCTTTTAGGGTATTTTGGCAAAGTAAACAAGACTATTACATCTTGTGGTAGACCTTGTTAAGTATGCATTATTGTATTAGCTTGAGAAACATGTTAAAACCTAAGTAAAATAATGAAAGTTCACACAAAAAATGTAGGTATAGTTTTGCTAAAATACTGCAGTAAAGTGCTCCTTCGTATATTTTACAGCCAAAAACGAAATATGTGTGATGTGAAATATGTTTTCTCAGGTTCAATAATGAAACGATCAATGCATCTGAACATCATTGAATTTGGTTGGGACGATTCCTTTTTAGAACGTGATATTAATCGACAAGTCGATTCTGAATTATACTTAGATGATTATAGGGTTCCGTTTTTACCTTTTAGGTACGGAACCCTTAAAATAACGTTTGGTATCAATCTGTAGTTAAAAGATAAGTTAATATAAATGGCATTGTAATTTAATATGCATTTTTTTACAATATAGGTACGATACCAATAATTTGATGACACTAAGGTTGGGTTGCACCATCTGACTTTAACAATAACAAACATCAAAATTTCAGTTAAAGTACCGGTCAGGTAAGCAAAAATGACGTCAAATTGTCAAATTTGACAAAAACTTTAACTTTAACTTCTACAATGGTGCAACTTACCCTAAGCAATCGAATCATCATGTTTCATTATCGACCGCACCGTTTCGCTTTCCATCAGGTGAGATCGTGTTCGAACTTTAATGCTGGTTGGTCTATTTTTCCATTTAACCCATCCCAAAATGAAGTCAAATGAAACCATGGCAACCGACCCCACTGACCCTGATTCACAACAATCTGAGAACAGAAAACAACCTCAGCGGTATAATCAATCAAATGATATAAAACATAAACGGACATTTTGCAACCACTTATGATTTCTAGGAAGCGTTGGTCGAGGATTTTTGTAAAGTTAGGCAAAAAACCGATGATACAGTCAGGAACGTAAACTAAGTAACTAAGGTAGTGCTTTTGAATTACAACAAGAGTAATAAACCAAAACTTACTATATTGTGGGTTTACCTCCACCAGTCTCGCAAAAGGGTCCAACTTACTTTTTTTGGTAAGAATTGTTTGACATCGACATGTCACTTCGATAACTTTGTATTGGGATGTACAGAGGCGTTCACATCAAGCTTTACATAGGGGCACCTCATCCTGCTGACATAAGACTCATTTTCAATGGTTTCAATAAAATAAGGTACCTGTAGATGGACCTCGTTTTGTGATCCATCTACAGGTTTCTTAAAGTTAAGTCCTTACCGATGAATCCGTTTGCACAGCTAAATAAGTAAGAAAAATCCTCTACTAGGCCTGTTTTCCACCAGAGCTGGGCAGAGATCATTAGAACCATAAAGTTTGAAGTCCTTGTAATGTAACACTAGTGGAACAGTATTTTAAGGTTTTACTGCAAACTGCTGCTAGAAATCTGAATAGCAAAGCCACGATTCACTGAATTCACTGATTTCTGGTGAAAAACAGTGAAATCTGGTGGATTGGGTACCTACCTAATCCACAAGGCAATGAATGCGCTTATGAAGCCCCACCTCTGCGAGATTACCTTGCTCGATTCATTAAAACAGTCGTGCATCGACAAAACGCATGATCCATAGGACATGTCAATAAAAAAAACGAATGCGGAATGCAATAGCCTCACCCTGAAGGCATCCCAATCAATATTTTAAAAACGATATAATCAGAACAAAAGTGGAACAGTGGCTGATACAAGTCAGCGACAGCAGTATAATAATGTACCCGTTATCGGCGCAGGATGCGCGGGTCAAAACTAATTGTTACAAATTGTACTGCAGTATCAACCTATCAGTAATACTTAGTATTGAAATAAGTAAATAATGTTCCTTATGATGCCGTTAAAAGGGCAATAAATTCTACTCTAAAGTTAGTTGTCCTTACATTTCAACATATTATGTGAATTACATGTTTTTCGAAACAAAAGAGTATAAAATAAAAGATTAACTATTTATAATTACTAATGCGTCTTCATTCGTTCATGTCAAAATGTTTTAATTTATAGTTGTGAGACCTCATGAGTGCGTTGCGTTGCATCGCAGTTTAACGTTGCGTACGACGACCAACGCATGATGCAGAATTTTTTTAATGTAATAAACTAAATCAAGTGCGCTAATTGTAATTCTGATTATTTCATTTGATACAATAAAGAATATGTAAGTATATACTTTTCAGAAGTGACCCATTTTGTCATTTGATCATCAGGAAATTCGTGTTGTCTATTTATGTATTAAAAGTGTGATTCACGATGTCGGTATCATTAATCATTTACCTACCTGTGTCTCTGCTTGACAGCCCCTGACCACGCATAGAAAAATTATAGTCATTAAATCAGATTCTCCGTTTTTGTCCGATGAATCAGATTAGTAATATAATAATAAACTGTTATGGGCATACCAGCCACAATCAATGATTCTTTAGCGATATGTTTTAGGTTCAGCAAGTCAGGGCTGTGATGAAAGGAGGAAATATCACCACCAGCTCCAATCCAACCCCTACCAGCACGCGGTCATCCTGCTGGACAACGAACGGGGCCCTGGGACCGATAGATGGCGGAATAACCATCGCCCATATTGGCGTAGCTAAATGCTTCAGGCCGTTAACGGGCAGCAGCGTTATCGGTGCGACAACTACGTCCTGCGATCCCCAAGACGCCTGCCAAGCGTGGGGATTACGGCAAAAACCCCCCCAAATATGAAAGGCAATACAAAACAATGGCCCCTAGTCCCCGGCAGCTCCACTATTCCCGGTATAGGTAGCATACCGGGTAACGGTGGAGCAAGGGGTGCGAAGAATCTCCGGCAGAGATCCAGCTACCAACACCGACGACTGGACCTGGCGACGTATAACGCACGTACGCTCCGGGCCGATACGAAGATCGTTGAGCTGGAAGAAGAGCTGAGCAAAGTCAAGTGGGATATCGTAGGGTTATGTGAAGTCAGACGACAGGGCCAGGACACGCTAATCCTCGATTCCGGAAACTTGCTATTCTACCGGGAGGGAGACCAGCTATCCCAGGGTGGAGTTGGGTTTCTTGTCCGAAAGCCCCTCGTCAACAGCGTTGTACAAGTCGAAAGTGTGTCGAGCAGGGTGGCGTACCTTATACTCAGAATCACCGAAAGGTATTCGCTGAAGGTCATACAGGTATACGCGCCGACCTCGACACACCCAGACGACGAGGTCGAGGTTATGTATGAGGATATCTCCAAAGCCATGCATTCCTCAAAAACTCAATACACAGTTGTGATGGGGGACTTCAACGCCAAGCTAGGTACGAAGAATTGCGGTGAGTTAGGAGTGGGACCATTTGGATACGGCCAACGGAACCGAAGGGGTTCCAGGTTGGCTGATTTTATGGCAAAGGAGGGGCTCTATATGATGAACTCCTTCTACAGAAAGCGGCCGACAAGGAAATGGACGTGGTGCAGCCCCGACGGTGCCACATATAATGAGATAGATTTCATCATGACGACCAGACGGCAAATATTCAGTGATGTCTCTGTGATCAGCAGGTTAAAAACCGGTAGTGATCACCGTTTTGTGAGAGGCACACTGAATATCAATGTCAAGCTTGAAAGGTCACGTCTGATGAAATCCACGCTCCGTCCAAGCCCTATCCAAATCGAGAACCCGGAAAGCTTCCAACTCGAACTCCAAAATCGCTTTCAGTATCTGGCCGAATGCGACGCAGTGGACGATTTGAACGATGGGCTGGTGTCAACTGTCCATGCGGTAGGGTCCGAGTTTTTCAAGACCAACCGCCAAAGGAAGACGCAGAAACTTTCTGAAGAGACCCTGAAACTCATGGCAGATAGGAGAGAAATGAAGCTCCAGTCTTCGGTTGATATGGCAGCGTATGGTAAGCTGAACAGACGAATCTCTAAGTCGATGCGGCATGATCTGCGGTCCTATAACACATCGCGTGTTAGGAAAGCGATCGAGCGAAACCAAGGCTCTAAAGTGTTTGCAAGAGATTCGTCGCTAGGCCAAAGTCAGCTGACCAAACTGAAGACCGGTAGTGGCAGCATAGTTTCCTCCAGGCTCGCTGGCTGGCGCCGCAGTAGTAACATCTTACGGCAAACCGCTATCGTTTTTATTCAAAATTGTGTGGATTTTTCAATTGTTTCGCTTCAAAACTTATCGAATGTGGTGCAGTAATAAACAGACAACACAGTAACGTATAGTGCTAACCGTGAAACATGATATAAGTACATTTTATTTCAAAAACTAAAGCAATTCAATGGTTTAACGGCAAGAATAAAATAGTGTGCGAAAGAAACGCGTAAGTGACACCGATGACACGGCGCTTAGGATCTTTTGTTCGCGACAGTGTTAGTTAGCCGAGTACCGGACTAGTGGACTGCATACAAGTTAGCGATAGCAGCGCTGAGTTTTAGTGACCGTCTTTTTGTGGTGTTTTATCACAGCGTAGAAAGCGCTTTATTTATAAAAGAAGAACCGATTTGAATCACCTACGCTCCGTGCTGTTTGTTTGTTGTTTGTTGTGGAACTTGTAGACGATTTTTATTTACCTACTCCTGTGATAATGGCAACCAATACTAAAGCTACTATTGAAATACGGTGCGGGGGATGTCAAAATATGATAAGTGACCGACGATATCTGGAATGTTGTCAATGCACCCAGAGTTTTGACCTCGATTGCGCTAACGTTTCTGAACAGCGTTTCTACAATACGCTCACAAAAGAACATAAAGCTTCCTGGAAATGCTCTTTATGCAGGAACATGAAACCTGAGAAAAACAACACTGATACCCCTGTGCGCCCCGTAAAGGATTTCGTTTGTAATGATAATGCCATGAGTGAAAATCATGACGAATTTGTCACGAGGCGTGACCCGCGCTCTTCAAGAAGACAAATTATCATGGGACCAGAGGAGACCACTAGCCCGGCAGACATGGGACAAATGATGGCAGATATCAAGCATATTCTGGAAGAACTACAAGCAGTCCGCTCAGAAATGCACGATTACAGAATCACAGTAAGTCGCCTGACAAATGATATCGCTAATAGTAACAAGCGCATTAATGATTTATCTGCTCGCATGGAGATTCTGGAGCAGCGTCAAGATAATGATAATGCTGATGGTAAAACTTCGGAAACTTTTACATCACTACAGAAAGAAGTTACAGAGCTCAGATTGGAGCTTAATGACAGGGATCAAGAGCTTTTGTCGAATGATGTGGAAATAGCAGGAATCCCGGAGGAGAAAAATGAAAACTCAGTACACATCGTGTTGACAGTAGCGAAGAAACTAGGTGTGAGCATGGATGAATGTGACATAGTACATGCTAATCGTGTGGGACCAACACGATCATCTGAACAAAAAGCATCTCCTGCACGACCCCGTCCGCTCGTCGTGCGACTGTTGCGGAGCGCCAAACGGGGACAGCTGCTCACGGCTGCAAGGGTGCGACGCGCTCCTTCCACAGACGGTTTGGGACTGACCAGTGCAAAAAGAACCTTCTATGTGAATGAAAGACTCACGAAGCAGAATCGACTACTGTTCTTCAAGGCACGCGAGGCTTCTGGTAGGGCAAACTGGAATTATGTCTGGACGCGTGACGGAAAAATATTCGCTCGTCGGGAACAGGGAGCTCCTCGGCATCTGATCAAATCAGAACTCGACATAGATAGGGTTTTTTTGTCAAAGTACTGTTAAAGCTAACTAACTGTTTTTTAATATTGTTTTGCCTTTTCTCTCTAGTTTTATTTCATAGTACACACACTCACACAACACAACTTACATCCACACTTACTCAATACACTCACACAACACAACTTACATCCACACTTACTCAATACACTCACACACATATAAATATTATGACAAATATGCAGGACACATGTTACATGAGAAAAAGAAGAAATGGCTAACTTACAAAAAAAATGTTTGAGATTAGGCCTACTTAATGCTAGATCGCTCAACACTGGACAAGATGAACTGCAGGTAACATTTTTGAACTATAAACCAGACATTTTGGCTATCAACGAAACATGGTTAAGCAACGGCCAAGAGGCTCTGGCGCCAAACATTCCAAATTACAAATTCCTACATAGGGCACGAAAATCCAAAAGAGGTGGTGGAGTGGGTTTTTATGTGAGACAAAATATTGGCGCACGTATTCGTCAGCATTCTTTGTCTAATCTAGAACAACTTTGGTTAGAAATACAGCTACCAGGAGCAAAGATGGCTTTAGGTACTGCATATAGGCCCGAAGCCGTTTCGCTTCAGGAAACCTTAGACTCCCTCAGCGATTCTGTGAATTCATTGGCATACTGTGACTATACGTGCATTTTAGGAGACTTGAATATTGACCTTCTGAATGTTAATTCTATGAAAACTAAGGAGTTATTGTCTTTCTGTCAGCAGAATGGTCTTAGGCAGATGGTTACTGAAGCAACTAGAGTAACAGACGACTCTGAGACACTTTTAGACGTGGCTATAACTAGCCATCCCTCAAAGTGCAAGAAGGTAACAATAGTTCACAACAGAAGCCTAAGTGACCATGGCATGGTACTTATTGATTTGAATATTAAAAAACCAAAACCCATTAGGAAAATAAAAATGTCTCGTAACTTAGGAAATATTAATCTCACGTTATTTGAGGAAGATTTGAAATCGGTGTCTTGGGACTCAATTCTGGCTGTAGAAGATGTTAATGATATGACAGAGCTGCTAAATATGTTTATAATCCAGATTTTTGAAAGACACGCTCCAATTAAAAGCAAAATAGTGAAAGCCTCCCCAAAGCCCTGGATCACGAGCATGATAAGGTTTATGATTGACTTGCGAAACCAAGCATTATTAAAAGCTCAAAAAGAAAAAACTGACAGCTCCAAGGCATACTACCGTAGTCTTAAAAATTTTGTGACTGCTAGTATAGATAGAGAGAAAAAAGCATACTTTAATAGTTCTCTAAATAAAAATCTCGATAAGCCCAAAGAACTGTGGACAAATATTAGAAAAACAACGTTGTATGATAATTCTTGCCCCAAAGATATCCCTGAACACCTGAACGATCCTGATGAAATAAACGACTACTTTCTCAAATTACCAGTTGTCGATCAGACTATTCTCGCGGCGCAGGCAAACCTACCAGCAACACCTACGCGTGGAGATTCATATTGCAATGAGAGGAGAAAATTTCAGCTTCGTAAGACAACAACTGAAGAAGTAAGAAGGACTATAGATAAAATCAGGACTAAAGCATCCGGTCACGACACTATTAATATAGATATGATTCAGCTTACATTGGAGTTCACTTTACCTATTATTGTAGCTATAATCAATAAATCAATAGAGAAGAATATATTTCCTACTAGTTGGAAGACCGCTCTAATAAAGCCAATACCAAAGAAAAATTCAGTAGAACAGCTTCAGGATCTGAGACCAGTATCGATTCTGCCAACACTTTCAAAGGTAGCTGAAAGAATCGTTCTGAAACAAATAGAAGTTTATTTGCAAGATTTAAATGTCATCCCTAAATTTCAATCAGGTTTCCGGAAAGGTCATAGCACAGAAACTGCTTTGATGCGGGTTACCGATGACCTTATGGATGCCTCGGACAATGGGTTTAGCAGTATCATGGTACTATTGGATTTTTCACGAGCCTTTGACTGTCTCCCGCATGATTTACTGTTGGCCAAACTCGCAAGCTATGGTTTCTCAGATGATACATGTATGTGGTTTGAGACATTTCTGGCAAATAGAAAACAGATTGTGGTTACAGAGGGTCCTGATGGCTCAAAAAAATATTCTAAGACTGGTGACATCACAAGGGGGGTACCACAGGGTTCAATTCTGAGTCCCATTCTTTTTACAATTTTCACGGCAGATCTACCATCGCACATAGACACATGTAAATCGCATTTATACGCAGACGACACTCAGATTTACCATTCATTTAAAACTAAAGATATGGATGAGGCAGTTAGAAAAATCAACCACGATCTGCACAAGATACATGTGTGGGCAAAAAATAATTCTTTGGTCTTGAATCCTACAAAGTCAAAAATGTTGGTGATTGGAACCGCCTTGCAAATAAAACGAATCGTCGATGGTAACGTAGAATTAAAGATTGATGGAACAAGAATAGAACAGGTCTCACACGCTAGAAATCTGGGTTTAATAATGGACAGTGAGCAAAAATATGATATTCATGTCCACGAAAAAATAAGGAATGCATTCTTTAAGTTGAAAACACTTTACAAGATAAAACCATTTATTAAAGAAGAGCTTCGAATAAAACTGGTTGACTTGCTGGTTTTATCTCCATTCAATTATTGCGATTCTGTTTATGGTCCCAGATTGAGCACAAGTACCGAAAATGCAATTCAAAGAGTGCAAAATGCATGTCTTAGGTTCTGTTACCAAATACCAAAAAGAGCACATGTGACCCCTTATTTGAATAGTAAGGGGATCCTTAATATGAGCGCTAGGCGCGAACTACACTTTGCCTGCCTAACGCATAGAATAATTTGGACCAAAAACCCAGATTATTTGTTTGAGAAACTGGCATGGAAAAAAGATCTGAAGAGAGCCAACCTCCGTTCTGTGTCTCTTAACATGCTAGAAATCCCTATGCACAATTCCACACGTTATAGGGGATGCTTCAAATTTAGTGCTGCCAAAATATGGAATGACCTACCCCCTCCGCTAAGGTGTAAGATGTCGGAATATACCTTCAAAAATAAATACAAAGCGGCGTTAATTTGCAGGCAAAAGACTACTGAAAATTGGAAGCACACCTACAAAAAAAATATAGGCCTTAAATCATTCTTCGTTCATTTGTAACTGTCACATAATGCACACACACACACACACACACAAACACACACATACACGCACATATACACACTTACATCTACACACCCACAACAACACAAATTGCTTGCACCCTCACCTCCATATCATATTTTTTGTTTGTATACCTTTCCGTTGAGAACGTAAATTTGTTATTTTTTAAGTTTTTATTTTTTTATTTCTTGTTTATTTAACATACATGCTAGATGTCAGCCAGCGAGTACTTTCTAGCTCTCACACAAGAACTCGTAGAGCAGGTCAGGGCTGAAAACCAGCGCTACCCGGAATCTATACTTCCGCGGCAGCATATGCTGAGCCCTTTCACCTTTTGTCCAATTTTGTATTTTATTTTTTTAATGTTTTATAGATTTCATAAGAACCTGTATCGGACAATAAATTTATTTTCTTTCTTTCTTTCTTTCTTTCTTTCTCCAAGCCCGAGGTTTTAGAGGAGATAGAAAGTTTCTACGGAAAGTTGTACACCTCATCATGTAAGCCCATCAGTCGAGTAGCTCAGGACACCAGAGCCAAACTCACCCGACACTTCACCGAGGATATCCCGGACATCAGTCTGTATGAGATTAGAGTGGCCCTGAAACAGCTAAAAAACAACAAGGCACCTGGTGACGACGGGATAACAACAGAACTTCTGAGAGCGGGTGGAAAACCGGTACTTGTAGTCCTCCAGAGGCTGTTCAATTCCGTCATATTCCATGGTACTACGCCTGAAGCGTGGCACAGGAGCGTGGTGGTGCTCTTCTTCAAGAAGGGGGATAAAGCCTTATTGAAGAACTATAGACCCATTTCGCTCTTGAGCCACGTGTACAAGCTGTTTTCTAGGGTCATCACGAATCGTCTCGCACGCAGGTTTGATGACTTTCAGCCACCCGAACAAGCCGGATTCCGAAAAGGCTTCAGCACCATCGATCATATCCACACGCTCCGCCAGATTATACAAAAGACAGAAGAGTATAATCGGCCTCTCTGTCTAGCGTTCGTGGATTATGAGAAGGCCTTTGATACAATCGAGACATGGGCGGTGCTAGAGTCCTTGCAGCGATGCCAGATCGACTATAGGTACATCGAAGCTCTGAGGTGTCTGTATAGCAAAGCCACCATGTCGGTCCGTTTACAGGACCAGAGTACGAAATCTATTCCATTGCAGCGTGGTGTGAGACAGGGAGACGTCATTTCCCCAAAACTCTTCACCAACGCTCTGGAAGATGTTTTCAAGCTATTGGAATGGAACGGACTAGGCATCAATATCAATGGCGAATACATCACCCACCTTCGTTTTGCCGACGACATTGTTATAATGGCGGAATCGCTCGAGGACCTTGGTACCATGCTTGGCCACCTCTGTGAAGTCTCCCAACAGGTGGGTCTTAGAATGAACATGGACAAGACAAAAGTAATGTCGAATGTCCATGTTGACCCTGTACCAGTAGTAGTTGGGAACGACACCGTCGAAGCTGTGGACGAATATATCTACCTAGGGCAAAATGTCCGTCTTGGTAGGTCCAACTTCGACAAAGAGGTGGCTCGACGAATCCAACTCGGCTGGGCAGCGTTCGGGAAATTTCGCGACATCTTCACGGCCCGTATCCCTCAGAGCCTAAAGACTAAAGTCTTTGAGCAGTGCGTGTTGCCAGTGATGACTTACGGCACTGAGACGTGGTCTTTAACTGTTGGCCTTTTAAACAAGCTCAGAGTTGCTCAGCGCGCTATGGAGAGAGGTATGCTCGGAGTTTCTTTGCGTGACAGAGTTCGCAATGAAATTATCCGCGAAAGAACTAAGGTCACCGACATAGCTTCTCGGGTAGCCAGGCTGAAGTGGCAATGGGCAGGCCACATCGCTCGCAGAACCGACGACCGTTGGGGAAGAAGGGTTCTGGAGTGGCGACCACGAACTGGAAGACGCAGCGTGGGGAGGCCCCCCACTCGGTGGACCGATGACCTGGTGCAGTTTGCGGGAAGCCGTTGGATGCTAACGGCCCAAAGCCGCTCGTTGTGGCGCTCTATGGGGGAGGCCTATGTCCAGCAGTGGACTTCGAGAGGTTGATGATGATGATGAAGTCAGGGCTGGCTGAAAGCTTTGGATCAGGAATTTGTACGTAAGTGTAATTCAGTTCTGGCAAACTAGAACTAAATTATACGAGTTCTAACAGCTAATCACACCAAGGACCTAAAAACGAAATACCTAGCAGTTATTAAGTAAATCGGGTTCGCTTGACAGATACTCTGTGAATAAAGATAGGTACCCGAGGATATGCAAGCCTACTTGTCGACCTTTCATCTGAGCAGCTGCTTCAGGTGGAGTGAGATCAACTTGGGTATCACAATAAAAATTACAAACGTACGAGTACAACACCCTCACGGCCATATCCCTAATGGGTTAGTCGAACGTTCAGCAGCCCACATTTCGACGAGGGAATTGGAACCCAACGTGGTAAGTGCCGCCGTTTTCCGGGTTGCTTGGGTTTGATAACGATATTTTCCATCCCCGGAGTTAATCGCAAATGGTGCAATGAACACAAAGCAGGTGTGTTCCAGCCAGATTCGATCTCGGGACAACCCGGTTCCGAGCCAAAGTGTGTAACCCGTGGGCCACGACGCTCTCATAAAAAATATAAAAACCACCCCTTCTTAAACTCCCGACACTCCTCGTGGTAGATGCTGTGTTCTTTCAAAAGCATCCGAATTTCGTTTTTCTGCTGCAGCTTAGTACATGTCAGTACCTGGTCACTTTTACTTCACTTCTTGACTTCTTATGTAGATGCCTGCTGATGGGTGTACTGAGATCAACTATGAGAGTACAATTCTTTGTCAGCTCCAGATACACCTCGTGGTAGATGCTGTGTTCTTTCAAAAGCGTAAAGAACCTTTGCTGAAATCGGGAGTATGCCAATTGCCAGTATTTTAAAACCGCTTAAGTATGAGCTGGCACATTAAGGTAACGGATGTACTGGGTAAACCAACCGCATTTATTGTCTTCACATAAGCACCTGCTTTTTATCGGTAGTGATTCAGTCAGGGAATACGTCAATTATTGACAAATGACTGTTATTATGAGAATACTTTTGTAGGTCGAAAATGTCTCTGCCTTTTCCTTATGTCAACTAATCAATGTCCTTTTTTGTGCCTCAATTACCAAACCAACACAATAGAAAGGGAATAGTTACGCATTTACAAATTATTCATAGAGTTTAGGTAAAAGTCCAGTTTATTTGCAAGTATATGAATAATACAATGTTGAGGTATTATAAAGATCATTTATAAAGAAAGTAAGGTTTTTCATGGGTTTTCCCTTGTGTTATGGGGATAACAAACTAATAAATAACACGAGACAAGTAGCTATATGTTTCATCAACAAACATTTGCGATTGTGCAGTAATCAAATCCATGGACCTTTAAGTCCCAGCCTGCGCCTCAGCCTTATAGCTGCAACTACTACTATAAACGACTCATAAAGCAAGGAATGCTTAGTGGGTTAACCCTACGGTCTAACCTCTTTACGTACCTACGTACGTACAGTTTTCCATGCTGTCCACTGCCAATCACAGAGTGCGGCAAACAGGTGACAAATGTTTATTTTAAACCTTAAACAAAGAATGCCAGGTCGGGTTACAGAATTAAGATAAATTACTTAAATGGCTGAGAGACAGAAGGCCAGAATCAAAGTGAAGTAAAGTGTGAGTTGAAAATGACACACCAGACCCCAAAGTCAGGCTGAGTGAAAGCCTTTGCATCAAATTTTGTTTCAGGAAATTACGGAACGGTTCCAATAAATATAAACTTTTGTTATTGGGACATTATGGGCCTCGAGAGTATCTTACGACACCTAGTAAATTAATTACAGTGCACAAGCACTTGATTACTACACACATAAAATACAGGGTTGTCACAACGCCTTCGGTTTTCATAGTGCCCCGTTCTGATGAAAGTTATGGGAATGAGCTACATGAAACCCGTAATCAGGTAAATTTCTAACTTTACTTATTTTAGAATTCGTGGTTGATTTCTCATCAAAAATAGGAGACTGCTACTACCAGAAACTCAAATCATAGCTGCCAACGCTTAGGCGACGGCTTAGTTAAGAAATCCGTTTAACATTGAGCGTTCCTCAGGGAAATATCTTGGGCTCAAACTTGTTTCTGGTTTTTAAAAACGAGCTAAGCCAGCTCCTTCTTTGACAAGCCATCACGACACGAACTTCACACAACATACGTTTATAATAGCTGTTGAGTAAAATGAGAAGATAATAAGGGGGAGGAAATTCGACTCACCTTGTGACGCCTTGTAGATCGGCGCCGTTCTTCTCGTAATGATTTTCGATGATGTGCGATATTGTTTTTGCGTGCTTGGCACCCCTATAACGAATTGTCTCATTATACCCATAAACAGGGGTGAACGATACGATATGTTCGCATATTGTCACGGCCGAGACACGGACAAATTCAAATTAACCTTATTGGCTCCGATCTGCTGAAGGCTGCAAACAGGTGATTGTCAATGCAATCAAAACTTATTTGTTGGCATTAATTAAAAAGGCTGAGTTTGAATAATAAATATTTTGTACAAATATAAATCCTATGACTTGAGTCCTGTTAGGTACTGGGCCTAGACACAAAAGCAAGTCGAAGTTACATCGGACAACCAAAAGTTGGGGAAAAAAGGAATCATAGTAGGATCGTCGATGATTAATGACAGAAATGTTGTCAAAGTTAAAAACGTCATTAACCTTGAATTGGTATTCTCCCTCATTTGTATATAAATATTTTTTGAATTTTATTTGGCTTAGTTCATTTCATTCAAACGATCACGGTCGCGTAGTAATTAAGTTTTACCAAAATCAGATCAGGTGTTCGAAGTGTTCACTGAGAGTTATACTCCTGAACACCTATTTGGTTTTCATTGTGCAATTTGCGGCTAACCTAAACGTTTCTCAAAAGCTAGTACATAATTAAAATTGCCTACAAGCCTTCATCACCCGAACACATTTGTAGTCCATAGTCCCTGGTGTCTGACCCCCTTTTTAATGTAACATGAAGTTACGATGTTTCCATTCTTCCTAAGTTTGTTGACGTCGACATGACTCACTGGGAAAACCGAAAACCGCTCACTCCCTTTACAATACCTCCACTATAAGTTATGTAAACAAATAGTGAGAAAAAACGTTTATGTGTGTCATACTACAAATTACTGGTTGGTCAGAATTTAGACTTCCGATTGAACGAGTTTACCTTGTCTGACTCTCTTAAGCTACATTTATAACAAGTTTACAACATTATTCGATTTTGATGTTCGAACCTCGCACATTTGTTTGCTGCACCGGCATGTCTGTTGGTGACAGTGACTACCAACCCCATATTCATGAAAACTAACGCGACTCTGCGATATTTAACCGAGATCTTGTTGTTTTCTATAGGTACTATTATTATATCTTTGCTTGGATTGTTGGGGCTGAACGGCGCTATGTGGAATAATGGCCATCACATCATCACAACATTAGCAGCCGCAAATAATCCACCGCTGAACATAGCCTATCCCGTTGATGTGGTTGAAACCCATCTAAACATGGCATTTGAGCCCAAAAAACTAAACAGAGCTTGTTACTTAGCATGTTTGACAGATACTAATACTTACCTTAATACACAGAATAAAATGAACACCACCATATTTTGTCGTGTGTCGGCGAGTACAGGAAGCCGACAGGCCAGGAATTCAACCTTCGATCCATTATTCTGTGCCTTTGACTCCTTCCAGGTAAACCTGGGTTTAAAGTGTTAAATAGTCATATACTGACTGTATATAAACCGCTCTAAGAAGTAAATCTGCTATTTGTACATTAAGTGTTCACACAATAAGTTACAATACTTAGTTTTTGATTAGAAACTAAATTACACAATTTAATTACCTTCTAATAGTACGTGTACTTATTAGTTGTAATAAAATTAATTGAATCCTAATGAATTGTTACAGTGATAAGTAAATAGACATGTGGTATAATAATAATAAATAAAGTAATTAAGTAAGATAACCTTACCTATGGGCGCCAAACAATGATGTTTTGTAGTTTACAATGTAAAACGGCCAATCAACTAATTACCTACATACCTATAAACCACTGTGCAAACATGCACAGCACTAAGTAATTAAAATGTGAAGTATTATTTACTTACGATAATAATAATTCAAAACCATACGTCAAATGTGTGTCTATGTTAATGAATAATGCGTTCTGGGTGCTTTAGGTCAAAAGAGGAAAATATGGCGTATAGAATCCTTCAATTATTTATCGTTATTTTAATAACCACAAATTAAGCCTAAAATAAAGATTACAAATAGAATGCGATTTAAAAAAAACGGCCTAGGGGGTTTCAATATGCTGAAGACCCTGTATCAAGCCCCGCCTAAAAACATTAGACCGTAGGGATAAAAGAGAATAAAATTACAAAGTTGTGGGTCACAAGATTTCTTAAAGACATTTAATCTGGGAGAGATTGGTAACGAAGAGATCACATTAATGGTACATTGGTCACTGCAAATGAATTCTGCCTGCTATCTACATAGATCGGTCGTAAGCTCAGACAGTTATCAACGCTCTAAGGTCGTAAGTCTAGCTTCGATGCGTAATACCTACCAATCAATCAATCAGTCACAATTGCACTTAGGTAATAAAGACCCCTGTCTTTGGCTTTGTGCGTGTTGCCAGGCGCGGCTAACTGTCACGCTGCGTGCAACTTCCTCCGGCGCCTGCTGAATACTGATGCGCAGGCGCGGGTGGCGCCATCATTTGCATTAGGGACACTGCCCATGACGCTTGCGACGGTTTAAGTTTAAACTTGACATATTCAGCGATCTTTAATTCACAATCACTCGAAACCTACCCTTCAATGCAAGATTTTCCATTTTGAAATGATACTCAGCTTAAAAAACTATCTGATGACCTATTGAATGACTTTATTAGTACTGATACAAAACATGTCATTTGAATTTATATTTTTTTATTAGCTAAGCAACGGAATGTATGAACATTATCCTACTTCCTACTAATATTATAAAGGCGAAAGCTTTGTATGTGTTGATGTGATACCGTGTTCCTCTTTCACGTAAAAACTACTGAATGGATTTTAATGAAACTCAACAAATATAGCTTACGCATATGAATAGATCATTTATTATTTTTTGAACCTAAGGGACGAAGCCGTGGTCAGCCGCTAGTGTTTTTTAAAACAGATGAGGGTAAACAACATTAGAAAATATTTGAACACCACACCAGCTGCTATCGCCCCATATGAAATAACAGCATATTTCGTCGATACGTTCAAGCCCGGCTAGCTCAGTCGGTAGAGCATGAGACTCTTAATCTCAGGGTCGTGGGTTCGAGCCCCACGTTGGGCGCACTTTCTTTTTGTGTATTTTTCTTATTTTTTCACAACAAAATCTACTAGGGCTACTACACCAAGGGTTGCTTGCGGGTTCGATCCCCGCACAGTACAAACATTTGTGCGCATGAACATGTCTGTTTGTATTGGTCTGGGTATTTCCTGTGTATATTAAGTATGCATTTACAAAAGAAAAAGTATTTAAGGGGACTAGTAGAGCTAAATCCAAGTTTTATAGTAACGAAAATTAAGTGTTACACTTCGGTGATCCAGATGAAAAAAATATGTCGTATTCTTGAGGATTCAAGGGTTGGTTTTATCAATTTGAAAACACGATTTAACAAATTCGGCTCGATAGAAAAAAATCGCAAAGATGGGTCTAAAAAAATTTTAGAATGAAAAAAAACTGTACTAAACATCATGCTATCATTCTGTGCTTTTCACAGAATGTGTGTTTTATAAAATACTAGAGCGTGCCCATTTTAGTTTTGTGATTTAATGCGTATTTTTTCCAAAAAACACCAATAATTGTTTTCAAGCAAATTGCGTGTGCGTGTGTGCGTGAAACGCCGTGTACAGACAGTACCGGCCGTGGCCTGATGCTAGACGGACGTGTCGCGCATTGCGCTCCGCATTTGAATAATATTTAATTGCTTAGTAATCACTGTTAGAATATTGCGTATGCTATAATAATGCATGGGACACGGAAACTCAACAAAAACGTCTCATAAAATGAATTAATAAATAAATTACCATAAAATGGACAATGCTTTAAACTAAGCGCTATTTTCGTTCGGTGTTATGGTCGACGCGGTGGAGGAACATGATTAATACACAGCCGTAATTAGCCATATCTCATGGACGCAAGATCAAATCCTAATTTTCCTTTTTGTATAATGTTTGTTTTTGTTCGTAGGATAAAGCTTGATTATGATTAGAATGAAAGTTATTTGGCAATTTTAATAACAATAAAACATTTTTTGTATATAGTTTTATTTCCAATAACAACTTCAATTTTCAATCAGAATTTTGAAAGTAGCCACACGAAAGTTTCTTGCCGGTTCTTCTCAGTTGAGTTCAAACAACTTTCCGACGCCGGTGGTTGAGTCACATTATGTTTGTATAGGTACAGTCAGCCAAGAAAGTGGTCTACCACTTTTGACAAAAGTTTCTGCGAGATGTAACGACCGCTAAGGTTGACTTTTCTAACAGAGTTTAACACATGCACAAATTTTATGTTATGACGTTTTGTCTGTTATTTGAGATGCCTGACATTTGACGTCATTGGGTGATTTAGTTTAACCTCATTAAATGCGATACAATCTATTTTGCTCAGCTAAAACTATGTCGATCTTTTTGAAGAGAAACTTATTACTACTGAAAAAGAAAGTCTCACTGACAATTCTATTGTCAAGTATTTCCGTCAATGAAATTATAATACCAATCAAGATGCGATAATTCAAACTTGACACTTGGCATGACCTTATATCATGAAAGACAAAGAGAGCAATAGTCGCTGACACAAACTCATTGCCAGGGAAAATTGACCTTGTTGTTTCATGACGTTAAAACGAATCTCAACCGTAGGGTGGTAGACCATATTTTTGGCTGACTGTACTGTGCATTTATTTAAAAGTATTCAAGTCTATATGGACTATGCTATAAACTAACCGCTATTTTCGATGATGAGAGATGTCGACGCGGTGGAGGAACGTAATTATGAGACAGCCGATATACTAATTAATCTAATGGTCCCGAGTTCAAATCCATGGTTTTTTTTTGTATTTATTTATTTAGTATTTATTGTAGTATTTAAGTCTATTCTTAGTATATTTTTGGTTGTTTGATTGCATGGGACATGAAAACTCACCAAAAAGTCAACAAAGTCGTCTTATCTTTTTATTTTTGGGATTCAATGCGTAGTATATTTTCCAAAAAACACCATACTGTTCAATTGGTTCTCAGGCACAGTGCGTGTGCGTGTGTGCGTGAGACGCCGTGTAGCGACAAGCGAATTCGAGTAGCGACGAGTACCGGCCGAGGCTGTTGGTTGGACGTGTGACGCATTGCTTAGCTGAAATAATATTTTATTATTTTTTCAAAAGTACTCGATTATTGTGTACACCAACACGGGTGGGCCACGAAAACTCGGCAAAAAATAAAAAAAAAATGTCTTATAAAAGGAACGCCCCAAGAATGCACGATGCTATAAGGTAAGCGGTATTTTCGTTAGCTTCAGTAGACAACACAGTCAGTGCAGTAAACTTAGAATAATTGTAATTAGGTATTATAAGGCAGTGAAGTAGGTATTCAAGGTCCTACTGGTAGTTGTCATCCTAATCAAGCTATATTTTTAATTTATAGCCTTTGAATAAACTAAAAGGAGGAAGATATAGGTACCCGCGTACTAAAAGTGGCTCTACAAAAGTAGGACCTAATTTTAGCCCATATGACAGAAATGGCCCCGCGTACCAAACAAAAGCAAGTCCGACGGACCAACTTATAAAAATAGGTCCAATTGACCTAGTTTCAAAAGTAGCTTCAATGAACCTACTTTCGAAAATTGGTCCAATGGACCTGCTCTCGAAAATAGCTCTAATTGACCTAGTTTCAAAAATAGCTTCATTTAACCTACTTTTGAAAATAGGTCCGATGGACCTACTTTGAAAAATAGGTCCAACGGACCTACTTCATGCCAATCCCTGTCATGACTTGTTTAGAGTCATTCATAAGTCTTACATAGTGCCAATTTTCAAATACCTACGCGAAGTAAGAACGCAACATACCTTCCTCTTTTTATTTTATTAAAGACCATAGCATAATATTAACGTAGTATTTCGAAACATTACAATAAATGATTAACAAAGCCCCAAGAATCTTAAAAACTTACCTATGCAAAATTGTTGTCTTTCCAGAAAAAAAAGAAGAAAATATCGTCGAAGATTTTTATAGCTCCAAAATGCTAGCACTCGATATTGGGAAAGCTTGTGGAAAGACTATATGTATAATACGGACAACGTTAGGGTTGAGGGTTCGATTCCCAGTCAAAACTTGTTTTTGTTTTGAAGTTTTTTTTATCTTTCCTGAACTTAAACACGTAGGTTTACGTGAAGCAAAAGCAAGAGACAGTGATGTTTCGACAAATTATTTCGTAGTCGCAGGTTGTGAAACCATAGATCTATATAATGCATAGACAGGTATCATGTATATTCATATTCATTTATTCACTATAAATTTGTAACAGAAAGTACAAGGATAGCAGTAAAATTGTAGATGGTAGGCATAAATTCACCTTTTCAAGGTATTGTGAATTTACACATAAAAAATAAAAAACGAATTATAACATTAACTAAAACAAAAAAAAAATAACAAAGCAACTAGAATATTTAAAAATCTACAAATCTATCTATGTCTACAGGCGTACAAAAAAAAAAAGAGGTGCCAGTCAAACGAAATTTATAATTTTGATTTTTTATTGTAATTTAGCTTCAAAGTATTCTTTGATGCTATAAGAAGAATTATCAATGAGCATGTTCCTAAGCTTAGTTTCAAACTCTTTGCCTTGCACAGCTTTCAAGGAGTTTGGTAAATGGTTGTAGACTTTTATTGCCATGTAATAAGACCCATTATTAAGCAGTGACAGCTGAACTGGTGGCGCCACTATGTCGTTCTTCCGGCGAGAAATGTAGCGACTTGGCTTGTCGCAGTATTTCTGGAAATAATTATGCTTGCAAGCTGCGTAAAACTGAAAACTGAAAATGTGGTAAGATAGAAAAAAAAAGGAATAGCACGGAGAGCAATAGGAGACGACTGGTTTACACTCAAAAAGAAATGATAAACACTTTGGCCAGGAATGCGGAAACCCTGATGTGCCGGAGGAGATATACAATAAAATGAGAGAAAACTTCTTGAAAAATTTGAAAAGACCTGACGAAGAGCGAGCTACGGTGGAAAGAAAAACTATTTTGCAAAGAACCAACGGAGAATGGCTTGAAATGAGACGATCTCTCCTCACTGCGTCTAACTTCAGCAGGGTTATAAGACGCCGTGCAACAACACCATGTGCTTCCTTAGTGAAGGACATTATTTACAATAAAAAATTGGATCATGTAGAATCTATTAGTGGCCAGAACAATGAAAAAGTAGCTCTCACTCAGCTGGGCTTGCAAGAAAATGTTGCCATTAAGCCGTGTGGGCCGTATTTATTGACAACGAATTACCTTTTTTGGGTGCCACGCCTGACCTCAAAGTTTATCTAATAACACTGTAATAGGCTTTCTCAAGAAGCAATCCTTTAACGGCGTTTTTGAACTCATCAAAACTTCCCAACTCATGGACAGATTTGAGGAGGTGGTTGAAGACTCGGGATGCCATGCAAAATATGCTTTTGTTGAATAAAGCCGTTTTGTTCCTAGGCAGGCTGATTTTATAGTTGTGTCGTTTATTTAAAATAATTTTTCTGAGTTATTTTTAACAAATAAAACTGTTTCCAAGATATATATGGAGGGTAGGGTTAAAAGCTACCATTCTCGAAAATAGGGCTTACAACTAATGGTCCGATGCAATTTAAATACAGACCTAACACATTCTTTCGGGCCTTGAATGCTGTGCCTTTATCTGTTGAATTACCCCAGAACATGACACCATACCTTAGAAGGGGCACGACATATCCGTGATATGCTGTCAAAACCGCGTCAATGTCTACTGTCTTTGCAAGCATGTAGAGGGCAAATGAATGCTGGTTTAGACGAGCACATTTTTTCAATATGAGCCTTCCAATCCAAATTATGGTCAACAGTTAAACCTAAAAAAGTTGTATTATCTACTTGGTCAATTTCATATTCTAAATACCTAATGTCCATTCCAATAACTTCACTAATTCTATTTCCAAATGTCATTACGTTCGTCTTTGTAAGATTAATTTTTAAATTGTTCGTATCTAGCCAAGTTATAACATTGTCCAAAGTGTAATTTACTTCGCGTACTAACTGAACTTTGTCAGGTCCCGATACAACAATGGTACTGTCATCAGCAAATAATACTGTCTGGTGACTGGTGATTTTTGGCAGATCATTTATATAAACTATAAATAACAGTGGCCCCAAGACACTACCTTGTGGCACGCCAAGTGACATGTTTTCAAATTCTGAATAATAATTAATTTCAGTTTTTTTAATAGGGCATATTCTGGTGACTCTAGTGGATTGAATTCTGCAACTCAGATACGACTCAACAAGTTTCAGTACGTTACCTCTTATACCATACGCAGACAGTTTTTTTTAATAATATACCATGGTCAACACAATCAAATGCTTTTGTTAAGTCCATGTACAGGGCGCATGTCAACTAAAACCAACCTGTTCCTCGGCAAAGATGTTATATTTTTCAAAATAGTTACTCAAGGAGCTTTAAATCACTCGCTCAAATATTTTCGAAATGCCTGGCACGAATGCTATTGGTCTATAACATGTAATATCACGTCTATTACCCTTCTTGAAAAGAGGTACAATGATTGTACCTCTTTTCAATCTTTTTTAATTTATTAGGAAAGGTGCCTTTTGTAATACAATTGTTAATAATGTGACTTAAAATGTGAGATAATTTAATTGGTATTTGTTTTAATATTTCTGTAGTTATGTCATCATAACCAGTGCTTTTACTATTTTTCAAAATTATAGGTAAATATTATTATAATAAGCATGTCATCTCGCTTTTCCAGAATAACATGATTCATATCCACAACTATCACCTAAATAGCTTCAATTAAACAACATAATTCGTTAACAAGAGCTTAAAACTAACCCATGCTTAGCCATCACTAAATATTTGAGCTTAAAACTAAACGTTGTACTTTTTATACGCTTACATTAACCGGAAAAATGGCCAGAAAGTGAAAACTTGACTACAGTCCATTTTACAAGTCTGTTACGAGTCATAACATAAAAATTTAAAAATTAATAAAAAATAATGTGATCCCACCAAATAAAAGTGTTAACATTTATTTGAATGAGTTCTATTTCTTATTCACAGCCATCCATACAATTACTAAATACGAGGTATTTATTATCCATACAATTATTTTTTTACGTACGTACTAGGCTAGTACTCTTTTTTGATTGAAATACAAAATATTCACCTATAGTCTCATTATTATTTTAATATTTTGTTTTTATACCTAGTGTCACTTTTACAGTAAATACTAATCCAACAACACCTCTCTAGTTAAATTTCCATCAACCCACAAATATCTAGTACTTCCTACTAATCCTACTTCCTACTAATATTATAAAGGCGAAAGTTTGTATGTGTGGATGTGCCGTGTTGCTCCTTCACGTAAAAACTACTGAATGGATTTTAATGAAACTTTTGTTTTTCGACTTAAGTACACGCAGACAAAATCGCGGACGGCCGCTAGTAATAAATAAAATAAATGTCTTGTCTATTTTGTTGTTTGATCTATGGGTGCTTTAATGTAATATCAAAAGTAAAGTAAAATTATCAATTGTTTTTAGGTCATGAATGATATCATTATTTACAATTGATAATTCGTTATGTTTTCTGAAATGAACTTATTTCTTTGTTTTTTTATTTTTTTAGAAAATTCTCACACACTGTCACAGTGTTCGTTGCCAAACTCATCCGAAACGGCTTGGGCGATTTTAATAAAATGTTATGATGTACCTACGGTGGCTGGCACATCACGCTACCGATTTCCGGTCAGTCCTCCTTGCTCTATTGCAAAGAAATGTCATTTGGCAAGAGCGAGAGACAAAACGGAAATGGAGTAACCTGATGTGCTGATGACTGAACATACCTACGTTTGTTAAATCTGAGATATGCCATAAACTATTTTATAGACCTGTTTTTTTTGGAGTCCAGGTGGACGAAGTCTCTGGTGGCAGCTAGTTAGTTATTAGGTATAATGTAACAATAGAGGTGAAATTCCTTCCGGTCGTAATTAATTTATTATTGACTAGCGGCCGCACGCAACTTAGGCCGCGTGGTCTTAGGTTAAAAAAAGAATAATATATCTTTATAAATTGTAGCACATGATTCCGATTCATAAGCTGTATACTGCTCTGCTCCTATTGATTAAAGCATAACGAAAAGTATACATAGGTATAACCTGCCCAAGAGTATGAAGAATAAATTGTTTCAAATTTCGTTAAAAAAGTCGTCGAGTAGTTTTTGTTCAGACAAAAATTTTACTGATTGCATTTTTGGCATCAGTAGCAATTCTTAATCACTTCTTGATTGTTAATTTTTAAATTTATTTCATGTACAGAATTGGCCTCTACAGATTTATTATAAGTGTAGATGAGCGACATCTCTTGGAAAAATGGCGAGATCTCATTGTAGTTTTATGTTGACACGGTAGTTTCATATTGCGCCGATAGATGGCGATATACTGGTTGTCTATGTGTGTGTGTCTAAATTCTCGATTTCAGTTAGGTCTAGTAGTCCTCTTAAGTATGTTTATCCGTTGTCAAGTATCCCACAATAACGGACTAGAACTAGCTCACTTGGGACTAGATGGCGCTGTGTGGAATGTCCAAGGATATTTATTTATTTATCTACTATTTATTTTAACTATAACTACGGCACAAGAAACCTTAAAGCCATTTAACATTCACATAGTTGTTTTCGAGACAGAATAATATCCAAATTATTTTCCTGGTTCATTTGCTTAAAAGTGAATGCCATAAAAATATATCATGTAAATATGTATCATAATCCACTATGACATTTCAACGGGACGCAGCTCTCCGGTGCTTTTCCGCATATTTAGGGTTCTCTCGTAAAATCCAAATTATACAAGATCTGCATTATTCCAAAAGCTAAAGCCAATTATATGCATAGTTACGCAGCAGTTTATGCAAATCTCGATAACGCCAAATCTCATCTCGATATCACTCAGGAGAAACCGCCAACTTTAATCTTGTATTCGCTCCACCTTGAAGTAGTATTCTCCCTTGTTTTTTTGAAAATTATTTCAAAATACTTATTAGGTATTTGGCTTAGTTTTTTTCCGTCAAGTAAGCATCTTGTATGGAGAGCCAGGGCCACTAAGATCGGATCTTTTCAGTAATAAAATGTGCGTATTAACTTCTTCCCAATTTTCAGAGAAACGTTTTGTAACCGTGACTCCGAATATCTTTTTGAATATGATAAAGTCAGTATCAAATATTGTCACACGTAGATAATCTACTTAGAGCACAGCTTTTAATAGCACGCAATCTATACGCGAATAGCACATATTAATATTTAGGTATTGCAAGTCCTGTTCGTGCTGGAAAATATTAACACCCATATGCTATTCGCGGATAGATTTTGTGCTATTCGCGATTGTGCTATGCAAAACCGTGTTCTAAGGAAATAGTGATGATGATGATGTGTTAGTGATGATGGTGCGGACCCGTGCGGTGTAAGGCGTTTCACTTTTCAGTTTCATTGATTGGTGTAATCATCAATAACATAATTGTCGCGTGTGTCATGACCTGACTCATCGCGACATTGTCTGTCGCTTTTATAGCCTTATCTAATAATTGCTAAATGATAATAGAAATTATTGAACTTGTCGCTCTTTATTTATATTTCATATACAAACTAAGAGGGATGATTAATCCATCATATTTTTCTCTTAAATGATGCATCAAATTTTCTACTAGTCATTCATCAATCCCGCAACCCCCTTTAAAATAATCCACTAAAATTTAGCTCAACTAGATCATTACAGCCTATGTGCTTATATTTTTAAATAAAACTATTTTGATTGTGTTAATTAGGAAGTTTGGTTTCCTTCACTCCTCGAAGATATTAGATACCTACATTAGTAGGTAGGTACCTATTTGAATTATTTCAATTAGACACCTATAGAATTTACGATAAAGCTCTTGATGACAAACTGCCGTCTAAAATAGCGATACTAAATAAGTTGTATCTTTTCCTTTCTGGTAAGTAAGGTGATTTCTTACTGGAAATCATAACACTGCATAATCGGACTGAGTAAGTTCCTTATCACGGGCGTTCTACTTCTCTGACTTACCATACATAACATGCAAAATTAGGGCTTATTCAATGATATTACAATCAAAAAGAGGTGGATAGGTTACTTGTGCTAAAAAAGAGACACGCTAAATCAGAACTTTTCGTACACCCGAGCAAAGCATTGACAGTGTTGACAGTTTGTGACGACAGGGCGAAACACGTATCTGTCTCGTTTACGGCTCTAGTAAATAACCATACTATTTTGTTCACACTTTATAACACGGCCAAATTAACTACGCCGTACCCCGTAGACAATGTTTGACTTCGCGTCAGTACTGACACCTATCTACATCTTTTTAATCATAATATCATTGGGCTTAGTTAGTATATTGGAATCACCGTGTCATCCCACACCAAATTTGCTAACGAATACCACATAACCGTAAATCGCACTTTTTCCGCTTTGCAAACAATTGCCTTTTGTTGTCAGAGTCGAGGCCAATTATCTGGTAATCCTCTCCCAATGGCTCTCTAATTTTAAGCTCAATCCGATTTGTGTAAACCACCATGCAGGCTTTTTTTATTTCTTATTCGTTGGTATATGGTCCCCATTTTGTCGAAATGTAATTTTACATTCTTGAATACTTACCTACATACGAAAGCGTTTAAGTGGAAGAAGCTAATGTTTTTTATATGAAACTAGCAGCCGCCCGCGACTTCGTCCGCGTGGACTCAGCTGTATGTGAAAAACGTTTTTCCCGCTTTTCTGTTGAAATTTTCCTGAATTTTCTTTGCTATAAACCTCACGGAGCCCGAGACCTTTCCAACGAATGCAAAACCGTGGAAATCGGTTGGTGCGTTCTGGAGTTATAGCGTCAGGAAGGAAAACCCGACTTATTTTTATATAGTAGACTAGCAGCCGCCCGCGACTCCGTCCGCGTGGACTTAGCTGTATGTGAAAAATGATTTTCCCGCTTTTCTGTAGTTATTTTCCTGAATTTTCTTAGCTATAAACCTTACGGAGCCCGAGACCTTTCCAACGAATGCAAAACCGTGGAAATCGGTTGGTGCGTTTTGGAGTTATAGCGTCAGGAAGGAAAACCCGACTTATTTTTATACAGTAGATTAGGAATTATAATATCTACTCTATCAATCAAAGTATCTTTCATTGTTCCCTACGCACTTCCCTTTTTTATGACCTGTTTACTGTGGATAGAAATAAACGCATTCTTATTTATTTTATTAATATTTATATCTTTTCGCCATTCGATTACTTTTTCAGTTCGTACAGCCCCACCGTACGAAGTACAGGCTAGTACAGAAGATCTTATTAACTAATGTTGGCAATTATAATGCTAATCAATACCCTTATTAACTTTATTATCTCCAGAATGATGTGTACTGATTGGCCAATCGGATTTCATGAATGGGCTCGTGAAATTGTCATTACAGGTCCTACGACCAAGGTCCACGAGACCTAATTTTGTGACTGGGTTCAATCCAAGAATTGAATCGTTCAGTGATTGCTATTCAAAACGACGATTTAGATCATTCCCACAAAATTGCATTTTGGGAGCCCCAAATACCAATTCAATTGGGTGGTGGTAAGTGGTCTAAAGACACTTTGATTGGTTCCAGCTGTATTGAAAGCCCTGTTAGTGTTGCAGGCACAGCTTTGACTGAGGTTAAATAGATTGAGGAACTCTACAATTACAAAAAAAACACAAGAAACGAAGTAAAAACTGAAGATACCTAACCAAATGACAACACAAAGCCTAAATCGAACGAACATTGAGTGCAAAGGTTTCTTTTATTATGTACTTAAGTGTGAAGAAAGAGTTTTGGATATCTAAAGCTCTACATTAGCCAAAACTGCTGAAGTAATAAATGCCAGATGTATAACATATAATTTCCGGTGTTTCCTAACAAACCTTCGAAAAGGTTACAACGCGTTCAAAAATTGTGAATGTTATTATTTTCGAACTACAAATACTTTTTTTAGCTATGCTGAGTTGTGAGGGAAACACAAAAGTGAGGTTTGTTTGTTACAGATGAAACTTATGATGAGGTATTGCATCGTGCTACGACGCGGCATCGCATCGCGCTACGACGGGGCCTCGTTGCACAGTGCGTAGACGTGTTCTTCTCATGCCGATAGCAGCATACACACAGTACACAGAAGATATTGGATACATCAATTTTTTCTATCATGAATAGCGAGTCACGAGAAGACGTGTCATGTCACTTGCTCGTAGTAGAATCAAACGACACGACGTAGCAGGAAGCGATGTTAGGTATGTCGTCTTAGAGCTTATTCACATTAGGTCGCAAGCAGCGCGACTCCCGGGCGACAGCAGTGGGTACCTTCACATTACAAATATAGCCGCGTGACTTCCTAAGATTGGAGTGGCCAGTTCATTTATTACGTCAATGCCTAATGTGAATGAGCACTTATTGTGTACGAGCCCTTAGTACTATTCCTTAGCTGCGCCATTCACGGTACAAATCGAGCAACGCACCGCAACGCAACGCACAATGGTGTCTCAGGGCCGGCGCCCACTATCGGCATCGGCACGCTTCAGGCTTTTAAGGTGGCAAATAGTAATATACTCTAACACAATGGCAATAAAGTAGAAAATGCCGAAACAGAAACAAAACAAATGCATTTTGTTTTTACGAGAACACATCACGGAAATTTCTACTTTATTGTCATAATGTTAAAGTATATTGCTATTTGCCACCTTAAAATCCTGAAGCGTGCCGATGCCGATAGTGGGCGCCGGCCCTCATCCGTTCTCAGCTGTTCGACGGGGATATGTCTTATCTAAAGTCCCAAAAAGTGCCTTGCTACTGCCATCTATAGAAAATACTTACAACTACTATGTATACATTTGAGAAAACGTCAAAAAGATGCAATCTTGATGAGCTAGCATTTAGTTCTGCATGTCAGTGATAGATGGCACTAAAACCACTTATACTATACTTATTTAGAAAACGATTGAATTATATCCATCGCAGATCCTTAAAAACAGGGTTAAAATAACGCCCAGTTATCTATGTATTCCTTGTAAGTGAATAAAATTGAAACACATAAAATGAAGTAATAGAATTTCTATTTTATAATTTCAAACGTATTGACACAGCCGAAATAGCTCAGTTGGGAGAGCGTTAGACTGAAGATCTAAAGGTCCCTGGTTCAATCCCTGGTTTCGGCAGAACAATCTTTTTGTTCAATGAGCTTGGACGTACCATTCGATATTTTTGAACAGTGAGCGGCGAACTTTGCTTCGAGCTTGTTTCCCAATACCACGGTAAATTACTTTACCGTGCCAATACGTTTTAGATGGAGTGTCCATACAGCGCGTAATCGGGACGCACCCTAAAGTCATGATATTCATGTTATGTATGTTTATGTATTCTATTGTGTATTAGGTATGTGTATCTTATCATAGTTTGTGTTTTTTCCTATCTGATTACTATTTTGTGCACTTGCCTACTCTTCTTATCAACTTTCTTCTACCTGTGGGTTATTTGGAAGAGATCTTTTTCTACATATTAAACCGCTCAAATTGTATTGTATTATTTAGTATGCAATACGGAATATTTACTTACTTACATAAATTTTCATCGGGACAAAACTGAATTAAGTTGCCAAACGGACACAAATATAAAAAAATAATATTGTTGTTTTTATGTTCGTTTGTCACCCTAAATCATCGTCTTTTTTGACGACGTATTTCTCCCATTTGAAAAATTGGTCCATCACAGCTTTGGACCGCACAGAATGGAGAAACAGTAGGGAGGCCTTTGCCCACCTGTGGGACACTACAGGCTCATAATAATAATTTTATGGAGAAAAAAAGGACTTGCATCGGCCGGGAATCGAACCCGGGCCGCCCGCGTGGCAGGCGAGCATTCTACCACTGAACCACCGATGCTTACAGATTAGGAGTCAAAATTGTGTATGAAACTAAGTAGGTACTACCAACTAACGGACACTACTCATTGAAGATAGAATAGTATATAGAATCGAGGGATTTACTCTTCTATCAAACATGGTTTAGAACTGCTGTATAATGCAATGTGCTGGACGATACCAGACAAACCAGGTGGTTCCAACATACAGTTCGCGTCAGAACTCCGTCGCATTCTTGTGACCCTTTAGAGTGTCCGAAAATATATTTATGTAGGTAGGTAATTTAGGAACATCCTTTTTAGTAACTCCCATAGTACATTCACTAGCGACACTCAAACCTTAAATAAGTCAATTCAAGTTACTTACCTATTATTTGACCACTTTTGTGCCATGAACAAGTTCAAGATGTTCTCAGAACGTGCTTATGAGTCCCATAGCCGACGAGCAAGAGCATGCAACAAGGAATCTGAGAGTCAGTAGAAGAAGCGCAAGATGGCTGTCAGGATCGTAGGCCATGGAAACAAGTGATCTTTGTCTAGCCTACGCCGCGGGGAAAGAGGCGTGAGTATGTACCTTACCCGCAATTTATAAACGCAAATCAACGTTGAGCATCCCTCAGAAGTATAGCTGTCCCTTTCAGATCTATTGCCATTTTACGGGACAGCATGAGCGTGAGCGCGTGCTTAGCGTTGATCGACGTTTGACAATTCGGGGGTATCCCTCGAAGTCAAAGGCTATTAAACATTAGAAAAAAAAATATTGGTAAGTAGGAATCGGTTTCAGTATCATACTAAAAATCCTATCGTCTGTTTAGTGTTCTGTGTCTAACTGTGAACGACATTCTTTCGAAGTTGGTTAAAAATAGATCATTTTATTATTCGTTTATTCTTCGAAATGGCAATGTTATGGCTCGTAATCGTAAAAGTTTAAGTACTAAATCCATGAATCGATACATAACGACACGCAGTTTACGTTCAAAATGTACATACAGATAGGTAACTTTTATATCTCTTCATCGAATTGCCATAAATGCTTAGTCGGTAAGTAGGTATGTAGTTTTGCATATTTACTGTATCTTTTGCCAAGCAGAATATTTTTACATTGTGTTAATAAAAGGGAGTTTCCAGTCAGCTGATTAAGTAAACGGTAAGCTTCAAGGATAGTTTGGTTTATGTATTATATTATTAATTTCTTTAGCAAAGGTATAAAAGGTCAAGTCACAGTTGCGGTCGCGACGACTCTGTTTGGCTGCTGCCATACTGTTTAGTACTGTGGACGGCACATCACTCTACCCATTTCCGGTCAGTCCTTCTTGCTCTATATTGCAAAGAAATGACATTTGGCGAAAGCGAGAGAAAAAACGGAAATGGGGTAACCTGATGTGCTGTTGACTGTACATTACAACTGGCCAACGTCGCGTAGCGCTGCCGCCCGCTGTGTGGCCTTAAATACAACCAATAAAAGAAACAAATCGTCGCTAAGGTTACCAATAGGCGTAGGTAGGTATCTCATTAGTAAAGCCAGAAAACGATTTGTTTAACTTCGTATGGTAAAAAGTTAAATGTCTCTTTTTTTTACTAAGCCATAAACAAACAATAAAGCAAATAATCAAGCAACAAAACTTAGTTTACCTTGGTGGCGATTTTTAAAAGGGTTAGTTTTGGCTCTACTATAATGTTTCACAAAATGAGATACGCCTAATTGGTAACGGTAGCGACTAATAATGACCGACTGTATTCTTTGAGAGAAAGGTTTTTTTTGTTTATGGAAGAAGGATCAAACGAGCTTGAGGGTCCCCTGATGAGAAGTGATCACCTCAGCCATGGACAACCGCAACACCGCCGTTGTCGCCGTTGCTTGCCTTTTAGGAATGAATACCCTTTTTCTTGAAGGCCCAATGTCGTATCTCTCCGGAAATAGCGCCGCTGGGAGATCGTACCATATGATAAAAACGGAAAAGTTAGTTAGTTTGACATCATTAGTTACCTTTACCGCCGTCTAGTATCCCATAGCAAATCATTTAGTTGCTTTGTTTGGGGCTAGATGGCGCTGTGTGGAATAATGTCCAGTGATATTTATTTATTTATTTATCTCAACTTATATAAATAAGCTTTTATCTTATCATACTCATGGACAGTTTAATAATTAAGCTCGAAGCACCGAAATGAAATACTTAATAAGGATTAAAGCAATAATAATCCTATTGAACAAGTTATGAGATTATTGAACTCTTAGTAAACACTCGTTTGTTTGCTAATCGATAAACATGAGAGCCATCTGTGTTTTTATTGATCACGTTAATCGATCTCGCGGGTGAATCAAGCCGCAGTAGGGTTGTCTAACATCCTATCAAATTTAGAAATAGTAAAACGTTCTTTCAGCAACCTCAATAATTATTTCTTCACAGATTTGGGTTCTTGCACCTTTTGTTATTATGTACCTACTCATTCAGTATACTGTGTGCTTCTTCTATCACTCAAAATAGATTATTTATTACTAGCGGCCGCCCGCGACTTCGTCCGCGTGGACTCAGGTTAAAAAAAAAGTTATATATAAATAAATTAAAATATTGTTGTTATAATAAATTGTAGCCTATGCGTGTAGCCTATTCAGATGCATAAGCTATATTTTTGTAAAGTTTCATAAAAATCCATCCATTAGTACCTATTTACGTGAAAGAGCAACACGGCACATCTACATTTACGTACAAACTTTGGCATTCATAATATTAGATATTATTAATTACCCTATGTATAAAGTACCTGCTCTGTTCGCAAAAGTTTTAATTAAAATATCCCCTGTTTTGCCCTAATTTATTAATTATATTTGATTCTGCAAGATTATCTAGGTTCCTATTCAATATTGGCAACCCTTAAATGGACATTAACCTCAATGACTGATAGATCCATTGATTTTCTTACATCTTTCCTTATAATTATCGATGAAACACACCTTTAACGAAGGCGTTTGTTTAGGGCACATCGAACCCTAGTTTTTGATTGCCTTCAAACTTTGATTTATAACGTATAGACAGGATCACAGACATGTGACTTTTCAAAACGGTCAAAAATATGCTTGCTGTTTGAGAAAAGCAAATCTACTAGGTACTTGTAGAGTCGTATGTTTTTTGTAGCGTCACTCAAATCTAAAACAACATGGTTGAATACCTTGATAAAATCATGGAGCTCAGCTTAAAGAAAACTCTAGTAATATAATAGAATCTTATGAATATGTACCCGTACAAAAGGTCAGAGTTTCTGATGCTAACTAGGTATACTAGCTGTGCCTGCAGCTTCACACGTGCAGAGTTCGGTCTGTCACAAAAAATCTTTAGGTAATTCATAGAGTAACCTGTATCCTTTCGCGGGGTTGAAACTATCTCAATAAATAAACAATGAACAAATGAATGAAGTTAAACTGCGTACCAGGTATATTTTGAGTTGTTTTGCATGGCCTTTTTAGTCTGTAACGTGGGAAACTTGAAGATACTTACGCTTTTATACGTTTTGTATAAGTCTATATATGTTGGTAGGAAGAAAACTTCTCAATAGGCATTATTGTGTTGTGCGCCAATGTCATACGCGCAAGTCGCTGACAATGCTGGGGCAATGATCGGTTGGCTGGAGGTCGCCCAGCCCGAATTACTGACCTACGTTTAGAATTAGATCTGTGTATTTAGTAGCCTCGTGGTCCACAAACCAACCACCCAACCCTTTTCCCTATCGAAGAATAACGGGAAAATTCCGGAAACGCGCGTTATTTCAGAATAGTTGGCTTTCCACTGTGTAGGTATGATCGTTTTCAATTTCATTTGTTTTCGCTGTCATGGAATCACCATAAGTTACTCCAGCTCAATTTTCCATTTCAAGTAATAATAATCCGAAATTATACGTCGACACATTTTCATATCGAAAAGGTAGAAGACGTATCTACTTACAAACAATTCTTGGTTCTAAAAAAATATAGATTTTTCAAGGATTTCCGTCGTTTTCTTTCAATATTTTGCTATCTTACTGCATCTGGTAGGTATACGGAGTTGGTACATACATAAGACATTTTCTGCATTTGGTTTTGGGTAGAGAGAGGGGTGTAAGTATGCCTTTTTTTGGATGCTAGGCAATGTTTTGTTGCTTTAACAATATTTTCTCAAAATGAAGTTACTCTATCCATTGGTATTGTTATTTTTTCATTTACTATTGAGAATTTTAAAAATGTATAGATATTACAAACAATTTGGCAAGTGAGTAAATATCAATTATTATTATGATTGCTTTTGTTTATTTATTTAATTATTTATTAATGCATGAAATAAGGTAACAGTCAGTAGCTGGTCTTATAGCTAATTATTGTTATTGGATGCAAGCGTTTCTTTATAGTTTTGTAATCATTCATTATTAACTACCCATATTTAATTCTTAAAATCGTGTGAGAATAGGCACAAAATTATATTGTTATTTGTAGAAGTAATCAAATATCAACCTCAACGTGTTAATGGTCGCGTGTTATCATTATTTTGCTGACATAATCGGTTACTTGCCTACTTGTTTTTATCGCTCCAGACTGGACCGATTCAACTCACGCCTTGGCTAGAAAGTGAATAGCATAAGCGGCTACGTTCAGTGGTATTGCAACAACAACGAGAATTACAAGCTTTGTGTTTATTTAGATTTGGTTGGATTATGCCGGTGCGTACCGATCATTGACAAGGGTTTTTTCACATCCAGCCAGTCCGCCAACACGTCTGGCGGAGACCGCGTGCGTTCGAAATTCGTTTTTCGCGCCAAAATCTTCGAAACATACGACAGTCGCGAATGTAATCAACCTACTCTAACAATGTTTTAATTTCTAGACGCTATAATAAAACAATACTTCAAATTGCCCACCGACTAAATAGTATTTCAATTAATGACGTTTAAGTAGGTTCCAAACTTTATAGTTACAGTGAGTGTCATTTACATAAACATAACATTCCACACACAGAAAAGTCTGCAGATCAAGTAAGTGAGACAATAACAAATATTTTTAATATTTATTGGCAAATCTAGTAACAATAGGACCAATCAGCTGTAAAGGTATGTTTCTGTTTCTGAGTATGAAGTAATTTGATCTTAATTAATTGCAGTTAGTTTCTGACGTGCAACAGGCATGTTTTGATTTGATGCACGTAGTAAATTGTTGCAATATTTTTATGTTATTTGTAAAATTAGTTACAAAAGTTACAATGTAGGTAAAAATGACGTCAGGGACAATATGTTTACCACTGGTGACGACGAATGTAAACCCCTCTGAGTGGAAGACATACATTAAATAAATATCCATACAGTTACGAAAAATCCGTATTTTTCATCAAAAAACAAACTGGTTCCAAAGAATTATGTTTTTTTGTTGTCCTTACAACTTGTCAACATGCACACACTTTCACAGGACGTCCGGTCCTGAGTATATTTTTATTTAGATAGGTAGGTTAGGTAGGTACATAACAAATTTTCAATGAAGCATCACTCGTGGTAGGTACACTAGGCCGCTCACCATGTTGGGATGTCTTTTCTGTAAAAAAATTACAAATTAAAAAATCATAAAGTAGGTACTACTACTTCTACATTGTAAAGTTTTTGTTAATTTATTTCATCAAACCTGACGCTGATAACGTCAGACGTTAGAATCACAACGATTCTACAAAGTATTGTTAACTGCAGAATTTAATTGAAGAGTTTTCACTAGGAAACGACCGCTGGTTCTCTCGTGTTATATTTGTGGTACCTATAAAGAGAACCAGTGAGGTGCATTAATAGAAACTCGATACATTTCCAAAGGCTAGAGTAGCACGCCAATGAGCTCCAGAATAAAACATTAAGTACCAATGATTTCTTCATATTGGTACTTTTGTTGTACCAATCTGCCACTAGGTATTCTTACCAGAGTAAACGTACGGCGCATCGGGCTGTGGACAGATATTTATCTGAAAAAGACTAAATTGAGAACAGCCAAAAGAAGATCTACCTACCTGCTTTGGGGTTGTCCATTAATCACGTGATCTTTTTTTAGCATTTTTTAACCCCCCCGCCCCCATTGGTGATACGTAGTGAGTTTTAAGACCACCCCCCCCTCCCCCTTCTCAACATCACGTGTATTTTTAGTACCTACAACGAATCTTAAAATTTTCTGAATATTATCTTAATTTAAATACAGGTATAAACTATAATCTTATTTTATTCTGAAATTAAGGACCATAATAAAAATGTCTACACCAGGTTGCAAGTTTTTTTTTATTGCCATAACAATAATAATAAATGCGCGTTAGACGAAAAAATTAATACACGAGATATCTTACTACACCCCCCCTCACCCTTGTGTTATTTTCGTGATTTTTATCAAACCCCTCCCCCCCCTTTCAAGCCTCGCGTGATTAATGGACAGCCCCTTTGATCCATAAGCTAAGATAAATTGCAAGATTAATGCACTCGATTATTTCTATGATTGCGAAAAGGAATAAAACAAAGTTACCAAGTAACCCTGTTTAACCTGATGAGGCATGTAGGCGATTGTTGGAAGACTTAATTATTATTTGTTATTTAAACTAAAATTGCTTCAGAGATTTTCATCAAGAATTTATCGTTAGAAAATTAGTGTAATACCTATCTACAAGAGAGTAATACCTACATCGTATTTGTTTATTTCCGATGAACTTACTTTATCTTGTTTTTGAGCAATTTGTTGAACCAATTATTCTAATTGACCTATGAATACGGTGCTAAATAAGTTGTGGGATATATATAAACACTTTATTGCACACAAAATAACACATTTGTAAGGAATACATGTTCATATAAATGTACAATTTGTATAATGTTATAATAGATTGGAGTGTCAATTTCGGTTAAACAATAGTTTCGATTAATCTACTATATAAAAATAAGTCGGGTTTTCCTTCCTGACGCTATAACTCCAGAAAGCACGAACCGATTTCCACGGTTTTGCATTCGTTGGAAAGGTCTCGGGCTCCGTGAGGTTTATAGCGAAGAAAATTAACGACACGACATTAACAACGACAGAAAAGCGGGAAAATCTTTTTTCACTTACAGCTAAGTCCACGCGGACGAAGTCGCGGGCGGCTGCTAGTCGATAATAAATAAATATTTCTCGGGCTGGCACCCAACCTAAGACTTACGGCGTATAGACAGGACCACCGTCGAGCCTGCAAATAAAACACACAGTGTCGGAACACTGAGTAAAAATTATGAGTGAATTATGATTTTTACCTCTTCTCGAAGTCGCGGCAGAAATGGTTTTGAACTATGACACGCACTAATTTTTCTTTTTGTTCACTTTTCTAACTATTTTGCATAAATATTTCGGACAGATAGACAGTTGTGGACATGATTTATAGGTATTGCAGCACAGACATACTTGTCACTGATAATATTTCAACTAGGTCTTCCACTGACGTACTAGTGCATGCCAGCGGCATTCTTTTACAAGCCCAGAATGTATATAAGTTAGGACATATCCTGTTTGTCGAATTGAGTTTGCTTTTGCCATTGACAAGCGGTTGGTTGGGTGGCTGAGCTTCAATACTGGCTTTAAGGAGGTCTGGAATTGCAAGGTACCTATACCTTTTTTTTAAAAAAAACCTGACTCCAAAGGTGATGCTTAATTGCCCTTAAGAGGTTCTAGCTTTCTGTTGATCTGTATTAAATATTTATGGAAAAAAAAGCAAATACGTATCTCAATAGCTAAGACCTTGTCAGAATCCTGTATTGATCTATATTTTCAGATAAACCTACATAATTTGCATTTTTTTGAACTAACCCAAATTTTAATACTTGTTATCATAATCATTGGTACCTATCACCATAATATACATTATGCTCATTGAAAATTTAAATCGAAATACGGCAACATTTGTTCTCAAATATTTAACTATCTATCACATGAACACTTGAAGTAAGATTAATAAAGACGGTATAGATATAATAAGATAGGTATATAAGATGAAAATAGGTCCATATTTTCAAACATTAATTTATTCATGAAGTGTTGTTTACATACAGGTTCCTCTATGATTTTACACCTCATGTATTTCCCCTATTTATTTTTATTGCCGTATGTTTTTTCTCATAGGGTTTCGTTTTCTTGTATAGTTTTATATTTTTGTTTTCATTATTTTTCTTTGTGGTATTTTGGAAGCACTCTGTGGTAAAGCTATTCTCATATTTACGTGGCTAACCGCGCATTTGATAATGTAATGATTTATAATAACAATCGTGTTATTCGATCACGATTAAACAATTCTTCAACGGATCCGTAAATAATATCCGTATGTAACATAGAAAATCATATTTTCATTCAATAGGTATTATGGCATGTTTCCTGTAATTATAAACCAATTTACTAATTAACAAACTGTAAACGACGTTAGGTAACTGTTACGGTTATAAGAGAAATACATGCAAATAAAATTGCGGATAACATTTTTTAACTACTAATGTTTTATCTCAATACCTAACCAAGTAATAAGGAAGTTCATTAGGAAGTGAAACCAGATTATTTTCAGTAATAGTTACCTCAATACCTCAATATATTTCATGTTAGCATGCTATTTAAGAGGGGACCATTTACCTCATTTTGCAGTGAGTACACAAACCTTGATAAAGAGTTTCAAGTGTGCGTGTAAGTACACTGTAAACTTAGGAGGCAGGGGCGAATTCAGACCGATTTTAATTGAATAGACTTGCAGTTTTTCCATGCCTTAAACTCAACTGTTATATCTGTTGCAGCAACTGTCTTACTTTCTTGATTAGTTGGGCCAGTACGAATAATTTGTGATTTCAAATCGCACTGGAGATTGGGCGGGGTTGGATATTAAGTTCATAGTTCCTTTTTTTTCATCGTCATCATCAATTTCATTCATAAGTACTAAAACGAGCTTTAAATATCCTTCTATTGGCTCTATCTATACTAATAATATAAAGCTAAAGAGATTGTTTGTTTGTTTGAACGCGCTTATCTCGGGAACTAGTTATTCGAATTAAAAAAAAAACTAAGGTTAAATAGTTCATTTCTTGAGGAAGGGGCTGTGGGGCGGCCGGGAGGGTTGATGCGGAAAAAGTCGCGTGCGGCCCCTAGTCCTTTACGTTTATTCCCAGACGGTAAGCAAACAATTAAAGCCGGACACTACGGCTAGTGCCGCGCCCACCTTTGTTTACACTCGCAACAAACTAGGTCGCAGTTTGTTTTTCCTAAATCACAAAAGGTCGCGGCTTGACATGTATGCGTGTTAGCGAAACATTTTTGGTTTTTATTTTTTTGTTGTTAAAATTGTTAAAATAATATTCCTCAAATTGTTACACTGAACCCCTTTTATTATTCTGTCACTGAACTTTCATTCGGGCAAGCGAGTTTCGTGCGACTGTTTGTTACTTAACTTATTTTTAATGTATGGTGCTTAACTTGACCATGCCCACTCCACTATGGATGAAACAAAGTTTCAGTAGGCTATAAAAATAAAATTAAGACAGCTCATTATCATGGAATCAATTTTATGATAAAAAATATATCTCATTTTGGATGAGCCCTAAAATTGTCTGCAGTTTCGTATTATACAGGTAAAAACTCTAGGTTCCATTACCTCAAAGTTCCTATTGCAAAGTAATCAATTACAATTATGAGAAAATAAATAATAATAATTAATAATAAATAATAATCCTACTAATATTATAAAGGCGAAAGTTTGCATGTCTGGATGTGCCGTGTTGCTCTTTCACGTAAAAACTACTGGATGGATTTTAATGAAACTTCACAATAGCTTATGCATCTGAATAGCACATAGGCTACAATTTATAAAGTTGTCACTTTTTTTAACCAAAGTCGCGGGTGGCCGCTAGTAATTAATAAAAATGAGTCCATTAGCGCAGTAGAAGCACAGACATGACTAAAAGTAATTTCCCTTATACTATGTTACATAGCACGTTTGACCTATTGTATGAAATGACTCGTGGCAATTCTTCATTCCGCATTTCCAAAAGCCGTTCTCTTAAAACTTAAAAAAAACAAAAGCTCTTCTAGCATCCTAACTAAAGAAAGGAAACTAACCATCGAGCAATTAGGGTAATTGACCTAATGAGACATTTCATTAGGACCAGTTAACGGCACAAGTCGTTCAACAACAAAGGGCCGGGAGTGGAACCGTGTTAGCTGATCGGCTCGCGTTAAACGTTCGAGACATTTGAGATATTTAATAAAGCCAAAGTAATAAAGTTGCCATTAAATTTTACTTACTTAACTGTTAGTTATTTGCTATTTGACCACTTAAATAGACAATTAAGATAATACCTTGCTCAATTTGGCATGATCAATAAACATTCGATAGGTGTAAGAGATACCTGCATCTCAAGGGGGGTTAGGCAGTCAGCGAAATTCGCCTGAGGTGAGGGGGTGGGGGAGGAGGTGAGCGTCCGCGTTTAGTATGGAATCGACGTGCTCGAAACTATAAATCGTAAGCGCCATTCACATTTTTATCAAAATGTGAATAAAAATATTAAGTATTTTCTAAATCTAAAACAGTCACGAATTCGAGAAGGTAAATACCTATGTTTTTGTGATTTTATACGAATTATTATCGAACAATGCGGTTGTAATGAGCATTTATGTGATATTTTAGAGGTAACATCAGGATTTTTTTCTATCGAGCAAAGTTTTTTCAATCGTGTTTTGGAAACATCCCATCACACATACGTTCTGTAATACATATTAGAAATTTCAGTGCGAAAAACATTCAATATTTTCAATTATAGCTCATAGAAAACAGTCCATTTTGACGTTTTCACTTACTAAGGCCCCTTAACAATGTAACAAATAGATGCTATGTAATATGAAACGCTCTTAATCTACTTTAGCACTGACATGTTAACTTTTTATGGCATCAGTTTTTGTTCAAATTTGAATAACGAATTAGTATTCAAATCAAAAACAGTTAAAACTCCGTTTTAATAACGTTTATATGCGGATTTAGCGTACAAATAATAATATCTTGATGGTGCCTGCATAGCGCTGTGACCCCCGCGTATTGTGCCTATTCACAATTTGCCGGCGTTTCTGATCACACGATAAGTCTACTAAATGATGCCACGCCAGACCACACTTGTATCATCGGCGTCAAAAGTGCTGCCACATAATAATATGCAATTCTAAGTCCAAGCAAAGTTTTTTTTTACTTGTCCATCATCCATCATAAACTTAACACTAAACACAAGCACCAATAAAAAGCCAGCCATACTTATGAATGTAAATTAAACATCAACATCAACGGATAGTGATTTTTAAAACACTTTCTTATAAACCATGCAGAAAGTACCACTAAAAGTAATGCCTATTCTTAGCACGAATAGGTTACTGTAATTCCATTCACGATATACAGTTGATGGTCAAGAGAAATCAAACATAAGTACCTTCACTAATTAACTTTTATACCTGTAAAGATGAAAAGCACATTAATACTCTTAAGACAACATGACAATATTTTCTTAGAAAGTTATATTTTATAGCTTTGTCTCCTATTTCGCTTTGTGAAACTTATTGTGACGCAGCAATTAATGAGCATGTGTTATACGAGTATTATTACCATATGCATGCATTATGCACTTGCACCTAGGTACACTACACTGAACACAATCAAGAAAATATTTTTTCAATTAATAAATATCTAAGAATAACTCATTTTCATAATAATAACTTAAGTTTCTTTTACAAAACACAGTTATTGACTTCCAACAATAACGTCTGTTGTTTTTAACTTCTGTTTCATATCTTAAAGTTCTTGTAAAAAAAAAAAACTGGCACATCTTGCACCAAGATCATCTGACTCCTTCAAAAGTAAGATCATGTTTTATGAGCGGCAACCGCTGTCGATCAAAATTATATAATCGAACGCAACTCAAAATTGATTCAACAAATATACAATTCTATTCACAACCCACTCACAAAATTATGGAAATAAATAGTTCGCTGTGGGAAACCTACTCACTGCTCACGGTTAAGCAAACGAAGTAACTCGCATTCAAAAACAATTCTATCCAACAATATCAACATAAGTCTCAAAAATGCCTTCGAAAAGACCTAAGCAATACTTGTGTCCGCGAATGTACATTAAGAGATCAACGATAAAGCATTCCTCGAGGCACAATGCGTCTATTCAACAGAAGGATGGAAGGATTGGGAATTTTAATGGTTCTGTAGATAGCCACAAGGGAGAACAGAATACACCATTATGCATACTGCACCTCATGAGTGACCATGTGCACGGAAACAAATGAAAACCGTTAGATACAAAAATTCAAGGATATAAATTAAATCCAGGGGTAATGTGGATAAAATTCTTCATATAACAATATCTCTAACGTACCTATAAGTGGAACAATTTATAAGGGCGATTCTAAATTTCTAAGTCTGGTAATTAAGGTATTTAATGATTAAGGTTATTAAGAAGTCGATTGGCTGAATTAAATAATAATAGCAGGGTCATGCGTTAATTTAATTTTTGTCTTACCCTGAGCACATCGTAGTGCTTGAACAGATCTACCGTCCGGTAACAAATGTTGAGCAATTTCCCGTAAGGATTTTCCAAATCTTTTTTTGCCACCGGGTTGCGCTTGCAAAACCCATATTGGGTTGACAGCTGTTTGGACCTAACGGCTACGCAGCGCCGCCTGGTAGCAGAAAAAGTATTGACATCCCTCATTGGGATATACTTGATACTTGGGTTGACACTTTTTCTGCCATAGACGGCGCTGCGTAGCCGTCGGGTCCAAACAGCTGTCAAATAGCACAGACTCAGAAAACCCTCATTCAATGAAATGCGGGTCAGATGTTAAGCGGGCACGACGTGCTGGAAACTATTTTGGAGTCAACAATAAACCAATTTAGAAACTCCAGATTTAAGTAATCAATTATAAGTATGACGGAAGAAGCGGTGTCGCGTTCACAAAGCCGGTGACCCCTTAGGAAAGGCTATTATTTTTTCTCTGTTCATTAACTTTCCATGCTTAAGGTTAGCGAACTTATTAAAAGCTAAGCATATGACCTGGAATGACCCATGATATATAGGTAGGTAGAAATAGGCAGGTAGCAATGACCCAAACCGGACCCAACACGAAATTCACTAGCAAATTTTCTAATCAATTTTGTGGCCACTTATAATTTTAGCAACTTATTCAGATTCATTTTACTAGTGTCTACTGACCACCAACAGCAATGTTAAAGATAACGCAGAAGTGAAGAAATTAAAAGATATATAGTGAATAGTAAGTATTTTGCCATTTTGAAATCTTGAAAAAATGGGCTATTTTTTAGACAACTTGCCAAGGATGCTACAATAATGTTTTTTTAAAGAAAATGAGTTAAAAAAATGAATGTAACTTCAACCAAGTTAGCTGAGATAAAAAAATCTTAACCATGACTTAGTCAAACTTTTTTTTTACTTAACGTACTATTTCAATTAGGTACCATAAGTGACTATAATCGATAGCATAGATTTCTAGGATAACATAAAAAAATAAAACGCACCGAATTATTGGAACGACACCACCTGCCTGTTCGATTTGATCCTTTGGCACTTCAACGGCCATCCCTGTAGGAGGGCAACACAATATTCTACCAGATTATAGGTGATGGGTGAGTGAAGTTGGTTTGTGCATTGAAAATCCGATGACAACCTACTAGGTTACAACCACCTGTAACTGAATTAATGTCCATTCTTATAAACAACTTACAAATTCTGACACACATCTCTCGAACATAGAACCATCTAGGATCCTGCATGACTAAATAATGAAATAACGTGTCACATGTTTGACTAATAATGTGTACAAAACACGTATAATGAGAAAACCATTTTATTTGTGGTTTGTTTATGTGTGATTTGTGGTCATCATGGCTTAAAATCTCTGACTGACCGTGTGGTTAACTGGTTTAGATTAGATTCATTTATAGCTCATTATTAAATAACATTATACATTACATTCATGTCCTATGTAAGTAATTAATAATGAGGTCGTCAAATAATATGAAGTAATTACGATAAAAAGATTAAATATGATGTAAAAAATTATGTAAAATAATAATGTCAAGAACAACGTTGAAAACAAAACAAAAATTTAAGTTACAAAAAATAAAGCGAAAAATTATCTATAAATTCACATAATAGGATGCCTCAAGAAGACATCAAACCTTGTGCAATAAATAAATAGTTAGTATGGTGGTCGTGCAGTCCGAGAATTTCGACCATGGTGGTTTATCGCATGTGCTCGATTCTAGAAAGCCTAATGTGTTGTAATACTTACCAACGCGTGCGATTTACATAGCCGTTACGAAGCAAGGTATATTCTACACTTAACATACATAATACTTATTAAGCACACGTACTACCAATTGCTGTACTTAAATTGCACAGATAATATTATATAAACACAATTTACCTGTAGAATACTTTAAATGGTAATAATTTGAAAACTAAACTGGCATCTTATTTACATTTTAGTAAGACGTAATACATTAACGCTGTTCTGGATACCTTGTAACTGCAGCATCACTTACTCGTAGTTACTGGAATAGGTAGTTATTAAACAAGCCTGCTTTTATTCGGAAGGTTGAAAATCTTAGATATTTTTTTTTAATTAGTGCGTAGATACCGGTAAAATATCGATATCTAGTTTAAGCCACCATGAGTCCTGATCAGCTGCTCTCAGCTAGCCCATCTGGGCTGGCACCCGCAGACCTATAGGTAGGAACTATAGTAGGAAGGTGAAAACTCCATTGGCTTAGGGTGAGATAAAACTGGCAAAGTGTATAGTTAAACTAAGGGCCTATACATGAGAGCGTCCCCTGAATTTAGTTGCTCAAATTTTTAAGTGTTGAACTTATCGACTACTATCATGATTGTTTGTCAGTTGATTGGTGAATAATTGCTAAGTAGATCTCACTGCTTCACTTTTGCGCTTGATACGGAACAGCGGTCAAGGTATCGATGTGTAACACTTTCGTTGCGTACGGAAAGGTAAATTGCTAATGGCACCAAAGAGAAAATGAAACGGAATTAGACACGTAATATTCATCGTTAGGTCGATACCATAATCATCATCAGAAGTCGTGAAATGCAGACCGCGTACCCAGTGCACCAGCGTCCAATATCAACATTTTGTGCGGGTTTGTTTGGTTGTGGTATTATCTTTGTTCCTAGTCTTTCTTAAATGAATGACCAAGAAACCATTACATCCACTAAGTAAATCGGAGACCCTCTTGAACCATAGCAACATTCAAATATAGTCACGATTCAATCAAAAACGAAACATAATTAAAATCGGTTCATCTGTTTGGAGCTAGTGCCACAACCGCCACAACAAATACAATCAGATGAGTACCTACTCACTTACACATATCAAAACCCACTTTTTGTGTTTTGGGTTAAAAATAAGTAACAGGAGAGATATTTTTTTTTGCGCCTCCGTATTGTGGAAACGGACGTGGAAACGTTTTAGTCACTTAAGATTGAGCAAATCAATTTGACATTACTTAGTAACAAATTTGAAAAAAACCGCACATGCGATCAATGTCCGCCTTTATAGCATCTTGTATAGGTTTCACTTAAATGAATTAGTCATTCAACAAAGCCACTATCGTGGAATTGTAATGCAGTGGTCAAATTAACATGACAAAATCGTTTACTACCACTACCTAAAGCAACCACGGAACAGAAAAAACAGTGGAAGTGCAATGCAACAACATTATTAAAGGAACCAGTAGCAGCAACTGTTAAGTCCTGCCCAACACAACGAATTTAATTTCAATTTTCTTATTCTCAGATAATGCCGCTGAGATGGCTTTGTCAGTCATTCGTGGTAATGTCTCTCGTCTCCGCGACCGTTTATGCCTTAGTTCCTGTGTCCGCAAATGATAATGGTATACTACAGGTGTTGAAGAAAACCGCAGCAAATTCTGGAGGCTCCCTCTACCCTCGCGCCACTGAAACTAGAGACTTAAGAACTCTAGATGGAATATGGAACTTCAGGAAGTCACCGGATAATCCCCTGTTCGGTTATTTGAATGGGTGGCAGGAGCGGGACCTTTATAAGGTAAGCGTTGACCAATTTACTAATTTGGAGTATTATGATATGAGCATTCGTGATGTTCGATAAATTTAAGTTTTTATTAGGATTTATAGCATCCTGAAGGAGCTCAGCTCATTTCTGCATTATAGAATGAGTAGTAATGAGTCAGATGAACCTGAAAAACAGGAATTGTGTTTTTTTTGTTAATGCGCACATAACTTTTAACGGAGCGGAGAGTGTTTCACATGTGAATAAAATTAGGGGAACATCATTACAGTTAAAAAGTTGAGACATAGAGCTTGATAAAAACTAAAGGAAGAAAATAAAACATATTCGGCTGACCTAGGTCGCAGATTCAGGAAACTGATGTACCTACCTACGTAGTCAGGCAGACGCAGAAGCAAGCCCACAAAAACTGGTACGGTTGTAGTCAAGATGGTGGTAAAAGATCAATCATTAGGCTCTATTTCGAATAAGCTTTTCGAATTGCTTATTAGGTGCAAGCAAGCGTCAATAGTCTTTGAACACTCATAACGAATATTTTTTCAATTATTTAGCCTCTCATTTAAAAGAAAACTACATAAACTTAGCTATTTTGTTACTATAACATTGATTGGCAACCAGTTGACCTGCGAAAAACTTTTAGCCATTTGGCTAAAAGTTTATTCTAAACTTTTTCTTGGATTCCATATTCAGATATCTACTGTTTAAAAATAAGTCGGGTTTTCCTTCCTGACGCTATAACTCCAGAACGCACGAACCGATTTCCACGATTTTGCATTCGTTGGAAAGGTCTCTGGCTCCGTGAGGTTTTAGCAAAGAAAATTCAGGAATATTTCAACAGAAAAGCGGGAAAATCTTTTTCACATACAGCTAAGTCCACGCGGACGAAGTCGCGGGCGGCTGCTAGTTGTTCATAGATATTGTCATCTTCTACTATATAAAAATAAGTCGGGGTTTCCTTCCTGACGCTATAACTCCAGAACGCACGAACCGATTTCCACGATTTTGCATTCGTTGGAAAGGTCTCTGGCTCCGTGAGGTTTATAGCAAAGAAAATTCAGGAAAATTTCAACAGAAAAGCGGGAAAATCTTTTTCACATACAGCTAAGTCCACGCGGACGAAGTCGCGGGCGGCTGCTAGTTGTTCATAGATATTGTCATTTTCAAAAACATAAATTCAGTTAAGTAAAAGTAGGTACTTAGGTTGGGTTGCACCATCTGACTTTAACAATAACAAACATCAAAATTTCAGTTAAAGTAACGGTCAGGTAAGCAAAAATGACGTCAAATTGTCAAATTTGACAAAAACTTTAACTTTAACTTCTACTATGCAGCAACTTACCCTTAGTTATTTGTGTTAAGACAACAAAAAAATACAAAAAAAAGTGCCGACTGCTGATTGCGTTTTCTTATCACACGTAGAAAAACTTATATAAATGAACTACAAACCGAGTCAATATTGACATAGATTATCGCCGTTAACCTAGTTTACCTTAATTTGTAGTTTTTCCTTTTAATATTGTTTGACGCCCATTATCTCATTCGCTCTACTTAGTCATATAACCGGAACCTCTTGTAGAAAAAAATGGTAATGAAGCTATTAAGCAAAAAATATGATTATTGCAACATAATCGTAAATGAGGTTAACCGAAACGGAGAGATCTGATACACTGGATTTGGTGGAACGAACTTCGCACCAATAACCAAGCGGAGGTAGGGTTTTCACTGTTTATTTCAAAACACCTTTAGGGTGAGCTTTTTTAATTAGTACACCATAGAGATATAGAGATTATGGTAGATATCGTCGATGTTAAAATGACGGGCCCCTCCACTGCACTTAAGGATTCAAGCTAGCGCTATTGTAGGCGTGGATGCGATGGATATTTAAAATATACCTACACGGCTGATAAAGTAGGTTTGATTTTTAAGGAAACGCAACTTCAACATAACAAGTATCGGTAAGGATAAGGAAAGCAATTCGGTTGTGCAGTAATGAGATTTCTGAATTTTAAGAGCCCTTTTAACAGAACGTTATTTTCCTTTTTTTGTAATGTAATAATTTTGTTGTCTTTGGATAGATAGGTATTCAATATTTATCAAACGACGAAACCCGGCGGATGTACCCGGCAGATGTAGATGTACATTTTAAATTAGAGTCAATGGTACCAAAAAGCCTCTACGTGTTGGCTTCAGCCCCATGCACGCAAGTTCAAAGAACCGTAGACCCGTGAATTTACAATCTACATAATAATAATACTTATTGCGTTGTTTTATTAAAAAATGATCGTATGTAACATTGGCTTTGTCAACAGACTGGTCCAGTCATTCCTATGCCGGTGCCTTCATCGTTCAACGACGTTGGTGTAGACGCATCTTTACGAGACCACATAGGAGTGGTGTGGTACGACCGACGGTTCTTCGTGCCTCGCTGGTGGGCCGATGGACAGCGGGTTTGGCTGAGGTTTAGCAGCGTGCACTATAATACTAAAGTGGTAAGTCCTGGAATTCAAGTCATATTTAAGGCAACATTTGATTTGAGAGATAACGAAAAAGAAATGGAGAAGGATACATCTTAGCGCGACCACCGCAATGAAGAAACGCTCTGCTAAGTATGTGAGTTCATTCATAATAATGTTATGAGAGCGTAGCATAGATAACTAATGTTCAGTGTACATGGACAGTGGGTCAAAAGCCCACTCTACCTGTCAGGATAAAAGGGATTTGGCTCCATTTTGGCTCACAGTTAATTTCAGAGTACACTTATTTATCCTATAATTAACTCTGATCTACAATAGGTATGAAAAACTGGACATGACAACCATATACCTACTTGGAACAGCGACTTAACTTAGATTGACGCTGCGATAGCTACTGGTTTGAAAGTGGAAGTAAGAAAGCTTATTTCTGTCTGAAAGGCAATAATAACACATCTCTTGACACCTGTGATATGACGATTAGGCGGAGGTGTTCACTCACTACCTATCAAGCGACCCTGAAGCTCTTTTGGTCAAACCTCGAAAAAAAAGTTTGAAGTGGCTACAATTTATTTGCTTATATCACGTTAGACTATCGAACTGTTGCGTTGGATTGATTATTGCTTAGCAACAACTGTTTTTCACATTAGAATTGCAGTGCATGCAGCTGTGCACGACAAACAGTCTTGACACACGATACTATGCAAATACACGAAGGTAACCATACACGCTGGTACATCAATGATCGTCTTGAATCCGTCGTGGCTTCTTGATACACGACACTGCATCTATTACCTACTGGCATGCCTACGTCAGTAAGGGCTAAGAACCTTGGTTTGGGTAACTTTTGACTCAGAATTTGGTGTATTTTGGTACGCTTTCTTTTTAACATAATCTGCCAAGAAAAACTAGGACGCCGTCATCGTAGGAACATTTATGCTTCTCCAACCCGGAATCCACAAACGTAAATCAACGCTAAGCACGCGCTCACGTCATGCTGTCGCGTAAAATGTCAATAGAAAGGAAAGAGACAGCATGAACGTGAGCACGTGCTTAACGTTGATTAACGTTTGTGAATTCCGGCGTTTGTGCTGTATTTGATTTACCTCTGAGTTGAAGTTTTATATCTTGGCATACTTAAGAACTGGCAAATGATGGTAGTAAAGTAAGTGGCTGGTCCCATTTTCATAGTAGCTGACTCAGCTTCCACAGAACAGTGTTAACAGACAGTTACATTACTTATCAACACAAAGGGCGTCGATCCTCGGAGTGTCCCAGTATCGGGTCGCTAGGCAATTGCTTGATTGTGGAGGACCAATTTGCCGGCGCACACGGAACTCGAGAGCTCGATGCAAGCGTGACCAAACGTGCGATACAGACGCGTGATGCTGCCATCTGATTGATAGATGAATCAATAAGGACTTTATGATTTGTTCAAATAATGTACCTTAATAGGGTTCATTATTTAAACAAATTAAAAATTACTATTCAATTCTTGAAGCACAGTTACGATCACTCTCGATAGTCACATAATTATACAGGACGTCCCGTAACTGAACGTCAAGCGGTCAGTGATAGGATACGTTAACCGGTTCTGGGTAAAATAAGAAAAAAACTATGACATTGTTTAAGTAATCATGATGATATTTTTAAACATTGCCAGAATTCGACACTCTTTGTCACCGACTACTTCATTGAAGCACCAAGTTTTCTGAAAAAACAGCCTATTTTATCAATATTTTAACCTAGTCAACTTTAAATTCCATATTACTGCTGATTCAAACTAGTTTAGAAAATGTAGAAGCTCTGCTACTGGGATACTGGCCACAGACACCGCCGTAATTGAAATAAAATACCACAACTTAGTGCATAAGTCAAATAATGTTCTACACGCTACCACGGCCCAAGTGGTGAGCAACTGCTAGTTTTCAATAAACCTATTAACTTATTTGTGTAATAAATACCTAACACTTGGCCAATAGATAGCTTAGCGGGACAAGTATTGGCTTAGGACGAGCACTGACCTCGGCTAACAGCTTACCCAATCCTCCTATGCACTTCACTCACCTTACCTAATGCATCCTGCATGATACTGTGAAAATATTAAGCCGCAATAATGAATTGATTATTATTTGAGCGCGACGTGGCCACTGGGTTAAACACTCTTGGATCCTGTATGGCCATCATCATCATCATTATTATTAGCAGCCGCAAGAAGTCCACTGCTGAACATAGAGACCTCCCCCCCATTGATTTTCAGAGAGCGCCCGGTTGCGTGCGGCAGCATCCACCGAGATCCCGCGACTTTAATCAGGTCGTCCGTCCACCTTGCGGGCCAACCTGTATGGTACCGATTGCAAACCTGGCCGGAACACCTACTTTGTGTTTACTGTACAATTTGCCTTTAACTCTCCGGTGAAGTGGTACAAGCATCCGACATGACACCGACATTTTGAACCCAACGTGGTTCAAAATACACTCGGCGAAATGTGGGCTTCTGAATGTTTTGTTCATCATGAACCATCCGCCTCCATCTCCTCTGGCTCTATCGCTTAGTAAATAGTCGTCGGCGTATGTATTCAAGTATTTTTAATCTTACTGACATTATTATCATTTGATATTGTAAAGGCTTACCCCCTTATTCATAAAAACTTAAACAGAACTCCAACAACACATTTATCTCTCACTTTCATTCTTGTTGCTGCCGCATTTGCGAGTAAGTGACATACCATGTCAATTGCTTAAACTATGCTTTAGCGTTGCGTTCCTCTTTATGAATAAGGGGGTTAGTACGTGAAATAAATGTCATTCATTCACACAGCGCAGCGGGTTCTTATCAGTCACTTGTTAGTATGGGCAGAACGTCTATTTACGCTAAAGCGTTTCGGTGTTACACCGCTGGGCACCGGGTTAATGATAATGAGCTCAGTAGAATGCAAGCATTTAGCTCCTATTAGGATGATAATGATAACGGTAATAAGTCGCTATAGCTAGAGGACTTTAGTGTAATAATAAAGTCACGATAAACAGCAGATATTTTTTTTTGTATTACTGGCTGAGCGTAACCTATCTTACTTTCGAAACTTCTTTTTTTTTGTTCGAATTTCAAAACTCGGAAAACGTTATCGGGATAATGAAATTCGTACCAAAAAAAAAGGGATTTGAAATAGGTCACCTTTGCTGAGTCATGATGCTACCCCATACCTTCAAAAAAATCCTTGCGGGGATGCACCTCTCCATATTCTAGCCCCTATTTGTACAAATAAAATCAACAGCTACTTATATTTTATTTCCAGTTCGTCAACAGCAAAGAAGTATTGTCTCACGAGATCGGTCACTTGCCCTTCGAAGTAGAAATCACTGACGCTGTGAGCTACAACTCTAGCAACCTCCTCACTGTAGTCATTGACAACACTCTGACCAGAAACACAATACCTCAGGAAAATGGGTAAATAGCAATGATATTATAATAAAAAGACGTAGATAGGTCACTTGTGCTAAAAAAGTGGTAAATCCGGACTTTCGGCCACCTGAGCAAAGCATTGAAAGATTGAGACAACACTGCGCAACATGTATATGTCCTGTTTCATCATCATCATCATCATCATATCAGCCGAACGACACCCACTGCTGGGCATAGGCCTCCTCCAAAGATCTCCACAACGATCGGTCCTGCGCCGTCCGCATCCAGCGGCTTCCCGCGACCTTGACCAGATCGTCGGTCCACCTTGTGGAGGGCCTGCCCACGGAACGTCGTCCGGTACGCGGTCGCCATTCGAGAACCTTTCCGCCCCAACGGCCATCGGTTCTCCGCGCTATGTGTCCCGCCCACTGCCACTTCAGCGATGCAATCCTTCGAGCGATGTCGGTTGTCTTAGTTCTCCTGCGGATCTCATCATTTCTGATTCGATCAAGCAAGGAAATACCAAGCATCGCTCTCTCCATTGCTCGCTGGGTGACTTTGAGCCTTCTTATGAGACCCATAGTAAACGACCACGTCTCACTCCCATATGACATTACTGGCAACACACACTGGTCAAAGACTTTCGTCTTGAGACATTGAGGAATTTCGGACGCGAATATATGCCGGAGCTTCCCGAACGCTGCACATCCGAGCTGGATGTCCCGTTTACGATCTAATAAATAATCATACTATCTTGTACAAACGGTCAAAACATAGGTACGTACTCCAGGGGACAATTTTTGACTTTGCGTCAGTGCTGACGTAACGTATCTATTGGTAAATAGTCAATCCTAACTAAATGTATACAAACGCCTTCAGATTTCAGTGACCCATGTCGAAAAATTGACACTACTGAGAAAGGTACTATGATGAATTCACTTTTTGTATTCCAGCTACGACTTCTTTAACTACGCTGGCATACACCGCACCGTATATCTGTACTCCACTCCTCAAGTGTACATTGAAGATATTGTCACTCAAACTGATGTACAAGGATATACAGGTAAGCAAATTTGCTCTTAAACAGTTATTTTTTACATCGAACAAAAATGATGCCAATTTGCAACAACTGCAAAAATTTATCAACCAAACCAAATAATTTCCAATAATGTTAACAGGTCTAGTAACATACAACATCACGTACAAAGGCGCCAACAGGAACGAAGTCGACTGCCTGGTGGAGATATTTGATAAGAACGAGTCCAAGGTGGGAGCCCTACAAGCCTGCAGCGGGGTCGTAGACATCGCGAATGCAAACCTTTGGTGGCCTTATCTGATGCACCCCTACCCTGGCTACTTGTATCTCTTCAAGGTAAGCCAAACGCCATGTCGAAGTGTAAATGTACAGTCAACAGCACATCAGGCTACCCCATTTCCGTTTTTTCTTTCGCTCTTGCCAAATGTCATTTCTTTGCAATAGAGCAAGAAGGACTGACCGGAAATGGGTAGAGTGATGAGCCGTCCACCGTACCTACATGTTAGCTTTTAGGTACCATCTTGTTTCAGCAAGTTTTATCAGTAATATAGCCTTTTTAGGCACTGAGATCGTTAAAAAACACACAGATGCTGAAAATCAGCGAACCAAGGGAATCATAAAGTCGAACAAACGCAAACTTTAAATAAGGATCTGACCTCTCATTAACTTCCGAGCTAACCTGCTTGTATACACAGGTGACACTGATAGGAGACAACAGCGAGCTTCTAGACACGTATAGCGAGAAGATCGGCATCCGAACGCTGAACTGGACCAACAAGGCGGTGTTCCTGAACGACCAGCCGCTCTACCTCAGGGGGTTCGGCATGCATGAAGATTCTGATGTGAGTACTTACCATCTGGATATAAGCCACCTAAATGTTATAGACCAACCTGGTGGTTGGACCAGGATGGTCTATAACATTTAGGTGGCTTATAAGAAACATATTTCATCGGCTATGCACCAGCATAGCCGATGAAATATGTTTTTTCTTAGAACTAAAATGTGTTTTAAATCGCAAATTCCTTTGAAAGACAACCTTCACCATACTCATACAATATTTCTTTTAACTTTAAAAACAACAATTGAATATATTTTTTAGACAATCGATGTAGTGATCTATAGATACTTAGTCGAATTCTTAAATTAAAACACAATGTAAGTATCTGTTTATGAGACCGTTAAATGTTTATGATTCCACTCCATATGTCTCAGTTCGTTTTGTGAAGAGGCGACTCTATTCCCTTATCTGTTTACTTAAGCATCATTCTAATAACTGGAATTGGAATGATTTCTATTTACTTAATCATCATTGGAATCAAACGTTAACATGTCCTTTTCCCATTCAGTTCCGCGGCAAAGGCTGGGACGCGCCTCTATGGGTCCGTAACTTCAACCTGATCAAGTGGACTGGTGCCAACGCCTTCCGCACATCCCACTACCCTTACGCCGAGGAGATCTACCAGCTGGCCGACGAGCAAGGCATCATGATCATCGACGAGTGCCCTAGTGTCAATGCCAAGTATGTATTATAGAACAAGAGAAGTTGTAAACATAAATACAAATTACAAAACAAGGTGGAAGCTGACTAGTAAATTATTACTCGTGATTTTTGTAGATAGGTAATAGTCATTATTAGGTAGTTAGTATTTTTTTTTTGCTAAATGCGTGACGTCTGTGTATGATCAGTTTGTGGAAACAGCTGTTTTATTATCAATTTAGGTGAATGTTATCTATATTATTGTCGTACATAATATTATACTCGCAATATTATTATTAACCTTTAACGAACAAAGTCTTATCTTGAAAAGAGTTTGTAATTGACCAATCAGAATTGTAGACATTCCCAAGCTGACTAGCGGCATAAAACCCAAATTGAACGTAGTCTTATCTCACAAAGTGTTTGTAATTGACCACCAGGATTGTAGACATTTCCGAGCTGACCAGCGGCATAAAAACACACTGTTTGAGTGGAGACTTATCTTTTCCCTTTTCTTTTGCTACCTCTGGCACAACGCTTTTAGCTACTTTCGACTATCGCACCTCTTGCCACCGTCGGGGAATTCATCCTCATACTCTAGAGCCGCGAAGGCTTCGTAAAGCTGTTACATTTCTAAGATGTTTACTTTCTACGCTGAAATTCTCAACTAGCTCCAAGGTATTCCCGAAGTGCTACAGCATGGAGGTAGGTATTCAAGAGTGGTATGCAGAGTTTCTTATAGTTCCGATGCCCCAGGTGGTACATGTAGGTATCCTTTGTCCATAGGCTGTGGTAATCGCTCACCTTTAAGCGGGTCACACGCCTGTTTTAGTTGCTACCGTCATTGTATAAAAAAACTCCTATCAGTTTTTCATTTTCTGAATGATCGCCCATTGCAGTTTCTATTCGGAAGAGCTGCTGGTGAAACACAAGCAGTCGTTGAGCGAGATGATCCGCCGCGACAGGAACCACCCTTGCATCATCATGTGGTCTGTGGCCAACGAGCCCGCCGGCTGCGGCAGCAACAAGAACTGCGACTACTACTACAGGTTAGTAAGCATTGTAGGTTTCGGTTGAGACGATGTGATACGAGGTATGGTGGAAGGTCCAACAAAATTTTGATAGCGACTAGACAAACGATAGTAAATGAACTTCTTTTTTATGACCATCATAACAGTTAACAACTACACGTAAAGATGATGATGATGAGTTCTATAAATTCATACCAGCACATGGTGGACTACAATATGCAATAGAGTCACAGCCAACGTCAGCATGTAACAGATCCAAATGTTACTTCTCATGGTCCAAAAGAAAGGCATAGGTTGTTACAAAAATAATGCATTTGAAATTTGATGTTGGATTTTTAATGAATTAATAATCTAGAGTTTTTTTTTCCAGTAACATCGTGAGCCACGTCAAGAACCTCGACCGATCGAGAGCCGTGACCTTTGCTCTCTCCGACCCAAATGACACTATTGTGAGTTCCCCTACATTATTCGTATTTTTGGACGAGTTTTGAAAAGATTTTTTAATTCGTTTTTGTTTTTGTCTTTATGTTTTGCTTTTCCTTGGCTATCCAATCTTGACTTCTCGCAATCCCAGGGTAAATTCATGGACGTGATCAGCTTCAACCGCTACAACGGCTGGTACGCGAACCCCGGTTCCATCAGCCAGATCGCCGGCCGAGTGGTCACAGAGGCCACTCAGTGGCACCACAAGTACAACAAACCTGTGCTCATGTCTGAGTACGGCGCTGATACCCTTGCGGGGCTGCATACTGTGAGTAGTCGTTTCTCGTAAAAACTGATTGTGAATGTCATTTTAAAATGTTATTATGACTTTTAATGACCACTTTCTGTGTAGTGAACGGTTAAAGATTCGGGGTATTCAGACATTCGTGATTTAGTCCGCTTGCTATGTGCTAGAACTCTAAAACTGCAGGTCTTCATTCACTGCTTTCAAAAATAATAATCAAAATTAGTTTTTGGCTTGATCAAGCTTCAAGATCAAGCTAATTTAAATGGAAATAATCTATCCCAAGTTTTAATAACTTGAAACTTTTTAACATAGAAGGTAACGGCACTCATTTCCGGTGAGTCCTTCTTGGCTCTATTGCAAAAATTATGTCATTATTTAGTAGAGCAAGATAAAACCGGAAATTGGTAGCCTCATGTGCCGGTGACTGATTGTCCGGATTTTACAGAAAAATCAAAAAACTGTTGAGATTAACGAACCCCGCAGGCTAACTTAATTGATAATATAATTCGTGGAATTTTTCGTTTTTCAGTTACCAGAGTTCGTGTTCTCAGAAGATTACCAGGTGGCACTGATGTCTGAGCATTTTAAGGCCTTCGACAAATTACGCCACGCAGGCTTCTTCATGGGAGAATTCATATGGAACTTCGCCGATTTTGCCACCAAGCAAGGTTAGTAAGAATATAATGAAGTTTATTTTGAAATTATTGAACTATAGATGTATTGTCGAGTAATCGAGTTACAATCAAGAGTTAACTTACAGTTAAGTAATAGATGTGATAGATTACATTGCTAACAATGTACCGTCAACATCAAAATAATGTGACGTTTCAAAGTGATTAAATATATTTTATGGGCTGAGTGTACTACATGTACCCAACTACGTTGTGTTAATTGAGTTATAAAACAAAATAACAAATGAATAGAATAAAATTAATAATAATACCTAATGCACCTGGTTAAAAAGGCTGAGTGTGAACATACTACTTTAAAAAATATTCCTAAATACATTCAGGCTCTCAAAAAAAACAAAACGTTCGTCACGACTTGGCGGTATTAGCATCCCTATCTTAGTGCCCATGGGCCAGTGTTTTATATTTCTTCAAAACGTATTTAAGGGCGTGACTTAAAATAATATAACATCGCAATATTTTTGCAAAGTAACGCTATGCCGAACAGTTCAGGCGGTAGGACAACATTCGCTGTTTTTTTTTTATGCTTGCCCCTTTGATCACCACTGGCCACCTCTGCAGGTATAACCCGCGTAGGCGGCAACAAGAAGGGCATATTCACGCGATCCCGCCAGCCTAAGGCGAGTGCACACCATCTCCGCGCGCGGTACCGCTCGCTCGCCGCGCTCGCCGCCGCGCAGCCGCCGCCGCCGCCCGACTACTACGTCTGCGACGACCGCGCCGATGTACACATGGAACTATAGTACACCCAACTACAGAAGTGTAACACTGCCTTAACACGCAAGTTGTATAGCCGCCTTCAGATTTGAGTGACCCATCAGTCAGTTTGAGTGTCAGTAGCGACATCTTCTTGACATAGGTAACTAAAATCGGATGGCGTCTGTACTGTCAGCATCAAAATGATGTGTGCTAACATAGTAGTCAGAAAGGTACCTATTGACGTTTGCCAAATGCATCACCTAAGTCCAAAACATTACCACCACCTATACTGTCCCACTGCTGGGCAAAGGTCTCCCCCAAATTTCTCCAAATGTCTCTTTCCTGAGCCAAAATCTGCCACTCCCCAGAATAACGGGATATGTCATCGCTCCATCGTTTCCGAGGTCTAAAATACTGTTTTATTTAAATTGTTTTTCTTTGAAAAATCAGTCATTAATCGAATACTCTGTACGCACACAACATTTTGATGCTGACTCTACATAGAGACAAGCCAAGAGCAAAACTCCAATAAGTTTCTACATGTAAAAACAATAAAATGTATCTACCTATTGATAAAACATTAACGGCTGCGCTCAGAAACGGTCGTCTGTCATTAAAAAGGGTTTTTGCAGCTTCAGGCCGTATTCAAATTGTTAACCCCGTAGTAAGGTTCTGTCCAAATATTTTAACTTCATTTACGTTTTCTGTTATAGGTCGTAACTGTTAACCCCGTATAAGGGTTCTGTCCAAATATTTCAACTTGATTTACGTTTTCTGTTATAGGTCGTAAGGTCAAAAGGCAGTATGTAAGTACGAGTACAGTCTTAGCATAGCTAATTGAACAGTCTGAGGCTATAAATACCCTATTTAAACAGCTTGTGTGCCCAATGAGTGAAGAAAACTCTATATGGGTAATTCTCAATAACAAAACGCACAACTCCATTAATAAAGTAGGCAGTCATTCAGAATTCCATACATTGTTAGATATTCATCCCACGTAAACGTAGGTAACGTTGTTTTTGTACAATTTGACTAAGCATTTAGTTTTGGTAATAAAGGGCCACCCGTATCACTTAGGTATGTAAGGGGACTTAAATAAACGACATCACCAAGATTAGTTAAATTAAGAAAACATTGCATTATCATTAGCTTTCTCCTATAAGATCGGCTTCGTCTAGTTTGGTGCTAGCTAATCGTAATTTTGTATGTTGTTTTTTGAATAAACACATAGTAGTCTTACTGAAATTGCCATTCTTAGCTGATAAATTTTTATTACCACTATAAACTTTCCTTTTCACAACTCGCTCGTTCTAGCGAGTGGTTGGTTAGACATTGTATAACGCTAGAAGTACACCAAATCAAAGTTACATAGTTTTAGGAAATATTGTGCCTGAAAGTTGTCTTATGAAACAATGTTTGAAAACGTATGTTTTAAATGTCTGTTTGGAGTTTTATTAATAGCTAAGTAGTTATATTTATAGATACTAATAGACATTATTTTTAAATAAGCTTGCACAGTAAGCGTCAAAATTGTGTATGCACTTTATCAATACTTTTTACTGGCTAGTTTGACAGCATATTCATTATTTCTTTGACAACGTCAACCATCAACGTGGCATAGTCCGAAAGTGTTTAAATCATATTTTGACGCTGACTGTACCCACTAAAATCATATTTAAGTATGTAAGTAGAAGGATTATCTATCGCACAGTATTAGGGCAGCATATCGTATTCGTTTTTACCTTCATAGCAAATGTAATATTATTAAGCAGCAACATCTAATAGATAGTTCATCCAGTTACCTAGGTAATTTAATGACATAGTTACTTCTTTATCAGTCGATAAAGTTCAACTTATAGGTAGTTCGCAAAATAATATATCTTTGAATACCGTGAAAAATATATACATTTAATATCACAATATTATTCAATGCGTACCTTTATATTAATTTAGAACAAGTTTATAAAAACCAATAAGTTATTAAAACAAAGTGTTTTTAAAAATGAATACAACTTTTTTAATTATTAGTTATGATGTTTATTTTCATTTAATTGACCTAAGAAAGCCGAATTAAATAAAAATATAACCACAATGATAGGACTTTATATTTCCTATACACCGAAGAATGACCATCCTAGAATTAACTTATTAGGCGGCGCATAAATAAAGAAAATTTTAATTGCACGGATAACTAATAAACTTATGACACAGTACAATGACGTCAGAGACTAGTCGCATTTAGGTTTCAGCTTAAACGCAATAATAAGACGCACCTGCTGAGAAGCGCTTAATTAATAGGCATGAGCTTGTATCCGCAGTCCGCGGCTGCGTAACGTGCAATAAATTCGTTGGCCACTCAGATCCAGTGCGATACTTTCATCGCATCACGGTCGTGGTCATCTGGGGGTACTGGGGGGACGAGGGGCTAGCCCAAAGCAACAAGCCAGTAGTTTCTACCAGTAGATTAGTCATTCAGTCATTGCTCGAAGATCTCGGTAATACTTCTCAAAGAGAGTGAGACGTGGTCGTTCACTATGGGTCTTATAAGAAGGCTCAAAGGCACCCAGCGAGCAATGGAGAGAGCGATGCTTGTTATTTCCCTGCTTGATCGAATCAGAAATGATGAGATAGATCCACAGGAGAACTCAGACAACCGACATCGCTCGAAGTATTGCATCGTTGAAATGGCAGTGGGCGGGACACATAGCGCGGAGAACCGATGGCCGTTGGGGCGGAAAGGTTCTCGAATGGCGACCGCGTACCGGACGACGTTCCGTGTCAAGGTCGCGGGAAGCCGCTGGATGCGCCCAGCGACGACCGATCCTTGGGGGAGGCCTATGCCCGGCAGTGGGCGCCGTTTGGCTGACGTGACGATGATGATTAGTCATTTAAAACAATAAGGGGTGACAATAGGTACTTATTTTGCTTTTGGGGGCTTTTCAGCAACACTTACTTACCTAGATAGCGCCAAAAACGCACTGAAATTGGCTTGTCTTAAATCTGGCTACTTTTTAATGTTACCTCATGAATTTTGAGCGCTTTCTACATGTCGTCGGGTGGGGTGAGGTGTGTTGCTCATGACTAGCTCCTTCAGCGAATGGTTACCTCATTTTTCGTTAAGATTCCTTTCTTTTCAAGTCAAGTAGGTTAATAAAGTAGGTATGTAATGGTTTTAAGGCTAATGATTATTGCTTGTACGGTCAGCGGCATGACAGGCTACCCATTTCCAGTGTGTCCCGCTCAACGGCAAAAAAAATAAATTTGGCAAGATCAAGTTAAAAAACGGAAAGGGAAATCCTAATGTGCCATTGACTGTCCTAGTACTGTCGACAACAGCTGTCGATGAGACAATACTTCTTTTTCATTAAGCGAGTTACACCATGTAACACTGACAAAGTCTTAACCACGTCTTGTCTGTGGTCAAGAATTCTAAGCCGTAAAACTCTAAAAAACCTAGTAATTTTAAAAATACTGTTCTTAACTGACTGGAGCGACAGCTGTATGGTTAACACCGAAGCCGTAAAAACAATATAAAAAAACTGGAGTGACCCTGACAGTAGAAGTGACAGTGACAGCACAATACACATGTGCTGCTGCGCTTGGTTGTTTGATTGTTGCTGTAAAGTTAAAACTATCTTTTGAATTTTTATTATTTAGTGATAATTCGCTAACAACAACAACCGATTTCTTATTTTTTCAAAAGTGCCTTCAACTCCCTGTTATTTTTGAAAATGAGCGCCTGCATCGAATGCCACGAAACATCCAAATACAAATGTCCAGTTTGTAGAAAACCTTAGTGAGTAAACAAAACAATTCTTTCTGAATTACGATAGAGAATATCTGGGCAATGGTAGTCATTGCCTTGTTAATTTAATTGGAATAATGAGTAATGGATTAGATAATATTACTTTAAAAAATATTGGTTTTACAGCTGTTCCGTTGCTTGCTGTAAGATCCACAGGGAAACCCCATGTACTGCTCCTGATCCACCAGTTGCAGAAACACCCAAAGAATCAGACACAGACTATGATTTTCCCACTGAAGACACAGTGCCTATTGACAAATTAGATTTACTTGGTAAGAAACCATAATACTTTAAATAACATTAATTTCATCTTTATCAGGGTCATAGTTTTTCTTCAGTGCACAAATTATTACTTATTCAAATGTACATGTACACTAACTTACAACCTTTAGTTCTACATAAAAAATAAATTTGGACATCCAATAGATATAGGATGAAAAGAGTATTTAACTGCTGCATTTCAATATTCTTATGCCTGACAAAGGGAAGATTGGCAAGAGTACCATCCATTGCATCTACAGTACAGTCAATTATAATATTTTTTTCTATTATTATGTCTTTGATGTGATAATCATAATTTTATTACTTCAAATATATCTATTGCTTGATCACCATAATAATCATCAACTTCAATATATCAATAACATATATTTTTTTTCAGAGCAATCTACAGAGTTGAGAACATGTTTAGCAAATCCCCACGTCAGAACCCTATTAGACATGTTAGACAAGTCACCTCATCCAGATGAATTAATTCAAGAGTACATGCAAGAACCAATATTTACAGAGTTTGTGGATGCTTGTTTAAAAGTTGTACAGCCTCCTGATGACATGGCATAATTAATATTTTGTATAAAATAATCTGACAATAATTTTCTATAAAAGATTTTCGATAACTTAGTTGTTTCTCTTCTAAGTTATGTGCCTATATTTAGTTTTGGATACGGTGTATAAATATGTCCAGATCTGGCGTATAAACCACGAATGCGATTAATGCGAAGCTCGCGAACTAAAAGCGCGCTAACTACTAACAACACGTGGGCAAGCAGATCGCGTGGCTAAAGGGACGCCTGAAACAAATTGCATTTGCATGCGGGCAGTGCCCGAAAGGTTCGCGCGTAAAGCGCACGCATTCACCAGGTCTGGACCCGCCCTGAGATAATAGGTGACTTGGTGACGTGGTTTCTAGAGCTTTGGCTCTCACAACTTTACGCAAATTGTATTGTCCATTAGTTTTCTCCACTTTGCTCCTATTTTCTCTCTTTCATTATCAAGTTATTAAAGTATCTTCATAGATGAGGGAACATTTTTTTCAATGCAATAAAGCAAAATAGTGGACCCCAGAGGGCTAGACGGCGAACCCTTTAGGGGTAAACTTTTTTGGAAGGGTTTTTTGAGGTAATAAGTAGCTTATAGAACTCATCCATGCCCTGACCTAACTACATATTCCATTCTTTATTCAGTCTTTCATAATATGCTCACTACCTAGTTTGAATTATGTACACCAGCTTTTGAAATATAAGTGCTCTGTGCCTAACCAAAAAAGAGCTTTCCTTTCTTATCACAGTGTAGGTACATATTAATATTTTTACAATACCGTTATAATATGAATGGTGTTCGTATGGCAATATCGTATGAATAATAATAATAATAGTATTTGGTATTCACAAGGAAAGGAAAAATAAATGCTTGAAATTAAATTTCGATTTATTGAACATTATTTTTAATTACAAAAATATCTCATCACAAAAATCACATGCAATCTATAAATTATACATCAGACAAAGCAAGCCGCAACAAATTCTCCAGCTCCACAGATTTCTTCCTTTCATTTTCAATTTGTTCCTCTAGCTGTTTCACAGCTTCGGTACAACTATTATACCTTGATATACTTTCATCTGTAGCTTTAATATTTTCTTCAACTATTGTTGTGTCCTTATCTGCTATCATTAAGTATTCCATAGAATCAATCGCGATTTTACGGCGTTTGGCTTCAATTAATACATCAAGATCATCATCGTAATCTAACGCTTTATGTTTCATATTTGCAACAACTTCAATATCAAAGATCCAGTTAGTGTTACGATATTCTTCTAGGGCTCTTCTTTCATAAATGGCATATCGGTTATCAACATTATTCAGTCGATTTATTTTCTCATACACTATTACGTTTAAGATATCTATGAGATCAAAATTAGCAAAGTATTCACTGAACTGGTCGCGAGGCATCGCTACGTCAGAAAATGCGTTAGGTAATAAAGCTACTACCCTACACACAACTTCCTCAGGGTTTTCGAACCAACCAATCTGATTGCAATATTTACGTATCTCTTGCTGCATACTGCTGACATTCACAGGACAAAACTGCGAAATTGGGATTGGCAGTTTCAACTGCTTCATAATGTGTCTGATCGCCGACACATTATCAGTGCTCTTGACACTGCTAGAGATAAACTCGTATGGCTTAGGATAAGGCGATGTCTCATCAAGATACACTTTGAACTCTAGTGGGAATGATGGATAGTTAAAAAGATCATCGTTTGTAATGATATCTGTTAGCTTGTCCACAGCAGTATTGTAACATTTGATTAGTTTTTGTAAATCTTTGAGTATCATGCTTACGCGACTGTCACCCTCACTCTTAAGGCGGCACCATATCTCGTTCCCAAGGTATCTTTGGCAAATTGATTTCAACTGGTCGATTTCTACAGGAGGATTCTGCGGATATTTTTTAGCCAACCACTTCAAAGCTGTTTTAGTAGCTAAATTCAATGATTCCGATATATTTTGGCCATCTATTATAAATATTTTAAATGCAGATATAACTTTTTTATTCAATAAATTTGTCAGTAGAGATTCCAGAATGCTGTACTCTGACATATCTTCCCATTTCGGCATAATTATTGCAATGGGGATAACTTGGTATGGATATTTGGCTTTTACAGTTGATTCAACCGTTAATGGGAAATTGTGATCTTTTTCTGCAGCATAAAACAGCAAACCATTCGTCCCTTCAATAGCTTCACTGCAACTATGTTTCCTGTCGTCACTTATCAAGCTGACAGATATAGTGAAATCCATCAAACTATTCCAAGATTGTTTCCCAACTTGCATCAAGCTATCCGATGCGTCGTGTTTCTTTTTATCACTAAAAGCATCTTGTAACCATTTTTCAATTTCGATTTTTTTGTATAGCCATTTCGCAGCACCAGGTGACACTAAAGTCACTTTCCAGAAGAAACATTTGTCATAAGGATAGTTTATTTGTTTCATACGTTTTAACAAGGGCGACCTTATTATTTCCATCAAATTGTATCGTTCAGGTGGAGGAAGTAGCTTCAGTTCACCGCTGAACCTATAACCTTTATGAACGGCATTCATATTTTTCAAAGCAGCGTGTTCGACTGACCGCCGCAAGTATTTTGCCTCTTCATAAGGAGTTCGCTCCGTCAACCACACCGGCGTATCTTCCAAAAGAGTTCTCCGTTTTAAATTAGTCCTTAATTGATCCTTCCATGTAGCAAACCATTTCTTCATTAACTTTTCAGTTAAAAACTTTTCGGCTTTCATTTCAGAATCACAAATTTCGTTACACAACTCTGACAGGACTTCCTCCGTGACGATGCCCGCATATGCCATTAGTTCATCTAACTTTTCTTTTTCTTCTTGTAAAATAATAAGTACATTTTCATCATTAATCTCGTCAACTAATTCATTTGTGACTTCAGACGATTCTTTATCAACTCTTTCTTTAAATTTCCTTTCTTCTTCTGCCTTTCTTTTCAATTCGGCTTGTTTTTCCGCCTCAATCTTTTTTCTAAGTTCTTCCTGTTTTCTTTGCTCTTCGCGTCTGCGTTTTTCTTCTAGTTGCCGCAGCTCTTCTTGTCTGCGCATTTCTTCCTCTTTGCGTCTTTCTTCAATCCTCCGCATTTCTTCTTCTCTTTGGCGTTTTTCCTGCTCACGCCTTTCTTCTTCTTCACGCTTTATTGCTGCTCTCCTTTCTTCTTCCTCTTTTCTCATTTTCTCTTGTAACATCCTTTCTTCTTCTTTCATCTTTTGCTCATCAAGGCGTTGTTGTAAATCATGTTGACTTCCATCATCATTCTGATTAAATTCATAAATGGATCCCTTTGCATTGTTTACCGAATTGAATATGTTATCTGCAACTGTTGAACCATTGTTTTTGCTCTGGAATATTGCATAAGGTTTGTTATCAGTGCCGTTGAGCGGCTGTGCAGCGCTTTTGAATAAACTTCCTGGGGACAATTTGCTGTTCGGGACATCTCCATTTGTAGCGAAAACTGATTTTGGCGGAACATCTGCATTCGCTGATTTAAAAATGTTAGAGCTTTCGGGCAATTTATTAGTTTTTACAAAATCGCCAAATAAGTTTCCTGCTTTATCCCCGTCTTGCGTAGCAGTAGCTCTCGCAAAAATGTTATTAGTGTTAAGTCTAACTGTGCTGTCCGGCTTAGCAAACGTGACACTGTCTTTAGCTGTAGCAAAAATACTCGCCGGTGCCTTTTTTTGTGGATCATTCTGTTGTCCGAACATAGATTTGCCAAAGTCTTGTTGCTTGAATATATTTGCAGCTCCAGAAGTCTCTTCAGGCGCTTTGAAGACATTCTTGGCGCTATTGAATAAATTGTTCTCTTCCGGCGCTTTGAAGACCGTTTTGGCGCTATTGAATAGATTGTTCTCTACGGGCGCTTTGAAGACACTTTTGGCGCTATTAAATAGATTGTTCTCTTCAGGCGCTTTGAAGACACTTTTGGCGCTATTAAATAGATTGTTCTCTTCAGGCGCTTTGAAGACATTCTTGGCGCCAATGAATGGATTATTATCCTCAGGCGCTTTGAAAACATTTGTGGCGCTATTAAATGGATCTTTATTTTCATCATTCTGAGAAAATAATGATTTTCGATTAAGCCTCGGGTCGCGGTGGAAGAAAGTTTTGGGTTTTGATAGATTGGATGTGTTTTCGATTGGAATCATACCAGAGTCTGAAGACTCTTGAGGCTTTGAAAATGAGAACACACTTTTTGCATCAGCTTGGAATATTTTTTCAGGTGAGTTTTTGATAATGTCGGTTGGTGCTACTGGTATGGCGGGTTTGAAAGAAAACTGTGCCAAAGTAGCGGGGGCAACAAATGTATTCAACGATTTACCAGGACTCAATGTCTTCGGCGGCTCTGGTTTAGAAAAGAAGGTGGCTTTCATTTCTGTTTTACTATGTGTTCTTTCTCCTTGTCCTAGTTTTCTGAGTTCTTCTCTCAGGGACTGAACGTTTTTATTGCTATCATTGATCGTGTTGTATCCTTGGTCCGCGGCTAATAACGCAGATTCTTTCAATTTGCCATCTTTTGTGAAACTAGAGTACATAATGTGATTTTTGTAATCTGCGCTCGGCAGCCGACCGCCTGAGATGACTTCGCCTACTGTGCTGTTACGTTTAGACTCAATAAGTGAGACTGCTCTGGATATAGGATATGGATCACTGTCTTCTATAAACTGATTCCTGTCGAGTATGATCGCTAATTCTGAATCCTCAGTGTGGGAGAAACGTAGGCCATAGTGGTTTATGAAGCACTTCATGCTATCCACTGTTTCGAAAGCTAGTGCGTTCATCATATCTTCAGCAGGGAATCTTGAACCTCCTCTTGGAGCGTATGCCTTAACCATTCTTGCAAGCGCTCGAGCGCGAACGTCGTTGAAGTATCTCAAGAGGATACAGGCTTGCAGGTATGTAGCCTTTTCCTGGACGAGGCGGAAGAATCTGACGTAGTTGTTGTTATCCAGAGCGTTGAAAACTTGAGTAGCAAACACCAGCGGCGCGGACTTTTGGATCGCGCGTGGCAGTTGTTTTATCTAGAACAAAATAAATGATGTGGAATTATTATAATCGTATTCCTATTGGAGTAAAACAGTCGAAGTCCTAAAACTTTGAAATTAAAAGCATAGTTGTTCACCTAATGTCATCGAATGTAAAATTCGGTAGAACAAGTCATCAACCGTGACCCCTAGCCCAATAAGTAGAAGCGGTAAGATTTTGAAGAGAGATTCACAGGAGGACAATTGCTTTTAGTTCTAGTATTTCACTGGTTTGGTTTGATGTATTAAACACCTTAACTTTTTAGCAATAAGGTAAGAGAAGTTCCCTTAATAAATAATGGATTAAAAAACTAAAGGAAGAAAAAAAGGGGGGGGGGGGTTACACTGAATGTGAATGCTGAAAATGAAGTAACTAACCTCCCACCAAAAGTTGGCATCTCCAAGATTGAGCAGCGCAATATACCCTCTAAACTCTGCTTCATTAGGTTTGTCAGTTTGCGCGACGTCAGCGTACATGTGCTTGAGGGTCTGGAGACACTTGGTGAGGTTGTCGGTGTTCAGCTTCTGGTCGAACTGCGTGTGCTCGAGGTCGGCCAGCCGCGCGGCGCAGTGCGCGTGGAAGCGCGCGCAGATCTCTACCAGTTTGATCGATTCTGAAATTAAATTATAGTTGATGTAATTGTTATCACACTTTAAAAAGGTAAGGTCAAGTTGGGTAACTTTGAATTTCAGTGTAACATTGAAGCCACTGTTTAAAAACAGTGAAAGCACCTACATACTGGGTTTATGGTTTGTTTTTGGGCCAATCCCTCATAGACTCAACAACATGTTTTAGTTGGAGTACTAGTAAAAAGTAACTGATCTAAAAGAGTGGATTCAATGTTATACTGAAATTCAAAGTTACCCAACTTGACTGTACCGCCGATATGACATACATATTTACCCTCAAGACCATACCCCAAACGGGGTGGTCAGAGGCACACTGATCTGATTATTTTCGTCGTGGTGAACGGAACTTTCAGAAGCCCATATTTACGACTGAACTTCTTTACTGGATAGGAAATCCATTTGTCAATAATAAACATCTGGCACATCTTCACACCAAGATCATTTGATCACAGTGTAAACTTGTAGTATCATACAGAACTTGTATTATTGCTGTTTGAGATTGATTACCATACTTAGATAAAGTAATGTGCAGAGTTGCAGACACAAAACAAACACAAATATTCAGCATCAAACCTGTGACCTTTGGCGGTAGAGACAAGAGAACCTCTCCAAGAAAAAAAATTTTTTATGTGAAACACTTCAAACTGCAGGTTCAAACTGCTAGTTCAGGCAATAAATTGAAAAAAAGTTGATGAACCAAAGTTGCTAAGAAAGTACCTGCACAGCATAGAGCTTGTTGTGTGATGTCTTTCCTGATGCCACGGAATCGGTCCCACATGAAGTGGAACCAATCAGCCAGTGATACCTGAAATGTCAAAATAAAATAAACAAACTGCTCCTGCTGTTTGGCGAGGTTATAAATGTAAAAATGAGCAATGAATATTTAGATAATGAAGAAGTAGTCTTTAGGTGCGCCTCCATACTAGTGATTGGGTAGCGTAGGCGTTCGATGAACGTATGTTGTGAATGTTACCATTGATTATCAATCAATGATATTATAATAAAAAGACGTAGATAGGTTACTTGTGCTAAAAAAGTGGCACCCGAAATCAAAACTTCGAACAACCTGAGCAAAGCATTGACAGTTTGAGACGACACTGCGCAACATTCGCCAGAGGGCGCTCATCGTGTAAACAGAGCAATAGTACTAGCTCCAGTTAAAAAATTGTTAAAAATATTAATCTAAAATTGTTTGAAACCAACGTTATCCTGAAGTGAAGGTTATTCGTGCATCTTCAAGAACATTGTGTAATCTCGTAACGAAAATGACGTTTATTGTGAAATAAATGTGATATTATTGACAGTGCTGTGACTTCGTAAATTGTGCGGGTTTCGTGTAACGGTCTGCTTCTTGATCGTATTTCTGGATAATACTATCTTAAATTAATGCATATCTGGGAACTTACTGTGTGCATCGTAGTCTGTGCGAAATTTAGTTACTGACTTATAACCTCAAAACACAACGAACAATTTCAAAATCAGCTGATCATACGCCGGTTCGATCAATACCGGGCTCGGCGCCATCTATGATTTTTCACCGTAACCAATATCGCCCGGATACTGCTTGGTTTGCTTTGCTTTGATTTAGTTGCTTTGTGCTTGGCACCCAAAAGCATCTACGCCTGCGTGAACCTGCTTTTAAAAGCGCGCAACTTTCGATCGATAGTATCGATACTGACCATCACCTAGGGGGCAGCACGTGTTCGATTATTCTTTATTGTCATGGATTGCCGCGCGCAGTGTAACAAAAGCATCAGCCCCGGAGATGATTTCATGCAATGTAAAATGTGTTCTGGAAAATACCACCGGCTTTGTGTAAATATTACTAAGGAAAATTTCTCGTTACTGAGTAGAGAGGCCTTGGTCTCTTGGGTGTGCCCTACTTGTATAAATGTTAACACCCGACGCCGTGGGTCCAACTTAGATACACCGGTCCGCAAACATCAACTGCCTTCATGTGAGCTTAGCATGAATATGTCTCTCGACAACAGCTTTGCTGACACAAATGAAAGTCGTATTTTGACCGACACCCCCCCTACTTTAAGAGAGGATGGAGATGTCGTCACCATGAAAAAAATTAGTGTACTGCTTGATCATAAAATACAAACATCTGTATCCTCTATAATTGATGAAAAGTTGCAGACGCAGTTGAGTTCTTTCATGGCTAGTTTTCGATTGGCGCTGCAGGAAGACATCAAGAAAATGGTGCAATCAGAGATAAAATCCACCGTCCGAGATCTAGAGAACAATTTTACTACTACCGTGGATTTTATTTGCGCAGAACAGACTACGATGAAGGCCCAAATAGAAGAAAAGAATAATACGATTAAGTCACTTGAGACGGACTGCGTCAAGCTACAATCAGATATCAGTGCCCTTAGTGGTAGACTCCAAAGCATTGAAACCATGTCACGCAGCCATAACCTAGAGATCCAGGCTGTTCCTGAGAGCCGGTCTGAAAACGTCCTAACGTTATTGAAGAACCTCTGCACCACTATTGGAATGGCTATTGATGACCATCAAATTATCGCCTGCCGGAGGGTAGCCAAAATGGATACGAAATCCGACAGACCCCGGAATATTTTGGTGACCTTGGCATCACCACGCTTGCGGGACTCGTTTTTGTCACTGTCCAGGAGATATAATAAAACTAAAGCCAAGAATCCTATTGACATGTTGAATAGCTCCCATCTCGGTATATCAGACAAAAACTCAAGAATCTACGTGACTGAACACATATCCCCTCAGTGTAAATTCCTGTATTCGGAAGCCAGAAAGACCGCCAAGGAAAAAAAAAATACGTTTGTATGGGTAAAATTCGGCCGTATCTTTGTACGTAGAGATGAAAGCTCAAGCCCCGTACATATTAAAAACTTGGACTGTCTTAAAAAATTGTAATAGTGGTTTTAGCTTTTTGTCCTTTTCATACTCGGTTTATAATATAGAGAACTAATAAATTCAATAATGTTAATATATTACCAGAATGTAAATAGAATAAGAACTAAGCTTAAAGATGTATATTTGAATATTCTTAACAGTAATTATGATGTTATTTGTTTGACTGAAACTAACTTCAACTCGAGTGTTCACGACGCTGAATTTCTGGACCCAAGATATTTGATTTTTCGTAGGGACAGGCATAGCACAGCCGTACAAAAGTCTGAGGGTGGAGGAATTGCTATAGCTGTCAAAAAACAACTATCTGTTGACCGTTTGTTTCAGTTTGAAAGTGATGTGGAGGATATCTGGCTGAGATTAAACTTAACTTCTAATAAGTGCTTGATTTTATGTTTATGTTATTTACCGTCTCATTTAAAAACTGACCAAGTACAGGCATTTTATAATAACTACCAAAGAAGAGTGCTGCAGCTTGGTGCAGGAACCGATTTTATAGGTATGGGAGATTTTAATGCGCCTCACATCCAATGGACTAGAACTCCTCACTCTCTTGAATTGATCCCCTCCCCTGGATATGACTCTAAGACAGATTTATTGGTGGAAACTTTAAATCTCTGTGGTTTAAAGCAATTCAACAGCATCCCTAACGTAAACAATCGCCTTCTGGATCTCGTTCTGAGTACAAATTCAATCAATGTATACGGCGCGGACGCATTGAGTCTTGTAGATCGCCATCATCCACCCCTTCTGATCGATGTTCCTTCAAGTTCTCTGCCAAGATGTATGCCGAGAAATCAAACAAAACGACCGAACTTCTATAAATGTAATCTGGACAGTATCAGGGAGGATTTGAACGCTGTTGATTGGGACGAATATCTGGCTTGCTCTGATGTTGACGTTACAGTGAGTAGGTTTTACGACAAATTGAACCATGTTATCTTAAAACATACGCCTATGACCACCAAAAAGTCTAATCGTTTTCCCTTCTGGTTCAGCCCAGCCCTGAAACGTTGTATGAGGGAAAAACTTAAATACCATAAAAAGTTCGGTAACCCGCTTGATTACGATACTTTTGACTTGCTCCGGACTCGATGCAAGCTTCTCTTGGAACAATGTTATAAGACTTATCTCGAATCAGTCGAAGCCTCCATTAAAAGCAATGTTAAACACTTTTTTAGGTATATTGAAGGCAAGAGAGATTCGACGTCTATGCCCGTCACTATGAAATACGGGGGGAGCTCTTCCTCAAATGTACCTGAAATATGTGAAATGTTCTCTGATTATTTTGGCTCTGTTTTCGAGCATAGACAAGCTTCAGATGTCAGTCACGCCGTCGACCACCCTCATCAGTTTGATTTGGCAAATTTCACTATTGATGTTGCAAGCATTGAGACTAAAATAAAGAGTCTTGATAGTGACAAGGGAGCTGGTCCCGACGGACTGCCTACTCACTTTGCCAAAAACTGCTGCAAGCAACTAAGCGTACCTTTACACATAATATTCAACAGGTCGCTCTTAAATGGCAAGTTTCCCACTTGTTGGAAGACAGCTTATGTCATTCCGATTCATAAATCTGGTGAAAAGAATCAGTGTAATAATTATAGGCCGATTAGTATACTATCATGTTTCGCAAAACTTTTTGAGTCGGTTTCATATCCGGTTTTGTACTCCTACTTTGAGCCTTTTTTGTCCCCGTGTCAACACGGTTTCATACCACTGCGATCAACTGTGAGTAATTTGTTGGAGTACAAACATTTTCTCTGCTCTGCATTTGCTCAGAGGTGCCAGGTAGATTCAGTATACACGGATCTCGCAAAAGCCTTTGACAAGGTGAACCATTCTTTGCTTTGCCGAAAGCTCGAAGGGTACGGCATTCATGGGAACCTGCTTCGTTGGTTCACTTCTTATTTAAGTAATAGGAGTCAGCTGGTCAGCATACAGGGTTATCTGTCTTCTCCGGTTGAGATAACTTCCGGCGTACCTCAAGGTTCCCACCTGGGACCTCTGCTGTTTTTGTTATTTATTAACGATTTGATCCTGAAACTTAGAGTTCCCTGTCTACTATACGCAGATGACCTTAAAATCTACATGAAGATCAAGGACCGCAGAGATTGCGTGGAGTTACAGCAGAACCTGTCTCTGGTGGCAGAGTGGTGCTCTGACAACTTTATGTTCTTAAATGTGGGCAAGTGCTCAGTTATTTCTTTTTTTTTTTTTTTTTTTTTTTATGTAATAGGGAGCAAACGAGCTAGAGGGTCACCTGATGGAAAGTAATCACCTCTGCCCATGGACAACTGCAACACCATAGGTGACCATTTGGCTCCTCGAAGCAAAAAATACTTTTTGACTACTCCTTAGGTGGTTCTGTGTTGCAGAGTCAGTAGTCAGGGATCTGGGGGTTTATTTCGACGAAGGTCTTACTTTCCGGTGTCACTACGAGCACATTGTTTCTAGGTGTACTCAACTTCTTGGCTTTATTACACGCAGTACTAAATATTTTAAAAATCAGTTAACATTTGTTTATCTGTACAATTCTTTGGTGAGAAGCATCTTAGAATATGGTTCTGTAATCTGGTCACCGTACTACGATGTCCATTCTAATAAAATTGAGGGAGTTCAAAGGAAGTTCTTGAGTATTCTCTCTTTCAGGCATGGCTTGGGTCGTAGATATAAATCATACGATGCTCGGCTTCAATACTTCAAAATTCCGTCTCTTGCCTCTCGGCGCAAATGCAACGAGTTAGTTTGCCTTTACAAAATTATACATGCCCAGCTCGATTCACCCTCCCTCCTTTCTCTGTTGAATTTCAGCATTCGATTTCGGTCTCGGGACAAGTCACCTAAATTATTCTGCCTTCAAACTTACAAAAATAACACATCTTTCTACAACCCAATTTCTAGAATGTGTCGTTTATACAACGAAACCGCGGCTGAGCACTCTTCTCTGGATATTCTGGCGTTTGGACTGTTGAAGTTTAAAAAAGAAATTGCTAAAATTATGTCAGAACAGGATTAAGAACGTGTTTTCATTTTTAAAATTTTATTTTGTAAAAATCTAAAAAAATCTAAAAATTAAAACTGTTACAACTAATACTACTAATAACTTTAACCTACATTTCGGTAAATATAAAATTGTTTTCTTTCTTTTCTTAAGTTACTAAATTACTAACCCTCTTCATTTCAATTAACTAAGAGCATGCTGTGCCCACATGCTAAGAGTTATGGTCTAGCTCTCAAAATGTTGTTTTTTTTTATGTTGTGCCTTAATGACTGTAACTTGTTTTGTGAGCCTTTAATAAATAAATAAATAAACATGTATTTGTCTATCTACACACGGTCAAATTATAGGTACGCCAAGGGAAAATTTACGTCTTCGCATCAGAACTTACGTAACTCATCTCTCTAGTACCTCCTTTAAAGATCATTGTTATCAATAGTAAAATTCACCCACTTAAGTAATTGGAGGAAGAAACCGGAATATCGTAGGCATGGAATGACTGCACCTACCTGCCGCCTGGTGTCGGCTATCTCGTGCAGCAGATAGCCGGTAGTCCGCACGAGCGCCGCGGCGGGCCGCAGCTCGAAGCACATCGGGATCTCCTGGTCGGCCGAGCTGCGGCTGTACTGCTTCACCGCGCGCGCCGGCTCCAGCTGCCCGTCTGAGTCCACCACCGTCTCCAATGTCATCACCTGTACGCAACAACGTTGGGACAGCGGTCAAATGTAGTCCTTCGAGTACACTGGCAACACCATACGAGTCGCACGAGAAAACGCTTGACCACCTATACATTGTCGTTCTTGAAGTTCTAGCCCGACTGGTGGTTTACTCCAGTGTAATAATTGCGAAGTTTCGTGAAACATTGAAAGGCTCAAAAATCTAATGATAAAAAGAATACCCAACAAGGAGATAAATATATTTTTTAACTTTTTCATATGTTAACTTAGGATGAGGTTAGAGTTACTGCGGGAGCTAAATGGAGAAGATTTGTTCAAGACCGCAAACAGTGGAAGCAACTTGAGGGGGCCTTTGCCAACAGGCACACTGAGTTGAGGGACATCCTCTAACTAAAATCACAACATGCTGAATGATGTTTAATCTCTCATTCAGTTCAAAGGGCTAAATAAATAAATATGATATGTAACACAGTTTTATAGCAAATTCAATGTGAAATTATGAAAAGAGGTACTTAGCTTCTGCACTTATATTACCTGGTGTTCAGCATGCCTATGTAGCAATTCTTTCTCAGGACACATGTCCTGGCAAGTTCCGATTGTCGCTCCCCCAACTTTCACTCGGGAGCCAGCACCACCCCAAGCTCTTAGGATTCTGAAAAAAAGAACATAGTCTTCAAATGAATCTCAACTTCATTAAGACTATCACAACAAACTTCCGGGTGTCCTAAATTAGGAATCTTTGCTTTGTAGGATTTGAAAATGCTCACCTGTCTCTAGCTTCAAGTGTCCTCCATTGCTCATCAGGAGTGAGGGAAACTCTAAAACGCAGTTGATGAAGCTCAGCCGCGGCTTCTGCTGTGCCCATGCTAGTCTGTGTAGCCGGCACATGTACCGGTGACTCAATACCGCTAACTGGTTTTATCCTGAAATGAAGTAAAAGCTCACAAATATATTCCAAGGTAATGAGTGAGATGCTGACTGTTGCCATAATTGCAAATGGAACAGTTGAAAGGCCACAGTTTGCTGAGCAAATTGGAAGCCAATGTGGCAAGGGGTGAGCCTATCTGTGATACCTAGCTTGCTATTTGATTGATTGCTACAGGATTTAAATAGCTTAACTAATAACACAAGCTTCAACAACAGCAAATGAATGCTGTCAATAAATGGTAATAGAAAGACACTTTGCATGGATTTGTTGGTACTTACATGGATGGATGTTTTTTAACCACAGGCATTTTCGGTTTGACTGGTGTTACTCTAGCAGGTCGCATCATGACTTTAGGCTTTGTTGATTCTGCATTTGGGTCTCTCTCTATGAATGAAAAACACACATTAAATTTTTATCATCAGAGGTTACTTTTAAGTGCAAAAGTGGGTTTTTTCACTTATGTCACTGAATTAAGAACATCAAAGTTGAGCATGCCTCTGAACTGAAAGTGCCTGCATGAGTTTCATGGGTGATTGATGTTTGTGAATGAGGCATGCTCAACTCAAGGCAACTCTGATTGCTGTTCGTGATTACGGGAGTTAAGTCTACATTCTAAAAACACTGTTTTAAAGTTGATAAGAATAAAAAACATACCTTGTCTTGTAACTCTATATGTAGCTCCGCCCATGGCTGAGAGTTCTTCCTCAACATCAGAATCTGGGACCCAATCAGGGTCATCATCTTTCTTAGAACTTCGTCTTCGCCTAATAATAACAAAAGAATGGGCATACGTATTTAAAGTGAACCCCTTAAGTAGAAAAGGGTAAGCCAATTCAAGGAATATAAGAAAAAGTTCTACAAACACCAGCAATCAAGAATCAGATTTTTATGCACAAAAATATACAAATACTTTTATTTGTCATTACCTTTTCCTATACAAGGAAGGCTTTATTTACGTTTTAATATAAAACAGAAAAGAAAGAAAGAAAGGGATTTATTCCTTTTTGGGGCTTGTCTGGAAGGAATTAACTAAGTGTGTTTCTTGATTGTGCAATAAAGATTTATACTGTCATATTGTATTTATCAAACTTTATCTGATAAACAGTGTCAATACCTAGAACAAACACTTTGCTTATTTCTCTGTAATCTATGTTTCTATCATCACAAAATTCATAAGTCCACTTCCATTGTAAATAGATAAAAAACAAGTTATAAACTTCACATAACCCAGAATACCAGTACTTAAGGGTGGCATTGAATAATCACCACAAGTACCAAAAAAGCATAGCATTCAGTGGAGGCATTGATGTCATACTTATCATTAAAAGTAGTACTTCTGTGTTATGTCACAGAACAATAAACAACAATAACAATTGCAACAAAATGTTGCCTATTGAATATGAGGCATAACTTACACTCGAGGCTTAGTCCTAGTCACATGGAACATAAATCCATCAAAAGCTCCTGCATTAAGCACAGCACGTTCTGCTGCACTTGGCTGGTCATACTCAATGATACACATCTGCCTCTTCGGAAACAACCTGATCCGCTGGAGCCGACCAAACTTGCTGAAGTGTTTCTTAGCTGCTGTAGCGTCGAACAAAGCATCAGGTACATCAGAACAACTGGAATAAACAAGACAGGTCACAATGATTTCCAAAATCAAACCAAACTTTCAAGTTTGAGTAAGACAGCAATTCAATGTTGTCGATTTGTGTACTCACGTCACCGAAGTCTTTGGATTCACGGGATTATCTTGACCCGGACTTTTCAATTTTTTCCGAGGACTCACAACGGGCTCCATTCTGAACCGTGTTTTGTTCGCAATCTATATTACGACGCACCAACACCAGTTCTTAATATCACGAGGTCACAGCATCAGTCACCCCATGAATCGACGAACTCCATAACTTGAATGTAGACTGTTCAGATATCTGCTCGTGTGGTTCTAGCTAATTATTAGATTTTTAGTACAAAATACAGTATTGACACATGGAATTATGAAAGCATGGGTATATTTTTGTGCAAACTACAACAAACCAAATCAATTGAATTGAATGCCTCTTCTGACAACAAACTGACAATTGCTGCTTGACAGTTGACAGTAAAGTTTTTTTTAATACATTGCTCTTAAGGCCGCTCCACACTTAGCCCGCGAATCGCGCGCAATGGCTGCGAAGGGGCGCGAACGCTAAGTGTAGAGCCGTTTCGCATATTCTTCGCGGTTTCGCGCTTTGTTCCCAACTTTGGTCGGTTTTTGGTCCCGCGTCAAAGGGAGCGCAAAGAGCGAACGCGACGCGAACGTGCATGACTCCACACTCGCAATCCGCGACACGGTCAGTATTGTTGGAGTCGTTCGAGTGTTCGGACCTGCACTGTCCATTGTAAAATTGGTGAAAAAAATGAGCGCAACATGGACAAACGAGCTGGAGTTACAGTTTTAAAATATTACCAAGCGGAACCCATTTTGTGGATTTTGCGTTTATTTTTAATATCTACATAGTTGTAGTACGCTAACGCGCATAAAGTTAGGGACGCAGCAACAGCTACTTCAACGTCCATTTCATTTAACGTTGCGAACACAACTGTGACAATACCGCGAACCGTTGCGAGTGTAGAGTCGTTGCTAAATTCGCGGCAAGTACGCTCCGCGAGATCGCGCCGTGATCCGCGGGCTAAGTGTGGAGCGGCCTTTACGGCTTCGGGATCAACTCAGTAAAGTAATCGCAGTTAAAGTGATGTGTACGTTATAACTGAATCGTTGTAATAGCATTTTTTCTGATTTGATTATAGTTTTTTGCTGTTAGACTGAATTCCTAGCAGTCTGAAGTTTTCTCATAATTAATCGTGAATATTTTTATTCTTGCGGAGCCTGGCACGGGATCGAAACGTTTGGAAAAGCTTGGAAGAGAGAGAAAAAAAGAACATATTCTTAAAATTAACGCTTCACTATAGTTCAGTCAATGTCACAACCCTAACTGGTCGTAACAACTCATGACCGAACATTGTAACTGAGCATGAGAGTTGATGAAATTTCAGGTACTTATTATAACATTAAATAAAGCCTATATTGATAAAGTTTATTTGTCAGATAGACCACTTTATGATTTTACTGACTGACTTTACTGAGTAAAATAAGAACCGAACTGAGTGCGATTAGGACAGCGTTGTGGCCCAGTGGTTAAACACTCTGACTCGGAACCCGATGGTCTCAAGATCAAATCTGGCCGGAACACACCTACTTTGTGTTCATTGTACAATATGTGGCTAACTCTCCGGTGATGAAAAACACCGAAATATAACCCAAGCAACCCGGATAACGGCCGTCGGCTCACCCCTTACTACGTCGGGTTCAAATTCCCTCGGCGAAATGTGGGCTTCCGAATGTTCCGTTTACCATGACGGCAAGAATCAGTGTGCCTCTGATTAACCCATTAGGGATTTGGTCGTGAGGGTATGTATGTATGTATGAAATTAGAACGAAATTGATGACAAATCGTGATAATACCACGATAACAATCTAACATATCGTAGGTGAATAAATTAGTCGCTAAAACTTAACAATTACTAGGACAGCAGTCCACACGCGCGACATTAAGTAAGCAAGATTTCTTAACGTTTCATCTTTCATCCATGGACATCGCCTTAGATCGCAATACGTATCAGCGTTTATTAACGTTACTGCTAATTATTCACTTTTTTAAAGTTACAGCATTGGTGATTAGGCCATCAGCCATTGACAAAAATATTATGTTGGTTCACCATCCACGATCTACGCCTGATAACAGGCGAGAGGATGGTCACGAAAACAAATTAATACATTAATCATTGGAATCTACCACCAATGAGTTTCTACTTTATTTTCCTATCAGGCAGCGCTAATAAGCTTTGTCAGCTGGACCTCACTGACTTATGATACAAGCCTTGGCTTAGGTACGTTACAACAAAACCTTTTGTCGTCACATCACAAAACTTAGTAAATGAGGCACCATGTTTGGTGGACGCTGCCCTATAAGTTGATTAACGAACGTCCGATCGCTTGGACCGAGAGCGACCGACCCTGCGAGACGGGTTCATTCTGTGCGTGTGCGTTTAGAGCCCCTTTGGGAAAATGAGTAACAGGATATTGAGAGTTCCTCATCCACCATTAAAAAGAAAGGGCGAGGATCCTCAGATTAGACGGGTACGGCCAATGCCCGATGGTTGTTGTCGGTTTCTTGTTTATCTGTTCATTCGCTCGAATACTCGTAACTTTGATAGCGCGTGCAGGATTGTAGGTAGTTTCTATGCACGGACGTAAAATTCCTATGTAGCAAGATAGATTTCGCTAAGCCCCTTTCTGTTACGTCTTAACAATCAAAGAAGACTGCCAGAAAGTCACATTTCTGGAAATGTGATATAAGCTGTATGTCTTAAATTGGTGTAAAAACTGATCATTTTTGTTCCGTTTTCAGCTTCGTTAATACAACGCCCATGAAGTCCAAGGCGTCATTATGTGGTGTGGAAATTGGCGATGAATTCAATTAACCTTTATTTTCCTGTGGTCTAGTTCTAATCTAAGTCCGTTACCATTTGGCATTCGTTACCAAAACTGGCAATGTGCAATCAGCGCTCGTGTCACGATGACGGCAACGGAGACGGTGATGTAACTGCGCTGTCATGCCAGTTCCGGTACCAGCCGGATGTGCGTGTCACTTTCTAACTCCGATCCCTTCAGCGTCTGCGGCGTCTGACTGGCTAGTATCACCTAGGCAATGTCTAAACTCCTTTTGAACCTAAATAACAAACAAGTACGTAACATACACTTTGGCACGCCTGCGCCGCGTCGGCTCGGTGCTGCGCTGCCCCGAAAGGCCCTTGACATCCCATAACTTTTTGGCTTAGACTGGATACTGAGTTACATTACACTTAGCATAATGGAGAATCTCAGCGAATGCACATTTTTGTCTTCTGTTCAGTATCTAAGTCTACCACGGGTTTTCGCTTTCACAAAGTCAATCGATTCTGCGTCTATCTATGTATACCTACACATAAATGACCTAAAATTAAAAAGGCAAGATTAGAGATTTCAGGTAACAGATATTGACCAACAGAAGGACCTTAGTTAGGAAATTATATTTTGAGATGGCTCATACCATAGATATTCGAAGAGTGGTAGGATCTAGGATGATGCGATGATGAAAAGATCTTAACTTTTGCACACTTGCAATCAAAAGTCCTGTCGACAAAGTATAAAGCAATGACACTTGATATTCATATCTCAGCTCATCCTGAACCCTAATATATTCACGTGGCTCCTAAATCGCTAGAATATCGAGGCCGCATGTAAATCCTAGTTGCTGGCTGGTGAATCACGCGATGACGTCACTGCCATAAATTCGGGTGTCGCATTCCGGTCGGTGCCGCGGTGGTTATATAAAAGAAAGTGGCGCGGCCGCGGGGCGACCTTGCTGGTGAAAGGCGTGTCGCAAGTAGCACAGGCGGAACTGGCTCTTCCCACGGCGCGATCCCAAGCCTCTCGCCTCTAGGGTTGCTCGTTACAGCAACAAGTGAATCCGGTTCAGAAAAAGACTTCATCTTCTAGATATAGGCTTTACCTTAGGATATCTTAAGACTGGCGCTCACCGTAGATGGATATTTCACTGTGTGGTATAAAAGCGAACGTAAATGTAAGTATGTCTTTGCAAGGTATTTTTTGAGTTTTCCGAAAAATTAACTAAAAAATAGACCAGTGCCTGAGTATCTGAATTTCAAACCGCCACAAAATTATTGTCGTTATTTTGAGACTGAAACAAAACTAACTGATCAATAATTGTGCATACATTACCCTTCCCCTCAGTCACTGAGAGTAAAATAACCTGAAGTTATCCTTTTATATGTACAGTCAACGCTACCGGCTACCTACTACGTAGAATGACATTTCTTTGTAATAGAGCAAGGAAGATTGTCCAGTAATGGGTAGCCTGCCATGCCGTTGACCGTACTCTACTTAGTTGATGCTATAATAAACTACAATGCAGTATTCATTTTTAAAACCTGTCAGCCCTAGAGACCCAGCATGATATGCCGTTACGCGTCCGCGGAACTTTCGGTAACCGGTCTAGCCAGAGTTGGCGAAAACTCCACCAGCCGCCGTGTGGCCGGCCGGGCTGGCCTGCTATACGTGCAAGAAAAATATACTCAGGAATGTCTGTAATAAAATAATGTAAACATATCTTCGAACTATGCACTTTACATTATTTCTGGCTAAACTTGCCTATTCACACCTTATTTTATTTAGCACTATCTTGTGCTTCCACACACAATTCTGCCAATGTCAAGTGTAGCGTAGAGGTGTATGACTGTCATCTGAGGCGTAGGTAGATTGGCTGGTAAAGGGTAGATCATATTTCGGGCTTACATTATATTAAGAAAATGCCTACTCCGCCCAGACCTAATTTATGGTAGAGTTAAAGCAAAGAGCTGAACATTATTTTTATGGTAAAGGGATGGGATAATAAATAAGGATACCAAGTTTTGACCACAAACAGAATGGACGGATCCTTCAATAGGACAAGTGACCGTTTTCTGTTCGCAACAGAGCAAGGGATGCGGTAGGTAATGTCATGACGTTGAAAACATGAATTTATTATTTTGATGACAAAAATGAATTTATTATTTTATGTATTAGATGTACGTACAACAGTCTTCACCGCATTTATTGAAGCAGAAAAGGTGACCAAATACTGCTGATCAGTTTCACAGTCAATAAGGTCAATACATCTAATTAGTCTTACTATTAATTACAATCTCTGACTTCTATACCTCCAAATGTGACAGTTAAGTTTCACGTGTCATGTTCAGACATTAATGAAATAATGAATGTTCATAATATTAATGGTAACTTGGGTGTATTGAGCTTATTGGCTATGAAACTGATGTACCTATTTGGTCACGTTGGGTGCTTCAATACTTCTGATGACGACTGTTCTAAACAGAAGGGCCTCCAACATTGCTACAACTTCACCAGTAAATATTCTGCAGGAGTTTGACTGGACTTGTACCTTGGAAGTCTACACCGCCCTGCCAACAAGACATCAGATATTTTGTAACAATGTAATCTTGATAATTCATTGACAGGTCAGCCTACGCCTCTACTGACAATGGCAGCTGCAATGATTCATATTATTTTGGATGGTCACGACCATGAACAGACGTTTTATCCTTGGACATCCTTGGACATTATTCCACACAGCGCCATCTAGTCCCAAGTGGGCTAATTATAGTCTGTTATTATGGATACTAGACAACGAATACTAGACCAATTAAAGCAAATGTTTCAAATTCAGGATTTTAATCTCTGATTCACACATAAGAAGCGCTTTATAAATTCCAGTCCTAAAGCGCTACCATGGGTTTTCTTTACTGACTCTAGAGCAGATAAATTCGCAAAATGTTTTTACTTAACAGGTTATTCAGGGAACAGACTTGGAATAGCGACGCGCAAAATATTTATTGCCTTTAATTCTTGATGCATTACCGCTGCCTCCACTTCCACATCTTGCTAATCCAACCCTGCTTCGCTACTACGTCCTACAGAACCTGAATGACTAAAAACGACTTAAACCATGATTTGTAATAAGAGCATGTTCTGTCTAATCCATACTGCTTGTGCGACGCTACGTCTAGCTGTGCATTTTGATAGATGGCTTTATAATAAAAATGTATACGCAACAGTTAAATTGAAACGTGTGAGAGAGACAGAATGATGGCCTAGAATTTAGACAATTTCCGATTGCGAGTGGAGCTCAGCCTAGCAACAGGCGTCCGCCCTACTTTCGCGAGCGAGGAATGGTTCAAACTTCAGCTCACTTAACATACAATAAGCTTTGGCATCAGCGGGTAATAAGAACGTCTTGTTTTAATGCAATTAGTGAATGTATTTTTTGTACTTAACTGCAGCTACTTTTAAAAGTATTAGATAGTTTAAGGATTTTCCTGGGTAACTAAATGAAATAAGAAGCTTGGTAAGCTTAAACACGGATAACCTTTGATTTAGGTTTTTTTCAATAACGTTTGGATTTTATAAATAACCAATTACTAGAATAACTGGGTTTTAGATTACTTATATTGATTTCGTTAAACAAAGTGGCTCTACTTTTTTGAGATATAACCGTTTTCACATGAGTGAAATGATAAGAGATTATATAAACTGCATTGAAAAATCCCTTCATCATCCGCCGAAAATATCTAAGAGAGTGGTTCACCTGCCCGACAATAGTCGGCGCGTGCGGCGGCCGCGAACCCGGATGCGCCTGACGTAACGCAGCCTTCGCCCCCCTTCCCCCTCCCTCTCCACGCCCCCCACAGCCTGCCTGCGTCCGCGCGTCTGGCCGGCCGTCTGAGCGCGGCCGCTGTCACAGTATAAACCATACAGTAGGCTATCTAAGGCCGCCCGCCGGGTTATTAGCCTAGCGTGCACACAGACACGCGGCACAGCCCATCCGTACTGCCACCTCCCTATGCCTCCCTATTTTATGCTAGCGTGTGCGTGATATCGCGACACGGCGCGCGACGCTCACGCACACATTCAAACCGAGAGTGGCACGTTTGTATTTAGATGTTCTACTGTATGGTTTATACTGTGCCGCTGTCTTCGCCTAATTAATCCCATATACGGTTAACTCTGCCTTTGGAACTGAATAGAAGAGCCAAGATTCAGATGAAATTAATGAGATTGAATCGTGGGCTGAGAAATTATGGTGATGCTTCTGACTTTAATCGATGAGAAATTTTATTGTAGCTAGCTGAAGGAATTGAGGTAAAGCTTTGTGAGAACTTAGGAATATAAAAAAAAACAGCCGGACTTGTATGAAATAGACGTCTCAATATAAGACCTGCTATAATAAAACTAACTTTAACTATTGACTATAGCAGGCTGAGCAACACTAATAATATAATAATGAGTGCTCGTAAAACTTTGAACCAATTTTGTTTTTAAACTGCTATTGTAAATCGTTGATAAATTTTGTCAACATGGAGTGATAAATTATCTAGGTTTCCCAACCTCTGAAGGGGCTAGAACATATTCATATACACTACTTAAGTAAGTAAATATAATTACTCAATATTACTCAGGATGGTAGAGTGGGGCACATTACCCCACTACCCCACTCTACCATTTAGAGAAGTTTTTTTTGTTGGTAGAATGCGCTGCTAGATTTGGGCCTAAATGCTGAAAACTATCTCTTTTTTTTCAATTCATTATTTCAGGGGGTAACTACGCGTGTTTTAAATACTGTGCAAGTACTGTTCGTCGTCACGCATGCTGTTCGGTAGAACGGTTTTTTTTATTCTATTGACTTATTTAACTTTTCACTGAATGTGTCACATGTTACTTCATTGAAACCATGTCAGTAAATAGGTGGCTCCAATAGTAATTTCAATGAAATGTTGTGTCATCTTTGATCTGCAGATGTCCCTTTGAAGTTGTATGTAGGTACTTAAGTACATAATATGCCTCTTACAAAAAAATAATGCGTCCCAATGTGATTGAATTCTCACCTATCCTAAAAATAATTCTCAGTAGTTACGGGTATTATCACTTAGTCAGTCTACTGCTTAGAAATTCGCATTATAAGTTTGTATGATACCACTTTAAATAATTATTGCCGAGGTCTGGCTAGAATGATTTCGACAAAAGAAAGCTGAACCCCACATGTGCTTAAATCACAGCGGTGATATTATTCAGCTCCTTAATTAGCGGCTATGATATACCTAATTATTATTTGAATTAAGTCTGGCGTCACGGTCTCCGCCTGGCCGTTGACGTCAAGAATTCGGTGCTCTTTCATAGGCCATCTTCACACTGGAGCTAGAACCGATGGAAAGTATTGGATGATGGTAGAATAAAGACCTATTGAAAGTAAGAAAAAGAAATAAACCACATAGCATCAAAGCTTTGTAATAAAGCACAATTCAGCTTCTTTCGTTCGATTTCCATGAAAAAAGGCATCATAATTGTATAACAGTTACAGAAAAACAACCTTTTGACGCTGGTGGTAGAGTCACATTATGAATTTACAGTGCTATTTATTAGCAAATTTGAATAAAGGAATATTGAATTGAACTGCATGAAATACAAGTGAATAGGTCTAAGTTCTAAGGCTATCCTGCTCTAGTTTCCGCACATACCTACTTCAGTAAGACCACTTGACAGTGACTAGAAGTAAGCACACGTCGGGTAGAGTCAAGGTCGCACTCTGTTCCGCCTTGAAAAAAAACCGCTTTCATTTGAAACAATCAAAAGAGCTAGAAGTCATTAGCAAGAGGCCTAACTTCACTCGTTTGCAAAGTCATTATTACGACAGTAATCATTATTACTTCTTCCGACGAAGTAGTAGCACTTCAAGATTAAGATTTAGAGAGCCCTTTTTCAAAATAATCATTTTGAAGTTTTTCATAATTTAACCGATGAACACATGACTCGGTTTAAGCACTTAGGTATAACAATTCTTATACCGGGTAGCGCCTCAGTTTGTGCAGCCCCTTATGATCCATCCATTTTATTATTACGAGTGCAGGAAATATAAAAGAACTGTGAAATACCTCGCGCACTTGTGATAAACTTTCTCTGAACCGTTAAAATGTACTTTTTAAAAGTAATTTTAGGCTAACAAAAAGTACCTCTATACTTAACAATCCTAACCGTTATGACTTTTAATTAAGTTATTTATTACAATAATATGTTTTAAAGTTTGCATGACTGATTTATTCGAAAACGTTTAAAATTGGAATTATTTATTACTTATTTTAACTATTTAAGAACCAAAAATAAATTGTAACTATCTACTCGTTTAATTTCATTTCGCAAAGTGTTACGGAAAAATGTTCTTTTATATTTTTTCTTTAATATGTACGTTGCTTTGTAAGGTTTCCTGGTAACTTAATAATTAATAATAATATAATTTTATTCCAAAAAAAATATTTCCTTTAGTTTGTCTTTATGTGTTCTGCATCGAACTTTATCTTTTCTTAATTCTTTTTTAAGTAAGAAACAAACAGGCCACAGTCCGTGACCGTCAGCGTTTATTTCAAAAAGATTGAACACAACTAGGCAAATTAGACGTTGCTCTACCAAGAGGATAAAGTGCTCTTAAATTGTAATTGATGACAAATTGTAATTCAGTTAGTAGAATAAATAATTTATTTTGGTCATTCATTAAATTAAGTTTTAAAACTTCACCGATCCAAGGCTGAGCCTTCAAAATGACTGCTGCGTTGCGCTGACCACATAACAAGTCAAACAACAAAACCTTGTTTATAATTCGCAGGGAAACATTCAAATCGTCTTTTTCCTTTTGATTTTGACCCTTATTTTTATCAGGGTAAGGTTAGCGAAGTGTGACGCTATTGCGCATCGCGAGGTGATTCATCTGACGAGTGCTCCCGCGCCGAGGTGACTGTGAGGTGACTCAAACTCCGGGAATTGCATCACTATCTGTTTGCGACACACAAATCATCGAGCCCCTTTGTTTGGCCATTTCTTTGTGAGATACGGTTTCAAACTTATGTTTATTCATTATATTACAATAGTAAACAAGCAGACCGCCAAATGGTAACTTATAACAGCCTACGGACACTTTTTTAACTAGTAAATTAGTCTTGAAGAGTTTCATACTACTTACTTATGAGTAGTTCATCGGGAAAACCTGGGCAAGGAGAGTTCACGCTTTATCACGACTTTATCTTAAACGGGGTTAGCAGAAACACACTGATACTTACTTAGTTGTGGTTATGGTGAATAGAACATCCAGAAAAGTCCATATTCATCGAGTTAATTTAAATCCAATCTGGGATGGCATCTTCAGGCTTACTTCAATCATCAATACGCTTCACTTTAAAATTGTATTTTCTCTCATTTCCTCCGTAAATAATAAAAAAAACTATTTGGCTTAGCTTTTTCTCTCAAACGATCAGTCGCAAAGAAATTGAATTTCAAAGATAACTCACCACGAGGGAAGTTATTTTGGCGCCAACCAGAATACCATACTCGTAGCTGGTAAGGCGCAGCCTATCGCCATTTTATGCAGGACCACACCGATTCCGAGTCAGAGTGCCTACCCACTGGGCCACGACGCTCTCGAGTTCTAAGAGAGTTCACTCCTTAATGTTGGATTCTTGGGCCCTCCCACATTCAATTTTTTTGTATACATTCACTGTCAGTCGAAGGTGCGACTTTCAGCTCTACCGGGCAATGGGGTGAGCGAGAGGCTCGCCCCCTTATATTCAGGTAACGTGCTTGAGGGTCGAGCCTGCGCTTAGGTTGTTTGTTACTGGGAAAAACATTCAACTTAAACATTAACTGTACAAGCTAGCTGCACGTCTATGTCTGAATATAAGGGAACTATCCACCGTAAATAACGCGTATATATATACATATAATATTTGTGCAATAAGGTGTATCTATATATTTAGGTTTCTACCTGTATCCCAAGTTCTTATTTATTCTTACCAAATGTATGCATTCTCAAAGTGAATTACCATGTTCTTTTCGTTAATTAAGCAGACTACAACAATAAGCTATCTAATTGGCTATAATTTATTTTCAACATTTTGCATAATATCTCATGGATTCAAGATAATCTCTGTAGATAAGGCGCAATATTCTTTTACGTTTCGCTTCAACAATTTTATTACTAGCCGACTTATCGTTGGTGCTGCTTTTTCAATTTGGAATTAGTTATTAAATGGTTATCGGCTGGCGTTTACCAATTAGTTTAAGAACGGCAAACAGATTATATGAAAAAACTTCAGACAGTATCGCCGGCAGAATAAAGCTCTTATCATGCAGGCCTAGTGAGGGTAACATTTTTGAGCTTTTGTAAATATAATTTGCATAGACAAAAATCTACTAAGTAGTTTATTTTGAGAGTGTAGTAAAATGTGATTGTGAGCATGTATGTTTCACAGCTTATGAAGTATGTAGGAACTACGATTCAGTATGTTTGCAACAACGAAAGTAAACCCGCTGAAAAGCCTTATTGGATCCGAACGCTAGTTAGACTCATCTATTATTTTGTTTCATTGGACTTCAGCCTTTCGAAGTTTTACGGTCCTTCGTTAATGTTCCTCTGGAGTAGTGAGTAGCCTAGGCTATCTGCCTAGCGATTCTGAGAACTCTACTTGATCTTGAATTCGAATTCACCTGTCACTAACTAATGACGCCATTTTCCTATTTTGAGATAGACCAGCAATATCCACTATTTTGAGATAGACCAGCAATATCCACTATTTTGAGATAGACCAGCAAAGTAGTTCTTCATTACTGTGCTTGTCAACCCCATATCTGGACCTCACGACTGCTTCCCATCAGGTGGAGTGAGGTCATCTTGAAGACCAATACAAAAAAAAAGTTTTATGCTTTTCATGAAAAAAAACTAAGCCGTTATTTGAGATTTACAGAATCACTTTACAGATGTGACAACAAAGTTAATTTTGTGAGAGGTGAATTCGAGTTCGGAGTCGAAAAGTGCATTGACAATGACACACCAGTATCATTGCTGAAACTCCATGGGCGTAAGGCTGCCAGTTCATAAAACGCGCGACGGCATTCCTCAAGGCCGGCCGTTCATTTCTATCGACATAATTATGCTTTCTCGCCTCTACATCAAACCATAGATAAAATCAAGTGAATGCTTAAATCAATCAGATATATTGAAGTCCTTTAAAAAAATAAGTTTTTTACGGTATTCCTGTAATAGGATAAAACAATTATAAAGGTTGCAGGTGAAAAAACGTTTGAACACCTTTAAAGTTGAATGCCTGTTTGGAAATTATTTTACCTATTTTGTGCAATAAAACATTTCATATCTCAATAGATGAAGTACCTACCGATAAATATTTTCCATTTAGAAGTGTTCATTTACATATAAAATACTTGACCTTTTTTAGCCAATGGCATAATCTCTTTATCTAATAGCAGCCACATTCCACATGAACCGCTAGTCCATTGGTATCTGATACATACCAATCAATCAAACTAGTATTTATTTATTTATTAGTTCGTACACAACAAGTCGATTAAAATAAACAGACAATAGGGAGATTAAAAGTACAGGTGAGCTTATCTCCAAAAAGAGATTTCTTCCAGCAGACCACGTTGACATGAAAAGATTTAATTAACGTAAACAATGAGTTATTACAACGAAGTTCATCTACTGTGTCGGAACTATACATTAGCGTTCCTACGCTTATTGACAGTTTCCAAAATAGCTTGCAGGTAGATACTCACCTGCTCAGGTGAGTATCTCCAGATATTAATGGAGTTCAGAATGTATGTTATATTATTTTGGTTTCTTGTAGTTGTACAACAGTAATGTATGTTATATTATTTTGGTGTCTTGTAGTTGTACTGTTGTATAACATACATTCTGAACTCCATTAATATCTGGACACGACACGTGACACAACTACCTACCTGTCAAGTGTGTATGAGTTAGTGTCCAATGATATTCTGTTCAGAAGTAATGAATGTTCAGATATTAACGGTAACTTGGGTGTATTGAACTTATTGGCTGTGAAACTGATTAGAAGTATTGATCATCTGTCCGCTTCAATGTATCTGATGGTCTGTACCTACGGTATAACCTATACCGGAGTTAGGTAGACAAGAAAGAGTAAAAATGATCCAAAAATCCTCATATTTTATCACCTTAAATTGATGACATCATAATTTCACCACTTTCTCTTGTCACTAAGGACTTTTGTTTCTGTAATCGTGACAAGTGATTTGCTTAGAATGTTATCAGAAATAATACTTTCGATTTATCAGATTATTTTATCAAATGATAGCTTAGGATTTAGTAACCATATCAACATTTTTATATAAAAATTAGTTCATTCCTGAAAGTTAAATATTACTTTTATTTACTTATTCATTTAGGTCTGCTGGAAGAAATTCCTTTTCGAAAAAAAAACTTACTAGTGCTATTTTTGTCATATTTGTTTTCAATTTGAACTGTCGTTTCTGTACGAACGAATGAATCAATGCATTTGGAGGCCTAGCACGAACCACTAACATTTGGTAATGGAAAAGTAAACGATACTTTTTTCCTTGAAAGAGAGTATACTTAGTTTACTTTTTCATTACCAAAACGTTAGCGGTTCGTGTTAGGCCTACTGAACCATATGGAGGTGATGACTTTAGGGATTTAAATTAAGTCCCGAGGGACTTGAATCACTTGTCTAGGCAGCCCTGTAGAAGACAGCCAGTGCAATGTCAGAGTAAACGGTACCGGCCTCTACGCGGTTTAAGGGCGAGTCCTGAATGCGGTCTGACTAGTTTCTCCCTTGCGAGGAATGTCACCTACATGCTACATACACATCACGGGAATTTAATTTGTTATGTGCGAACGAGTTGCCCCTTTATGTCTTTACGACCACATTCCCTGGACGCTTTGCGGTTTTTAAATTACTCCCCCTTAACTTTACAAAGTGAGGATTTTATTTCACTTCCGTTGAAGAGATATCTTCTAACTAAGAACTTATATCTAACTAGCTATAATTACCAATAACTTTTCGTTGGTAAAAGAATAGAAGAAAGAAATAGAAGAAAAGAAGAAAAGATGGCTAGGTAATTGGTGTTTTTCCTTCAAATAATTTGGCATGTAAATATTCTTGATGAAATACAAATAAATATATGGTAATTAAGAGTACCTGGTACTAATAGTTACATCTATATATTAAGAATGCTACTAATGCAACAAAGAAGTTTCAAACTTTTCTGATTCTTACTGAAAAATTGAACACAAGGACCAAATACTGAATACTGCTACAAATGCCCAAATGTGGCGTGTTATGAAATTGAGTTGAATGATGCTGGCATGTTCGCGCAGAAGACATAATGTGCGCGCGGCGTGACGAATCCAAGATGGCGGATTGGCGCGGTTTGGCGGTCGTTCACCCGCACCCGGTCGAAGGCCCGGATCCGCAAGTGGCGCGCAACATTTAGACAGACACAGAAACGGACATAAAATTCTCTTTACGTACAGATTCCTAAAAACATCTGCATCCAGAGATTCTAAAAATACAAATAAGTGGAAATTAATTCATTTTAGACTAAAATAGATCATTCATTATCTTTGTCCCACATTGATTGGCTAGAATTCCTAGTCTCTAAGTTAAACACAAGATTCATCATACTTACGGAGAGAAAACTATCATCTCAGCTTCGTACTAATTTATTCCCATCTTTATTTAATTAATGAACTTTAGTCTTGTTTATTCGAACTCTAGATAAACATACACTGGTCCAAGTTTTGTCGAACCCGCGAAACCTATCGGTAAAAAAATAAAATCTAAAAAAATACACCAAAAACCAGTGATTAGGTGCCGCCTCCGCCATCCTCCCATGCTGATGATGTTTTTGTTTTTCTATCAATCAGATGAGAATAACCGATTTCTTGGAAGGAATGCGGCTGGGGGCAGGGTTTGTCGGTCCGAAGCCGTGAGGGTCTGATGACGTCAGCCGCTCTGTTCTGACTCACCCGTATTCGAAAGTCGCTCCGCTCGGTACAATGCCGAGCGGAGTTTTAGAACCAACGGTACCATTCTTAGCTTCTGTATCTGGCTCAGCCTTCTCTCTGCAGCTGATTCTCATATCACCTTAGAAGCAAAAAGAGGATATTTATACTCATTGCAAACAATTGAACACTATAGGAAACCGATGGCATGCTCAACTGCTTGTTTTTTAGACCCAGAGATATTCTACAATAAACTTTTACAGAGTACTACCCAGTAGATCGACCCACTATTGTATTCAGAGAGTATGTTCAGACAAAACATACAGGGTGGCCCAAACGGTGAGGATAAAAAATTTTTTTTGGGTTCCTGACATATAGGGGTACCCGAAAATACCCCATGTATGTTTGCCGATTTTTTGTAGTTTTCGAGTTATGATTTTTTTAAAGTAAATTTGAGAATAATCGGTCTGACCTCCTAAAAAAATTTTTTTTTCGGAAAGTATGCATTTTTTATTAATTTATTTTTTTGTAACATAGACCTCATTAGTTGTACTTTTACTCATAAAATTACCAGCTTCATGCCATTAATTAAAGGTACAAATTTATTGACCAAAATAAAAAAAACTGGGGTAAATGCGAGTCACAGAAAAATTTTCAAACTTAAATTAAAAATTAAAAAAAAAGTTCCATGACTTTTAAGTTATTTCAAAAACTGCTCGAAACCCTTAGCTTCAATTATAACTAAAAAAACTTGGTGCATAATAGGCCTTTTTTAGCCGAAACTTGCCTTCAAGTAAACAAAGGTGGAATTTTTTAAGTTAATAATTTGTTGTAAAAACACCTTTTGTTAATTGCAAGGGTTAATGTGGGTTGGACATAACATGGTCAATAAACATAAAGTGAATTAATTTAGGATTTTTTATTATTCTAGTATCAGCCCAGTGTCATTTCAACAGCACAAGTCAGCCTTCGTCCCATTAATAGTAGATAGTTATGGATACAAGTGCGGAATGTATGTCGTTTTGCACGCACGAGTCCCGAAGTCAGCCCGAGCTGTAAGGCGAGGATGAAAAGTTGTGACGAGTGAAAATGACATACCCGTTCTGTATCGGACAACGATTTTTAATACATTTGCTACTGTCCAACTGTCCTATCCTATCCTAGCTTTTTCATGCCCGCTTTCTTCAAGATTAAATTTAGTAAATCATACGTAGGTTTCCATGTTTTATCATGATTTTTAACGCAAATGTATTAAAAATCGTTGTCCGATACAGAACGGGTATGTCATTTTCACTCGTCCCAACTTTTCATCCTCGCCTTACAGCTCGGGCTGACTTCGGGACTCGTGCGTGCAAAACGACATACATTCCGCACTTGTATCCATAACTATCTACTATTCATGGGACAAAGACTGACTTGTGCTGTTGAAATGCCACCGGGCTGATACTAGAATAATTAGGAATCCTAAATTAATTCACTTTATGTTTATTGACCATGTTATGTCCAACCCACATTAACCCTAGCAATTAACAAAAGGTGTTTTTACAACAAATTATTAACTTAGAAAATTCCACCTTTGTTTACTTGAAGGCAAGTTTCGGGTAAAAAAGGCCTATTAAGCACCAAGTTTTTTTTATTATAATTGAAGCTAAGGGTTTTGAGCAGTTTTTGAAATTACTTAAAAGTCATGGAACTTTTTTTTTAATTTTTAATTTAAGTTTGAAAATTTTTCTGTGACTCGCATTCACCCCAGTTTTTTTTATTTTGGTCAGTAAATTTGTATCTTTAATGAATAGCATGAAGCTGGTAATTTTATGGGTAAAAGTACAACTAATGAGGTCTATGTTACAAAAAAATAAATTAATAAAAAATGCATACTTTCCGAAAAAAAAATTTTTTTAGGAGGTCAGATCGATTATTCTCAAATTTACTTTAAAAAAATCATAACTCGAAAACTACAAAAAATCGGCGAACATACATGGGGTATTTTCGGGTACCCCTATATGTCAGGAACCCAAAAAAAATTTTTTATCCTCACCGTTTGGGCCACCCTGTATAATATTTTATCAATACTGAAAAGAAAAAAGAGGTTATTTTAATTTTCGCTTTGATGGATCTAAGAATACATTTTTGAACAAATCATAAGAAAAAAATTACTCGAAAAACTGGAGGGCGATTCACAACCGAGTTATCGAACGATTCGATAATTTTCCAAAAAAAAATTATCCATTTTTTGATGTGGGAGGTGTCCGTATTATTCGCCTAATAAATACTAGATGCCATTGGCTTTAACATATACAAAATTCAAGCTATTACGCGGAACAAGCGATTTGCTAGAATTTAATGAAAGTTATCGAATCGTTCGATAACTCGGTTGTGAATCGCTACCCTGGTTATTTACAAAAACCTTTACCTAAACCTTTACTTTACGTAAAGTAAAAAATACCTTTGCCGTACCTGCTTACTGCTTTTATTTTAGAAGAATTTATGTTTTTATTTTTATTGTTTTGAATTGATGACGTTTCATAAAGGTATTTATTTTATAAAAAAATAGTCCTATTTTAAGGGAAACCCATACAAAAGACTTCAACGGGGTCAAAAACCTAAGACCACCATAACTTTTACTAACCTTAACCATTTTCACTAGAAATTATTATTCACTAAGAAAATTAACAGTATTGGCAATTCCCGAACCCGAATGTACTAGCAAAATACACTTTTTTTGGACTAAGCCAGATTTTCATAAATATAATTGAACTGAAATGTACTCATAAAACATGAATGGCACAATTAATTAAGTTATTTTTGTTAAACTTTCTGAGCTCCCAAAGATCCCAATTAGTTACATCATCATCCTCATAGATCATCTCTAATTTTCTCAGTTGGTATTTATTCATTTTTTCCAGGGGCTTTTTCGTTCCTTCTTCTGTCACATTTTCTCATCTGTCTTTTATTTGGAATTCCTTATTTTCTTTTTTCTTGACATTTGGAAGAACATTCTGACAAAAACAAACTTCAGCAACGAATTAATCAACTGATTTTTCACCAAGAATTTTACAAGTTACTCAAAAGTATGGTGATTTATCAGTGCCAAACCAACTAATAGGTATGTAGTAAAAAAAAATTGATGCAATAGTACATTGTTACGCGAGGGGTGAAAGTAACTTATTTAGTCCCGAGACGGGGTTTGGCGCCCGGAACGAAGTGAGGGCGCCAATAGTTCGAGGGACTAAATAAGTCTTTCACCCGAGGTAAACACTGTGCTTTTCATTACAAATACGAGGAAAGTACAAATAAAAACATGAATTAGCTAAAGAAAAAATTAGGAAAATAAATGAAGATCGAATTGCCGCTTTCCCGCCTATTTTTTTTTTTTTTTTTCTGTGGCCGGCCCGCTATTCAGCCATTATTTTGTATTTTCATCATTGGAAAAATGGTAAATATTTTGCTCAAAGCTAAGTTATTTTAAATAAATTGTTGAAACTATATTATAATAAAGTTATTTAAAACATATATACTCTCTGATCAATACTTAACTTTAAGATATTTCAATTTTACATCGTGGCTGTATGGAAAGTTGCAACATGGTTCAATAGATATGTGAAAAATAACTAGTTTTTAAAAAAAAAAAATTGACAGCTGTCAGTTGAAAGTGATTCTCCCTAGGGATGAAAAGTGTTACTTTCAGCCCGCTTCTCAGGTCAGTAATGACCTACTTTCAGAGTATGAGTAATGAAATAGTACATTGTTATCCTAGGGGTGAAAGTAACTTATTTAGTCCCGAGACGGGGTTTGGCGCCCGGAACGAAGTGAGGGCGCCAATAGTTCGAGGGACTAAATAAGTCTTTAACCCGAGGTAAACACTGTGCTTTTCATTACAAATACGAGGAAAGTAAAAATAAAAACATGAATTAATTCATGAAGATCGAATTGCCGCTTTCCCGCCTATTCTGTTTGTTTTTTTTTCTGTGGCCGGCCCGCTATTCAGCCATTATTTTTTATTTTCATCATTGTAAAACTGGTAAATATTTTGCTCAAAGATACGTTATTTCAAAGAAATTGTTGAAACTAACTTAATTAAGTCATTTAAAAAATATATATTCTCTAATCAATACTTAACTTTAAGTTATTTCAATTTTATTTTACATCGTGGCTGTATAGAAAGTTGGAACATGGTTCAATAGATTTGTGAAAAAGAACTAGTTTTTTTTAATAATTTGACAGCTGTCAGTTGAAAGTGATTCTCCCTAGGGATGAAAAGTATTACTTTCAGCCCGCTTCTCAGGTCAGTAATGACCTGAGAAGTTTAGTTTAGTCCCTCGAACTATTGGCGCCCTCACTTCGTTCCGGGCGCCAAACCCCGTCTCGGGACTAAATAAGTTACTTTCACCCCTAGGATAACAATGTACTATTTCATTACTCATACTCTGAAAGTAGGTCATTACTGACCTGAGAAGCGGGCTGAAAGTAACACTTTTCATCCCTAGGGAGAATCACTTTCAACTGACAGCTGCCAAATTATTAAAAATAAAACTTAGTTTTTTTCTATTGAACCATGTTCCAACTTTCTATACAGCCATGATGTAAAATTGAAATAACTTAAAGTTAAGTATTGATTAGAGAATATATATTCTCTAAATAACTATATTATAATTCAGTTTCAACAATTTCTTAAAATAACTTAGCTTTGAGCAAAATATTTACCATTTTTCCAATGATGAAAATAAAAAATAATGGCTGAATAGTGGGCCAACTATTCAGCCAGCCAGATGTCGCCACAGAAAAAAAAAACAAACAAAATAGGCGGGATAGCGCCAAATCGATCTTCATCTTTTTCTTTAGCTAATTCATGTTTTTGTTTTTACTTTCCTTGTATTCGTAATGAAAAGCACAGTGTTTACCTCGGGTGAAAGACTTATTTAGTCCCTCGAACTAACCCCGTCTCGGGACTAAATAAGTTACTTTCACCCCTAGGATAACAATGTACTATTTCAAAAGCTTTTTTTTGGCTCTGCCAAAGGAGGATGAAATACGTTCGACACATAATTTTATTTATTTATTCCAAAAACAATATACATTGTGTAGGAAAAAATTAAGTGTTTTCAGCCTAATATATGATTGTATATTCTTACTTGTGCCTCTTCAAGCTTAATTATAAGGTTAATTAAGGTTATTACTTCTCATGCCAGTGTAAGCATTGCTAACTGCATTGTGGCTGTAGAATTTTTTCGGTACATTTAAAATAATTTCAGTATATAATTTTCTGAAGTTTGTTTATTGTTATTTTGTAAAGCTGCACAACAGCTCAAGGTCACAGCATAAAATATGACACATTCTTGCCAAAAGACGGACGCATTGGTAGCGACGTGACATCCTATCTAATCAACCACTTCAACCAGCCACTTCCATGTAAAACTGTACACTACACTTTCCGCAACAGACAATATACATTCCACTTTCTACTAGACCACTATATTAGTAGCAGCGAACTAATGCCGCAATGTAAAACCCCTAGTAGGTTAATAAAGTTATATTTTATATTTGGAACACGGATGTTCTATAGCTAGTTGAGTCACTGAATAATTTTACTATTTGACATTCAAATCAGTGACATAATATTCAAATCAAAAGGTTATTCATAATATACCGACTGAAGGAGTTATTTTTGTTTTTTATTTACTGTAAACAGTATATAACATCAGGTGTAAATTCTATAATATTGGTAGGTTGATCACATTTGTCGCTGATTATAAGCAATTAGAATACTATAACGCGAAACCAAACGCATAAATACCAAATTACAGCATTAATACCTAAACCAAAAATATTTTTGGTAAATTATCTTATGCCTAAAGGCATAAGATAATTATCATACTTAACTAAACATTTTTATATGAAATAATAAACTACTTCTGAATATGTTTTGCACAGGTCTGTATTGATTAATAATTTTAAACTGCTAGCAACCATATAATGTATCACTCTCGTGATGAGACACTCATTTACTTACTAATAACAAATGGCAACTCCTTTGTTTCATGATATTCTCAGTTCTCAACATCGCTAAATTCAAGATAAGGAAACCAGAATAACATTCAGTATTGTTGAGAAAAAGTTATAGTTGTTTTGGATATTGGACCTATGGTCCTTGTTCGGGTCATACAAGTGTGCAAATAATTCATACGAAGTGCGTATTTGCTATTGATTTAAACCTTGGTCGAGCAGAGTGACAGTGTTTTCTTGATCCTAGTCGGGTGCGCGGGCGCCGTGAGTCAGCGGGGCGGTGCCAAGGGCGCTACGCCCTGTCCCGCCCCCCGCCCCGCCCAGAACGATTTTGCCGCGCTTTTTTTCCTCTGCATCCACTCCTAATATGTTGCCAAACAGTGTGTGTGTATCAATAAGTTTAAGGTTATAAACGAGCGATCAAAAAATCGTGATACCTCTATTTGTCTGGCTTTTTTCTTCGTAGCAAAACTAGTTTTGTCTACATTTAGGGAGCTCTTCAAGCCACTGAAGATGTTCTCTGTTTACTGACGTAGAAGTGTTAAAGCCTTTTGGTGAGTGCTTTATTGACTATTTAATCATTGCTTATCACATTTTGTAGATTTTTGCGATAGTTCGCTTTCACAGTTACCATTTCGCCACTGTATTGTTTTCGTTGATTGCTCGTAAGATAGCAGACCGTTCATAGGCATTTCACACAAGATAATATTGGATTTATCTAAAGTCTGCTAGTAGTTAGTGCCTATTACTTATAGGGATATTGTTTTTTATCAGTAGCTTTGTCATACCCAGCTAAAGTCCATCCAACCATCCATTTGTAGCTTTGAAATTGACAATATACATATTACTCGTAGGTAAAATCCATTTTTGTTTTTTTTAGGAAAATCATTTTGTCAATTTTATTTCATATAATATAGGTACCTTGAGCCATTGAACCTCAAAATTATTATCACCTACTTGATACCTCCTCGGTAAACCTTACCTAACTTACTACATTTGGTTCTAGTATTTTTAAAGTGTATTTGTACGGGGCAGTTAAATCTTAATTCGGTTTGGATGGGAGGCAGCTAACGTTTAAGGCAACTCCGCTACTTATATTCAAATTAATCAGTTATCAAAGTAAGATGATGCATTTTACCTTATTAAAAATAAAATTAGAAACTTACCAAGTTATAGGTAGTTAAAATTAATTTAGTGACTACTTGCTCCTGTAGACGCTAATTGTATGCTAATTGTAACTTTTGGTTTTTATTTTTTGACGTTTAAAATAACTAATAGCAATCCCTTTTTTTCCACACCTTAGTACAGTCAACATCATTTAACCCCAAACTCCGTTACACGAATCTGAGCCAAAAACTGTCCTGTCACTAAGTAAAAAGTTTTTATATTTTTTTTTAATGTTCATAACATCCACCCCCTCAGAGCTAGTTTGTCATCGACATTTTCACAGCAAACATTTTATAGTACGATTAATAATTGTAGTCAGCAAAATGACAACTTCAACAGTGACTGATACAAAAAAGGATGACCCGCTACAATAGTGACGTTCGGCAATCACTAGACTTAGACATTTAGTCATGCTTTATTTTATTAGGTATCAAAGCCTTTTTTAAATTGTAAATAATTAATAGGTACACAAAGAATCAAATAATACGATTTAAGAAATATGGACCCTACCTCCAAATTAAAACTTCTCACTAAAAAATTATAACCATAGCTGGGAAAAAAATGTTCAAAGAGGTTCAGGGGAACACTTGAAAGTCAGGAAAATACAAGTAATTATATACGTTTTTATTCGTTACGGTTGCTATTGATTCCGACTCCAATTCTGAATCGGTATATTCAGAATCGGAATCAGTTACATTTGTAACGAAGGAATCCACATATTGGTCTATAATGTGGTCGAGTTGACACATTTTGTCTTCGACTTTTATGGCATGGTGTATGCACTGTCTCCAATTATCAGGCGCCACCTCTTTCAGGCCTTCTTCAAATATTTTTTTTATCTCTTTTATTTTAAAAGTTTTATTGTTCCTGGCAACGTACCCCTTTGCTTGAGCCCAAACTAACTCTATTGGGTTGAGCTCACAGTGATAAGGTGGCAGACGCAGGATAGTGACACCGTATTCAGCGGCCAACTCTTCCACAGCATAGCGTTCGTAATTTGATTTTTGTAATTTTACTATTTCGATTAATTGAGCCTTTATCATTGTAGGTTGATATTTAATTTGTTTTTCATCTAACCACTGAACAATATCAAACTTCCGCCAGTTTGAAGTCGGGAGACGCTAGATTTTTCTTGAATGGTACGGTGCGTTTTCTAATACCAGCACCGCATTTGGCTTTTATTTTGGCAAAATGCTTTTAAGCCATTTCTCAAAACACTCTGAATTCATATCTTCGTGATAGTCCATACTATTTTTCTTCGATTCAAAATAAGTACACCGGAATTTACAAAACTGCCTATATGTGAAATTATAAGGCGTCGTCCTTTGCCGGTTGGGCCCTTTAGGCCTGTAGTCAAACCTTTGACTACCTTTGACTGATGATGGCTGGCTCACACGTCAACTTGTGAACAGGTGCCACCTTCGGGAACTGGTCTGCTCAAGTTTACTTAGTTTACCCAAGTGTATGACTTGGTTGGTTTAAACAAACATTCACTTTGTACTGTAAAACATTGGACGATTTAAAAAGAGTAACTGCTGAGTTTCTTGCCGGGTCTTCTCAGTAGAAAACAACCTTCCGACGCCAGTGGTAGAGTCACATTATGTACATGTATTTTAAGTATCGTTTATATATTGTATTTTTATGTGTATGTTTATTAAGTGGTAAAATTAAGATTCTTGACGATACGAAAGTACTATTTATTGGTCTACTTGAATAAAGAAATATTGAATTTGAATTTGAATTTAGAAAACGCTTGTTTGGAAGATTCTACTATTGTATCCTCCCAAACTTTTCCAGTTGTATGACCTGTTAATAAACGAAATTCTTACCTCTAAATAATATAATACAGAAACAAAACATTTTGAAACTGAAAACCTATTTACTAAATACAGTTTACCGAAATACCTCTATGTCTCAAGACGAAAGTCTGACCAGTGTGTGTTGCCCCTAGACATATGAAAGTGAGACGTGGTCATTCACTACGACTATTTTGCCAGGCTGTAATGTCGACTAACTTTTAATTGTAAAAACTCGATTTACCACATCACTATTTATTTGGGACTGAAAACCTGCCACACTGAAAATGTCATTTCACTGACTACAATTAAAAATCCTAGTATAATTGGTACATTATCATCATCTTGTTAGCAGAACGGTTTGTATAAACGGGTGTAATTAACGATGTTCACAAAGATTGAATGGAAAGTTTAAAATATGTACCTAGTTAACTTGTTGGTAAGCTAAGTAATAAATTGTGGCTAAGTAATAAATTTCTCATGAAAAAGCACCGTTACAGAAGTTCATTTATATTTTATGTTATTTCTACACGATATGGTTATTATATCTAGCTATAAAGTGTTTTGTCTCACTGTAGGTTTGAGTCTTAAACCAAAAGAGTAAGTACCTTTTTTACAATATATTTAGAAGTAAATAATAACACAAATGTTTCGCTCGGTGTTAAAAAAGTGCTTTAAATTCGGCCGTTCATAGAGCTTTTTGCTCTATTTTGGAATGTTTCCAATTGATTAATTATATTTGTAGGTAAACCCTGTTTAAATATTTGTTTGTGATTTCAATTAGTTAAGAATGAATCTAGTCTTTGACCCCCACAGCAGTTTGAATGAGTCAGGCTCCATAAATATTTATTTAAATGATATATTAAGTCTTTAGTTGTTTTTTTGAGTTTATAGTTTTATTACTGAGATTTGTTAATATACGAAATGAATAGATGTGTGAAAGGAAATGGAATGGGTGACCACCCCGACCGAAATTTTGTGATGTGTTTCAGGTGTCAAAAATGAAAACTTTTCATATTATTAGCATTACTATATCTAATGGAGTGTCCTGTCACTTAGTCGCAAATATTCTCAGGAAAAGAATAAACCAGGCCAAAAAGTGCTGTGCTACAAGACCGTTTTTATAAACAACTGGGTAGCACATTTAACTAAAAAAGGCCTGTTCGATATAATAGGCAAACCCACTCACGAACTCTAGCGAAGCTAGTCTCGTTTTTCCTAACAGTTGAATGTTGCTTGGCATTGACCAGTGTTGAAGGGCCGAAACTTTCACAAAGCACCTCCAGACGCCGTGGCGCCTCTACGCATCAATGGGTGTAGTCGAGACAGTGATTCTTTCAATGGAGACTTGAGCTAACTAAACCTCAATGAAGCCGTAAAGTGTCTGACCATGTCCAGGCAATAATACGTGTCTTAAAAAAAAAGCATGGATGGTTTAATGGGTTGTATCAGGTTTTTTCATACAACGACAGTGTTAAACAAGCATGCGGACTGCCTGATGGTGACCGGTATGGACACATGCAACACCAGGGGCATTACTCGCTCGTTGCCGACCTTTTCGGGTGCTATTATATTCATGACTGACAGTTATTTCGCTACTCTTTGGTTTCCCTTTATTATTTATTATTTATTTATTAGTTCGTACACAAAAAGACAATTACAATAAACAGACAATTGGGAGATTAAAAGTACATGTGAGCTTATGCATAAATATTCATTTTATATTTTTTTCATTTAAAGTCCAAGAAAAAAAAACCCAATTAGCGGGCTTAAATCCCAAAAGCATTCTCTACCTGCCAACCAGAAGAAGCAAAAAAAACTTTTAAAAACGAAACATTTTGAGAAAAAATTAGTGAATAAGTAATATGTTGTGGTCTGTTAAATCACTTTTGAACTCTACTCATCGCGATAGAGACGTGAGAAACAAATTTAATTCGTTTCTTACTCAGCATTTTCACGTTGTATGGCCACGAGAATGACGATACAATTACTTAGAGTTTCACAAATGTCTTGGCTTATGCACAATCAACACCTTAACAAACACAAGTCGTAAGTAGTAAGTAATTTTTCAAAAAGAAAGTTACGAGGTCTCTTTAAAATCATGGTATCTATTTACTTCGTAAGAAAATAGTTCATCGATCACAAATCTATTTTATTTTATATTTTATTCGATAATGTATGAAAGCTAAAACTCAGATACCTCAGGTACCGAAATATTTTTCCAAAAAGATTTTTAGACTTTTATTGCTTTTGGATCAATTTTAAAGAATACTAATAATTCTACCTCAATGAAATTAGCCCAAAACAAATACACACATCAAAAGTGTCTAGGGATATCTCAAGCATTTTCATACAAAGTATAGCTATTGGGGAGGCTGTAAAAATTAAAATATTGATACCAACGTAGAAATTTTTAGGACACAGAAACTGCTATATCTGCCCTTTCAGATTGTATCAAGAAATTCATTGTGGTAGCATTATTGTACAATCGTAAGGACGTTAAAAAAAAGACAGATTTTTCTTTTAAAAGGTTTCAAAATTTTAGCAAAATCAAAGATATTAGATAATGCTCAGCATTATCTTAGAATAACTCGAGGAAACAGGCATAAGATAAAGGTTAAGAATATTACAAAAAAAGTTTGATTTTGCTAAAATTTTGAAACCTTTTAAAAGAAAAATCTGTCTTTTTTTTAACGTCCTTACGATTGTACAATAATGCTACCACAATAAATTTCTTTATACAATCTGAAAGGGCAGATATAGCAGTTTCTGTGTCCTAAAAATGTCTACGTTGGTATCAATATTTTAATTTTTACAGCCTCCCCAATAGCTATACTTTGTATGAAAATGCTTGAGATATCCCTAGACACTTTTGATGTGTGTAGTTAATAAAGTTAATTTCAAAAAAAGGACTCAAGTCTAGCGAAAATGATTAGGTCAAATTAGATAGACTTTTGAATATTTGTTCAAATCATGGATTCAGTACCAGTGTACCAGTGTTTCCAAAAATAATGTACACATCTTTTACTGACGTCGGCATACGAATTAAAATCTTTTTATTATTACCTACCCGTTCTAATTCTGAGCCAGCTTAGGGCTTAATTATAGTAGATTATGCCACAAGGGCTTAAAGAAGTGTATTATGTCCCGGGCGTGATATTGAACCCCGAGTACGAGGGATTCTACGGTTAACTCCCGAGCGGAGCGAGGGAGTTAAGGTTAGAATCCTGAATACGAGGGGTTCAAGACCGCCCAAGACAAATACACTTTTAAGCCCGCGATGCATACTCTACTTTTTATACTTTCTGCGAGGCAATCGAAATTAGTGGCTGAAAAAAGTAAGTGCTTAAATATATATTTCAAATGAAAATAGGTAGGTAGGTAATTAAATATGAGAAATTAGGTATTTATCAAAAATAAAAGTGATGTTAGAAACATATGACAGTTGTGCGAAGACATTGGAAAGATGAGTTACAATCTTTGGTACATTTATTTTATCAGCATAAGACTCAGGAGCTATTTGAGCGGTTGGCGCCTTTTTTCTTTCTCTGGCATCTATTTTGTTAGTGGCCAGTACGACATTCGAACTCAGAACTCATTGCACCTAAACATTTTTGACTACACGGTTGCATTCCAAATTCAAATCACTTTAATCCCTGGGGATTAATGAAATTCAGTACAACATTATGTCCCGGCTAGACCATGGGGCTATAATGACTTACTTTAGGACAGCTTTACATGACACATAATGTGGCATTGACGAGCAGGTAGTATAAAAAATTTATTTGCTAACTGAATGGTTTGACTCTCATGTGATTTTGTGACTGTCAGGCGTATTTTATTTAATTGTACGTAAAAAATTACAACAAATATTAACTCAATAAAAAACTCGGAACTACTAAAAATCACGTGTACTATAATTTTTAATTGTAGTTAGTGAAATGACATTTTCAGTGTGGCAGGTTTTCAGTCCCAAATAAATAGTGATGTGGTAAATCGAGTTTTTACAATTAAAAGTTAGTCGACATTACAGCCTGGCAAAAAAGTCGTAGTGAATGACCACGTCTCACTTCCATATGTCATTACTGGCAACGCACACTGGTCACACTTTCATCTTGAGACATAGAGGTATTTCGGTAAACTGTATTTAGTAAATAGGTTTTCAGTTTCAAAATGTTTTGTTTCTGTGTTATATTATTTACAGGTAAGAATTTCGTTTATTAACAGGTCGTACAACTGGAAAAGTTTGGGAGGATACAGCAGTAGAATCTTCCAAACAAGCGTTTTCTAAAGGTTTGACTACAGGCCTAAAGGGCCCAACCGGCAAAGGACGACGCCTTATAATTTCACATATAGGCAGTGATGAAGGTTTTGTAGATTCCGGTTTACTTATTTTTGAATCGAAGAAAAATAGTATGGGCTATCATTAAGAGATGAATTCAGAGTGTTTTGAGAAATGGCTTAAAAGCATTTTGCCAAAATTAAAGCCAAATGCGGTGCTGGTATTAGAAAACGCACCGTACCATTCAAGAAAAGTCGAGCGTATCCCCACTTCAAACTGGCGGAAGGCTGATATTGCTCAGTGGTTAGATGAAAAACAAATTAAATATCAACCTACAATGATAAAGGCTCAATTAATCGAAAAAGTAAAATTACAAAAATCAAATTACGAACGCTCTGCTGTGGAAGAGTTGGCCGCTGAATTTTTTTTTTTTTTAATATGGAGGTAGGGTCCATATTTCTTAAATCGTATTATTTAATTCGTTGTGTACCTATTACATATTTACAATTTAAAAAAGGCTTTGATACCTAATAAAATAAAGCACGACTAAATGTCTAAGTCTAGTGATTGCCGAACGTCACTATTGTAGTGGGTCACCCTTTCTTGTATCAGTCACTGTTGAAGTTGTCATTTTGCTGACTACAATTATTAATCGTACTATAAGTCAGGTACATTGAGCATAGAGTATCTTGTTATTAGTTTTAACTTCAACTCCCCGCCACCCTGTACATGCATAAAAAGGGTCAGAAAATTAAAATTTTAGTTTGGTTTGGCAAAAACCTAAAATGAGGAAATAGTGAAATATTATTATGGCTTGGTTTCGATGAGAAAAAACATAGTTTTTTCTGAGTAGCCTAATAATAGTGACAACGAATAATTACGACGGACGGGACCACTTCAGGGCTACACTTTTCCAGCTACTTAAATCCCAAAAATTATGTTTTTTTTTTCACATAGAATGGCTTACATGCATAAATAGCTACATACGTCCGAATGTCATTATCATTGTGGCTTAGATAGTGAACGGATACGGATGTGGTAACCATTAGATAAGAGATAGTTCCGGCATTGCTTACGCGATGAGGTTTACATGTTTGAGGTTCTCTGTGATACTTGTACCATTGACATTTACTTGGCGACAAAGTTGGTTTGAAAGAGTTTGCTCAACATGCAATGATATCGGAGAACACCCTACGAGAAATCAGGCTTAGTAGATATACAGGGTGGTTCAGCAAGGGGTTGCAAGGGGGCCCAAGCGGTGCCCCTTTGTCTGTCACAAAGTCAAACAACAATATCTTTATTTTGCCTGATGCGGTTAAGTTACCCGCGTGTTTTAGATTTGTTACGTAGTTATTTTAAAACTACGATACCTCAAACAGAAGATACTATATAATTTAAATAAAATTTAATGGTGTCAAAGGTTTTCCCTCACTTTTGCATCATTTAGCATGTGCTTGCTTCGCACTTATTAGTTGAAGCGTGATGTTACTAATCCGTTCTTAGTAAATGTACTACATGAAAAAAAATTTTACGTTTAATTCTAACCAATAGTTTCTGGGATAAGCTCGTTCAACTGAAAAAACAATTATTCAGACTTTAGCTCTATAATATTAGAATCTATCTCAATCTTTGAAGTTACCTCCTAATGAATCTTTTTAATAGAAGGTGAGACGGCTAGACGAAAGCGATGTACCTATATACATAAAAAATAAGTAAGATAACTAGGTATTGGATCGTAGTACATCTATTGAAGTACAAGATTTTCCTGAAAGCCTTTTCTGACTGAAAATTGACAATTTGATGGCGATAAAACCTAAAATGTATGTGTACGATGAAGGTAATGAAGTGGATGACGAGACGCTTCGAGGCGCACATCTAGAAACATTCATCAGTCGCGGACAGCGAGCCAAACGGTAAAGTCGCCAAGTGGCGACGACCGAAAGCGCGGGAGAGCGGCGCCCGCGCAGGCCGCGGATTGGAGCGCGCGGGGAAAACGCCCGCGTCGATCAAACATATTCGCGAGACGCCAATTTTTCAGAGGCGAGTTGGCGAACGTGTGTCCCCCCACCACGGAATGACAGTGACCCAAATGGTGCGCCGGCGCAGTCAGTTCCGTGAGCGCTCGCCGGCCGCACGTCCGCGCTTTACAACTTCGCGAACTCGTGGCTGTTCGCTGTCGTTATGTGTGATTTACGATCGGATATTACTGTGCACAATGCAGTGAGTGAACCAGCTGAAGATGCGTTCTTACGGACGCATGTGGATGACCACGTTCTGGAGGTGAGTGAGGAAGGGTATTTGGCACAGCCAATGACGAAAATTTAAGTGTAGTGTTGAATGAAAAAAGTAAAACTAAGCGGCGCGCGTCGCGTCGGATAGATGACTCAGCGGCGTCTCGAATTTTCTTTTCATACGAAATGTGATTGTCATGGAGGGGTTGTATGACTACCGGACGATCGGATGGAGACCGGAGGGTGGCCGGCAGCAGTCGCCCGGCAACAGGCGGCATCAGCGCTGCCGGCTCTCGCGACTAACGGAATCGGATTCCTCTCGGCCGAAATTCCGCAGCGGACGTTCACGCCGCGACCGACTGAAATAAATCGCTCGTTTAACACAAATAGCACGACATTGTCGCCGCATTGACAGACGGACGCGCATTTCCGCTTCTTTTTATCTCTCACTTTCGATCATTAAAAACTCCTCTATCACACGCAACACGTAATATACCATCCTAAAGGCCGTCCACAATTAGTCATCGGCAAGTCATGTAAATTGCCGTGTTTTTAAACGAACGGCAGTAATTTGACTCTCACATGAGGTAGGTATTTGTGCAGGTAATTGATTGGTAGGCACTTTGATTTGGACTGTATGGTAATACTATGACCCGTGAATTAGTTCAGCTAGAATTTTTCAGCATATGGTAATTTGAATTAACAAGTTGAAAAGCGTACACGTGGTGTGTTCTGGGATTGGCTAGGGGTGAGCACATGGGGCATCTTGGCCGGGAGTTTTCCTACGCAATCCCATCGAGGTCAGGTGGTGTTATCGGCGCCACGGGTTTATTTGTTAGAGACAGATGCTCGGTATCGCGACCTTTCCACAAAACAATCGCGCACACACGCGCGATAAGTGCGTGACGTCAGCGCCGCCCGCGCACCGCGCCGCACTTCGCGACATTGGCTCTGATAACGACAATTTATTCATTAATTTTTAACTGAAAGACACGATTTGCATATTGATTGTGGCGCTAATGATGAAAAACCAAGACACACAGTTAACAGTACCTGTATTCAGTGTATACCCTTTTTATGATCGTGAACTTAGGTACACCAACTAAGTATAGCAATTCTGTTCATTCTTTGCGATATTGAATCCGAATTCACCTGTCATAAAATACACCTGTGGGTTCTATGGTGGATAGGTGATAGTAGAATTAGTTCGTAGAGTATGGGCAAAACATCCTTGCGGTTATGAGCCAAGGTGAGTACCTTGAAGCCCCCTAGTTAATTGTCTCGCGATAACTTACATATTTTTATACTTCATATATTTAACATGATAACTAGACGAAAGAGACTAGCCCACGCTCAGAGCCTATGGACATTATGAACTAACATTAATTACAATATTAGTCAAGTAAACAAATGACTCTACATATTTTTTCCCAACTTTTTCCTGTAGTGTTTCTCTGAATTGATTACCCTCAGTGGTCGCTATCTTATGTTTATAAGTAACTATTAGCTTCGTGATACTAGTTTTAAACAATAAATATAAGTTGACGATGTCTTTAGAGTTGTAGATCACAGGCTCTAGGTAAGTAATTTCAGGTAAGTTAACATCTTAGGATGTGCTTTCATCAAAATTACAAAACACAAAGAAATATGTAATTTTTAAAGTTTTATACGAGCCTAATGTTCTTGATGATATCAATAATATCATAATTGATCATCATCTGACGTATTAGGTATATCCCAGATAATAATCATCAATTAATTACCAACCAAGATTATCTAACTTCTAACTAGGTAGGTACCTATACAGAGCTTGTTGTCAGAGGCTGGTCTAAACAAACAGTACCACCACATACTTAAGTCGATATTATCACTTATATGCAATGGTTGTCTGCCTACATACATAACAGCTGTAATATTTAGATCTTATTATGACATAGCTAATGGTTAAAACAAGGACCTAAAAAAACCTTTCAAAGACCTGCAACAACTTGTTCGAACTTGTCACCACAATACACCACGGGTAAAGCTGGGAGGGCGGTAACCTTAGGGTTATCATCTGACTGAATCCGGTCGAGAACGTATATTTAGAGCTTAGAGGCCACTGGGCTTGTTGTAGTGTGTCACAATCACAGGTGCGTAGACTAGGCACTCACCCTTTTTCCACAAATAACACTAATTAGAATCTTAAAAATCCAACTTATTGAAAGCTTTTGTCAGTGAGTAGATTTACAATGTGCAAAAAACATAAATTGAAATCAATCAAACTTTTTTGATTGATTTCAACAACGCTGTACATTTACTAGAATACTAAACCTTAAATCCTTGTTTTTTACATTCATTTTCGGCAAGGGACTCTACATTCTCAAGAAATCTTCAATCCTGGCTAACTGTGCAGGTGTTTAAAGTAATTACTTATTTACAAGGAGTTATTCCAAGCCGTATTACGAGTTATGAAGTCAAATAATAAGTGGAGGTTATCGCTAGGAGGCGAGAGGAGGGCGATCGCCTTAAAACGTCATGTCGAGACCTGTCGGGCCGCGTGGTTGCAAACACCACTACAACACGTACCTACTAAAGTTCAGACACTTTGGCATGGAGCTTTCGGGCTTCCAACAGTAATAACCACATATTTAACTGACAATTCGCGTAATCAGTAAATCACTTAATTAAATTGTTTTGTTCCCTGCCTAGATATGGTTATGACTCTTCATTGCAAAGTTACGTCATTGATAGGCTACTAATAAATTGTTTTCCAAACTTCATCTACTTTTGGCTATCCTGTAATTTGAAGCTGCTGAAAAGCAATATTATACAAATCACACAATATTATTGCCAATCAAAATGATCAATTTTTCGGTTGATTGTCCAATGAGTTACATTTGCTGACTCTACTCGATTACAAGAAAATCCAATTTCAACCTCTGTCACACACATCACAACTATCAATAATTTATAGGCTGGCTGTGAAATGAATACAGTATTTTTGTAGACGGTATATGTGCAAATAATATATCACACTTAGCCATAAGAACAGTGATCCACATATCAATGTATGATTAAGTAATGTCCACCAGCATTGTACCCAGTCCATCTTGGGGGTGAATCACTGGTGACCTGGTAGGTACATACAGGTTTTACTTAAACCTATATCGGGCACCAGTCTCTCACGCACAAGGCAAAACTGTGAAAACTAGCTTTATCAGAAATCGTAAGTACTCTGTGTTGTACCTTTGTGATAGAAAATAAATATATTTTATTATTATTATAAATCAGTTGTAGAGTAGCAAGTTACGCAGCCGTCCAATAGCGACCGACAATGAGTCACTCGGCCGGTTCCTGCGCCTGCGCGGCCAAGTTTGCACGTTGCCTATGCGCCGATGCCCGTAGCAACTGGGTGACACTACATACACAGGTCACTTCGAAGAATTCAACTGCAAAAGGCCATTTGACCAAAAGACATCTGGCAAAATTACATTTGACAAACAACGTTTGCCAAAAAAACGGTTGGCCAATTGATCATTTTACAAATAATCATTTCACAAATGGCTCACTTGACCAAATGATCAACTCTTAAATTTTCATTTTACAAAAAAACGTTTCACAAAATGTACACTTGACAACTGTATCATCTGATAAAACTATGTTTGGCCAAAAAACGATTGACAAATGATTCGTTTTTAAATCCCGAAGCCCAAATTGCCGAAGAGTGTGAGCGGGCATGTCATTTTATTGGTTTGAAGAAAAACGGTATGTCAAGAAGAAATGGGTAAACGCTGACTTGTCGTGATACTTGTCTGCCCTATACTAGAGTCAGGGCAAAACCGACTCGGATAGATTAGGTTAGCCTTCGTGGTTATTTTTTTTTCAAACCCAAAAACGATTCGCCTGCATTGCATTTCGTCATTTTGGCATTCGGGATATCGTCCATTTGGTTACTTTAACATCGGTATTCAAACCATCGGTATTTCTAACAATAGCATTTTGTATTTTGTTTTCGAGGTTCTAAACGTAGGTATTTTAGTTGAAAGTTATCCCTATGACTGCATGCCTTCTATCTTAACTTGTAGCTTACCTGTAAATAATTTGCCCCAAATGAAAGTTGCATCCATGCAGAAATGTTTCTTCAAAGTTTGACCTCAAACTTGAGATGGCGGCTTTCTCAAAATTTAAAACGCATACTTTTGGCTTGATGACAATGTTATTTTCTGCCCCATATTCCATCAGCATTTCGAACATCATGTCATAATGTTCTTTTATCTTTGTGGGAACAAAGGCCAAATACCAGTGGAAATGTCTTATTGTCGTCCGAGAATATATTTTCGAGTATTGTATATAAATGGGTAAAAGTACTAGGCACAACTTTAAAAGCGCCATCTAGAATCATCACATTTGGACAAATGCTTCATTTGTGAAACGTATTATTTGGTGAAATAAAAATAGGTCAATTGATTTTTTGTTAGTTGTAACATTTAACAAATGAAATGTTTGCTAAATGATCATTTGTTGAATGAGTTTTTGTAAGATGATACTTTTGTCAAATGTCTCGTTTGTCAAATGAATATTTGGTGAAACGTTGTTTGTCAAATGAACATTTGTTAATCGTTTTTTGGTCAAACATTAGTGAACCGCCTGTACCGCCTGGCACTGGCCATCCAGCGCGGTAACGCTGCCGGTGTCCTAGGGTCGATGCCGCGAGTGCCTAGTTTGGACAATGTTTTTTTATTGTAAATATGTATTTTTACGTTTTTTTTTGTTATTTTTGGTTTTCTAAGTGTAAATATTTGTTTTTTTTATCTTGTAATTTTTTCTCATTAATAAACAGTTCATCACGAAACGATAAACTATGGTTGCTTCCATTCTATGAAAGTAATAGAAGAAAAAACTGCTGAAGTAATATTTAAACAAATATAAATAACGATGGAGTTAAATATGGCAGTTCTATTGTCACTGACAAACTTGCCTAGACTAGCCGGTTAGTAACAGTGGGCGCCGGTTTTCCGTAAGAACTGGAGATTCGATTCCCGCACTTTAAACAAAGTACAGTAGTACACATTTAATAAGGCTTACCGATGTACCTGCGCAGAAGACGAATTTTAGGAGCGCGGGAAATGCTATTGACCAATCGGCATACTCCACCAACGGCGCGTATTCTTCCTGTGCCGCTATTGGTCGGTCGCCGTGCCATGTTTGCGCGCGCCCGCGGTCTTGCGCAAGCGAGACGGATAACAGGCGCACTATACTTTGCACCTTAAAACTATGTACCATAAGTCTGATTTAAAGTTTGAATCCTTCCTTCGGCAATAGTCGGAATAATTGCCTTGTCTGCGTGGCCGAAGATTCACGACGCGCCTTATAAAGTGTGTACTACTGTACACCTGTATCTCTACTTATTTAGTAGTTAACTAAGATAGAGTATTCAATTTGGATTAAACTCAGCTAGAGATAGTTCATGTCACCATATACCTATTGCAAACAAACCACCAATTGTGGTAGGTATTATGTTTTATATCGGTCGTTATCACGCTATGCTGCAGTCTCTAAATCATATAAGAACAACAATTTGGCGTTGAAAATGAATTCAAAAGGGCAATTCTTCGGCAAAAACAGCAACTATGGTGTTAGTGAGTTATGAATAGAGTTTATCAAACCGGTAACATATACCTATCTATAAATAAATAGTGACTAAATGTTTTAACATGATTTGATCATTGTTTCGACAAGAAGTCGTACTTATGTGTCGTATCGTATTTTGTGTGGTATGTGCATAACCAGATAACAAAATTGAGATGCGAAACGTTGCAATAGTTTAGGTATCTACTTGAGATAACAATTAACCTGATAATAACCTACTTGGCAGTGACAGTAGGTTAACAAAACAAACGTTTCAGAGTTAAGATTGTGCCGACAAATGGTTCATTATTATTTGATAATTAGTACGAGTAGGTTCATTGGATATGTTTACATGAATTCATAAAATTACATATTTCATTTTCAATTCACAGAGACAATCGCATCCGATGTCTAAAACAATCATTTCAGAACATTGTTACGTGTACTATGGGTCTGTTATGTAAGTAGTAATAACAATGCTGCATTTTAATCTAAAGATAGAAATACCAGAAAAAGACAACTATTTAAGATGTTGGAGCGGGTTTCAAACCTGTATATATTGCAAGCCAAGTGGCCGCCCTCACAATAAAGCTACAACTGACTAGCCGATTTTTTCTGCTATATTTCTACAATGTTTGAAACCTTGTTATTGTTCAAAAACATTACAATTAAAGAAGTCACCAGAGCCATATTCATACACGCCCAGGAAACTTGTTTATCAAATTTATCTCGTGTCATTCATTACATTACACAACAAGCAAGCAATAAAATTTCCAGTAAAGTAGGAAAAATTCTAGCGCATTCGATGAATGTCAGTTATAAATGCTTAGTGCACCTAGATTATCACCACATATTGCACGTGTATGTGCACATACGTTTGGTGTTATTTTCAAATTATTTCAAGAGAAGTTTAAGGGTCGAAATACTAGCGGTCTTATATTTTCTTTTATTTTCTAACCCGACGTTTCGACTACTTTACAGCAGCCGTGGTCACGGGATGACAAAGATAAAGTTTAAGGAATCAAACGTTTGCCCATATGGAATGGAATCCACAGACGGCGCGGAAAATTGCATGGCATTGAATTATTATATTATTATTATTAAAATCAGCCTGGGCTATCCCACTGCTGAATTTGAATGATTGACTAAAATACTTTAGCTCATCTTAGTTATGAAAGCCCAGTGTGTGTTACCAGTAATATAATTGAAAAGGTGAAGGTAATGTTAACGTGCCCTATAGAAGACAACATCATGCGATAACCAAAAATTTAAAAAAAATGTAAATACGGAACGAGTAATCACTGACATGAGGACATTCGGACAGTTCTCATTTTCGGATGTTTTAATTCCATGCATGAGAATTTCATAAAGATAATTGGAAGGAATTTATCCTGATTTGGGTTTTTAAATGTCTCATACAATTGTGATATCATTGTAACTATTAATACCTGTTTCTGACACTCTTAATGCTAACTTAATATTATCATAATATTTTATTATCAAGAAAGACAAAAATATTTTTTTCATAAGACTCTGGTAGAGTCCCACTTTGAATTTAAAAAAAAACTATAGGTCTTTGATATAAATACTTCAGTTACTTATTTGCAACATACAGTAATAAATAGATCTTAGAATAAGAAACCTGAGTCACAACTTATGGCCTCTATATGAAAATTGTTTAAATGTAGAGGACGTGGTCAAATTATTGGTTGTTTGTCTATCACCCGAATTCACAAACGCAAATCAACGTTGAGCATTACTTAGAAGTATAGCTGTCCCTTTCAGTTCTATTGACATTCTACGGGACAGCATAAGTGTGAGCGCGTGCTTAACGTTGATTGACGTTTGTGAATTCGGGGGTATAGCTATGTGTTTTGCACTATGCAGGGTTAAACGTTTATATGTTTGAAGAAAATAAACAGCTAACATTCTCTTTTTATTGCTAGGCACGAATATGTAAATCGCTAAGAAACATGTCGACGGTGATAAAAATGTTATCAGCATTGGGCAATGGCCTGGATCTACATTATACATATTTATCACTGAAATAAATCAACATTCAGTGTATTATGGACAAGGTCAGTAACTACTTACTGACTAATTATTGAAACAAAGTAAATTCGCAACTTACCTATCTGTAGCCTTTTGTCTGAGTATTGTCCCTATGTCTTTGTATTTATATGGAAATTATTTTCAAATCTTAATCGACTTAGGTCTTTTTACTCAAACAATGCCAAAATCAATGTGAAGTGAAATGTATTTTTTTTTTTAAATAAATGATGCAATATCCCTGGATATTATTCCACACAACGCCATCTAGCCCTAAAGTAAGCTAATTAAAGCTTGTGTTGTGGGATAGACGGTTGTCTACATTTGTACTATTTCTTTTGCAAATGTCACTTACTTAATATACAAAGATGGATGACACCCAGACCAATACAAACAGACATAATGTTCATGCACACAAATGTTTGTACTGTACGGGGATCGAACCCGCGACCACCGGTGTCACAGCTCACTTCTGAACCATTACTCCAAATCGGTCGTCAAAAATGCCACCCCATAATATGACCGAACAAACAAAATATTTGACCTATGAATTGTAGTAATGTTGAATGAAAAGTGATAAACGGAATAGATTGATTAAATACTGTATGTTTCCTAAAGAATGAATATATAAATTAGTAATCTGTGTCAAGATTTAAATCAGAGGAAGGATGTGATCTGGGTCTACCGTTAAAGGGGTTCTTAAAACTTTATTTTATTATTTTGAACTCAGCAAACCAATGTCGTCAACCAAAAACTATAGATAGTTATTGTATTCATACATCAATCTGAAAGTCTTCTTTGGGTTGTTGTTCAGTGTTTTCCTGTGTTTATTCCTACACAAATATGTTTACAATAGTCAACAGTAGGTATCATACTCGTAGAATTAATAACTTTCCTATTATCCTGGTTACCGTCCCATGCCCATTAGATTCAGATTCATTTATTTCTCAAAATTAATAAAACATTATACATTACATTAATGTCCTATATAAGTAATTAATATTGAGATCGTCAAATGTTATGGAATAATTGCAATTAAAATAATAAATAAAATATGATGTCAAATAATAATGTCAAATAATAATGTCAAATAATAATGTCAAATAATAATGTCAAAAACAACGTGAAAACATTAGGTCCCAGATTGTATTCACTAACTAATCTACATTTGGGGCTTCATCATTATCATCAGCCACATCATGTCCTTACTGCTGAACGTGTAAATAGGCCTCCCCCATAGATTTCCAGACTGGCCGGTTGTATCTAGGTGTAGTTCAAGTTAAAATATCTAGGCCAATACCATTCACAAGAAATATAATTAAGGTGGTTTTGTTCGCTACTTACAACAAGATATTATGATGACTTGAGGCTATAACTTTTGACTATTGGGATGTTATAAAACCACCTTCTCTTAGAATATTCGTAAATTGAATGTCAAGTTCCATCGTTGTAACCCCTGTGCACAAAATGGCGGTGAGCGTATGACGCCGGCATCACCGGTGATGTAACGAGGCTTGTTTCGGCGCGGAACACGGGTCCGCGCAAAAGTGGCGCTCGAACTATTAACGTGTCATCATGATTTTACAATAACCATTAGGCTGTTGTGATACTCTACTAACTGATGGCACTGGTACCTGAAGTCACGTCTTAGGTAGAATGGTTAATTGTTTAGGGTCTTGAGCCTATATCAGTTCGTTGGGCCGCAAGGAGACAGTGGAGACGAACAAACATAATCTGAGTCACGGTCTCTATCCCGGTTGAATATAGGCTTTGAAGAGTAAAATAGGTTAAAATTCCATTGCGAACCTAATCCCATAGCTAACTCATGACTGTTCCAAACTTAACTCAATTTGAAAATTAATTATTTTCCAAAAAACATTTTACACATTTGTTGTGAGTATTTTTATTTGCAGCTGCCTTCCAATGACTTCCTAATTTGTAAGTTACTTAAGGCTTTAAAACACATCTCACCTCTCCATTCAATTGCAAGTGTCTTGTAAATGAATGAGGTGGTGTACTCTATGCTTTGAATTGGTAAAACTCGTGTAAATCAGACAAAAATACCACTATTACCTTCAAATTCTAGAAGTTCCCACGTTATTTGTACGCGTTCATGCCATAGAATTTAAAAAAACCGAGTAATATTAGAATTAGAATGTAAAGTAGCGCGGAAGCGTAAAGTGCGCGGGCGCAGCGCGATCGGCGCGTGATTCAGTGGGTGCGTGACGTGGGCCGGCCGCGTCACCGCGCGTCACGAGCGACTCCTGTCACTCCCGTCACACGTATATTTAGACTGTGGAATGTAATGGAATGTAGAAAAATGTTTATCACCCGCATACGTTAGGGCTTCCGGAAAAATCTGGCGAACGTCCAAACTATCAGGAAAACTGCGGACACAATGTCACATAACAAAACATAATTCATTCGAATTTATAGATCCCGAGCCGTTTACAGAAAGTATATTCCCATGTTTATTATGATAACTAACTACTTCACTCGATTTTTACATATTCTCCATGTGTGTCATAATAGTCAACGGTGTTCCACAAATACATAGCTCTCGTAACACTTAGGAGCACGACGTTGTAGGTAGAGTATTGGGTTAAAAGGTTAATTCAAATATTTAGAATCAAGACCAAATATTATCGACCTTTTTTTTACCTAGCCTATATTTGGCTGCTGTGATGAAGGTCTTCTCCTATATCCCACTAGCTATCTGCATCTTGAGCTAAAGTGTGCCACTAGTGGTGATTTTTATCCAGATCGTCTAGCTACGTCTTTTACGGCCTATCTTTGATAATATCCGTTCTTAAGTTGCCTTTCAGCGACGAAAAAGATGGCCCGCCCATGTGCGCTTGTGTTTGGCTGCCTTTTCGCCAACATCAGCAACACCGGTTCTGGACTGCGATTCATATTATTTCCATCCTCTTTAAAGAATACTTAGATTTTAAGCTCATTGACAAACCTTGAGTTTGGACTTTTGGTTTTCGGTCAGTGGCCAAGACAAATGAAATTCTGCTAAACAAAATCTGTAAATGTTATGTCGAAATTTTCCTAACAAAAACCATCAGACCATCTGATGCCCCAAAATTGTAACAGCACTGTGTGCGTGATTGTATTCTATTCGTCAATAAGGTCAATTGACATCTATTTATCATCTTCAAGCCTAATTTAGGGCTTATGAATTTGCTCTATGTTATAACAGGAAGTGGCCATAACCAACGTTACCTCTACCTTAACTGCTTAGTTGTTTCTGGTTTGGTTTATTTCAAGTAAGCAGATGGTAATAGTTCTTATGCCTTTGGAATTGATTCCTAAAAAACAACTAAAGGAACTAAGTTAAATTTGCGACTTGCGACAAGAAGTTGATGGTAACAACAATCATTATTAAAAATAGTAAGCTTTTGATAAACCAGACGGAATTAACGAATATAATTTAATAATTAGTTATGCAAATGAGAATAATATGAATCTCTACAGTCCAGTGACGATTCTGTCTACCGACGGCCTAATTAATACTAACTTGGGCACATAACAACTCCACATATTTTAATTTATGAATGTTTAAATGAAATAATTGGATTCATTCATATGAAGGCCCACATTGCTTAGCTTCAAGTTCACTTGACTAACACAGAACAAACTCTGGTTTTCGTGTTTTCCTTATTTTTTATTTCGTACCTACCTACCTGTGATCAGCAAAGATGAATTAAATCGAGTTTTTCTTTACATTTAACACTATGTTACCATTCGTTAGCAAAACAAGCAAATGGAAATTTTGAACTTGAGATCGACGTGAAAATGAAATTGTAAAACCACTAGGATTACTAGGTATTATCATACTTGCCTAATGATGTTAATTCAAGAGTGAATAGATAGGCATTTCCGGTGCAAACAAGTTCCGTTTTTCAATTAAAACAGTGAGATTATTTTAAGCAAGTTTTGGTGCAACTGACTATGTATTTAAGATCCCTGTATGTACCTGAAATTATGAAAATAAATATCTGAATCTGATAGTGTTCAAATTGCTGTGTTGTTTCTATACCTTCTTCGGTCCGGTTTATAACCTTTTAAAAAAACACCTAGGTCATCCAATAGTTCTTCACCTACATGGTTTTTCCAACACTTGTTCATAACTGGCAGTATTGTGCTTTGAGGACTCAATTGGCCAGCGAGATGGCTTCGGTGGTACTGTTAATAAAATAAAATGAAACATATCTCTGGTTTTCTGGTAGTCTGTTTTCTGGTTAGTTTCGGTGGTTAGTCTTTTCTGGTTGGTTTTGATGTAACAAATTTTATATATTTTGTTCATTTGAAGCTCAAAATGTAGCATTCGAGGCATTACGAGTTGCCCACAGGTCAAGTTTGTACTCTTTGACAGTTTGTATCACGATAAGCAAAAGCACTTGAGGTGATAATTATCCAACAGATGTGTTACGCTCCGCGTGTGGTCGTTTGTATCTAAAGCGTGCTTCGTCTAATTGACATTGAGCATCCGTTGACTTCGTTTATAGTCCGTCCGCGTTTAGAATGCAGTGATTTCATACTTGTCCTTCGACCTAGCACGCCCCCTTACCAATCAAATCATTCCTAATTAGAAAGCCAAGTCCTCAATGACCATCTGAATGCTTAATAACGAAGGCAAAGGTTGTGGATCTGAGTTTTTTTGGTGTGCGACAGAATTAAAATTAAAAAACACAGCATTCTTAATCCGAATGAACTATAGTTACTCCTTAACAGAGTTCCGACATCAGAAAATTAAGATGGGAATAACATGTCTCCGATTGTCTCAATAAATGTTGGATCGTTAGCAATATCTAAAACAGTTTATACAATGAAGATACCGCGTTTTTCATATCATAGTAATATTGCTAGCGTTATTGTAATACGGTAAAATGTAAAGACCGTCGGTGCCGGACTGAGCACAATCTAATCAGTTAACGAACCGTTGCGGTGGCCAGACCAGGAGGGCGATTCGCGATCTATCGGTGAAATAGCGCATTCGAACGAATCCCGAACTCGAGCTTGAGTTTCGATATTATAAAACGCAATTCACAACGGCATTTTATTCGGATTCGGTTCGAGACCACAGATTTTAAAGAATATTTTAGTGTTACTAGCTCTGTTTTAAAAGATATTTCTGAAAAAAATAAAAATATGAAGGTACTCATGTCAGCGACCTCAAAGCCAATAGACTCCTAATGACAGGCGAGAGGCTATGGTCATAAAGTCAGATTATTACGTCGGAATCCCCAATCTACCACCCAGTGAGTTTCTACCGTTTCCGTAAGCTGTCAAGCGCCAACGTCACTGATTGGACAATAAGCGTATTGACCAATCAGTGAAATTGCCCCCTCCTCAGGTAGAATCCTCCACACGCTGAATTTCATACAAGAAATCAAACATCAGGCGTGTAGTGGCTGAAAAATCGATGACTCATGTATTTACGCGAAGTTAAGTGTGTATCATATCTAAATTATTATTTTCTTATTGACCTCCAATTATCATTAAACTTCATTATGATTATGAAATAGCTTACAACCACTAGTGCCAACTAGTGTAACGGATTTCTCCTCCCTTAGATTTATTTGATTAGAGTCTAAAAATTAAAAGATAGTATTTTCACATCTAACGAATTTTTAAGTAGAAATGATATTAAAAGACATTGTGCAAATTCCTGCCATTTTGGCAATGGCATAGATTGTAGGTCGACGAAATATAAAAGTAGCCGAATTTGGCAGATTTGAAAATATAGACTTCAACATTGTAATTTTCAGTGCATAGTATAGCATCCGCAGAATACCAGTCATCGTGACGGGCTCTGCCGACACTGCATCGTACTTGCTGAGCGGAGACCATTTTGCTGTTTTGTGGTACCAAATACATTTTTTAAAATCAATTCTATTTTTTGAGTATAGTAAATTGAGCACAAACAAAAAACAATTTATCTGCATCCTTTGATTTAACTAAAAAGAAAAAGCTGCGGCCTCTGCCTATGCGTGCTACAAAATCGGGTCCAAAGGACCTGTTGCGTTCAAGCTCATAAGACAGTGACTACGGCTACTGTACGTGCGCGTCAATCATACGTCATTGTGAGTAAGCATGTCCCAGTTTTCAAATAAGCGAAATAAAAACGTAAAGTGTATCTTCCTCTTTTTGTTTTAATCAAAGTTTGCTATAAGTTTTGAGCGAAAGAACTTTTTGACCTGTAAAATTCATTGCTAGGCAGACTCTTTTCGAAAGCGTGTTCGAATTTAGTTTTACATGTTGGGACAAAATAGTGTGGTTAGATAGGTACTATGTGCTGCGGAGTTAGTGACTTAATAACGACTACCTTAGGTTTGATTTTCCAAAAATCTGGTAACTTACAAGGTACAGTTAAGTGTGTTTTTATTTCCTTAAACGGTAACACTGGATATTGAGATTCAGTAACTATATAGAACGTCACTTGCACACCGAGAGTGACGTCATAGCGTTAGGTTACACTTTCTAAACGCAATTGACAACACACTCGTCATTGACAAGAATTACGAGAATGGCCGAACATTTCTCCTTCTTTTGTAGATAATGAATCGACTGGTACAGACCACTCGATATGGACAAAACGTAATGAAAAAACTAATTAAATTAGGAAAATATAATTGTTTTAATAACTTATTGATCGATTGTAACTCTATAATTTTTATATGTATAACATAAACGGCCTATATACGTCCCACTGCTGGGCACAGGCCTCACCTCAACTATGAGCTGAAACAAGCCATTCTCCAACAAGCGGGCTCAGTGTGGATTGTTGGAGAGGTGTAAGGTTAATGAGCAACTTTAATGTCAGATGTTATCAAACCGCCCCAAGGCCTTGACTAGGCTTAACGACTGACATCTAGCGACGTCCGGGACCGGGACCAACTGCCTAACGTGCCTACCGAAGCAAGGAAATGCCTGAAATAAACATCACTAAATTTCGGTCAGGGTGGTCAGCCATCCCATTTCCGACCCGGCGTGTATTGCTTTACAACAGCGATCGTCGCCGATGACTGTCACAATTGCGCCACGGGCACCTCCCTCCTTTAAATACATGAATGAGTATAAATGGGCCAAGATGAAAAGAAAGGTTAATTTTACTGGCACAATACCTACCTTTTACCAGGTTTCAAGTTTGCGTATCTACACTAATTAGGGCCTCTTATGTTGTCTAGAGGTAGGTTGTTTGAGAAATTCGAGCTTCTGGTGACTGAAACCAGCCTGAGCAAAGTCACAGTAGTTAAAGAATATGGCGAATATGTATCGTAGATCGCCTGTATTATAGAGAAGCCTTTTTTTGACGGGGTGAATGCTTTCCATCCCGCCCATGGCGGGGGTGAGGCCTTGGGCTCGCCTGCTGATATTCAGAATACCTAGTAAGCCGACGCACAAAAAATGCCTTATAATACTACGTTTAACAACGATACTATGTATTTATGAGCTACGTGGCCTAGTGGCTAAACACTCTGACTCGGAACCCGATTTTCCAGAGAACTGACTGGCCGGAACACCTTCTTTGTGTTCATTGTACAATTTGCGGCTGGCTCTCCGGTGATGGATAACAACTATATATAAAAAACCAAAGCAACCCGGATATAGGCGGTAGGGTCGCCTCCTACCATGTTGGGTTCAAATTTCATTGGCAAAATGTGAGCTTCTGAATGTTCCGTTCATCATGACGGCAACAATGAGTGTGCCTCTGACTACCTCGCCTGGGAAAATGGTCGTGATGTATGTTATGACTATGAATGGTATTGCGAATAAAACAAATTAAAAATATCCCCTAATAAAACGTTATATTTAAGTCTGTTTCTCACTGATGCCGATAAGTAAGTATTGTTCAGTGTTTCAGTTCATAGGGTTTTTCCAGGGCACATGTGTACATAAGCAGTATTTTTTTTATTGAACAACACTATTTGTGTTTGATTTACTATAGAGGAAGCAAAGAACCATTAGGTAGTTCATTTATCAAGACTTCAGTAAATAATTCAGATTATAGTAGTTCCGTTTCGGGTGCTTTTCTTTCACACATACAAGCAGTCTATCCCAAGTTTGAATATCATCATAAGTTTCCATTCTGAAAAAAAGTAATCCAATTATAAGCTATTAATCTTTCTCAGGCAATAAGTAGACACAACAAAACACAGGATGTACGGCAAAATGATTAAGACGGTTATGAATTTTATTATTTCAATTGTTGTTTAGGTTCAAGCCTTTACGCTCTTTAGTCAAACGACAAGAAATAGCTGAAATCTTGTTTTGAAAATTATTTACCTGAAAAAACGTGTATTCCTATTTTGTTTGTCGATTTATTTTACCCATAAAGTGGCCCTCGTATTAATTTTATTTAGTTTGTATGGGACTAGGCAAGTAAAATGTTACGATGAATTCAAATGTACTTATTAACTGGAACTGCCACTTTTCCATCCAAAATGTTATTTATTTATAAGTAAATAAATTGATCCTATAATTATAGGCAAATTAAAGTACACGCAAGTGCGAATGTCAGTTTGACATACCTACTAATCGTCATAAAATCGTATGCAAAACTCGATAGCCAATACCATAAACAAGTCAATACCCAGAGGAACCACTGACTATTTTTGCCTCCTGTTAAAAAAGGTTTTGTCTCATCATGAAATTCATCATCAGTTGCTGATTTAGGGCCGGCGCCCACTATCGGCATCGGCACGCTTCAGGCTTTTAAGGTGGCAAATAGTAATATACTCTAACTTAATGGCAATAAAGTATAAAATGCCGAAACAGAAACAGAACAAATGCATTTTGTTTTTACGAGAACACATCACGGAAATTTCTACTTTATTGCCATAATGTTAAAGTATATTGCTATTTGCCACCTTAAAATCCTGAAGCGTGCCGATGCCGATAGTGGGCGCCGACCCTTAGGCGACATTTGCCTATGAAGACTCCTACGCAACAGCATAATGGATTAGACGCATCTCGCAAATACATATTTTAAAATGCGTCTGCGAGATAGCGCGAAATTCTCATTTAGGGCCGGCGCCCACTATCGGCATCGGCACGCTTCAGGATTTTAAGGTGGCAAATAGCAATATACTTTAACATTATGGCAATAAAGTAGAAATTTCCGTGATGTGTTCTCGTAAAAACAAAATGCATTTGTTCTGTTTCTGTTTCGGCATTTTCTACTTTATTGCCATTATGTTAGAGTATATTACTATTTGCCACCTTAAAAGCCTGAAGCGTGCCGATGCCGATAGTGGGCGCCGGCCCTTAGCAGAACGTCGTCATAATGCGATTAAGCCTTACATTAAGAAGCTGGAATATTAAGTAACAAGCGGCAAACTTTGGAAAGAATATTATTTCTATACGATAGTTAGTTTCAAACTTTTAGAGAAGTTTTTCATCATCGATTCTGTGGTTTCACAGACCGACGGTAGAAGATATGACTGTAAATACCAGTCAGGGAATTCAAGGAATTAAAGGATCAATTGGGTTTTATTGGAAAAAAATATTGTTATACAAATTGGTTACCTTACAGTCAACTAATTTAATATTTGATGATTTAATCATTTAATTGAAAAATCTAAATAGGTAGCTGGATGGCAAGTTTTTTGCGGTGCAATTTTTAAAATTCAGTTTAATAGTTTTTTGATTTAATATGGTTGATAACAGATGTCACTTCAACTCCGTTGATAAAAGCATACGCTCAAACGTCAGAGTAAGCATGGGATATACCTAGACATTAGTCAATTTATCAACAGATGTCACTAACCATTTGAATCGCGGAAATTTCTTTCAACAAATAATTCTCAATAATTGTTATATCTGGGGCAATATCAACAAGTGCCATTTTTTGCCTAATTTTGCTGGGTTTTTTAATTACTGGCTTAATCTTTTTTATGTTATAATCTAATTTATCAGAAACGTATACTGTGCTTTAATTGACTTAGGCATTAAATTTGGCCCAGTAATTATTTTTATATTACGCACACCAAAATTAAGGAAACACCAAAATTTATGTTAACACAGCAAAATTGGAAATGCTGCCACCAAAATTTAAATCTGATTCCAAACTTAGAAAATCCTCAATATTCCATTATCTTTAACGTTTTAGTCAAATGTATACGTATGTTTTCGTTACTAAAACAACCAGAAGTCGTTTCTTTCACATTTTTGCAGTCTGCCAGCAAGCCGTGGCTTCCATTCCAGAACCTGTCTTCCTCAGCAACACGATCAATTTTTCAAACGATGTGGCTAGCCATTTACCATTTCAGTTTGCTACACTTTAGAATCATCTGGTCTTCTACCGGATTATCTCATCCCCAACTTTGTCTCACAGTGAGATCCCGAGCATAGACCTTTCCATAGCTCTCTGAGTGACATTTGATCGGTTGGCTAGCTTCACCATCAGGTTCCACGTCTTTGCTCCGGAAGCCATGACTAGTAGGACGCATTGATCAAACACCTTGGTTTTAAGGCAAAGATGATGCTAAAACGTGACACCACTTCCCAAATGCCACCCAGTCCAGCTGTACTCTTCTGGAGGTTTCACTTTTAAAGTTTTCTTTACGTAATTGGGACTTTCCAGCGCGCTGGTGTTTCAGGAGTATGACGTAAAAGGGGTCTTACATCTTATAACAACTGGATGGATCTTATAGCTAAGAAAGCAACCCCATAAATCGCCATTTGACTTGCCAGCGCTTCAAAGACTCGTGAACAGCCTAGGTTTTGCTAACATTGCTTAGTGAAGGTTTTCTCGTAGTCAACAAAAGCCAGGGGCCGGCTTTACTTTTCGGACTTCTATATAACCTGCCAAACATGTGAGCATGAATGTGGCAAACTGATAGTATTAATCGGAATATCCAATTAAATAATGTAGCTTTATTCATAAGTGAATGACTCCATGTATTTTTTGAGATTAAATGAATTTAAGACTTTACTGAATCCTTAACGAAAGCCTGCTCCGGTGTTTGGAAGGACTTTGATCTAGATGCACTACGATTCCTGACAACTCTCAAAAACAACTGATGCAGCCGTAAATGCCGTATGGGATTGACAAGGGGGTAGGTCAATCTCATTTTGAAGGCTTGCATAAATGCTTTTTCACGCCTCTCTTAAAAATACTTTAGAGATCATAGGAAAATGGAACTACATGCGCTGGAGGAGCCTTTCACATCTACAGAGCAAGACAGGAGAACGTTCCAATAGTCAATAGTAACTGGACCGTGAATGGATGTTGACACAGAACAGATGAGTAAGGTTGGTATCAATTGGAACAACTCGTCTGAACATCTTCTCCTCTGTGAAGCCGGTAGAGGACACTCAACCTGGCTATGTCTCTACGCAGTTGTAATCACTCCATGGTCATGCCTCTGGGTTACCAATGATGCAGATAGATGCCATTGCAAGCTGTCGAGAGCTTCAAGTACCTGGCTTGGCGGTACCGTCCAGAGATGAGAGCAATATTCCGCACACGAGTGAATTTGTGTCTTGTACAAAGAGAGCATCTCAGGCGTGAAGAATGAGAATTAGGTCTTACGGGATGGTGTTTTAATAATGCTATCGATTCAGCCCTGTTGGTTAATGTTGCTGTGAACATCCATGCTGAGAATGTTTAGGCTATCCTTCACTGGTAGTGGAGTGCTCTGATGAGTAGGACGGGTAAAGAATGAGCACATCTGGTGTATTGATCTCCACAAGATTGCGTACACCCCATTCCGTCAAGATCAATAACAAGAGAATGCCTCGTCTTCTCGAAATATATCTTTCGCTTTGCAATAAAGCTCTAAAAAAAACGCCAATAAACGGTGTTCTACTCATGACACACGTTTCTACTGTGTGTCGCCGTGTTTGTCCATAGCCACCACCCCCTAAATGAGTTACGTTCGCTAGAAAATCACAGGTGGACCGTTTCGGTCTGAACCCGCACTATCAGTCGTGAATTAACAAGTGGCCCTATATGTACCAGGATGAGCTTCTACACTTGGTTCATAAGTGTGATTGGCAAAAGTTTTTGGAGAGCGTTTTTTTCCAGGTTGGTTTTCAAGTTTGGTAGGTCTGGTGGAGGCTTTGTTGTGTGCGACGCATACAGATTTCCGTAGATATCTTCAATTTAAGGTAGTATTCGTACCGATGTGACGGTATCGCCTTTGGAGGTAGTCGGCTTTGTCTGGAGACTTTTTCTCAGTGTATTTATGTAGTCTTTTGACCCCTAATTTCACTCAATTACCTCCTGTGTGAGGCGAGAGGTCCAGTTTTAGAGTTAAGGCCTCACCAAGCTCCGGATCTTTTTTTGGGGTGATTGGGGATCTAGCAAAGCTTCTTCTTGTGTTTCCCTTCGGAGTAGTATTTGCTCTAGAATCTCATCTGGTAGTTAAGACTTCCTATTGTAAGGTACGGTGTCGTTCAAATCTTCTTATTCTAATTTAAATACACCAAAATTGGCACACCTAAATTTGAATTTTGTTAAAAAAACTAAATAACTGAAAAACTGTTTCACACATAGTAATAGCATTTTAACATTAGATACAAAAACTGAGTCTCTACACTATACTATAAAGTCAATGGAAAGTAACAACTGAGAAGTTATAAATCCAGGACACCTGAATTGTTAAATTGTTGTCCGGGTAAAAAAAAACCTCATATATACGTGTTTTGTGGGAAGACGCAAAGGATTCGTACACGTCTACCGTCATTGGTCGTGAGAGTGGTGCTAAACCGAAAGATTGGTGGGGAAGTTACCCTGTTTAGTTCCTTATATAGTAACTGGCCAGCTATTTCATTATTCACACCAAAATTTTAAGTTTCTCGTGGACAAAATCCAGCGACGTGGCATAATCGTAGTTACATAGTAATCTTGCTTAATTGAGCCATTTCAGACACTCTATGTATTGCATAATTTAAAAATAATATTGTTTTTCAAATACGTTCATAATCTTCAGCTAAAATAACACATATGTTCAGATAGTCAGGTTGTGGACATGACACCAAAATTAGAAAAGCTTAGTTTAATTTTTTTTTCAACCAATTTGTTAATAGATAACTCACTAACAATTTTGTCCTCATGAAGTAGCCACTGTGTATTATCACATGAAAAAAATCCAAAGTTCTATCTTATGAAAAATATATGATTCCCAGCACCGCCGCCTAAAAAATGTGTTTCGGATTTTCAGCCATCTAGTGCATCCAATTTGTTTCCTACCATCTAACTCACTAGAAGATTCCAAGATCACATCACATCACACAGAATTTGTTATTTTTCTGAAAAAGTCTCGGCAGATTTTCCCAATTCATACAATTTATATTCTTATTCTTCGATCCTATTATTGGAATGCAGCAAATTTTCTGTAATTGCAAAGGTTACACTACATGCACCCTACACATCCGCCTAAAAATCAAAAATAAAATATCATTAAGTAAATAAATAATACAAACGTTAGGAATAGTGACAGAATAGCGTTTCTAAGTGCTAGTTCAGACAGAGCGATTAGTGGCAAATTGAAAAGGACGGAGTTAGAAGGAAAGAGGTATTCTTCTAGCTCCGTCCTTTTCAACTCGCACGATTGTCGCTAGGTTTGAACTAGCACGCACTGTAACTAGGGTAACCGACGAAATGACGTCATGGTTCGACTGGATAATTTCTCCGGTGATCCTAAATTGAAAAATTAAGATACCGACCGATATCAACCGCTTCGGTCGACATATGAGGTCTCGAAGGATCCTGAATCGATGCGAGGGGGGCGATTCACAACCGAGTTATCGAACGATTCGGTAATTTTCAAAAATATATATATCCATTTTCTGATGTGGGAGGTGTCTGTATTATTCGTTTAATAAATACTAGATGCCATTGGCTTTAACATATACAAAATTCAAACTATTACGCGGAACAAACGATTTACTAGAATTAAATGAAAGTTATCGAATCGTTCGATAACTCGGTTGTGAATCGCTACCAAGAATTCTTTAATTAGGACATTAAAACTGTGCCGCACTTACCTACGAGGCGTATCGTCTAAAGAGCCATTCTAATAAATGTGAGTGCTGCCGTGTAGTTTTTGGCCTTTTGCGGCCCAAAATTAAAAGTCTACTTTGCTGCATAATTTACGGAGTCGAACGAAACTCGTGAAAGTCTAAAATATTAAATATATTGTCGAATTAACCAATTCCGTTGTCGTCGCAGACGTTCAGTGGTTGTAAAAGCAAATAAATTATATAGACATGTCAATTACAGTTAAAATACGGAATAAAAATAGGAAATTAAATATAGGTATATCAAAGTTTGCATTGAAATATTCATGCAGGAAATAAGGTCAGTAATGTTGTCTTTCGGCGAAAAAAAACTAAAAATGGTGGTTGGAACTATCCAAGCTAAACTGAACTGAATTATATTACATCCACTAGGATGCAATATAATTCAGTTCAGCTTACACACACAACACATAATTACTCTCTCATACCACTCTTCTCCGCACTAGTCTTCAACGCGTTATCGACGAAACATAAAGAGATTGCTACATATGCGGTAAATACTTCCGGTTAGTAAACACACAGACAAAGTGTTTGAAATCTTACCTTTCTAAAAAACTATCAAACGCCATCCGACTTGCCAATCATAAGTGTTTTTTATCGACGGTAAACTGATACATAATACGTAAACAAATTGTGAAAGCCTAATGCGCTTAATTGAGTAACAACACTTAAGCACATTCGCATCTAAAATATAGAGTTAAACTTGATTAGTTACAAATATTTAATTCTCAGGTACTTGCCTACTTGTTTCACTGTTTTTTTCTCAAATTACTGTATTTACGAGTACTTAAAAAGTTCAGTTCTTGCCACCATCTTTGCGGGCTTTCAATAGAGGGGATTACTTCACTCAAAGGTACAGATACTCCTTTCCAATCTTCCATGAAAACCGAATACAATTTATCAATGAACAATGGAATTTCTTTCATTCTTAGCACTGTCCAAATTTAAAAAAAAACTAAATAGCTGTTATTACATTTAATTTTAGTTTTATTTTGTCCGAATGACTGCATATTATATCATTTGAGCCTACTTTCCACCAATATAGTTAGTAAAACGAGGTGCGAACTACCTATCCTCGAAGTGTAATACGGCTAAACAGTAAATGATAAACAACACAAGCAGAGCACACGACGATAATAGAGCAGCATTGAAAGATCCCGAATTACCCCGTGATGGCACGCGGAGCGGCGCACGCGCACCCACGCGCGCCTTGACACAAGTGCTCTTGCGCCGGCTATTATAAACGCTGTAATTGCATTACTTTGCTGTCTTCTAATGACATCTTTACGCATTTGACAAAGCACAAAGCGAGAGCACATACATTGTTGGGCAAAATTAAGTTTTAATGAAGTCTTTACCCGTGATAAAGCATAACTGTCAGGTATTGCTAAAATGAAGTCGCTGGCACTTTTGACTGGAGTATCAAGTCGAGATGGCTTGTTGAAGAAAAAAGTAACTTATGATATCACACTTACTTACTCCCTTGGACGTCATGAACATCACCTTACTGGAAAATCAAACAGTTCACAAAAGCTGTGAGGGGAATGATTTCTAATGGGTTCTAGTCACAGTGGATGAGATTCAGGTTACAAAAGGTTTTAGGTTCCTTTATGGGGCAAGGTATACACTACTACAACAAAATTCCAGAAGCAATTTGTAAGTTACCATCACATAGGTTTAAACATCATATTAAAACTGTCTTATTAAAAAAAGGATATTATACCACAGCCGACTACCTTAAGGATAGGAACGCCTGGGAGTAAGCTCTCAGGTCGACGCGGACTCCAATTAGCCATTTTGTAATAATTATACGGATTCAACATAATAATGTGAACCAACCAAACATTTTTTTCTTTGAATTGTATAACTGGATGTGAACCTCAAAACTCCTTTTTTATAATGTTAACCAGTAGTCTTTTCTAAACAATGTTGTTAATTGCTTTTAATAATTTACCATTATTTTGTGCACTAACCATTTTCTTGAAATTGTATAACTGTATGTGTACTTAATAATAAATTGTAATTTACTAACGGATTATTGTACAGAACATATTGAAAAGAGTAACTGCTGAGTTTCTTGCCGGTTCTTCTCAGTACAGAAACAACTTTCCGACACCGGTGGTTGAGTCACATTATGTTTGTATACTGTGTATTTATTTATTATCTCTATTATAGTATTTAAGTCTATTATTAAGTGTATTTTTGTTTGTTTGATTAAGTTTTTGACGATTTGAAAGCACTTGTAACAGGTCTATTTAAATAAAGATATTTCTGATTCTGATTCTGATTCTGAGACCCAGTCAGTGGTCTTCGAATGATGTTGAAAAAGTGCAACAGTACAAAAGCAGTGTGAATTCTAATCAGTGTAAATAACAGTGAACCATTAACGAATGTAATAGTTAATAAGGGATAACTTAAAAAAAATGGTAAAAGATATCTTCGTGTTTATAATATGAATTTTGCGTTAAAGGTTTTTAAGGTTTCCACAGCAATATGCAAATAATAATAAGTAGTATTAGTTTAATCAAAGAAGATAAGATTATTTACCTGTAGCCTATTAGCTACCTAACATACGAACTACATATTTAGTCACTTCTAATCTATTTCAGTTTCCTTTTAATCAATTTTAGTTAGGTGCCTAGCCCAATTTCTCTGCTATCATTGAACCATTTATAAAATAACTGCCTGCGAGCATTCGAACTATAAAAAAAATTACACATTAAAAAGGCTGAATAAAATACTTTCAAGAGCGTTCGTTTTGGACAGAAAATCATCATTGGCTGTGAGCTTCAAAGCTAGTAATTTGCAGTCAACTTTTTTTAAACAATAAAAAGTACCATCTAATAATAATTTACTGCTACAAGTCATGTTTTCCGTGATGAATAATGTAAAATAAACGATGAAGAATCGCTCTGGCGCCGTCTCTGTAGAGACTAGTAATTACTTTTTTTCAAGCCAGCGACGGCATTCCCTGAGGAATGCGACCGGACCAGTCGAACAGCTGAGCGTGATGTAACCGGAATGGACGTCACAAGTCACAGATAACACGCGAGCGATGCTTATCACACGTTTTTGACAGAGCCGCCGTTTTGGTAAGATAATACTTTGACCTGTCTCCGCATTTAACGTTGTATCTTGTTAAGTACTGATAAACTCTTGTTGCTACGTGTTTGATAAGTTTTTTGTGCTATCATAAATGTTATAAACTGAGATGCATTTTAACCATTTCACCTACTATTATCAGCGAAACTGAAATACTTTAGGGCGCTATTTTAAAAGAGTTGTCTTTTATTTATTTATTTATTTATTTATTAGTTCGTACACAAAGATATAGTTACATTGAAAATAATGAGATAACTGAAAGTACATATATGTCTTTTCTGCTCGAATTAGTTTTCCTGTGTTCGTAGCAAACCAAGTAGCATCTTTCTTTAGATTTTTACATGAATATTTGTCCTAGATAGAATTCGACTCCCAACATAGGCCAAATTAATGTAGTAATCCGTGTTAACAAGTCTCGTAATGAGAACGTACAGCGGCACTCAAATCTACCTTAACATAGGGGCACCTTATGCCGCTGATATAGGACCCATTTTGCAACGGTTTTGTAAAGGTTGATGTGAGTGCCTCTGTACTTATAGGAAAACATTCGCTAGAGCCAGGTGCGGTTAGGGTGATGTCACTTGTAGAAGCAAATGAATAATAAATGTAGTTTCTACGAACCTATGTTAATTGAATTGATTAATTACGTTTAACCTGAATTACGGGGAAAGATAATGTGTAGGCTTGATATATTTTAGATGTATTGTTTCTCTTTCGTCTTGTAAAGAATATAAAATGAATGTCTAATTATTCAGGCAAAGTGAGCTAAATTAAAAAATACGTTATGTTATGATTAATTAAGGTAATGTTGACTCTACTATAAATAGTTAAGCATTCGATAAAACATGAACCAAACAGCCCTAAATATGACTTTGTTTCTATTGTATTTTATACTCTATTGAACATGCCAATGGGAAGAGTTATGTTGTGAATAATAATTCATATGTTTTTTAGCCCTCGTCAAAATCTGTATCTCTTTTTTTTTAATTATTGGATATAAGATATTTCGTGCAACTTGGTAATTTGATGTTTTTGTTTGTTCCAGGTGACGAACCAACGGATAACAGTGACGAAAAAGTGATCGGTATTTCTTCTTAAAGGTTAAACTTGAAATATTTTAAGCTGAGTAAGTTATTATGAGAAAGTACCTACATTAAGCACAGCCACATGATGTTATAAACATCCTAGTTAAATTATGAATGCGAAAGTTTGTATGTGTGAATGCGCCGTGTTACTATTTCACATAACAACTACTGAATGAATTTTAATGAAACTTTACAATCACATAGCTTATACATCTGAATAGGACATAGGCTACAATTTATTTAAAAAAAAATCTTTTTTTTAAAAACCAAAGTCGACAAGGACGAAGCGGTAAAGAAAAATTCAACGCAAAAAGTTAATAAAAGGCATAGTTAAGTTATACACAGATTTTAAATAGTGTTTAATTCATAAATATAATGCATATTTTTTTTTATGTGGTCATCTTTAAAGGGTCACATCATAATGTTTGTATAATGTGTTTTCTCATTGTGTTAATTCTTGAAAGTTGAATCCCAAACACTAACTCCTTGGATGACCGGTAGAGAATGCTTATTCGTGTAAAGTCCCCTATAGGTATTTTTAAATGAGCAATAAAGAGTAAACAAATAAAAATATAATGCTGCCTTTAAAAATAATTGCTATAGCCCTTGAAAATACCTAAACTGTATTTGTCCCATCACTTAGGTCGCGTTCGGAATACTTAAAAGCCACGAGGACGGAAGGACATGGCCTATTATAACCAAGTTCAATGGTACCGCTCAATGACGTTATAAAAAGGCCAATTCGAAGAAACCCCTGAATTATTTAGTGTACTGCCGATTGAGTATTCGATTTGAATAGTAATTTTATAGCTGTGCCTTCATTAAGTTGAATAAAGTAAACCGATTCTAAGTTTATCTTTGGGAATTCCCTTTCGGGCAACTACGTGGAACTCAGTTGAACTTCATAAGCATGCGCTCATGTCTATATCTCTAACGGAGTAGTCAGAGGCACGTTGACTGTTGCCGCCATTGTTAACGGAACAATCAGAAGCCCACAATTCGCCGTAGAGGCAAACTTACTACTTTTATTATTGTTGCTTCGGATTATGAGTGTGTTCTAAAGCGGATAACTGCCTACATCTAGAAATACAATCTTTTGGAATTTTCGACTAAAAATGGGGTAAAAACTTTGGAACATGATCATATAATAAATTGCTAAAATTGAAGAAGATTGCGAAATGGATGTATATAGAAGTTCATGAACCCCCTGATCGGCGTATATTCGTAACTATGTAGATAATACTTAGGTAACTCACTAGTCAAAGTTAAGCAGTGCTTCTGTGCTTTCAACACTAATTTCTATGATTTTGAGCTACGAGTACAAACTAAATGAGGAAAATAATGTAATATTAGTCGCCAATATCCTAAATTGCCATAATTGCGACGCTACCACGCACTGACTCACTTCCCCGGATGTACGCCTAATAAATATTTAAAAATAATTTTAACCAAGGCTCTACAAGTCACTAATAAAATGCCTGTCTAAACAAAGTTACCCAGCCGTGCCGGTTTTAACGAGACGGTAGAGAATTCAGTCCATATTTATAACAAAGATTAATATTATTTGTGTTTCGTAGTTACCGCCGATCTGAGTTTAGATAGTGTTCAATTTAAGTGAAAATTATAAAGATCCTTTTGGAGAATATTTTCAATGGGCAAGTAACCTTAATGTAGCTTTTAATAAAGTTGATAGTTACCTGACTGTAACTGATTTTTATATGGATTTTGGCATATTATATTAGCATCTTAATTAGCCCGTAAACACGACTGCCATATAGTATGTGAAACGTCGGGTTAGAAAATGACGGAAAAAATAAACTATTCATTTATTTCAATCTCTCGATAGTAGCAAATTTATGTGTAAGTGACATTCTGATCAAGTGCTTAACAAAAATACATAACATTCAGCCTTAACAAACCTACCTGAAATAGACAATATTTTAGAGTACCTACTTATTTTTGTTTTTATACTTTTAAAATAATACTAATCAATTCAATAAAATCCATTTTTTTTACTTTTTGTTGAGAAATGTATTTCATTAGATTTACGAAACCAATCATCATATGGCTCTACTTTTATCAATCTTGAAAAAATAAGACAAACGTGATTATTCTAACCATAAACATATCATTGAATATCTAATGGTCTTGATTACTAGAGGAATCTTAAGAGGTCCGGATGAAATCTATAGGAAATGGTTAACTGCACCTATGGGTAGGCTGCTTGTGACGGCTGATATTTACGTTGATGAGTGATTAACTTATTTATAGATGTTATTTATTTATTCTTTATTGCACTGAAGTAAAGTACAAATGGCGGACTTAATGCCTTGAGGCATTCTTTACCAGTCAACCACACGGTCAGGCAGAGAAATTGAGGCGGTGCACTTGCCTAAAATTAAAACATCTTAATGGTTAGACAATACTTTGCGAACTTCTTTGTTCCATACTTAAGAATAAGTATGTCTAGTTTAGACTAATTTTACTAACGATGTATCGAGACTGAGAGTGCCAAGAAACGGTGGTTTTAAGCAAGAAATGATAGATTGTACAATTGAATTTTCTCAAATAACTTTCCAATCACAAGGTGATGGTACAGGTCGTTTCAAGTTTAAGCGGGGCGGAGATGTAATAAAAAGTGGCGTAAAATGGCGGCCTAGCCGTTGTGATGACGCGCGGGTTGAACGACACCTGACTCACGGCCGCTCTTGAGATCGTCGCGAATGACACCGCTGCTGCGAGGTGCTTTATATCCTCACTCACGATAACACCTACTGTATAATACGCTCAATTATTACAAAGTTTTAACTCCCAAAATAGACAGGGATGAAGTCAAAAGGCAACGTTAGTCCAAAACCGAGTACATGCATTTTCATAAACATTTTTCTAGTTACAAAGTCAAATTTTCCCTTTCGTCAAAGAATAGGTACCTACTACAAATGTTGATTTCATGGAAACCGCGACCCTTTCGATACCAACCCCCGTAACCACTACCCACACCCGTTTAGTTACATATTTCCGTCTGTCATTTAATTCGCGATCGATTTGAACTTTGTTGCTTCTGTGCCAAACTTTGCCTAAACAATATCCCCCATAATAGTAAAAACTAAAGCAACGCTACAGCATTGGTTTAGCGATTGTCATGTCTTGTCACTTATCGCAAATGTCGACAGCAATAGGAATGAAGGTGACAAAATGTTACAGTAGTTAAATTGATAGTGTAGAGCTGCTATGAGTTGTTTTGAATAAGTGGGTAGAGCTCCAATGTTAGTTTTAACTTGCGTGGTGACAAAGGTACCTAGTAGAGTCACGTAAACAATAGCGCACGTTCATAGTTCAATTAGGTGCAAGAGGCCAGTTCGATTTAAAGCAAGTAAAATATGAAAATAATAATAATAAATTACTAATTTCAAATTATTAAATGAATTCATACAAAAACTAAGTAGAAACCAAAGATGAAAATAAAAACATTAACAGCATTGACAAAATACAATGCAACATGTTCAAACTAGTTCATTGTCCTTCACGGATTAATTTATAGGTGTTGCCGTATGATACAGGTTATTTTATTGTTTATCTGATATTATTTCAAAGTGAGTCATCTCTGACGGTATCCCTAACAAAAGTTGTAAAGCAGGTTATCAGGACTTCGAACAACATCCAAACAAAAGTCACGCACGTCGTAGGTATGTAATCCTACATCTGTAGGGACTACAGTGATTTTTAGGTGACAATTTTTTTTTCTAACGTGGCATAACTCTTCCATTTGGGATACCGACTCACCAAAAAAATGGTCGTGTTTAATTAGTTTGATCACCTTTATAAATCAGTTAGCTAAGTAAATCGTTCTTCTTCTTAGGATTAGTGGCACACTTTACTATCCGCCGCCAGTCATTACGCACGGCTGCTTCTCTGGTACATTCATGGAGGGAACTATTGATGCCGACTTTAATTTGATCTGTCTAACGCAGAGGTGACCTGCCTCGTGCCCCTTTGCCATCCACGTTTTCCTGCACTACAAGTCGCTCCACGGGACATCCCTCTGTCTCGATATATGTCCAAAGAAGGTGAGGATCCGGGCTTCAACAATGTCAATAACAAAGCACCTAAATTGTTACCAAACACTTGATACTGAAATTAGATTAACCTTGTTTAAAAAACTAAACTCTTAAAAACTTGACGTTGTTTATAGTTTCGTGACAGCTCAACCTTTACCAAAGCTCGAAAATCGAAGCGGTAAGTAATCCAGTGCCTAAAGTCCTATTCAGACAACATTTCGAACCGATGATTCAACGGAATGACTGCATCATGCAACCATTGTTACTTTATTTGGTGTTACTCATAAATAAAGTCCACTGTGATTACTACATTAAAATCCTATATAATGTACTGTAGTCAGCGACCTTTGAAAACTCTAATGACAGTCGCTCTGTAGATCTCGCCAAAAAGACTACAGCCATAAAATATGATTTCCACAATGATAACTTTAATTTGGAATCTAAACACCACCTTCGGACATTAGGCACAGTCCTTACTGAAGGACCGGCAACAGACACAGAAGCTTTGTTCAAAAACTACAAATAGATATAAAAATATTACTTTGCTCCAGATGATTCTTGATGGTTGATAATGTTTAAACAAAAAATCATTTCTTTAATATCTTTCCTAAATTGAAACTGTTGCCATAAATGTATAAGGTGTTTTACGTCATTATCTTTTTTTATAAACGTTCGTACTTTTGAATGAACCAAAAGAAACGAATGAAATATTCGATACCATTAAACATTTTAAGCAAATACTTAGGTAATATTTTTTTCCCCCATAAGCTCAGTTTTTCACCTGTGCGATGCCGAAAATGAGTCTTGAGAAAAAGTCTAGTCAATTTAACTAGAAACATTCATTGCTTGACGTGTGTTTGATCAATTATTAAATAACATAAATCAGCATTTTAAAAACGGGGGAAACATATGAAACAGAACACATTTAATTTCTATCCGTCATAGTGGCTTTTGTGCCTTGTGTGCGCCATGCTTTACTGCAATGGTTGGGTTGGGTCAGCCGCATTAGGCAGGGATGCGTCTCTTCGCGGTTTGATTAATGCATCCTGGCAAAAAACTGCATAAATAATGAAACCCGAACAATAAGTTTTCTGCTCGAAATTACGTGCCGTCTCGGATGAGTATCTTTGACCTTTCGAAAGCCGCAAATAGCCTTTATTTTGCAAATTTCCTTGTTACGGTGTTATTTTTGACTGGCCTCGGGTTCGACATTTACATCTTTGTGTGTTGAAGTAAAGAATTAACATTATTTGCGTTTAAATCGAAATTATTTATTTTCTTCTTGAAGTTCAGCCCAGAGGTCTTGCCAGATTTTAAAATATTTTTCAGAAGGCACATCACACAAAGGCAAAGTTACGGTAGCTTGTAAAAACCACTAACGCGTACAGTAAAGAAGTTTAAATAAAAGCTCAGTATGTAGTAGGTTATTAACAATAAACAACAGGAGTATGGTAAGCAGATGCTCTACCGAAGGCCTAATAAAAAAGCCCTGATATTTTCTATTTATTTTGCTTTGGTAGGTACCAAAAAGCAATAGCAATGGCAAAGCAATAGCACTTTATTGTATACCTCAGCAATAGAGTGCAATTTTTAATGCAGCTTACCACTAATTAGTTACTGTAATTAGTGATATCTAAACAACAATGTTTTAAATTTTACGCTATTATTATCATTCTAAACCTTAAACAATTGCAATGTTTTAATAATATTCGTGACTGGAGCTAGGACTTTTCTGCTACGCCGTAGCAGACTACGAGCTTACGCTACGAAAAGCAAATAATCGGTCATTTTTAATGAACAAGACAATATTTCATTGTTGTAGTTAGATATTGTTGATACAAAAAGTTGATTTATATTCGGAGTTTGTGTAATCTAGTAAATAGGAATAGGTTAAGCATCTTGGTCATTCTAAATTTGTATGTCAATTATTATTGTTGCTTATAATGTGTAATAGAAGCATAAATTTGCTTGGAAAAGATAGTTGCTTATTTATTCAGATTATATCTATTTTCTATTTAGTAAGTTTTTAATTAGATAGATAGTAACAAGCAACCCGAATACCGGCGGTAGGCTCGCCCCTTACCATGTTGGGTTCAAATTCCCTCGGTGGAATCTGGGCTTCTGTGTGTTCCGTTCACCATGACGGCAACAATTAGTGTGCCTCTGACCCATTAAGGATATGTCGGTGAGGGTATGTTACTTAGTAACAACCTCTAGATGTGATCAAACAGATTTCAGGACGACAAAAATATTTGTCCGACCTAAAACTGACCAAACGTAAACCATTCAGAAATGTTAAATAACTATGTAATATTCTATTAAATACAAGTGTGTAACAGTTACTATAAAGTGTTTGACACATGAAGGTAGAGAGTAGTAGGGATAGCCCCTGAGAACAGATAGGGTTATTGATTCACCTCGACATACTGCAATAATAATCTTATTTTTACAACATGTTATCTGTTGTACTCGGTAACATTCATTGCTATGCGGATGACAGCACAGTCCACTCGCGGTATTTTGAGCGCCCTGTGGCTAAGCGAACCGATATCGAGGAGAATAGGCGCTTTCTTGTTGTTGAGCTTGACGGAGTGCTGGACCGCATTTCCGAATGGGGAGAACGCAATCTCGTCGAGTTCAACGCCAAGAAAACACAGGTGTGCGCATTCACTGCCAAGACGTCGCCATTCCTTTCCCGTCCCACTCTTCAGAGCACCCCACTACCAGTGAAGGATAGCCTCAACATCCTTGGCATGGATGTTCGCAGCGACCTCAACCAACGGGACTACATCGAGAGCATTATTAAAACAGCATCCCGTAAACTTGGAATCCTGAACAGAGTGAGACGATTCTTCACGCCTGAGCAGCTCTGTCTTTTGTATAAGACACAAGTTCGCTCGTGTGTGGAATATTGCTCTCATCTCTGGGACGGTTCCGCCAAGTACTTGCTAGAGGCTCTCAATAGGTTGCAGCGGCGCGCTATCCGCATCATTGGTAACCCAGAGGCAACTATGGCTCTGGAGCCTCTCCAACTGCGTAGAGACATTGCCAGATTGAGTGTCCTCTACCGCCTGTACAACGGGGAATGCTCTGACGAGTTGTTCCAACTGATCCCATCCTCACCCTGCCACTCCCGTACCACACGCGCTGGTCTGCGTCAACATCCACACACGATCCAGCGACTGTCGGCCCGCACCAAAAGGTTCGGTGACTCGTTCCTGTGTCGTGCTATCCAGACGTGGAACGCTCTTCCAGCGCATGTGTTTCCTTCTTCCTACAAACCCGGGTTTTTTAAGCGGGGCGTGAAAAGGCATTTATGCAGGCCTTCAAAATGAGATTGACCAGCAGAGTAGTTACTCATTACTGTGCTTGTCAACCCCATATCTGGACCTCACGACTGCTTTCCATCTATAAAAAAAAAACAATAATAATTTTATTTTTACATCAGGCTCATTTTTTAAATAATCTGACTTCAGGCTTAACTTTTGTTAAAATATTTTAGTAATTTACACCCACATACATTTTTACAATTATTAATTGTTTACTGTACAGACCTGTCTACCTACTTAAATAAGGGTAGGGTACCAATTAAATAATATATTTCAAAAACGCTATTTATATTATCACCGGTCGGTAACCGTATGTGGGTGATAATCTGCATTCGTTTTTGGTAACACTGCACTCAGCGACAACCCACGCGCAGAAAATATTTCCAATGGCTGTTTTAAAAATTAAGATAAGTATAAAATTCGAATAATTATATCAATTCATGAGAAAGAATGTCTGCTCTCTCTTTAAAACCATGATTTCAGCGCTATTAGTTATGTAGCCCGGAGCTCGTAGAGGCAGATTTTATTTCTGCTGTACACAGACTACGGAGAAAATCGTTTTATTTTAATTTATCAATGTGATTTAAGAAATCTGATTATAGGTACCTACATGTGCCAGCCAAGCGTAAAATATTTGTAGTTAAACAATATGAACGCTTAGGCTGAAAATCCCTGAACAATATTAAAATTAACAAAGTTCTTTTGTTCAAAAGTTTGAAAGATAAATGTTCCCCGAGCTAGAGCTCATTATCTAATTTCCAAGAAGCAGAGTGCGCCCGCGCGGCCTCGACTACGCGCTGACGTGTTGCATCCGCCATTTTGTGCCCAATAAAATTCCTTTTAATTTGATTTAGTAATAGCTAGACTGTAAATTTATCTGCGTAATGAATGATACTTAGGGAAACACGAATACATGAGTAATAATTTATTTTGCAGTCCTTGGAATCAAATACTAAGTAGGCTGGTCTGTGTAATATTTTCTAGGTGGTCACACCTCAAGTTCTGTACCTGACGTATACCCATTACCCAATTCATTCAAATGAGGCTGTTTAGAAATACAGAAATATCTTTCGAACTTAACCAAGTTATAAAGATAATATTAAGAGCCATGTGCTAAGTTAGTTACCTGCTCAGCTTCAGTTAAGTTCGTGCTTCAGTAACTGTTCAATATAATAATAATGTGTAGAGTGCTGCATAACTAAAGCGTTAAGTCACAGTTTTGCGCACTAACTCTCAGAGGCGGACCCGCATGTCCGTATTTTGACTAACAATCAAACAAGGCTAAAGGAAAGGTCGTCAGTCGTAATCGTCACGCTGTAATCGCGGTGTTGCCGCCCGCCGGCGACGCTCGCGCCGCGCGCGGCCGTCCTCCGCACGAGACTTCCCGCCAAAACGGGCGCAGGCTATGGCGCGAAGGCTCGCGATTGGTCGGCGCATGCGGCGGCGGCGCTCGCGCAAGGCCGCCGGTTTTCCCGCGAACAATGCCAAATGGTGCATTTGTCAAGGTGAGTTCGTTCACCGCCGACGCCCGGCGCCGCACGCCGCGCTCCGCTCGCCGCGCGCTCTTCAAGCAATTCGTTCACTAGCGCGCTTACCCGATCGAAGGTCGTCAGAAGTCAGCCAACCGAGCACCTATTCCGCGCTGAATCTACATTCTCATTAGCATCCGACGTGTTTTACAGGTGAAAATTATTATTGTTTTACAATTCTACTTTGTAGAGGCTTGCGATTTCTTTTATTATCTGCATATCTAGTCATATTATCGTATGTTCGCTGCATGGCTTGTACAGAGACTTGTTTGTTTGATGATGATTCACTGTGACAGTATTTTATACATTTTGCACGGTTTACCCTCTATTTAGGCGCACAACGAATTGCAGACTGGGCGATAACTACATATTGCAACAATATCGTTTCATATTTCTTTATTTAATAAGTTCGTCGGTTCTTTGAAAGTAACTTATAACCCATATGCATTTAAGTATGTTATGACGTAACGTGTACTTGTGGCAAGAATTAACAGGGCAGAAAAGCAAGAAGAACATGGCATAATAGAAGAAAGAAGAGCAGTATCTAGTGCTACGCCCGGACGAACTTCCCAGTTCGGCCGCCATACATGGGTCGGTGGGATCTTCGTCCGTTTGTATCGCTTATACGTATGTTCCACCTACATCGGCCGCTGGATATGAAGATAGCAGTCGCTGAGCTCAAGCGGACTCGACGTGAGCAGCGAAGTTTACTCATCACAGCAACGCTACAGAATATTATTCTTCTCGATGCATAGGCTCTACCCTAATAATTTAGGGTTATTCCTATCCATCGAAAGAATCTCAGCGGGAATCTACTGATCGAGGATGATTTTGGAAATCTTTTTTTACGTACTTAATTTTCTAACAATACTTATTGCAAGCCAGTTATATATTTTTATTCAATGCTTGCAACCCCTCAGATTGAGGGTAGTCAGGCAGACAACCTGTAACACTGTTACTTAACTATATACAGAGAATTTTTAAACTAGAAGCGTCTTAGATGAACCGCGATATCTTTTCTGTTATACTCGTCTTTTAGAAATTTGTGTTTTAGTTAACATCCTAACAGCATCATATGTTATTGTTAACAGATTGTAATTAATCTATCGTTTTGTTTTTCTAAGGACCTAATTAAGTAACAAGATGAACTATCTATGTAGCAACTTCTTCATTGCAGCCAAAATAATAGAAAATTGAAGCATTCACGAATACTTATAATGTGCCTATTGTAAATACTCGTAGGAGTGATAAGATTTAGAATAAGCGATATAATACTGACTGTTTTTCGATTGTTGCCTGATTTTTTTTGTTTGCTTATTTATCCACTGGCGGCCACCCGCGACTTCGCCCGCGTGGACTCAGGTTAAAAAAAGTGAGTGAGTGAGTAGCCTATGTGCTTTTCTGATGCATAAGCTATTTAATTGTAAAGTTTCATTTAAATCGATCTAGTACATTTTACGTAAAAGAGCAACAAGGAACATCCACACATTCAAACTAATATTAGTAGGATTTGAATAGCGACTTTAGTATCAGAATTTGTCAAGCCACCCAAGATTTTATATGTGTTTGTTTTTATAGTTTAATATTAAGTGTCCTTTTTACGACTTCAAACCTCTATTAAATGATCCAATCAGGGTGAATGGGTTGAAATTGCCTTCCTTCCGTAAGACTGCCCGAAATGTTACCATTGCTGTCATTGCATCTCTATTTGATTATTTGTCATCATCATCATCTTTATTAACACCTACAAGACGTCCTCTGTGAACATATGATTATATAGTAAAGTACCTGCCTAGTGAATATGGACAACCACTCACCGGTAGCCCTGGAGGCACACCGGTGGTTACTGAAACGCTCTTTTCTTATAAATTACAGATGCCAGTTAAGGACGGTGGTGGGGGGCCAACCCATAAATGATACCTACCACTATTTTTGTATTTCATGTGCTACGCTTCGTGGGGTTAAGCCCTCGATTCATTTAAGAAGACCAGCAACCTAAATCTTAGAGTGATCTTAAAGTGATTTTCCAGGTTGTATCTCTATAATAGCTATTTTACCTGCATTAGGTACTACCTATGTTATTTACATTTACTTTTGTATGGCGATTACGTATTTTACACTTTTATTCCTTATCTGTTCCTATTCTGCCCTGAATATTGATGAAACTTTTTAACCCTGAAATCACTGCCGGCCACTGTAACAAGCTTATGACTGGCGCGCCGCGCCGGCGATGAACGTGTTGCCAATGGAGTAGGTACATTAATTGATATTAAAAATCTGAAAACCAGAAAAAGACCTTGGGTCATGTTGGCATCAGGCAGGAATCGAGCTCGCATCTTTCGTAAACCGACTGCACTGCACCGGGCGACTGCACTAACCACTATGCTACCGAGACCATTAATTACATTAATTGTTGCTTATTTTCCGAGTAAATATTGAATTCGCTCAAAACGAAGAATGTATCAGACGATATGAGTAAGATTAAGACAAATACAGACGTATAAGTGAGTTGCTACGTTTCTTTGACAAATACATGTGGCTGTGACCATTAATTAAGAAAGTTGTTTTTAAACACGTCCATTTAATTGTATAGATATAGTTTATATCTTGACCTTTGAAAATCCATTTGGTTTTACAAAAAGGCATGTGTGATACAAATAAAGCCTGTGGTCTTATAAAGTGACGTCAAAACGACGAGCTTACAATAAGAGTAGAAAACATTTAGAACAGCCCATACTAAGTCTATGTACAATGTATTATCTCACATACGCTTCCGTTTGGTGGTTGTCAAAAATAGCGTCCGCGTCGCACATTACGTAGCTCGTTAGTCAGCCTATTATTTTGCGCACGAGCACACACTGGCTTCGTCACTTGTTCTTTTCACACATTACAAATATTGATGCCAATATTTGGTAGTGAGTAATGCAATCTGTAACAAAATGGCGCAGTTTGTACAATCGTTCTAGATTTCAATCAATTCAGAAATTATCTAACTAACCCCCGAATTCACAAACGTCAATCAACGCTAAGCACGCGCTCACGCTCATGCTGTCCCGTAAAATTTCAATATAAGTGAAAGGGACAGCACGAGCGTGAGGGCGTGCTTAGCGTTATCAATCGTTTGTGAATTCGGGGGTAAGTCTATGAAAAGAAGTAGCAACGCTCAAAGTTCTAAGGCTTAGGTAACAACGTCGCTTTACAAGCGCCGTTTGAGGCGCAAATGGACGCGGATTCTATACCCGTGTCCCGATGTACCCGATGGGTGTTATGTACTTTCGTTCTCTCTGGTTTCTAGGACTAGACCGGTATCAGAATTTTAAATTGATGGTTTAAAAAAACTTTAACTTAACCAGGAAGCTGCCAACAAAACACACATCGAAAGAGGATTCTGTTAAACACGCTCCATAGCAAAGGAGATTGGGGAGCCTTCGCTCTGTAGTGAGTCGGGTGGGGCTGATTCGTAGTTTGAGTTGCTAACCTAAGATGATACCACCCTTTCCGTGTCATCTGTAGGCCTAGCACAAGCCGTTAAGGTTTTGGTAATCAAAAAGTAAACGATACTTCTTTTTCCTGTCTTTATGAAAAAAAAAGTATCATTTATATCTCGAATGGGGGAAACTATAATCCTGAAGATGGGTCCTGTCTGGCTTATAATTGAGCGAAGACGAAATACCAAACAGCGAGTAGAGGCAGCTATGAACCAGATATGCGAAGGCGAATAGGTATAGCAAGACAGCAATGACTCAGATTAGTAAAATATGGCGAGGGCAAGTTTATCACTAACAATTAAGACTAAATTGCATCAGGGGACTGATTCAATAGCTCTTTACCGACTAATAAATTAAATTTCTTTTAATTTTAGTAAAGGGTCAACGCCAGCGTTAATTTTTTTATGTTTTGTATTAAAGCTTAAGTTACCAACCATGTTTTTTTTACGAATATAGACACTTGGAAAAAAAACGCCGCATTATACAACGCGCATTCCTGATTTAGGGTTCATCTTTTGAACGATGATGCAGCAGAGGGTTACTACTCTTAGTAGACATTCGTGTGGTGGGCTGTCTAACTATAGACAGCCAACCACACGAATGTGTCTATCCTCGAACAACTGAACAGTCTGCTCTGCGTCTATCTTCAACCTGTTTTCGAGTCCTACTACATACCCCACTTATTCCGACAAAAAGAGGACTAGTAAAAATGACTCCAGGTCCGAGGGTCCGGTCCTAGTCGCGAGTATTCTTAGCTATAGGTAGTATGTAAGCCAAACAATGTCAGCCGTTCAAAGATCATTAGCTCGCAAATGAAATAGCACGTGAATCAATATTTAAATAATATGGTAATTTGTGTAATGTAATATTCCGAGCCAGCCATCCTAATGTCTTTTTTCATTTCAGGACTCTGGCGGTTCATGGACATGCCCGTGGCTGGATAGCCACGTACTAGATATGAATGAGATATTTTTCCTAAATGAATCCTGAGCCATATCAAGCTATAGTTATTGATCCTGTTTTCTTTAGTACACTTAGCAGGGGTTTCAATAAACGCTAAGGGTATTCCCTCGATGGCCTAGTATTTTTTATCACCTGTATCATTCGGGGTAACTTATTTCCAAAAAAAAAGTAGAACAAAGGAGTATTTAGAACAAGAACTAAGGGATTAAAAGTCTGTTCGTATATGTGACATAAGTTATGGGAATCATAAAGAAAATATCAGTATTTTTAAACAAATCAATATTATTTCCAATAAATTTATCAGTACATCCACATTGAATGCATTATTAATTTTACTCCATAAAATACAACATAAAAGTCTTCGACAGCTGAAACTAAACATACGAACGAGTATAAGATACAATTTATTTACAATCTGGTGGTTTAAAACACAAAATAAAACATTGAACATAACAAAATCAGTGCAACAATAAAATAATAAATATTTATAGACAGTGGACTTCAACGTGGTAAAGTTATAGTAAATCTAGAGATATTATAATAAATTGTTAGTTATACAAGTTTGTTACAAAATTATCTATTGGCCTTCACATCACAGAGCTAAGCGATCAAGGGCCGACCGACGGCTGCGCGAGCCCGAACGAGGCGCGGGCTCAGGAACTTAAGTGGCACTCAAGTAACGAAACAAAACGGCAAACTTGCATGCACAAAACACCTACTTACTCAGCGATTACCGCAACTACAACCAAAATAACGCTATCCGTCAAAACCGATGCATGTCAGAGATGCACGATAAATGCGCACGAAACAGCTGACAGTCATAAACTGATTATTTATAATTACATGTAAATAAGATCTAAAAAGTGTAAAAACGCAGGCGCGCAATTTGTTATGCAACCGAGTCTACGTCGATTCTAAAGACTAGAAAATGCAAACAATAAAATTCGAAAGTAACTGCCAAGTTGGTCGATTAAATGCCCACGCGATTACCTACGCAATGATATGTTAGCTAGCTCCCGAAAACGATAACAACGCAGCGGCCGACGCCAAAGGCCGATAGCCGAAAGCCGACAGACGAAAGCCGAAAGCCGACCGGCCTACAGCCCGCATGAACACAACGCGACGCGCAGGGGCTGCTCCGGTACTCCAACTACTATTTCGATAGATCTCGTACAACAATAATTTCATAACTTAGGACAGTCGTTAGGCCTTAATATAAAATTTACATTTATTTATTATGGCAGATATCAACAATCAATTTATATCTATCAAATACGATACTGACACTTTTTACAGAAACAATACTAGGAATATATACATGCGATAACAACGTGCGCCCGCGCCACGACGGCGCTTCAGTAAATGGCACTTACGATTACGTCACGGCTCTACCGATACAGCACTGACGGCTGACCCGCGCCGAACGCCGCTCAAAACATCTGTCGCACGGTCGAGGGCGAAAAATTAAACCGACCTCTAACGTATATATTACTAAAATTACTCTAATCCATATAAATACAGAACCCTCGGCCGACGACAAAGAGCGCATATAATATTCGAAACAGTTAAGGTGAGGGCGGCGAGCGGTCGACGCGAGCGAGCGCGTTAAAATTTATTCGGTTCGAAGTTACAAAAGAGTTTAGTGAGCAAAGAGTTTTGAACTGGAAACGTCCGCACGGCGCGGGCGGGACGCGGCTACGCGTACCCGGGCGGGTCCCAGGTGGCCGTCCATCAGGAGATGTGCGGGAGCAGGACGTAGTAGATGCACGCGGCTAGAAGAGGAACGAGCAGCGCCACTGCGTGCGTTAGAGTGAGACGGATAGCTGGCTTCGTCTGCAGCTGCGCGAGGGTGGCCGCCAGTCGAGCGCGCTCCTCCGAAACCTCCGCCCAGCGTTCTTTAGCGCGCACGAGTTCCTCTTCCAACGCGTGCAACGACCCGTTCGATAGCGTAACTTGCAAACGCGACGAGTCGTCCAATCGCACGAATTCGCTCACAGCGCTCGAAGAGTCGACTACCACTTGTTCCGTCGCACTGTCGTTGTTTATTTCCGTCACAGCCGAGTCTGTCTCTTCGTCTTCGTCGTCGTAGTCCAGTCGGAACATTTCGTCTATTTCGGCGGAGATTTGTTTGGCGTCCGGGAGGTCGTCGGGGGATGTTTCGACGGCTTTGTCGGCTGTTTCTTTGGGGTTGTGTTGTTGGTCGATGTGTTCGTCCCTGGCGTGTAGTTCGGCGCGGAGGGAGGCTACTAGGGCGGCGAGGTCGTCGACGTCGGCGCGCGTGGGCCGGAAGGCCAGCTCGGCCTGCATGTCGGCCGCGCTGGCGGCTAGTCGCTGGATTTCAGAGAGATTCGCCTCCTCTGCGGCCGTTGACCGCGTCAGCTGGGCCTGTAATGTATAAAATTGGTTTAAAATCTTGTCGGAAATTAATAAAAAAATATGACTCATTTTGTTACAGAAGCTACCATTTACGTAACTCAATTCACTTGTCTAGGAAAAAATAGAGATATTAAATAATATTTTTAGCATATAAAATTGAGCACAGTTAAGACATTAGTTAACTGCACTCGCCAACAACACAACATTGTATTGCAGTTGCATTGCCTGTTTACATTTTGCACTGGCTACCCTTTTTTGCCCCATATTCGTGTACATATGTAAGAAAGAAAGACAGAAAAAATACATAGTATACAGGTGTCTCTAAACTCAAGGTCAAGCCGGCACGGGGTGATAGGTTATACTGATTCTGGGGATAAAAAAGCATCGATGATATTCGACGAATACTTGTCATTCGTTTTCTGTCAAATGATAGGTCGCATGTATAATGCTGGTGTACAGTCACCTGCAGGTCAGCCAGCCTTGCGCGGTAGGCGGCGGCGTCGTTGGGCTCGCCGGGCTCCTCCTGCGCCATGAGCTCGTCGCGAACACTCCGCAGTTTCTCGTTCTCGGCGTTGGTGGCGCTGAGGTGCATGGTAATGATGGTGTACAGTCACCTGCAGGTCAGCCAGCCTTGCGCGGTAGGCGGCGGCGTCGTTGGGCTCGCCGGGCTCCTCCTGCGCCATGAGCTCGTCGCGAACACTCCGCAGTTTCTCGTTCTCGGCGTTGGTGGCGCTGAGGTGCATGGTAATGATGGTGTACAGTCACCTGCAGGTCAGCCAGCCTTGCGCGGTAGGCGGCGGCGTCGTTGGGCTCGCCGGGCTCCTCCTGCGCCATGAGCTCGTCGCGAACACTCCGCAGTTTCTCGTTCTCGGCGTTGGTGGCGCTGAGGTGCATGGTAATGATGGTGTACAGTCACCTGCAGGTCAGCCAGCCTTGCGCGGTAGGCGGCGGCGTCGTTGGGCTCGCCGGGCTCCTCCTGCGCCATGAGCTCGTCGCGAACACTCCGCAGTTTCTCGTTCTCGGCGTTGGTGGCGCTGAGGTGCATGGTAATGATGGTGTACAGTCACCTGCAGGTCAGCCAGCCTTGCGCGGTAGGCGGCGGCGTCGTTGGGCTCGCCGGGCTCCTCCTGCGCCATGAGCTCGTCGCGAACACTCCGCAGTTTCTCGTTCTCGGCGTTGGTGGCGCTGAGGTGCATGGTAATGATGGTGTACAGTCACCTGCAGGTCAGCCAGCCTTGCGCGGTAGGCGGCGGCGTCGTTGGGCTCGCCGGGCTCCTCCTGCGCCATGAGCTCGTCGCGAACACTCCGCAGTTTCTCGTTCTCGGCGTTGGTGGCGCTGAGGTGCATGGTAATGATGGTGTACAGTCACCTGCAGGTCAGCCAGCCTTGCGCGGTAGGCGGCGGCGTCGTTGGGCTCGCCGGGCTCCTCCTGCGCCATGAGCTCGTCGCGAACACTCCGCAGTTTCTCGTTCTCGGCGTTGGTGGCGCTGAGGTGCATGGTAATGATGGTGTACAGTCACCTGCAGGTCAGCCAGCCTTGCGCGGTAGGCGGCGGCGTCGTTGGGCTCGCCGGGCTCCTCCTGCGCCATGAGCTCGTCGCGAACACTCCGCAGTTTCTCGTTCTCGGCGTTGGTGGCGCTGAGGCGCTCGCGGAGCACCTTGATCTCCTCGTTCAGGCCGGCCATCACGCGGAGGATGTTCGCGTATTCAACGCCACCTTTGCTCTGGAACGAATAAAGATCGCTAATTAATTTGGTTGTTTGATTTACATTTTCCTTTCATTTTGATATTAAATACATTGGGAAAATGAACTACTGGCATTTTATTTATTCATCCTATACTAGTCGACTAATGGATGATACTGCATTGCTCACTTTACTTATTATTTGTTTTCTTCGATATTGTTCGAAAATTGGAAACCAACTACAATCTACTATTCAATACTACAGGTTTTCAGGTTCGATTCCTGGATAGAGATATATCTTATTGTGGAATTAGGATGAGCAAGTACAATTGCCAGTTGAAAAAAACAGCCTGTATATTCACTGAAGCTTTAAGCTTGGTACAGACCAAGGGTTTACTACTTACGCAGCAGCAGTACTTTACTACTTTTCACTTACGCAGTCACTATTATGTACAATCAACTGCTCATAAGGCTACTGTGACTGTGTGTAAGGTAAGCGAAAGCTCACAGTGTATCTTTAGAAAGAAATGAAGTAATTAAATAAGATAAGAGCTGAGGCAGTTGAACGACAAACAGGCCAAGGATTAGCAAAGTTCATGACCCCCTTCATCATGAAACAGACTACAGAATGAATTGTATAACGTGGAGTTGGTCAGATTAGCTTGCTTGGAGAGTGGTTTGGGGATTTACCAACAGTTTAGACGACCAACTAAATGTCGTCGTTTGAATAAAACGCCATCAGCCAGGTTATTAAGCTGAGCCCGATAGGAGGAGCTACACCGCTGTCCACGGTTAGAAGGAGCCTAGTCCGTTTTAGAGCCGAACCACTGCTGGCAGGTAAAGTTCGCAGGTAAGGTTTTAAGTTAAAGCTGGAGTAAGTACATAAACATAAACGGCCTATATACGTCCCACTGCTGGGCACAGGCCTCACCTCAACTATGAGGTGGAACAAGCCATACTCCAACACGCGGGATCAGTGCGGATTGTAGGAGGGGTGTAAGTTTAGTGAGCTACCTTAATGTCAGATGTTATCAAGCCGCCCTAAGGCCTCTGACTAGACTTAACGACTGACATCTGGCGACGTCATACCGGACCGACTGCTTAACGTGCCTTACGAAGCACAGAGATGCCCGAAATACACATCACTAAATTTCGGTCGGGGTGGTCAGCCATCCCATTTCCGACCCGACGTGTGTTGCTTTACAACAGCGATCGTCGCCGATCACTGTCACAACTGAGCCTCGGGCACCTAAGTAAGTAATAAGGGGAAATATTCAGCCTAGTCAATGACATAGGATAGGTTATACATACAGGCGAATCTTCCCTGTTGTCAGGCTCGCTGTAGGTGGAGTTGGCGTTATTGTCGGCGCGCAGCTCGCCGTCCAGTGGGCTCGGGTTGTCTTCGTGGCCCGGCTCTGGAAAACGATACACATCTTGTTAACGAGATATTCGATTCGAATTGATTCTATTCTTTACTGCGCAAAATAAAGCAGTCTTTAGGCTAACGCCCGTACAGTCTTCGTCACTGTAGCAAACAAGGTGACCGAATACTTCAGACCCTTTTCACAATGAACAAGTTCCAAACATCCAAGTTACATTATCACTGAAAATTAAGTACTTCATTAATACCTGAACAGATGTTGATACAATGTACCTACATTATATAGAGGGTATAGAACTTCAATAATTATTGGTTGTGATCCTGATCATAAGTATTTGGTCACGTTGTCTGCTAAAATATAGCTGATAGCGACTGTACTTACTACGGATACGAATTTGATGCACATATTTCCGCAGAAAAATTCAGAGAACATCTACTTCCTAAAGATAGATAATAATAATATAATACTTCCAGAAACAGAACAGAAGGTCATTGTATGAATGTTATTTCTGGGTGGGAATCGAACCTACGTAGGATCGGCACCATACGAGCCCACCATAAAGCTGTTTATTGCGTAGCACCGCGGGCGGCTTGTATCAGTAGGAAGCAAAACCCAAAAATATCGATCCAAGAAGAGGTTAACATATCAGGTTACCACTAGGTGTCGAATTTCCTCAGTATGTAACCTTAGGGCAAAGTGATAAGGTTCAAGCTTATTAGCTGGCCTTTGTACTTTCTTATAAGATTTCCAAAATGGTTCAGCTTTATGCTCACCATGGTTCAGGCGCGACTGCTTCTCATCATCCGTGCACGAATCAGGTTCGCCCGACTTTTCCTCGCCGCTGCCGCCGACACCGACCACGCCCTCTTCCGTCTCTTGCTTTTCTGCACACAAACCATTTACATCACAAACTCAGCCCTCGACAGAGAAAAACAGAGTTTGATATGCAATATCAAAATCTTGAAATTTTACAAGTATTACAAACTCGACTTAAACGCAAAGAGATAGAGTTCGCATTGCAACTACCTGGAAAGGCTACCTTTACGAATATTAATAGCGCGGAAAAAACGAGTTCACTCACCACTGGTATCCGAATTGTACACGTTGTTCTTCTTCAGTATAAGCTCGAACTCCTTGGCCGACTTGCCCTCAGCAGATATAACTTTGATGCCAACCTAAAAATAAATAAATAACTTTGATTATGCACAGAGTCTTTATTCGGCTGTCATATACGTCACGCTACTCATTTTCAGGTCAGTCCTCCTTGCTCTATTGTAAAGGAATGTCATTTAGCAAGAGCAAGATGAAAAAAAAAGAAATGGATAGCCTTATGTGCCGCTGTGTAAAACATGACAACGCTCTTGAAACATAAACCAATATTTTTAAATACAAGCACATATTATCCTCAGATGTTCGAATTTGAATTCAACCTGAATATCGAAAAATATCAATAAAACAGGAGCTAAATATCAATTTTTATTTTGACGATTTCCAGTTGATCATATTTCTAGCCCAGGAAAAACCGTATTTGATTGTACAACAATCCTAGTTAGTAGCTTGTCAAGTTTTTCTGTCAATGCTATTCTTCATTGAAACAACGAGTATGACCTGTTTGTTCTATACAAGGAGCGTATAGCGACTTAAAAGTGAGAATCGATCAAGAGTTTATTAACTATTTTTTTAATCATTGTTATGTATGTATATTGAAGTAATTTATGTATCTGTGGTGTGTATGCCGTATCTTCTTACGTTATGTTTCGATTGTTTTTATTTATTATTTACTCTCTCATCTTACCTCTCATCACTATTTTACCTTACCCACATTTGTTTTTTTTGTTTTCTCACGATTTTCTACCTGAAGGTTGTCTGGAAGAGATCGCTCCCTAGCGATAAGACCGCCTAAATTTTACATTGGTCGTTGTAATTTAATACAACTGTAATGTTTTTGTGCAATGAAGAATATCTATCTATCTATCTATCAACAACGCTACACGTCCATCAACTTCAGACGCATGTTAATCAACATCATAATTAGTACAAATCTCCCGCTCCACCAAGCGCGTAATATTGTGAGATCACATGCATCTGTGGCTACGACGCTCTGATTCATGACTGCAAAAACCGTTGCAATATATGAATAAAATTGCAATAAATATGCATGCACCTCACAATTAGTTCTATAAGACCCGAAAATAAAAGAGACGTTTGCTGAATCATTGCAAAATGGAGAAATAGGTAGTTCTTTTGCGAAATTCTGCTTAATTTCCCTTAAATATAAAATTAAAAAGAGTATCCCTACTCCCTCCTTTAAGGGGCCTTAGTAGGTGAAAACGTCAAAATGGACTATTATCTATGAGCTATAATTGACAATATTGAATGTTATTCGCACTGAAATTTCTAATATGTATTACAGAACGTATGTGTGATGGGATAGCTGTTTCCAAAACACGATTGGAAAAACTTTGCTTGATAGAAAAAAATCCTGAAGTTACCTCTAAAATATCTTATAAATGCTCATTACAACCGCATTGGATGATAATAATTGGTATAAAATCACAAAAACATAGGTATTTACCTTCTCGATTTCGTGACTGTTTTAGATTTGGAAAATACTAAATATTTTCATTCACTTTTTGATAAAAATGTGAATGGCGCTTACGATTTTTAGTTTCGAGCACGTTGATTCCATACTAAACGCGGATGCTCACCTCCTCCCCCACCCCCTTACCTCAGGCGAATTTCGCTGACCGCCTAACCCCCGTTAACATCCACAAACAGCCGCTCAGCTAGTGTGAGACTGGGCTGGACACGTCTGCCGCATGTCAGATGGGCGATTTGAGGGACCGTAGTCCATTGACTACGGCCCAGAGCCATGATGAACCATGTCGAGAGGAACGGAGGCCTTTGCCCACCAGTGGGATAGCGCAGGCTGATAATAATCATCTCTACAACCACCAAGTTTTTGACTGGATAAATATACCTCTGTTTTAGCTATCATAATATTGTAAGATAAGGACTTTCCTGGCTATAAATCTTTGCTTTATGAGAGCAGGTAGGCGCTGAAGGCTACATCTGGGGTATTCCACAGTTAAGGGAGTTAGCCAGTCAGATATCACTTGATCTTTAATCATTATTAGAAATCAATAGAAATCGTAATTCAAAAATGATTTTGCATTCGACATTTGAAAGCGAGATTTAATGTTTAATTACTGTTGCAATGTATTATGTTTTTTTTATCTATAAAAGTTGGGCCAACAAATTCAAAGATGGCTCAAGCTTAAAAAGTCTCAATTTCTATATCGTATATCGCAGGGGTGGCCAACTTGATTGGACCCAAGATCTCTTGTTCACTAACGAGACCCTGTGCGATCTACCAATTACATACGGTCTGGGAATCTTAAATCTTAAGCATAATTCAGTACACAATCATGTAGCATTTTTTGTTTAATTAAGAGAAAAACTTAAACGTGAAAATTATATGTACTAACTACTTATTTACGTATATTAGTGTGAGCATTGCGTCTGAGTATCTTTCACTAGTTTAGCATAATCAGGTTTGTAGTTGGAGATTGACAACCTTAAAGAATCCAATGTATGAGCGTCTGTCAAGCGAAAACGGTGTTTACTTTTTGTTTGCTTTAATTGGGAAAATGCTGACTCACATAAATATGTTGAACCAAAACACGAATGAAGTTGTTCAACACATTTCTTTAAATTAGGATTTTTTTCCTTGGACACCAATGCCCAGAAATCTTGACCTGTGGATGACCTTGCTTTAAGAAATATGTCGCAGCGCAGAGTGATAATTTCGTTTTGTAACATCATGTGCTCCATTTGAAATGTATCTGCAAAATTTTTAGCCAATTCATAGATATCGCTATGGTCAATGTAATCATTGAACGGATAACTGATAAATTGAACCAAGTTCTCAATTTTTCTGGAATCACCAAAGCGAATTCCGAAATCTGCTACCACAGCCCTAATTTCTGTCGTATATTTCTTAGAAATGAAATTGTAGGTACGATGTTTTTCCATGTGATCCTTGATGTTAACAAATTGTTCAATTTTTTTCTTCTATATGTCAACTATCATAGACGCTGTTTGACATTGAAACGCTGCAATAGAACTCATCATTTCTGTTAATGTTTTATTGTTGCCTTGTAGACTCAGATTTAATGTACTCAGTTTTCCAGTAAAATCTGCTAAAAATGCTAAATCACATTGCCAGTCTAAATCACACAATTGCTGATAAACATCACCCCTTTCATCAAGAAATTTTATTATTTCGTCCAATGGACCTCGAAATCTTTGCGGGAGTCTCTGTCGTCAATTGTCAACTGACTTACTCCCGTCCCTCCTCCGCGTCCCACACGCTTCCCGTTTATTGGTCAGCGCGCCGAAAACAAAAGACTATACTGCGTAAAATAGAGGATAAATACCGTGACGGAACAGCGATTGAAAAATCATACAATTAAGATGATGCGTCCAGCAGTAGGTGATTACGTTGGGCAGCCTGGTCTAAGTTTTTATGTTTTTTGCCTTGCCACGATCAACTGGACTAACAGTCACGATCGACCGGTCGATCGCGATCGACCTGTTGGCCACCCCTGGTATATCGCATAGACATACATACAAGTTTGTAGCTGTAGTCTGAAATTATCAGCGCGAAGAAAAAGTTTTGTCGTTAAAGCACACATGAATTCGGACTAGTAATAACCGTCAGTACAGTAACCGCTATAATTGCAAATCGTACCACAGCTCAAGCCTAGAGGCTCACCTTTTTTTGCTTACTGGCTACTGCTGTGAAGCCGCTGATGGCTATGTCAGCTTTACCGTACTGTAGGGTGAGCTTAAAGAGCTCTCAAACCTATCGGTCTCACCTTGTTGAGTAGTTGTTGCGGCAGCAGCAGGTTGATGTAGTCGGGCAGCGCGCGCACCGCGTCCTCCAGCGAGCCCTCGCGCTTCGCCTCGACCAGCTTGTTGCTGTCCGTACTTAGCACCAGCATCTTTGCTTCCCCATTTTGTACTGTCGCTTTACTTAACCGGACTGTATTGTGAGCGCAAAGGCATAGTACAGTCGGGGAATGAAAGGGTTGACCACCCTAAGATCTGTTTTTGCTTGCTCAATGATGACATTGACAAGATCAATTGGTTCAACTGTCAATTGTGAAGGAACATACGTCTAATCGAATTTCAGTTTTGTTGTCAGACAATAAAGCATACTTTTCGACATATCCTAGCCTGTCCCACAGTTTAAGAAGGTAACATGTGCTTGCAACGCGTGAATGAATGTGTTCGAAAACTGGTCGACTTTTTCATTCCGCGACTTAACAATCAATCAAGTACGACAACTCGGCAACCGAGCGAGCTATAATTACCTACCTAACATGTAGGGCTGTCTCTTTTAATATCTACGCGAGCGAGAGCGGCGCCGGAGCAACGCAGCACAGGTGCGCGCGGAGTCACGTACCGCTCGGCCGCAAGTGCCACGACTGGAGTATCGTTAGAATCAAGAAAATCGTCAGTTTTAGCGTGCAGCGACGCGTACGTACGGGACGGCTCGGACAAACAAGCTGCGCTCGCTGCGTTTCTATGAAGATGGCATACTGTGTATCTATGGCAAAGGGCTCTCAAACCTATTGGTCTCACCTTATTGAGTAGTTGTTGTGGCAGCAGCAGTTTGATGTAGTCGGGCAGCGCGCGCACCGCGTCCTCCAGCGAGCCCTCGCGCTTCGCCTCGACCAGCTTGTTGCTGTCCGTACTTAGCACCAGCATCTTTGCTTCTCCATTTTGTACTGTGTACTGTCAATTTGAAAACAAAATATCTGTCAAACTGTAAATTTAGAGGCTGTTTTATTTCTTTAAACAGGAGATAAGAAGAGTTTTTTATAAAAAAAAATAGTGGAACTTCTCTACAATCTGACTTTTTTTAGTTTAGAATTTAATATTACTTCTCAAATGTATAATATTTATTAATGACACTACAGGATATACAACAAGTGGGCCCAAAAATTAACATGGACACGACCAAGGGCATGACAACGCGCGTGTTACGCCCACTCCGAGACAGTGCTATCTTTTCTAGAAGGTTGAAGTCCAACTAATATTAGAAATATATTTTGACAGATGTGAGTGTCATTGGAAATCGTACTTCAATCCAATAGACATACGATTCATGAGCAGTATCTTAACTTTTGAGCCTGACAGAACACTTGAACTTTTTTAGCATTGCTTAAAGTTCAATCTCTAATGACACTGGCAGCTTTCAAATGTATTTTTAAGATTAATTGTACTGTAGTCGACGCAATCGACGTTACTTGCATAATTTCCAAAATTAAACTTAATTCAATTTAGCTATCAAAATGTATTTCTTAGATTAGTCCAAGACTGTTATCAACACAAAAGCAACTGTTTATTTATTGTTGTTCGTCTTGCAAGTGGCAAGACGAACAACAATAAACCAGCGGTGTACTCACAGCGAGCGGCAGATGGTTCCTTACAGCCAACTCGCGCTCCTCGGCCGCGGCGATGGCGGTCCGCGCCGCGCACATCTTGCGCTCGCACCGCGCTGCCAGCTTCTGCAAGCGTACAACACAGTGTTAACTAATTAGAAAAACTTAACAATATCACCATGTACAAAAGTTCATCGACTTCATAGCCAATAGACTCCTGATGACAGGCGAGAGGCTATGGTCACAAAGTCAGACAAATAAGTCAGAATTCGGAATCTACCATCCAATGAGATTCTATCATTTCCGTGAGCTGTCATCTACAACGTTTGGACAATAAGCGTATTGCCAAAGCCTCAGGTAGTTGACAGAATTAATTTCATACAAGAAATGAAATATCAGGCGTCAAGTGGCTGTGTGGTGGATGGTCAAGTATAACTTTAAATTACAGCACTCTCCCACCCGCCTGTCGTAAGAGGCGATTAAAGGGGGCCCCGGTGTCGCCAGGAGTGCACATGGAGACTGTGAGCATCCATTGCACAGGCGATCCTATGGAGGGTGGCGGTGCGGGGGGGTCTCGCACTGTCCTCCCATAACTTCCCTCGTTAGGAGCTGGGTTGCCAGCACAGCGCGCCAGGGGTCCACTGATAAAGTCCCTCACGGCCTCCGCGGAGTTTAGTGGGTATGCATACGCCCACTGGGGCGTACACTCTCCCACTCTCGTACTCAGGGAGCGGGATAGTGCGCAAAGGCATTCTCCGCGTAAAAAAAAGGCTCTGCGGTGTCACTGTAGCAAACAATTTATTGCCATCACACTAAAGTAACCTTGTACCCCTATCATCAGTATAATGAAATTGTTGAAAATTAAAGTGCAGGAAATGTACATGTGCGCTCACATCAACCTTTACAAAACCGTTGCAAAATGGGTCTTATGTCAGTGACAAAAGGTGCCCCTATGTAAAGGTTTATGTGAGCGGCTCTGTACAAAATCACTAATTTTGGGAGAACTATCATTTACATCTTGTGGTACCCTGGAGGAGGCTTACGTCCAGCATATGATTGCAACTCAGTTGATGATAATGTTAAAAACTAGAAGTTAAATCATTTAAAAAGTATTTTTCTGAGAGGAATAATGACTGATAGAAAAAGGTTATAAATGCCTTCAAATTCTTCATTGAATTTGGCTAGAGTATAGTAAGTACCTGCAGGTCGGCGAGCGCGTTGTTGGCGGCGAGGCGCAGCGCGGCGGCCTCGCGCGTGCGCCGGTCCAGCGTCTCCTCCAGCGCCAGCCGCTGCTCGTGCGCCGCCCGAAGGCTCTCCTGCGCCACTTCCTACAAGAAATACAACAGTTATACCATTTCTAAACAATTATATTATGAGAGCTTAGAGCCCTCTGCGCCAACCGTACAGTCCGGTGAAGTTGTTAATACCATCACCGGCTAAAAAGCAGTAATTAGGAAAAAAAATACTTCTAACATCGTGGCCCAGTCGTTTAACAACCTCGCTTGGAACCAGAGTCCCTTTTGTCCCGAGTTCTAATCTGGCCGAAACACCTACTTTGAGTTCATTATACGTTTGCGGCAACTCACCGGTAAAGGAAAACACTGATTAAAAACCCTGAGCAACCCGGATATCAGGGGTAGCCTCACCTAAGGTTTTTAACTATTTCGTTTAAAATGATAACAACCAGTGTGCCTCTGACTAAAACGTTTGGGATATAGTCGTGACCATATGATGTGTAATCTTTGGATCAAACTCAGTGGCGTAACAATATGGTTACAAATGGAGCAGACTTTAACTGCTTAACATCAGGTGGAATGCAAGGATGCCCTAGTCTCAGTCTAAACCAGCCGATAGTAAGATTTAAAACAGTGATATTTTGAAAGCCAGAGGTAATTAGAACAATGCAACTGATGATCTATGGGGGAAGCCTTCAGCAGTGTACGTGATTTGGCTGATGAGTTCTCACTGCTCTCGAAACCTATGGCCGCCAAAGGCTCATGTTCAGTTGGACAGGTGGCTAAAAATCAAAATTAAAGATATTTCTTATGGATAATGTCGATTGGCCTCAAAAATTGGTTTTTAAGATATTTTTATTTGGTTCACTTTTACGTCTTTCGCAAACAGCTATCCCATGTAAGCCCAGAATACTGGAAGAAGTAAGAGGTTCACTTTTGGAAATTATCCTTTCTTGATGAAATAAAATAATATGTTCTAGCTCACACATGTGCATCATCCAACTACTATCATAGTAACCTACAAACAACGTCCTGTAAGCCAAAAGCCACTCTACCAGGTAGTTCCTCTTGTCGTTGCGCAGCTGTGCCACGTTGTGCGCGGTGGGATGCTTGCCGACCGCCAGCATGCTCTCCAGCGTGTGCACGCGCATCAACAGCCGCTGCTCGCCCACAAACAGCTCCCACGACGCCTGCGCTACTAATAGTCCTATACCAATCATCATCCTAAGCCACAAGCCACTCTACCAGGTAGTTCCTCTTGTCGTTGAGCAGCTGTGCCACGTTGTGCGCGGTGGGATGCTTGCCGACCGCCAGCATGCTCTCCAGCGTGTGCACGCGCATCAACAGCCGCTGCTCGCCCACAAACAGCTCCCACGACGCCTGCGCTACTAATAGTCCTATACCAATCATCATCCTAAGCCACAAGCCACTCTACCTGGTAGTTCCTCTTGTCGTTGAGCAGCTGTGCCACGTTGTGCGCGGTGGGATGCTTGCCGACCGCCAGCATGCTCTCCAGCGTGTGCACGCGCATCAACAGCCGCTGCTCGCCCACAAACAGCTCCCACGACGCCTGCGCCTCCGCCCGGGTCCGCTCCACGCACTCGCGTAGAGTGCGCAGGCGGTTTTCTAGTGATGCTTCTCGTTGTATAGCTTCCTAGAATGTTAAAGTTGGTTACAGATCTACGGCGTTGGCGACAGCCTACAGGTCATATTTTTTCATTTATATTGTTAAACACACAGTTTTGTGACAGTTGGAAAAAATCATAAGTTTTATGTTGTTGTCTCGTATACCGGGAATCTTTTAAAAAGACGTAGAAAACATTGCGATGGATGACTTAAGGGAATGCCCTTATCCTTGATTCTAACGGCATCAAATAGAACCCGACCAAAACTTGGCGATCTCGACTGCGTCATTCGTTGCCATATTTAGATCTTCCCCTGTGCAGGTCTTAGGGCACAGAGGGCCATCGAGGAGGTGACCCATAGTTTACCATAGGGTGCATAAAAGGAGCCTCCCCGCGGCGCACTCTGGAAACAGCTAGACTCGGTAACGCAGAGTCCAGGCTGGCCAATCCCCTTACCACAATGGACTTTACGACAGATGATGAGAGTTCATTACGCCAGTGTTTTGCTCTAGCTCCTTGGATTGATCAATTGCGTATATAAAATACATTTGGCTTCTATTCAGTCTAGGGTTGTTAATTATGTAAATGTTGTAGCCGCGAAAACAGACACAGGAGTATCTGTATAGTATAATAAATTTTCTCAGTAACTTATATGTTTCATGCATTTAAAAGAAAAACTACTTGAAAATGGCAAATTACTCCTCTAACACAAAAGATCCTACCTGAACAAAATGATTTAGCTGGTCCAATTCCATAAAGTGTAGGGGTGTTGTCATGGTTGGGTTGAAGGAGAGTTTCGCTTCCTTGCCATCTGGATGGTAGAGCTTCAGGAGGGCGACCACTGGAGGGAAGGTGTTCTGGAAGATAAATGATTTTTTTTACTACAATACGGAGGGTTGTTTTTAAAAAAAATGATATTGAGGCATATATTCAAAGGAAGTATACATTTAACTGTTCTACTATATTCCGTTCACGTTAATAATGCAGTAATTTCATACTTGTCCTTCGACCTAGCGAGGAACGATTTGATTAGTTAGGGGGCGCATTAGGTCGAAGGACAAGTATGAAATTACTGCATTCTTAACGCGAACGGAATATAGTAGAAAAAGTCAGCTACCCGAACAGATGGTGTTCCTTAACTAACATATCTGCCTCACTTCTCAACTCCTGCCTTTCAAGGGAGCTATGACAGAGCAGAATCTTACTGTCTGTACCTTCACTTTGATAAAAGTATAACCTTTTAATGCCCGTCATTTTAGCATACGAACAAAGAAAATCGGAAATGGTCTAAGACGCATAGCGGTACGGAGCAGTCCAAAGCATATTATTATCATTTAGTTAAACACGCGCAGTGCGTATTATATCAGTGGGCAGCGCACAGCGGTGCCGAATGCAGAATGCGACGTGTGTTGCATAAGATGTTGGGTGACGAGACAGACTTGTTTGCCGCTTAAATAGTTTCGTTAAAATCGTATGACCACTTGATGTAGTTTGAATGAAGTAAAACAATGTTTCATAGTATTTGGCTCGCCTACTATTTGTGTATATTTTTACTAAGATGTAGCACTAACTTACATTGTATTGACAAATAAAAACCTATTAATTATTTAAAAGAAAAATTAAAAACAAATACCACAACATTCAAAGGCCCTAATCTAATAGGTATCGAATAGACTGGAATGAAAATAAGTCTTGCCAGTCCTAGGATCGCCTTGGATCGTGGGTTTGATCCCACTGTAAAAACATGTGTAAGTGATTTTTCATTTTCATTATTATGTGGTAAAAGTGATTTAAGAATGAAGGGGTTAAGTAAAAATGGCTTTCTTCAATAAGCATTAAATATTTGAAGCATTTTCCCCCCATGTGTGTCATTTTTAATGCACACTTCACGCGCCACCGCTCTTGAGTTTGACATTCTGTAAAGCCCAACTTCGCGACTGATGGTTTGAGTGATAAGAACTAAGCCGAATAAGATTTTAAAATTATTTGCATACAAATGGGGAGAATACTTATTCAAGGTGAAGCGAACTAAGATTGAAGTCGTCGCATCGAGATGTGAAATGATGTTAGGGATAATCGCGAGGCAGATACCTGCAGTTAAAAAAAACCTGTCCGTCTGAACTACTTTTTTAATCTCATTTTACCTTTTCCGAATTGACGACAGCATTCTCGACGACAGGTATGCCGAACTGCACCACATCGCCGGAGAACACCTCGTGCGGTTCCTGCTCCTTGGATATCGAACACCGGTTGTTGTTGATGAAAGTACCGTTGCTGCTCTGATTGTCCTGAAAGCATACAGACATCGCGTCAGACACCGCAACACAATGGAATGCCTTACAGCTACTGACGTGTGACACCACTCGCATTGTGAAGCGTTCGTCATGGGTTCGTCTGACTAATTGAGACGACGCGTAAATATTGATATCAATCTGTACTTCAGAAGTGTAACACTGAGATGCTTGCACCAAACTGGCACAAGAATATAGTCAATCATAGTCAAACTGTCAGTTTACGAGACAATCAGGCAGTGTATGCTGTGTGTTCCTCAAACTTACCAATTTACTGGGTAGACAGGTTCCATCATATACCATATCGTCACATACCAGTCTTACCACTATGTGAAATCATGATTTATTTCAAAACAAATAATTAGTTTGAGACCAATATCACTCACATTCATAAGATAATACCTATAAATCAAATTAATAATAACCACGCTACGGATTTCGATGCGGATTTCATTATATTATAATTGACATATAATATGCATGATATATTTATATTATAACAAAAATAGAAAGGCAGTGATAAGCAGGGGTCGCTAGTTTAGCAATAAAACTAGAAATATAATATCTTAATAGTAAATCTACAAATATAATTCGGAATCTAGACTGATTAACTTGAGGTGTAGAAATATCTTTTTTGAGAAAAAAATAACGACATCTAACTGACCTCCGAATTATTTTGAGATACATTTTAATTTGTTCTTGAAGTCTCTTTTCAGAAGCAAAAGCAATACATATGTATAGTGTGACTTTATGTAACATTGCTTATCTGTGCAACTTCTATAGCTGTCGTTTTAGTATGAAACATTTTAAATTATTCCTTCCTCATTTGTAATGAAAACACTTAAATACTTTAAGAAATAAGTATTTTATTCCATTTCTTAGTGATTCGGGAAACGACTTGAAATTATAATACGTTATTTGAGGAAGTAACTTTTTAGCTTTCACACTAACTCTTACCAACCAAGCAAGCGCTGCTCAAGCTCATGCTGCCGGTAAAATGTCAATAAAACTGAAAAGGAGAGGTATACTTCTGACGGATTCTCAACCTTGATTTCGGGGGTAAGTAGTGTAAACTGTGTAAAAAACAGAAAAAAACTTTTTAGTAGCTCAAGATACCATATCTAGTAGCAACTAACTCATGCATTTGTTTAAAGGTCTCCTCTCGTTTGGGAACCACAAAATGTTTCGTACTATCTTTTGAGTACGCGTTGCACTCGTTGATAATAAATTGCCTTGTTGTTATGCGAATTTTCTCATGCACAGAACCGTTTCTTTAATAACCTCTACTTTTTAAAGACTAGTTTCAAAACTCAAACCTAAATATTGTAGTTTTTGACTAAATCAAATAAAACTATAATGTTGAGTGAAGTCTACCAGTCCACATTTACTTGGAGACTAGAGTTCATCGTTCTTTGGCATTTTAGGATGCAAAAATATCACTTTTCGAATACCTTCCCAATATTTCGCATTAACAAAGCACTCTATGGATAGATCCACTATAGTTTATCTTGCGTAATGTATAGCCAGACTTGGAGCCTGTTTGGAAAATTAGCATAACGTGTGGATGAACAAGAAATTATTGTAATATTCTACATCAATCCAGTGGGCATAAATTAACAATAATGTTTTATGTGTTTCGTCTGCATAAGTACCGTTGATGAACTGAAATCGTGGTGTAACAATGAGCGTGATAATTAACTTGCTTTTGATATTAGTAACAAGATTGACCAAAGGCTTCATCAACGTACCAGCACCATCTGTAAAAACTTCGGCCGAATATTTTTTATTCGGAGGGTGGAAAATATCTCTTCATTAATATATGGGAGACTCTACCAACACCTTCAATTTTGAGGAATTATCCTCACCTGCTGAATAAGTTTTAGAATGTGGCCTGAAAATAGCTACTCATGTGGTACAACAGCTTAAGCGCAGAACGAAGGTTGTATGAACTTGTCAGACACTGATGCTCTAATTCCAATATTTGCAAGTCTTTTAGAGTCTTTTAAAGAGTTTTGTTATCTGACTCCAAAAATGTAATACTACTAATCCTAAAGTAGTGAGTCACTATTGAGTCAAAATCATGATTCAAATGGGGTGATTCTTGGCTCAGTAATACATCGCGTAGCTCTAATTAAAATAAACAAACATTTGAAACATTTGACATTGTGTAACTCCTCTGTAACAAAGACTTAAAAATCGGGCCTAAACTAAAATAGTAACATTTGGTCTGTAAATACCTCCGCCTGTGGAGGACAATAAGCCGCAATAAAAGATCAAAAGAGCAGACTTCAATACGCTAATGAAATCGCTGCACTGTTAGTAGTAAAAATAGACAAGTTTTGCTACCGTAATTTTCAGTCAAAACTCAGCTATTCAAAAAGCAGCATTACAATTTTCGCGAATTGCGTTTGTCTTGCAGTTTTTCTGCAGCTGCTAATCAAACCCGCATGACCACAATTCCCAAATATTTTAACCACGATTCTTCATACATTTACCTCGAGGCGACGTAACAAATAGGATATTTTGTCATGAAATACTGCTTTAATTGTTTATCTATCCAGCGTCCGTCTGAAATTATCAACATCACACTAAAAAAAATAAACATTTACGTGTGATTCGGACTCGCGCATAGAAGTTTCCGAAGTGGAAGGTTCCATCCCAGATAGTCATGATGAGATAAGACATAAAATTCATGGCGATTCATAAATATGGTCCCCGTGACAGTTAAATGTTCGGTCAAAGGCGCACGGAAAAGTGTTCATATCGTGTTTCTTATTTTCTTGATTTCTCTAACTAAAATGATAGTTTTTCTTCTGCAAGATTATTTGTTCCAACCAAATTTCGATAAATAACTTTCTCTTTCAGCAATCAAAACAAATATGCTAATATGTTACGTCTCCTAACAATAACCTACGCTTTTAACCATAAGAATAAATTATTCGGCTGCTTTTACCAAATGAAACTCATGAGAGTATTCGCGTAACGGCATACAATGGCCCTCAATTATAGGGAATTTAACAATCAAGCGATGCAAATGACCTTACGTCCACCGGACAATCCAAAACGAATGTCGGCGGACAACCTCTAAAACCGGAGACGCGATTCGGTAAACGGAATTAGCACGAGACAAGAGGAGCGCACGCGCACAGAAAACTGTGGGCGGAAGTAGTGAGAGTCGGTGCGGTATTGGGCCTTAGCACACAACCAGTCCAAGGTTCTTCAATAATTTCGAATGTAGGATGAGTCGATGACTGCAATGTCGTAATGCGAACGCCTTTAATAATGAACAATGACTTGTGCCAACTCAAACAACATGTTTAGCATTCATGAAGGGTCTTTATTGAGATAATTACCAGAATTGCTACTTGCCAGCGGTGGAAATCTGTGTATTCAATCACAGCGCAAACGTTTCACTGGACTTTGTATCGTCTGCGCGTATTACGCTAGTTCACAGCTTGAGAGCTGAGGCCTTAGTTTTCCACCAGTGCTGTGAGTATAGCAATATCTGTAATGTTTTCATCGCAGGGGAACAGGAACAATCTGAGATAACTAATCAGACATAGATTTTGTCATTTGCGTTTAGTGGAAATAACGATACCTGTTTGTTTTTTTATAAACAATACGGGGTAATACCAAGCAAACCGAATGTAGCAAAGGTTTCATTTCGATGGAGGCTTTCCTGCAGCTCCTTTCTTGCTCTACCTAAGACAAATATAGCCGCTCCAATTTTTTTGCTTGGGCAGTGTGCAAGTGAATACATACTCACAAACCAGTTCACTAGTACATACAAAGAAATAACAACACCTAACAATCCTAATTTGGCGAACGTTTATAAATATTTAACAAATTACCTACTCAGACCTCGACGTGTACAAGATGACATTGATTCACGGACTATAGTCGAAGTAAGCCGATGCGTTTAACGCAACTTAATCTCCAGCTCACGACAATGCACAACTTTGAAAGAGGACTTTAATCAAAGGTCATGTTTACATGGCTATGATCTCGCTGTCTTATGAAAAGCACAAAATAAACAGACAGAAAGCCCTAAAAAGTGAGAAGTCGATTTTAGGTAAGCGCCCGCAGTAGACGTTACAGGCAAATCGTGTCGTCGATACAGTTTCGAAGAAACTAAGAAGGCACAGATGCAATAAAAAACGAGCCATCACACCTAAAAATGTCACTGTAAGCAATTTTTTTGACAAATAAATATATCTAAAATGTAGGCTTCTGGGGGAAGTCGGTTAAGCGAGATTTTTGAATTTCGTACCGTTCACGTATTTACAGATGCATTAGTTCCGACCCGACCTGCAATCGCCTTTTTTTTTGCGCTGAAACATGTGTAGTTGAGCGTTCGTTTATCTCTTTGCCTTTTAGTCTGATGGCTTTCCTCTATCACTTTTGTTCTCCATGGCATTGTCATGCTTCACGTAATGCTTCAGAGACCGGCAAATCACAATCATTAACGCATCGTCAGCGATGCAGCGTGCAGAATTACGTCTTTTAGTTTATTGAATAATCACGTTTTATTATACGTTATTGCACGTATCCGACCATTTTACACCAAAGAAACTTTTTTTAATTCTGTGGCCTTGTTTTTAGCCACGATCAATCCTTAGAAAGGGATGTGTTCTAAATCATTCTAAGAATAAAACACAGAATGGTGGGAGTTGACCATTCTGCGTTATATGCGGTAGTCTTGTGCCTAATCGGACACTGTCGAGTTCGCACCGTACTAGTACAATTCCGAAAGTGTACTAGTACACCTTATTAGTACAGTAGTACTTTAGTACACTGAATCTTAAGCTACGCACTCAACATGAATTCCCAATTTCTACTCAGGTTTTTTTGAATAAGCAGATTAATAGTGGAAGTAGTTATAAGGGGTTTCCTACTAACTTGAAATCGAATGCCCTTTGCTCGACAGTTAGATTTTGATGCAATTGTCGAGCTCATGATTTGTCGATAGTTTTCGAGTTTCTAATATTCAAACAAAGGGCGTTCGATTTCAAGTAAGAAACCCCTTAAAATGATTATGTATGAAACGTGTAAATTAACTCACAGTAAAACAATAACACATAAAGAAGACAACTAACAACTTAATATAATAAACAATCAATTTACATGCTCAATGCGTTCAACGCTCTATGCATTCAATCGGACAGTCGGACATCGTACGTTCGACAGATTTTCGCACTCGGGTACTAAATGTCCTTATTAGGACAGTCGGACTGTCCGATTAACAAGATGGCCTTGTCTCGCTCACTCTCGCGTTGACTATATCGCGCGTTTCTACTCTCGGACACAGTCCGACTGTCCGATTAACAAGATGCCCTTGTCTCGCTCACTCTCGCGTCGACTATATCGCGCGTTTCTACTCTCGGACACAGCGTCATCTAGAGCTATAGGTGATAGTAGACGGTGTACTAATAGTCCGAGTGTACGATTAAGAGCTGGCGTTCAGTAACGTTACTTTTCGGACAGTGTTGGGTAACGTAACCTAATAGTACATCGTACCTGTCCGACACAAGACTAATATGCGGACTAGTTCAGATCCAGGTCTATCTCCTTACCTCCTAACAAAGCGAATGAAATAGGACAGACTGGTTACCTATCATAAGACCGAATTTTCTTTTTCCGAATTTCATTTTCCCGAAAACGTTTAGTTTTTTTTTCGTTCGGCATTTTTTCATTTTCCCGGAATGACGTTTGCCACTGTATCAGTTGACCAATTATCAACTGGATTTTTTTCGTTTTCCAGACGTTTCATTAGGCCACAAAACGTTTTACCGAAGTGATGGTTGGCCGAAATATCAATTGTCCGAAGTATTGTTTTCCAGAACAATCATTAGACCACTGTTTTGATTGCCATATTTTTAGTTTACCAAACGATCATAAAAAAGTTACGGGTTCAATGCAAGCAGCATAAAAGCAGTTAAGGATTTTTTTTATTTAAAATAAAAAAGGCAAACGGCATGCAAGTCTTCAACATGCAAGTTTAAGGAAAACATAAGAATTCTGTCACGGCTCCGGCATTACGGGGCTCCGGCGGTTCCTCGCGTGCTAATCGTCGCAGATGGCTTTCGCTCAGCACCACAGCTTCGGCTTGTTGGCCGGCTTCGCCGGCCAGCCTCAGCCACGGCACCTCGCTCATAGCCACCTGCTCCTCTGCCCGCGGGCCGCCTCGCCCCTTCATGCATACGCGCTTTTAAAGAACACTCTTGGGGTAGGGCAAAACAAGTACCACGTGGTGTCGGGGTTGACTGAGTCGGATTCGCCCTGATGTTGAAATTACTGAAAATCAACATTAACGAGACGTTGAACGTTATCATACAGTAGTTGTGGCCTAGCAATATTCGGTAAAATGTGATTTAGGCAAAGTCATCATATGCCAAATAAGTCATCTGGTAAATGAAAAAAGTTGGAAAAAGACTTCGGGTAATAGTAAAAAGTTTATTCTGAAATTCAGTTTAACGTAGTTCGGTATAACGACACTTATGTCAAAAGATACTTCGACGAGTTAAAAATATGTCAAACAATACATCTGGCAAATAAAATGTTGGTCAATAGTTTTCAGTCAAATGAAATTCGGACTAGTCAATTTCGGACAAGTGACGGGTTCCCGGACAGACTATGTCAATCTAATATTAGAAGTGATTTGTAGGACATAGGGACAAAAAAAGTGACTATGTTTTATCCTATGTAGTGATGTTTAGCAGGCACGTACTCTGGAAGTGCCGACTATGTTCCAGGCGGGATAGCCAGAGCCACGCCGAACGTGGTTGTGTCTCCAACTTGGTGAGGGGCGATCTCAGTTATCCGGGATGCTCAGTGTTCCACATTACTGGCCACAAGTTGCATTATGGATACAGAGCTTACTCTTTTACTACTGAACTCAGGACCACTTGGGGCACTCTGAACAAGAGTAGGTACTTAGCCACTGGACTACGGTGCTCCCATTCGCTAAACCAGACGCATAAAACAGAATTGTTACCACAATCAAAGACAATTGACGGGATTAGCAACTTTCTGCATGAATTAAAACCAAGAAATGATTATGGTGTATGGTTTTCATAACGGAAACGAAACAAACAATCATGTCACTCACAGCGAGTTCTCACGTTAGTTAAAAAATATCGCAACGTAAGTTGACTCGTCGCAATCGCAAATACTCAGGTGTTACAAATTGTACGAGTATGTAAAGGAGAATAACAACGGTATTTGTTTGGCGATATTTACAAGCCCATGCCAACTGTCAATGAAAAAAATTACGATGCCACTAAAAACCAAAGTGTTAATGCGCTCTAACACGTCTTTTTGCGTGTCATTATTAGCGCGTTGCGTTGCAAGGCATTTGAATCTTTTTTCCAAAATAAGGGACATACTTTAGTTTTTTTGCACAGTAAGTTTTAAGTTTTTTTTTTTCTAGGGAGTGGCAGATTTTGGCTCAGGACAGAGACATTTGGAGAACTTTGGGGGAGACCTTCGCCCAGCAGTGGGACAGTATAGGTTGAATAAAAAAAAAAGATTTAAGTTAGCTAACGGTTAAGTTTTAGTTAAATGTAAGCACTAACTGACTGAGATGAGAGCCTAACAGAAGACGGCCGCGCGGTAAGTAGACTACACAGCAACGTTCAGGAGACCAGGAAACGACTCCCAGATTGACTGGTCATGCCATCGTTAGCTCTCAATCCAGAACAATGAAAGAGAAGAAGGTTAACCTTGCCCGCAGTAAAACACTTACCCCCAAATTCTCAAATAGCAATCAGAGTTGAGCATGCTTTCATACCGGGACAGCAGTCTTGTTAATTTTTATAGAACTGAAAGTGACAGCTACACTTCTAAGGGCTGTTCAACTTTGATCTGCGTTTGTTGATTAAAAATAAGGACTTACCACGAGGTAGAAGTGGCCTTTGTCGTAATAGAGCGTAGCGTGATGTCGCGAGAGCACCCTGCATTCGAATATCGTGTTGGTCGGGCTGGGCGTCGCACGGTACACGTTGCGTCCAATCTGGAATACGATGAGACATATTAAACAAAATGTTAAGAAGGAAATGCCTACGTAAAAATACTGCTTTTTATTCGCTAGCATGTAGGAATTCTTAAAATATAGTGGGGATAAGATTTAAAACTTTTACACATCTGATCTTAAAGTCTAGCTCATACAGAGGGCACCACGTCAAGAAAACTATAGCAGTTGGAAAATGGCTTAGTGCATTGGCCGGCCACCTTCAAACCAAAATGTTACATTATTCACATCCCTTGTTAATGTAGATAATACAAAGTAAATTGGGATTATTTAAACAAAATCTCCTGTTTACGATAAAACATGGAAATAACTACGTTCGTGAGCTTAGCTTATATTCGACAATATATTCATGAACTAGCTTGCTTTTATCGTATTAATGTAGGGCTAGAAACATCCGCAAATCAGATTTCATATTTTTCATTTTTGTCTTCATTTACCATTTTCTGCCGCTTCTATCATTTTCTATCATTGAAGGCTTTTTGTTCAGACAGCGTAAAATACATAAGGTTCCTAGGTCCACAAGGTATAAAACTTTCTCAGCTATCACAGGCAGTTTAGCAACTCTGTAGAACTAGGATTAGGAGACTGTAACGGCTGCAACATAGCTGGCGCTCAATCGAATTAAGTGCTAATAGGCTAGTTCGCAAAGGCTGAGGCCCAGAACCGCACGACGATATTGCTTCTCGGAAATGGGAGCCTGTATAGCTGGGTACAGATACCCGTTTATGTTGGTCTCACGTAGATAAATTAGTAAGAAAGATATTCTGGGTTCTATCAGTTTTCTGTCAAGATTTTGTTATTAGAAAACCTCGCGATAAAAAATTGAGTTATCTTAAAGCGGGTTTGAGATTGCCTACCTGCCAAGGACCAACTAAACACCAATAATATGAGTATAATCAATCAGGCACTTTAGGGTGTTGCTCGCTTACGTTGCGTGCTTTACGCGAGATAAAAAGTCTGCCTTAACAATTTGAAAGCGATATTCTACAGTCTATTTTACGATGCACAAATCTCTTAAATTTTAAAGGATAAAAATAAATAAGTACTGTAACGTTGGATAAAAGAATTAATAATGACACCGCTGGACATTCAATTGATTCTAATTGGCGAAGCAGAAAGCACTTAACATTGCGTTTTCATGTCACGAAATCAACTGTGTATTCAATGAAATGTGACTTTTGGCCGTATTTGACTTATGATTGTCGAATCTACAACATAGAGACAACAAAACGCGCCCAAAACACTGTACCAACCCTATTCATAACGCATGGTTTGTAAGTGTAAAAACAAGACATCATTTCTACAAGTAAAGCCTTCCTATATGACAAACCGGCTGCAACGGGTCTATAGAACATTTCTAATAGTCACCGTAACGCACTCACGTCGTTCCGTCCATGCTTTTTATCCTAGACCCCACACAGTTGTATGAAACACGCCGGGGCATATAATGAATGCATGAGGATTACCTATTTAGAATTTTCCTTTAAAGTATTTCCTATAATGCCGGCTCATTTAATAGGTGCAAGCGTCATAACTAAGTATTAAGTGGCATTCTCCTCATAGCTGTTCTCTACCTTTAAACATCAACTTACGCAATGTTTAAAGTACATTTGTTTATTATTTAATTTCTAACCGGATTTGAGTGTTAAACAATTTGCAAACATTCGCCTTAAAACTTACGAACACAGTACAAAAAAATACTTGTGTGCAGAAGCACAATACGAATAATTGCTTAAGGGGAAACGAACAGTTCTGCTGATGATCCCATCGCATAACGGAAGACACCATCACAGTTCACAGAAGTAGGTAGATGACTCGGTTGCATAACTCCTTTGTTATTGACTCAAATCACGTTTACATTACATTCATAATTACTCTAATGCACGCACCGTGACTATTGACTCATGTCTGGCCGGTACCCGCAACTCAAGGCATTTATGCTAGAAGACATAAACGTCAGAATTGTGTACAGCTAAAACATTGAGGATCGTTTTGTGAACTATGCAGATACTATGTGGTAACAGCAGTTTTAAATGTGTTACTTAACCCGCTTACAAGTTCTGATTACTAAGAACGACCATCCAGTGGAATACAAAGACGATCCAAATTATTGGCCAACCCAGCAACGAAACACGGTTAGCCCCCGAAAAAATTAGTCGTCCAATTCAGCGATTAAAATAATCTATTGATACATAACCCGTACTAGGTGTTAAATTTTGAATCACCGCGCGTTTACTGTCGCAGCATTTGCGATTTTTAACATTTGACACTGGGTCGGTTCATAATGATGGTTAAAGTTAAGGAACAACTAGAGACAACATACGCAGATCCATCTGGTTACACCTACACTTATGGGACACCTAGCCACTACTCATAAATTTATTTTTATGATTTAAGATATGCGGACGAAAATATATGACACGCAAAGGAGAACACATCGCTATATTTGATTGGTTATAGCTTGAAGCTAATTCAAAAACGTATGCCTTTAAATTGACACGAACATGATTCGAGACCAAGACCTCTACTCACGTCTTGAGTAGAAAACGAAAGCGAGAGTTATTACCTAGTCTGAATCAAATCAAGTCTAGCGGACCACGCACTTTTCGATCAGTTTTTAGTTATAATAAGATGGGATTGTGAAAAAGATACTTCGCAAAGTGCGTTATGCAACTTTGGCCAGCCCTACTTCCAAAACCGGACGATGAAAGGCTAATTGATTGGCCGACCAATGCAATTTTGGCCTGACTTTTATCGTATTTGCAGACTACAGTTCTTTTCTTAAATGCTTATTATTTTTTGACTTGGTTTACTCATTTACAGGCTACTTGAAACTTTGCTCCTAGTGAAACTAATAAAAAAAAACTATTAAGTACCTACCTCTTTCCCTACGCAGGAAGGCGGCCGAATACTAGAAAGAGGCAAATATGTATTAAATATATTTTATTTATTCTAATAAGCTCAGGCTGCCGCGTGGAAGCTGTAACAGTAGGCTTGCCCACCTGGGAAATGTCGTCAGTCTTACTAAGAACGTGTTCGCATGAAATGCAACTACCTCTAGTGACAGACGTCCATTCTGTCCAATAGCATCTGACACACACTGTGATAACAGCCCTACTAAACGGCTAGCCATTCGGAGGTCGACCTGTGCGTATGGGCAAGGGTAAAGGGTAACTTTCGATTAACTTTTATTTCATTAGCTACCGTTACATTCCATTATTATTTGTTACGATTATTAGACGTGGACGGACAGTTGCATTATCCGCTATCTAATCGACTTCACTTCCCGTTCCAACAACACATTTCTAGAATAAAATTACAAGCTCAGTTCTTGTAACCTACATTAAGTGCTGTTTTCAGTAGTATAAATGAACATTCCTAATAAACATACAGCTGAGATATCTCAATTTTTGTAGTTCGGTACCGGTGGCTAAAAACTGATCGGCTTCCGTTCTAGCTCACGGCAGATGCGTGGCCAAAAATAGTATAATTTAATCTCATTGAATTTAATTGCCAATGCACAATTGTGGCAGTCTCGAGCACCTCGGGTCAAGTAAGGGCTGTCGCATAGTTGGGAATAATTTTACTTTTTTTTCGATTTGGCTGCTTTTAAAAGCGAAATGGAAAACGTTGAACTGCGCACAGACGGATTGCGGATGTCCTAGGTTCGGCTTCATATACCTATCCGGAGAACGTCGCAGTCCGGTACAAGGCTATGTGTGTGGCGATATACATTAACAGCCATAATATAATATAAAAATAATAATATGTCTTTAGTGCAGGTACAAAGTCCCATTTTGTACAAAGTATACGAAAGTATTAAAAATTAACATAGATAGATGGATATAGATAAATAAATAAGATTAACCATAGATTAACCCTACAAAATAACAAGCTGGGTTTTGCCAAGACGTGGTACTTATGGAGAAAGAACGTTAGATGGTTGGTAACTGGCTTTCTTAAGGGGACTAGTAGAGCTAAATCCAAGTTTTATAGTAACGAAAATTAAGTGTTACACTTCGGTGATCCAGATGAAAAAAATATGTCGTATTCTTGAGGATTCAAGGGTTGGTTTTATCAATTTGAAAACACGATTTAACAAATTCGGCTCGATAGAAAAAAATCGCAAAGATGGGTCTAAAAAAATTTTAGAATGAAAAAAAACTGTACTAAACATCATGCTATCATTCTGTTCTTTTCACAGAATGTGTGTTTTATAAAATACTAGAGCGTGCTCATTTTAGTTTTGTGATTTAATGCGTATATTTTCCAAAAAACACCAATAATTGTTTTCAAGCAAATTGCGTGTGCGTGTGTGCGTGAAACGCCGTGTACAGACAGTACCGGCCGTGGCCTGATGCTAGACGGACGTGTCGCGCATTGCGCTCCGCATTTGAATAATATTTAATTGCTTAGTAATCACTGTTAGAATATTGCGTATGCTATAATAATGCATGGGACACGAAAACTCACCAAAAAGTCAACAAAAACGTCTTATAAAATGAATTAATAAATAAATTACCATAAAATGGACAATGCTTTAAACTAAGCGCTATTTTCGTTCGGTGTTTAGATCGACGCGGTGGAGGAACATGATTAACACACACCCGTAAATAGCCTTCACTCATGGTCGCAAGATCAAAACCTAGTTTTCCTTTTTGTATTATGTTTGTTTTTGTTCGTAGGATAAAGCTTGATTATGATTAGAATGAAAGTTATTTGGCAATTTTAATAACAATAAAACGTTATTTGTATATAGTTTTATTTCCAATAACAACTTTAATTTTCAATCAGAATTTTGAAAGTAGCCACACGAAAGTTTCTTGCCGGTTCTTCTCAGTTGAGTTCAAACAACTTTCCGACACCGGTGGTTGAGTCACATTATGTTTGTATACTGTGCATTTATTTAAAAGTATTCAAGTCTATATGGACTATGCTATAAACTAACCGCTATTTTCGATGATAAGAGATGTCGATGCGGTGGAGGAACGTAATTATGAGACAGCCGATATATTATTTAATCTTATGGTCCCGAGTTCAAATCCATGGTTTATTTTTTGTATTTATTTATTTAGTATTTATTGTAGTATTTAAGTCTATTCTTAGTATATTTTTGGTTGTTTGAAAACTCACCAAAAAGTCAACAAAGTCGTCTTATCTTTTTATTTTTGGGATTCAATGCGTATATTTTCCCAAAAATGCTTAGACAATGCCATACTGTTCAATTGGTTCTCAGGCACAGTGCGTGTGCGTGTGTGCGTGAGACGCCGTGTAGCGACAAGCGAATTCGAGTAGCGACGAGTACCGGCCGAGGCCGTTGGTTGGACGTGTGACGCATTGCTTAGCTGAAATAATATTTTATTATTTTTTCAAAAGTACTCGATTATTGTGTACACCAACACGGGTGGGCCACGAAAACTCGTCAAAAAATTAAAAAAAATGTCTTATAAAAGGAACGCCCGAAGAATGCACGATGCTATAAGGTAAGCGGTATTTTCGTTAGCTTCAGTAGACAACACAGTCAGTGCAGTAAACTTAGAATAATTGTAATTATTATAAGGCAGTGAAGTAGGTATTCAAGGTCCTACTAGTAATTGTCATCCTAATCAAGCTATATTTTTAATTTATAGCCTTTGAATAAACTAAAAGGAGGAAGATATAGGTACCCGCGTACTAAAAGTGGCTCTACAAAAGTAGGACCTAATTTTAGCCCATATGACAGAAATGGCCCCGCGTACCCAACAAAAGCAAGTCCGACGGACCAACTTATAAAAATAGGTCCAATTGACCTAGTTTCAAAAGTAGCTTCAATGAACCTACTTTCGAAAATTGGTCCAATGGACCTGCTCTCGAAAATAGCTCCAATTGACCTAGTTTCAAAAATAGCTTCAATTAACCTACTTTTGAAAATAGGTCCGATGGACCTACTTTGAAAAATAGGTCCAACGGACCTACTTCATGCCAATCCCTGTCATGACTTGTTTAGAGTCATTTTTAGAAAAAGACCGAGGCTTGTCACAGAAAACAAAGATTGCAATGACACTTTTCAAAAGTAAGTAAGAGTTTAATTTGATAAGAAAGTTACTATACTTCTAATACTTCAGTTGGTCAGATTGACGAGTTTGGTTCAATGTTAGTGAACGCTCTGCATCTGGCAAAATTATTTCGTAGTCGCAGGTTGTGAAACCATAGATCTATATAATGCATAGACAGGTATCATGTATATTCATATTCATTTATTCACTATAACTTTGTAACAGAAAGTACAAGGATAGCAGTAAAATTGTAGATGGTAGGCATAAATTCACCTTTTCAAGGTATTGTGAATTTACACATAAAAAATAAAAAACGAATTATAACATTAACAAAAACAAAAAAAATAACAAAGCAACTAGTATATTTAAAAATCTACAAATCTATCTATGTCTACAGGCGTACAAAAAAAATAAAAATAAGAGGTGCCAGTCAAACGAAATGTATGATTTCGATTTTTTATTGTAATTTAGCTTCAAAGTATTCTTTGATGCTATAAGAAGAATTATCAATGAGCATGTTCCTAAGCTTAGTTTCAAACTCTTTGCGTTGCACAGCTTTCAAGGAGTTTGGTAAATGGTTGTAGACTTTTATTGCCATGTAATAAGACCCATTATTAAGCAGTGACAGCTGAACTGGTGGCGCCACTATGTCGTTCTTCCGGCGAGAAATGTAGCGACTTGGCTTGTCGCAGTTTTTCTGGAAATAATGATGCTTGCATGCTGCGTAAAACTGAAAACTGAAAATGTGGTAAGATAGAAAAAAAAAAGGAGTATTACTGAGGAAAAGGTATGCCAAGAAAAAGAGACGACTGGTTTACACTCAAAAAGAAATGATAAACACTTTGGCCAGGAATGCGGAAACCCATCAGGGTATTTATTGTATAGGAGATATACAATAAAATGAGAGAAAACTTCTTGAAAAATTTGAAAAGACCTGACGAAGAGCGAGCTACGGTGGAAAGAAAAGCTATTTTGCAAAGAGCCAACGGAGAATGGCTTGAAATGAGACGATCTCTCCTCACTGCGTCTAACTTCAGCAGGGTTATAAGACGCCGTGCAACAACACCATGTGCTTCCTTAGTGAAGGACATTATTTACAATAAAAAATTGGATCATGTAGAATCTATTAGTCATGGCCAGAACAATGAAAAAGTAGCTCTCACTCAGCTGGGCTTGCAAGAAAATGTTGCCATTAAGCCGTGTGGGCCGTATTTATTGACAACGAATTACCTTTTTTGGGTGCCACGCCTGATGGTTTGATGGGTGAACATACTCGGGTAGAAGTTAAGTGCCCTTTGACGGCCAGTAAAATGGGTCTAGAATCAGCAATAAATAAAAAAAGGTAACTTTCTGGCTCAAAACGACAACAGGCGAACTAGCTATTAATAAACGGCATGCTTGGTACTTCCAGATACAGGGTCAGCTACACGTAACCCAAAAGAAATATTGCCTGTTTGCCGTGTGGGCAAATGAGAAGGAGAAATTGAAAACGGAAATGATTGAGCGAAATGATTTTATGTGGGAAAACGAGATGAAAGATAAACTAATTAACTTCTATTTGGACTGCTCGTTACCTGAAATTCTCGATCCCCGGTTATCAAGGAATATGAACATACGTGAGCCTCATATAACTACTAAAAATAGTGAAGACAAGGACAAAATACAATTAGAAAAAGACCAATAAGAATATAAGCTGGAGCTTATAGCCAGTCCACCACACTGCCACGGCTGAGTTTTCTTGTTCACCTTATAACAGGTACTCAAGCGTCCCCGCCACTAAAAGGCGAGAACTCAGGGTGGATTTATCACTTATTATTAACATTTAACATTACAATAAATTAAAATTTACAATAGATACATTATTTTAAGAAAAAGAGACACGTGACCTCAAAGTTTATCTAATAACACTGTAATAGGCTTTCTCAAGAAGCAATCCTTTAACGGCGTTTTTGAACTCATCAAAACTTCCCAACTCATGGACAGATTTGGGGAGGTGGTTGAAGACTCGGGATGCCATGCAAAATATGCTTTTGTTGAATAAAGCCGTTTTGTTCCTAGGCATGCTGATTTTATAGTTGTATCGTTTTTTTTAATAATTTTTCTGAGTTATTTTTAACAAATAAAACTGTTTCCAAGATATATATTATGGAGGGTAGGGTTAAAAGATACCATTCTCGAAAATAGGGCTTACAACTAATGGTCCGATGCAATTTAAATACAGACCTAACACATTTCTTTCGGGCCTTGAATGCTGTGCCTTTATCTGTTGAATTACCCCAGAACATGACACCATACCTTAGAAGGGGCACGACATATCCGTGATATGCTGTCAAAACGGCGTCAATGTCTACTGTCTTTGCAAGCATGTAGAGGGCATATGAATGCTGGTTTAGACGAGCACATTTTTTCAATATGAGTCTTCCAATCCAAATTATGGTCAACAGTTAAACCTAAAAAAGTTGTATTATCTACTTGGTCAATTTTATATTCTAAATACCTAATGTCCATTCCAATAATTTCACGAATTCTATTTCCAAATGTCATTACGTTCGTCTTTGTAAGATTAATTTTTAAATTGTTCGTATCTAGCCAAGTTATAACATTGTCCATAGTGTAATTTACTTCGCGTACTAACTGAACTTTGTCAGGTCCCGATACAACAATGGTACTGTCATCAGCAAATAATACTGTCTGGTGACTGGTGATTTTTGGCAGATCATTTATATAAACTATAAATAACAGTGGCCCCAAGACACTACCTTGTGGCACGCCAAGTGACATGTTTTCAAATTCTGAATATTAATTAATTTCAGTTTTTTTAAAAGGGCATATTCTGGTGACTCTAGTGGATTGAATTCTGCAACTCAGATACGACTCAACAAGTTTCAGTACGTTACCTTTTATACCATACGCAGACAGTTTTTTTAATAATATACCATGGTCAACACAATCAAATGCTTTTGTTAAGTCCATGTACAGGGCGCATGTCAACTAAAACCAACCTGTTCCTCGGCAAAGATGTTATATTTTTCAAAATAGTTACTCAAGGAGCTTTAAATCACTCGCTCAAATATTTTCGAAATGACTGGCACCAATGCTATTGGTCTATAACATGTAATATCACGTCTATTACCCTTCTTGAAAAGAGGTACAATGATTGTACTTTTTAATTTATTAGGAAAGGTGCCTTTTGAAATACAATTGTTAATAATGTGACTTAAAATGTGAGATAATTTAATTGGTATTTGTTTTAATATTTCTGTAGTTATGTCATCATAACCAGTGCTTTTACTATTTTTCAAAATTATAGGTAAATATTATTATAATAAGCATGTCATCTCGCTTTTCCAGAATAACATGATTCATATCCACTACTATCACCTAAATAGCTTCAATTAAACAACATAATTCGTTAACAAGAGCTTAAAACTAACCCATGCTTAGCCATCACTAAATATTTGAGCTTAAAACTAAACGTTGTACTTTTTATACGCTTACATTAACCGGCAAAATGGCCAGAAAGTGAAAACTTGACTACAGTCCATTTTACAAGTCTGTTACAAGTCATAACATAAAAATTTAAAAATTAATAAAAAATAATGTGATCCCACCAAATAAAAGTTTTAACATTTAATTAAATGAGTTCTATTTCTTATTCACAGCCATCCATACAATTACTAAATACTAGGTATTTATTATCCATACAATTATTTTTTTACGCACGTACTAGGCTAGTACTCTTTTTTGATTGAAATACAAAATATTCACCTATTGTCTCATTATTATTTTAATATTTTGTTTTTATACCCAGTGTCACTTTTACAGTAAATACTAATCCAACAACACCTCTCTAGTTAAATTTCCATCAACCCACAAATATCTAGTACTTCCTACTAATCCTACTTCCTACTAATATTATAAAGGCGAAAGTTTGTATGTGTGGATGTGCCGTGTTGCTCTTTCACGTAAAAACTATTGAATGGATTTTAATGAAACTTTTGTTTTTCGACTTAAGTACACGCAGACAAAATCGCGGGCGGCCGCGCGGCCGCTAGTAATAAATAAAATAAATGTCTTGTCTATTTTGTTGTTTGATCTATGGGTGCTTTAATGTAATATCAAAAGTAAAGTAAAATTATCAATTGTTTTTAGGTCATGAATGATATCATTAAATATCATTATTTACAATTGATAATTCGTTATGTTTTCTGAAATGAACTTATTTCTTTGTTTTTTTTATTTTTTTAGAAAATTCTCACACACTGTCACAGTGTTCGTTGCCAAACTCATCCGAAACGGCTTGGGCGATTTTAATAAAATGTTATGATGCTACGGTGGCTGGCACATCACGCTACCGATTTCCGGTCAGTCCTCCTTGCTCTATTGCAAAGAAATGTCATTTGGCAAGAGCGAGAGACAAAACGGAAATGGAGTAACCTGATGTGCTGTTCACTGTACATACCTACGTTTGTTAAATCTGAGATATGCCATAAACTATTTTATAGACCTGTTTTTTTTGGAGTCCAGGTGGACGAAGTCCCTGGTGGCAGCTAGTTAGTTAATAGGTATAATGTAACAATAGAGGTGAAATTCCTTCCGGTCGTAATTAATTTATTATTGACTAGCGTTCGCACGCAACTTAGGCCGCGTGGTCTTAGGTTAAAAAAATAATAATATATCTTTATAAATTGTAGCACATGATTCCGATTCATAAGCTGTATACTGCTCTGCTCCTATTGATTAAAGCATAACGAAAAGTATACATAGGTATAACCTGCCCAAGAGTATGAAGAATAATTGTTTCAAATTTCGTTAAAAAAGTCGTCGAGTAGTTTTTGTTCAGACAAAAATTTTACTGATTGCATTTTTGGCATCAGTAGCAATTCTTAATCACCTCTTGATTGTTAATTTTTAAATTTATTTCATGTACAGAATTGGCCTCTACAGATTTATTATAAGCTCAGAACAATAACTAAAGCATAGAAACCACGCTAAAATAAAACTTGAATCCATCTATCTTACTCATATGACGTTAATGATATATGCCATAAGAGTGAATGAAACAAGTAAACAACATCAGTTCCTAATTTCTGTAGGTTGTCACAAAACAAAATGTCAAGTGGATGTAATTGGATGTCTTATAATACGACCGAAGTAAATACACCCCTGATGTCCATCTGTTTGCAGGGTAAAGACCTGTCAACTTACTTGGTTACTTTACAATCGTAGCATAATATTCGCGATAAGTTGTAGTCTCTCGAATTAAAAGTGAGTAAATCTTTCAAGAAAACTGGAAAGTGAGCTTGACATTATTTATGTTACTTTCTGTGATATGTGCGCTTCCTATAAAACAAGATGTCTTGTGTGATTGAAGGCTGTAAATCCCATACAGGCAGAAAAGAAAATAATCAAGAGATCGTATCCTTCCATCGGTGAGTTCCAAGTTTTATTCGATTCTATTACAATATAAATAGCTCAAAACTATCATATTATACCCATATTTTGTGTAAATGATTATCAAGTGGTATTTATTTGCTGATTTTTGCATGTATTGGAGAAATTTTGTTTTGATCTTGGAGGTTATGTTTGGTCGCATAGTGATGCCCATTTTTTATCGATAAACTGATGATAAATGACAAACAAATAAATCAATGGAATTTTATAAAGGTATCAATTTTAATAAGTTATATAAAAGCCATGTCTGCTTTACTATTTGCGTTATGCAGGTCCAATATAACTATGAATTCTCACTTGTTTACGTTTAAAACTTTTATTTTGGTACAGGTTTCCCAAAAATGAAGAAATAAAAAACCAATGGTTACAATGAGTAAGCAAGCCAAGTTGGACATGGAACACCTGATTATTTTTCACCCAATTTGAATTTGAAATGGAGGCGGCTAAAAGCAAACGCTATACCTACATTATATTTACCAAATACAAATGCAATGGTAAGGTTTAAATAATTATTAATTATGTATATAACCCATATTATGTAATTATTAGGTTTTTTTAAGGTCCCCCCCAAAGCTTTCCAACTATGCCTGCTATAACCCAATATTTGCCATTTGCTGGAGTGATGGCTCAAGTCGTCACACCATCGTTCATCACTACATAGTATAAAACAAAGTCACTTTCTCTGTCCCTATGTCCCTTTTAATAGATAGAGTGATTCAAGAGAAAGGTTTATATGTGTAATAGCATCCTATTGCACCCGTGCGAAGCGGGGGCAGGTCGCTAGTTATGATCATAAACTGACTATATACATCCCGCTTATGGGCACAGGGTAAATTATTATGTAGAAGAACATTCATTTAGTAACTTACTTTTATTGTTATTTAAGGATGTTTCATTGCCACCATCACCACCTCCACCAGTACCTATGGATATATGTGATGAAGAGGCTTCTAGTTCTACAGCGGAGGCACATAATATGAACATTGAGTTTCAGAAGAGGGTAAATAAACTGTTTAATTTATTTATTTAAGTACTGCTGTCAAATAATCAATCTTCAATCTAAGTTAAACATTTTTAGAGCCTAATACATCATACATAATCATACATCTTATATCTGAGTTCGACATTATTTAGTAATGAATATGCCGTGAAGAAAAAAAAGGGTTGGAGAGTTGTTACCGAGTATTGTATTTTATAAATTGCTAAAAGTAGCAGTAGTAATCAGTAGCAGTATTTCGTTTTAAAAAATGTTGTATTATTAAAAGCCAATCGGGTTTTTAATTGTAATATAGTGTTATAATTTGAAGATATCTTTCAATGCCCTTCCTGACTTTAAAAATCAGGCCCATATAACTTGGCACTATTGTATGTATTAACGACAGGCTCTATTTTCTTTATTTTAGGAGCCGTTATCCGACGTAAATCCAAATAATTATAACACGTCTGCAGAACCTGAAAGCTGCTGCCGACATGAAACAGTAATTTCAAGATTGCGGAAAGAACTAGAAAGAGTCAAAAAAGTAACCCAGAGACGTCTTCGAAAAATAAACACATTGACAAAACGGTTTACCCGTCTCGGCAAAAAAACAGATGATCTGTACAGCTTGTTAATAGAAAGACTGAAAAAAGAAAATATCGAAACTGAATATTTGACACTGTTAGGAAATATAAATAAAAATGATATTATTAAAAGATTCTTACAAAAGCAATTGACCTATTTTTATTTCACCAAATAATACGTTTCACAAATGAAGCATTTGTCCTATTGTTAGAAATACCGATGGTTTGAATACCGATGTTAAAGTAACCAAATGGACGATATCCCGCTTGTCAAAATGACGAAATGCAATGCAGGCGAATCGTTTTTGGGTTTAGGTTAGAAAAAAAAACAACAGCCTTAAACCTTTGTGGTTATTTTTTTTGTTTTGTTTTTTTTTTCTAACCTAATCTATCCGAGTCGCTTTTGCCCTGACTCTAGTATAGGGCAGACAAGTATCACAACAAGTCAGCGTTTACCCATTTCTTCTTGGCATTGCGTTTTTCTTCAAACCAATAAAACGACATGCCCGCTCACACTCTTCGGCAATTTGGACTTCGGGCTTTAAAACGAATCATTTGTCAAATAAAACATTTTGTCAAACGTTTTTTGGCCAATCGTAGTTTTATCTGATGATACAGTTGTTAAGTGTACATTTTGGGAAACATTTTTTCGTAAAATGAAAATTTAAGAGTTGATCATTTGGTCAAGTGAGTCATTTGTGAAATGATTAGTTGTAAAATGATCAATTCGCCAACCGCTTTTTTTGCCAAACGTTGTTTGTCAAATGTAATTTTGCCAGATTTATTTTGGTCAAATGGCAGGACCCCGTAAAGGCAGTTAATATTATAGTCTAACTATCTAGATTTAATTTGTACAAAAGACAAATAATCTTGATTGGTTGGCATTAATTATCTTTGTGAAATCTGCTGAACTTCTAGTTTGAAAGTAAAATATATGGTATGGTAGGAAGTAACGATTTAGCACACATACTGTGCTGTGGGCTACTGTGGAGGATACCCAGTCCTGTCGCGAGTTTGATGGAGCGTCTCAATCAGGTTTGGAAGCGTGTTTCTGATCGGGGAAAACGGAAATGGGTAGCCTGATGTGCTGTTGACCTTACCACCTAAGACCACATCATCAGGTGAGATAGTGGTCAAATGCTCACCTATTTAAACATACTAAATCATAAAATAACTAATAAATACATTTTGATGTCATGTAACTACCTTTTTTTTTTAGTTATTTACCGCTGAGCATTTGACTGCTTCCGTCTAGTGGACTCCGATTTAACGAAGTCTTGTCTTGTGGTGATAATTTAAGGTAGAAAGGATCGAACTGAAGCGACAAGCGACTCTTTGGGTAAGTATATTTATTTATTTACTTGTAATTTCACTACTCTTAACTTCTAAACACACAAATAATTGATCACCCACTCAATTATATTTTTATCGATAAATAACGCCGTTGGAGGGCTTCACTAGCGTATAAAAAGTTAGTGACAACCTACACAAATTCAGACAAGATGAAATATTATACATCTCTTTCTAACTTACTAGTGGGTCACAGTGAAATCAAGGATAGATGTATCGTCTTCGCTTGCTATTTTAGCGCGGTTTCTATGCTTTAGTTATTGTTCTGAGATTATAAGTGTAGATGAGCGACATCTCTTGGAAAAATGGCGAGATCTCATTGTAGTTTTATGTTGACACGGTAGTTTCATGTTGCGCCGATAGATGGCGATATACCGGTTGTCTATGTGTGTGTGTCTAAATTCTCGATTTCAGTTAGGTCTAGTAGTCCTCTTAAAATTGTGGGTATCTCCTTACTGCATTTTGCCTTCCAAGCGTCCGCATTTCCGTCTCGTTTAAGTATTCCTAATAATGTACAAAAAAATAAGCTTTGTCCATTCTTGTAACTTTCATCTAACGTAATATTATCTTCAATATACGAAAAATAGGCCCCAGATCCAGTTATAGCACTATTCGGCCCCCAATTATTAATTTACAATAGGTATCAACTCCAAAGACAATACACGCATAAGATATGTCGCATCTTTTCAATGGGATTTTTTATTTATTAATAAAGCAACAAGTTAGCAACCCTGATTGAAGCTGAGTCATCCATCTACACACCCTCACAGTGGCGTGTCTGGATTGCATACAAAGTGACTTATAGATAAACGCATAGGATGCGAATGCGACGCAATTGAAACTGTTGAACAGCTGTGACGAGTCTCCAACTTTGTTTTCATACTTGATGCATTAATTGCGAATGCATTCTTTCTTCTGTAGTACAAGCATCCGTCGCGGCTTTGTTCTAATAGGACTTGTTAAAACAGATGGCAGATGTTTGATAAAGAGGAATGAAGTTATTGAGAAAGTCGCGCCACTGACAGATGCAACAGAGCAACGGGGTAGGACAACAGAATGTTAAGGTAGCCCAATCATAATGTCGCCTTAGCTCGGACAATTATTTGCTACCGATGCAAACAAAACTATCTAAGTGAAGACTGTAAAAAAAGTTTTGATTCTTGAACATTAGGTAAAATAAAGAACTGAGATTAAAATCCGTTTAGTTGTAGTTTGTTTTGTTTTAATGAATCACTATGAAGGACAAAAAGCAGGAGGGACACTAGGAAGAATATCAAGACCACTTGATTGGTACTTTTCAAACTCTTTGAATTGAAGCAATATTGTCTGCCAATACCATTATGTACAATAAGTTTAACATAGTAATAATCTGAAAAAAAATATGATCTCCAGCGAGAAAGACGCAGTTTTAGCATAAATAACTAAACATTTCTATGATAGGGGATGGTTTTAAATTGTGCTAGAATATTTAACTAAAAGTTGAACTACTAGGTCATTCTAGTCATTCAAGTTGAACTATAAGGTCATTGACATGGTGTGGGTACATCAAAGTGTAGATATCTGTCTGCAGGACTGAATATCGGGAATATCAAAAAGATAGGGTATTGTTTGATGATATTGATAAGATAAAGAACTAGTAGTACAATAAAGGCAAGTGCGTGTCGGGCAACGCGCATTATAGTGTTCCGTAGTGTGGCTTAGTCAATGAATGCCCAATTCTTAAAATCCAGGCATTCTACAAATGTATTTTTCAATAAACAGTCAATACGGTTCAAAAACTCATTTTTGAAATGGCCAATTCGTAAATGGACAAAATGCTCAATTGGTAAAAGGACCAATTCTTAAAATGACCACAACTAGCTTTCTCACTCCTATCCTATATCCTTCTGAGAGCCTTAGCTATCTCCATCCCAGATTTCATTGTATTAATTAATTCTTAAATTGATACTTTTTCTCAATGAAATATTAATATGGGTTTTTGATCTCTTTACAAACATAATATTATAAAGTATGCGGTGGTCAAATACTAGCCTACATACTGCAATGCATAAATAATTTTTTTTCAGGAATTGGTATTTTAAGAATTGGTTATTTTTTAAGCTGCTGGCATTATGAGAAGTAGGAATTTATTGACTAGGCCCTTAGTTATTAATCAAGTACAGAGGCGCACACATCGACCTCTACAAAACCATTGCAAAGTGGGTCTCATGTCAGTCCCATAAGGTGCCCCTATGTAAAGGTTGATGTGTACAGAGGCCTGTACATAGGGTTGGTTATTATACAATATTGTAAAGCGCAACTTATGAGATTTTCATCACATCCAAAACAACCATTCAACTGGCAGAGGGAGTAGAGGGTGCTTTGACTGTAGATTTTTCCATTTAGACAATCTTTTTTTTTTGTTTTTTTTGCCAATAAAATAAATTCTTCATAAAAAAATACTTTGTATCAATTTTCAAGACGCACATTACACAAAAAGGGGTTTTAGTGAATAGAAACAGTAAAAAGTAGGTAGGTTCTACTAGAAGATAAGTCTCTGAAGAACATCTTGAAACTGATAACATCTCAAGTGATCAAGAGTGCTCAAAGCAACCAAACTTTTTATACTAAAATACATCCAAACCAAAGTGTGAATTCTGTAATTTAAAACTAGTCACATTTCAACTATAGGTGAAAAAATAAAAATAAACTATAGGTGACCTTTATCCCAACACTAATTTTGTGTAAAACACTTAACTATGTCAGATAATGTAAATGGTTAAAACTAAGCAAACAGTGTATGGTACAGTACTTAGAAAGCAAGTTATCAGTTTGTTGGTTAATTAATGAACATATTTAATATTGAATCTACATACAGATAATTCCCCTAGTAACAGCTAATCTTAATTTAAAATTAACAGCAGTTGATCAACTGAAAGTTTTAATTTTAGAACAGCTTTAAGGGCTAAGGCATTTTTACCACAGCCAGTAAGGGAGGATATGTATGATGAAAAACCAAACAGTATTTTTTTATTATACATAAACTACCTACAAAATAGATTCCAATTCCAATTATTTCAGGCTATGCCCATAATAATATAAATAAACAAACAAATTAGAAACTATTAGTATTGAAAGAAAGAAAGAAAAAAAGTTTATTGATTTTGGACATACAGATATAAACAAACAAAACAAAATGGTTAGAGAGAAAATAAATAATAAAAATAACAAAAGAAAAAATAAACAAAAATGTTCACCAGACAGCAGTGTCACAATGTCCAAAATTAAATGGATGAATGAAAATAAATGAATTGAATTATTGAAGGAGTTAAGTTATGGTTCTGCTCTAATTAAAGTCTTTTTTTTTTTACCTGCATAGTGTTTATAGAAATAGAATTATAGGGAAACCTAAATTATTCTGAACCTGAATGATGTTAGGTACTACCTACTACAGTGTTGCACATAAGTCCCACATCACACCTGTGATGATGAGATAAAAATGTATAAATAAGAAGGTTACAGTTACATTGGGCTCAAATTCCCTCAGCGAAATGTGGGCTTCTGAATGTTCTGTTCACCATGATGGCAACAATCAGTGCGGCTCTGACTAACCCATTAGGGATATGGTGGTGAAGGTCTGTTATGTTATGTACAGTTAAATAAAGGTTACCTTTAGATAAAACTAATGCCCGAGGCTAAAAAGGGCAACCCAGAATACCTAGACACCAGAATATTGATGTTTAGTTTGAATACATAACCTTACCCAATTCTTTTTGATTGCATTTTAAAGGTTTAGGTTTTTATTAAAAAAATAATGCCCAATACAGAACAGATTTTTGTCCATCACCAAGATGAAAATGATTCTCAAATAATTCATATCTTAATTTTAAAAGATATCCTCTACTCAGACTACCTTTTTTTTGGCCCATTTGTTTCAGGGCCTTAAAATTAGTAACTTATTTTGAACACTGACTAAACTATGCTTTAACTGACTAGATTGTTATTGCATTGATATTACATTTGAAGTACCTATTTGGTTTTTATTATGCACTACTGCCAAGTGGCAATGTACTGTTGATAGATAGTTTTTAGTTTGTTTTGTTCTCTTAGAAACAAGTGAACACATTGGATACCCCTTAGTAAACACCGGCTTTGTAATCGTGGATTTAAACATCCTAACAAATATTGAATTGACACTACTTTGTAACATGGCCTGCACTTTCATACATATTCTCCTTAATTTAAAATACATTGAAAATAACTAATGCCCTACCGTTAAATAAGAGTACTCAGATATAATCATCATCATCATTCCATCTTATCTAACCATGAGATGGGTAGTTGCAGCTAAACATGGTTTTCATAAGGTACAGGGATTAATAGGGAAGAAATTTACCTTGACTGGCTGTTCCAGGGTGACGCGTCTCTCATCGAAAGGCAATGAATTTGAGTGAGGAACGAAAACCGCTCTAGGAACACCCACATCTTGGTTATTTGGTGGGTCTGGACCAGCTGTCCAGTTGTAGTCCATATTCTTTATAGTGTTGTTCATCATTGGTTTAACTTTCTGCTTCTTTGCTATCACCATCGCACAAACCGCTCCTCGGAGTCAGCATCCGTGCCCCGTAAAGCCAGAAACGAGCACCACATCGATGAATGAAACCAAAACTACTTCATGGTGAAAGGTGGACACAATACACTGCCATCTTGGGGTCTGAATTATTTCTAATATCACAGTGAACTCTCCAATTTAGAACACTTCCCAAAAACTGCTACACATAAGCAAACTAAAACACCATTATTTATGAAACTTGATTCCTTTCGTCGACGTACGACAATTCACGAAACATGGAAATAGTAAAAAAATACAATAGAACTAAACAACGGTTGCCTAACTATAAAGATATTAAAAACCTAAGAGTTTTGCCCAAGGAATTTAAATCAAATAATACTTTCAGGGCATTCAATCAAAATTCTCGTTTGAGGAACTTACGAAATGGGCGCAAGAATCGGACATTTGTTTTGTTGAATGTAGGTGGTTGTAATAGTAGTGCTCGCTATTCATCTGTCTTTGAGTATTTTGTTAGGTCAAATATCCTAATATTTGCTGAGACCGAAGTTAAATATCAAGTGACTGGGTGGCCATGACAAAGACAAATAACCAATAGAGCATGAAGTCCGTGTTTCAAACATAAAGAGTGATCAAGTAAAAAAAAAGAAGCGGTATTTATACGGACATCAAGAAGAAAAGAGATAGAGAGATGAACACAACACATTGTGTATCCGAACGAAATCAAACCTTAAGCCTCTCCACCACCCCACTGTCAAAAGCGGGTGGGTGTCCCCTCCCCTTCCCTGTCGTAAGAGGCGACTAAAGGGGCCTTCGGGGTCGCTGGGAGTGCAAACGGTGGGGGCCGTGTGCCTTCATTACAAGTAGCCCCGAGGAAGGACAAGGAGTGCACACTGGTGTGTGTTAGGGAGGAAGTTCCTCATCCACCATAGAAAAGGGAGGATCCTCTGACCAGACGGGTGTTCTGTCTGGTGGGCTGCTGCCCGACGGTTGATGTCGGGTTTCTGTATATGTACTTAGTCGCTTGAATAATGTTGATAGCGCGATTCAGGTTTACGTCACTTGTAGTTTGCATGTGGCGAGACAGGTGTCGCCACAAGCTTACAAAAAGTCTGTCTAAAGTCTAAATACTGTCAGCAGTTAAAACACACCAAATATTATCTGTAGAGTTTGAAGGTTTATTTCCGGATGTACGATCTGTGAATTAAGCTAATTTGGACTAGAATTGAAACTACCAATCAAAAGGCTTTTTTCTTTGTAGTGCATTATATGACTTTCAATATATTTGTGTGAGTTTGGCGACAGCGGTTCCTTCACTAATGCTGTTGCATTGCACTTAAACTGTTTTTTCTGTTCCGTGGTTTTAACTTAGTGGTCAAGTAACTAATATCAAACGAGTGATATTTTACTACCACTCACACATGCGCTCGCACATTTTTGTATTGTAGAATTTTCTGTTGCCTTTTCTAACAACTTATTATTTATTCTTATTTAACTTTTCTGTGGCCCAAAAAAAAGGTGTCAAGCACAATCCAAAAGATAGAACACGCTTTGGCGGTGTTTGGTCAAACACCGCCAAAGCGTGTTCTATTTTTTCTGTCTGTCGAAAGACTGTTGAAGTGTCAATTGCGAATGCATTGTAGTCATTGAAATATGTTCTGGTTTAAGTTATGTAAATGTTTCGTGAAGTTTCTTTTGGGTGGAACTTCTGAACATGCTTTTAACATTTAACGTTAAGTTTAATTTAGTTAATTAACACTACCAAGAGATTATGAAGGACTCAAACCACAAAGTTTGAACAAAAATTGGTTGTTTGTAAAGTAGGTTTACGATCGAGATGTTTACGTGATAACGTCTAATCCTTAACGTCTTTCCGCACGAGAAAATCTCAATTCGTTTGTATGCCACTAGAGTGAGAGAGCCTCCGCTCGTGAGGATTCCGCGTGACAAGTTTCACGGAATTATATCTTTTTTTTTTTTATATCTCAATTAGGCGCGCATTTGACCACAATCTCACCTGATCGTAAGTGATGATGTGTGTGTGTGGTGATGACTGGCAGCGCTCGAGATGAGACGGGAGATCGGTCCGTCTCTCTCTGGTTATACCTGCGATCGCGCTCGTGAGGTTTTGGTGTGACACAAGTTTCTGAACATGTCACCCGACTAAAACGATTTTAAAGACGTTATCACGTCAATAAATGAAATAAATAGACCTGACAGGTTTTCTGTAATAATAAATTTACAAATAATTAAATAATCCTACGCCACGCTCTTAGTACAAAAAAAACGGAGGTTAACAATTTTACAAAAATCACAGTGATTTTCTACTTTTTATAAAACTATATCAGTTGAGTACTAAGTCAACATTGACTACCCAAAAGAACCCATTTTCGGTTGTAACCGTACTACATCACTATTTGAGGTCAAAAATCGGTAAATTTCTTACACAATCTGGTAGTTATGGCAACACTTTAGTATTGCTTTTTCTGTTACACTTGAAAAGATCTCGTATTCGCTTTTCCTTCTTGCATTCAGTGTTGCAACCATATGAAAGTGGTATTTTACACACTTAGATCTAGATGGCGCTATGAACTTAGAAAGGAAAGCAAAAAAATCGAAACTCGTCTGACGGAGTTTGATTGAGCCATTGCAACGAAAACGGTTTTTCTGCCTCGAGTCTTGTGTGGATTGTGTTTGTCGTGTGTGTTATTTATATTCAACAAAAGTGCAATTAATAGTGTTAATTTGTGATTTGTAAGTAATCATTTCAGACTTTACCTAAAGTATTTGTCCAAATTATCGAATCGCAGCATTTTTTAGCAAATTCCTCGTTCTTTTTACATGTTCAATATGGCCGTTCTTATATATTATTTGCTTCATTTCAAGGGTTTTCTGGTAAGAGATTCACTATTAGGCGCATAGTAAGGCAAGATAATATTGATAATATAAGTACTGATTTTAATGAACGTTGATGTGGCAAACTGACAGTAACCCTGTTGGATTTGACGTTTGATTCCTGACTCATTTTGGTGCAGTATTTCGTTGCCCATTTATTATTTTTGCGCATGATTTTAAATAAGTATATCCTGAATACATAGGTATAGCTCTTTAGAACTCATATCTGTTCTTAGAAGTTAGTGGTAAGTAGATGCTCCCAATCGTTAGTGCTAGCATCTATGAACTGTTGCTGAAGAACTAGTGGTGTTGTCTAGTGTGTGCTGTGGTTGACTAGTGTTCTAGGACGAGGTTCCATTTGATGTTTTGGTATATACTCTGGGCAAGTAAGGTTATATTAAGTTAAATATTCAAGGTACAAAAGTTTCCTGATACTGTACCTACTAAATTGTTTGTGAAAATTATACTCACCAAAAGATTGTGCTTTTCACATGAACAAGGTGACTACAAAACTACTGGTATCAGTTTTCAGTCTTTTGTATTAAAAGACTGAAAACTGATACTAAACAAATATGCTCTGTATTCTTGTTAATTTTTCCAATTTAATTAAATTGCACTCTGTATGTTGAAAAATAATAATATCTTTATCGATTTCTTCAATAATGAATAATATTTCATTTCACAAAGGTTTTAAATGACAATATGTGTTGGCTACCTAGCTGAAAAATAATCCTCTGCTTTTGTATGGTTTTATTTGCCCAACATGCCAAAATACAGTTGCCCTTGAACTGAAGCCATAGGTGATTGTGATAGGCTAGTATAATGTTTAATAGTATGTACACTTTAAATTAAAGAAACCTTGGAACTGCAGCATTAGGTTCAAGCTCATGTTGCAAATGTTTTCTTATCTGTCACCGATAAGCTAATGCAATATTGCAATTATGTAGACTAATATATACAATTCTCCTGTCATAGTGTTTGTACTCCTCTAAAACAGCTAGATCATCTGTAATAATAAAAGAAGTATGTTTGTAATGTCGGGGAATAGGTTGTAATCTATTTTTCATACCTTTAAAAAGGAACACATGTAGGAAGTGGTGTGCGGGCACTATTAAATTTATAAATGATTGGATCAATCTCCTTTGCCACATGCAGGTTAACAATAACAATGATTGACCAGACCTATGGTACTGAGACCATAGGTCTGGTCCCTCATCATTGTTTTGCCTGTATGGTCCAAAACATCCAAAAGACTTCTCAATTAACCCTTTAACCGGTAGAACATGTTGCCATTTTTCGTTGGCTTTGGACCCTATTCCAATCGTATAAGGTTCAAAATAAGGTGGCAACTATTCAGCCCCTACCGGTTAAAGGGTTAAGATTCCCAGGAACTGAATCCATTGCTTCTGTACATAATTATTTGGTTAGTTAAGTAAACCAACTGTGATAAGCCTTCATCAAATTATTACTTTAATATTAATTTGGATTCATTACATCACAATTATATCTTATTATGCTCAATCAGATTTCTGTGAGACTTTAAAATTATTTTTTGTAATTATATTCATGAGGAATATTATGTAAGATTTTATAAAACTTAAGACTTGAGGAGTTTTTACTGAAGCATTTTCTACAGTTACATATATATCAAATTGGGACATTTTCATACTAATATGATGATTAAGTAAATATAAGGAACATCATAATGACCTAAGATCTAAAAGATCGCAATATAGAATAGGTATCTGACCTATGCAAGAGTAATAAATAAATTTTACCTTTTTCAAAAACGGACTCAACCTTATTCAGCACCACAAAATCAGCACTGACTGGGTCTACGTGGGGACTTTCACTCATACACCCTGACACCTAAAGTACAAGCTCTGCATAGTCAGATGATCTTGCATGAAGTGTGAAATTGTATGTACAGTGAACAGCACATCATGCTGCCCATTTCCTGTTAGTCCTCCTTGCTCTATTGCAAAAAATTGCCAGTTGGCATGAGCAAGATAGAAAAAGGGAAATGCGTAGCGTGATGTGCCGTTGACTGTACTAGCAATAGTACTGATAAATGCAATAATTAGTTGACATGATATTTGCCCCTAGTTGTGTTCAGACTTTAGAGGGCAGTAAGCCCAGAGGCCTTTTTTCCAAATCGGAAATATATCCATTCAAAAACTGAATGTAGCTTCTGTTTCAGAGGAACACCTATCAATCTGCGTGTTTGTTTACCAGTTACTTATAGTACAAATAGACATTATGAGGCATTTTTTATCCTAGCATAATAAAAAAAAGAAATGTCTGGGAGATTTTTTTTATTTCTTGTTTTGAATACATATTTTTTACAGCTTACAATACGCAGAACTGCACAACTTAATAGTTTGGATGCTGAAAAGAGTATTTTGTATACTTTTATTTTTGTTCAACAGTAAAAAGTATAATTTGGCAAAAAACAACCATACTGGTTGCATTTAAGAATAAAACAGATAAAATACTAAAGAACAAAGAGCAGCAGTACAAAACAAACATTCATGTGATGAACATTGGGGTCTATTCCATGTCTGGGTGTTGTTATCTATTTAACTATGTATTTAAAAATATTCAAGTATATTTAGTTATTTATGTACGTATCTCTGAAATCTAAAGTACAAGCTCTGCTTTGTATGGGGTCAAATGATGTTGGTATAAAATGTTTTTTTTTTCAATGTCAAATCCTTTACATAATTGGACCATTATCTTTGTCCGGCAGGTGTGATAATGGCAACGGCGATCCAGCCTTCGCCCGCGTGAATAGTAAGACTCTAGTGCAGTGAAACTTCCGGGACCGCCGTCTCAAGCCCCCCCCGACCACAATGAAAATGGTGTTGTCACAACGGCAACGAGAGGAGCTGTAAGTGTTTCAAATTATGGTTTTTGTCTTAGTCATCTTTAGCATCAAATTTGGACAAATGCCACTGCTGCCTATACCCATTTCCACGCCATAGATTACAAAACGACCCGTCCCAGGCGGCCTGCATCCATTGAACAGTGCGACATTCGTCAGGTCATCCGTCCGCTTTGCGGGTGGAAGCCTCACGCTTCGTTTTATATCGAAACTTGAGGATAGGCGACTATTTGATGGAATATAGGTACAGTGAGAAATGTGCAAAGAAGGCGTCTAGCAGAAACTTTGTAAATCTAGAAAACAAGCTGATCTCCAGCCAAGGGCGTACCCAGGTAGGAGCAGGGGGGGGGCAGCTGCCCCCCCCTAGAAGTCAATTTTCCTTACAAGTGGGAATTAAAAACGTATTTCTCTCTCTACGAAAAACGAAACAGGTATGAGCTGCCCCCCCCTAGCTGAAATCCTGGTATGAGCTGCCCCCCCCTAGCTGAAATCCTGGGCACGCCCTTGTCTCCAGCAGTAGACGCCCTATGGCTACTAATGAGGATGAAGAAGATGGTTTTGGAGGGATGAGCCACTGTTAACTGTTTCCTGATGTGGTTTTTAGTGTTTTTTCGGTTTAACAGCTTCATATGCGTTTGGTCTCATGCATTTGGTTGATTAATGCTTCTTGTACCTACTACAGTTTTTTGCTACTCGTCAATATCTCAGTTATAAAAATCAAAAGGGTTGTTTCACATTCAGATTTCTTATTAACATTGATTGACTGATTGCGCCGTAATAATGTTCGAAAGATTATGAAGTCGTACGTTTGTAAAACGTCCTTGTTCTTATGCTGGGTGGAATTCAATGGTATATCAGGTTTTTGCTATAAATTACTATAATCTACAGAGATTCAAGTAGTATAGTAATAGCGTTCATTATTGCTTATGAAATGCATCACTGTGCAATTATATAACTCAGCCTTTAGTTGTATTTTTCATTACTTAACCTTCATTGTTCCTTAAATATGTCAATTTGTAAGTTGGGTTTCCAAACTTACAAATTTCATACAGTAAATCACAATTAAGTCCACTTTCTACGCGTTCTTATGGTACTAAAAGATTACAGAACTCGCAGACTGTGCATTTTCGGACATTATCATTAATGAATTCGTTTGAAACAGAGAGCAAGTCCGACTTGCACTTGACCCAGTTTAGCCGAATCCATTTTTGTATTTTAGCTATCGCAGTTTTTGTGTTTGAAAGGTTTTTGTGTGTTGTTTGCATTGTTTTAGTTAAATTGAATTGTTCGATATTCTAAGAACTGTAGGTAATCTGTAGAAATCTTCTAACGCTAACCTTTTAACTTTTAAGACCTGTATTTGGTAGTAGCGATCTAAATTTCATTTTTGTATAGACCGATAATGTCCAATCTCTTAATGATCAAGAACGTATTAGAGCTTTGACTATTCAAAGCCATTCTATAATATGGGCCGGAGTTATCTTTGCAATGAAAACATTGGACACCTGTTCAAATTTAATAGCAACCGGCGTTCTCAAAAACTGTCGTCAAAATTTAGAGGCATTTAAATTTGCTTTAACAGTTAAAGGAAGTAACGTTAAAGAGATAAGATAAAATAGATACAACTTTAGATAGAAAGAATATTTAACAAAAATGGAATTTGATACTCACAGAAATAATAGAAATTAATCTGCTTGATATGCATTATTGCGACAGCCATTTAGCGCAGAGCTTACAAGCGCCGGTTGAGACACCACAGGTCGTGGGTTCGGTCAGACCTTTGTACTGAGTCTCAATATTTGCGGTGCCTTCATTGTTTCAGGTTTCCATAACACAGGAGACCTTATTTTGTGATCAAAGCAATGTATGTGGTGTTGTCCCATATTGATTTCCTCATTTGTTGCAGTAAAATACCAAAGGAAGAGTATAGTTTTGAACGTTACTGTTCGCTTTTCGTACGGAATTATTGTGTTTCAATGAATTCGGTCAAGCAAACTGTTTCGGAGGCAACAAGGCCGTCCCAGCATAACGCAATCCAATCTTTTCAATGTAGTAAATTGAAAACCCGATATAGTAACTTGAACATAATTATCTATTTCATTATTTTTTTATCACTCGAGTTTAGTGGACCAACATTTTCATAAGATCATAGTAATATATCTTTGAAAGGGTATCAAGTAACTTTGAAGAATGTGAATAATGAACAGTTCGTGTTTTATTTATTCTGTGAGTACTTGATTTCATTGCATGTACTGGCAAAAATTGTAATAAGTAGGCATTGCGTTTATTGAATTTAACTTTAACGTTTAATTGTGTATGAGTAGCAGAGACGATTTCCGTCTTATCATGTCATGTCACTTAATAATTACGTGAGATCTCACAGTGACGATCACAAACCCAAAAGGTAATATTTCAAGCAATCCAGTTGGACAATACTCAATTTTGACTAACGCATAGGGGCGGTTTTCACTTTAGATTGTATGGGAATATGGTTGATATTGAATTTAAACAGCTCAAGACAAACTCTCCATGCCATCGATAATTTATGGAAATTCCTCGGATTTACGTACGTAGTTTTGGCGTACGAAACATGGTCTAACTCTAAGTCTTTTACATGTAATGTAACGCGTTTTTCGTGCGTCTGGCAACACTGCACTCTAGCTGTGGTTGATTGTGCAATGCACATGTCGATTTACGGATCAGCAAACATACAAAACAATTGAACAAACTTGAGCGCACCTAAGACAGGCTGCGTTCGCCGCCATTGTAGTTCGTGCAACCGAATTTTAACGATGCATTTCCTTCCACCTTTTTCTGTTTTGTGAATATGATAAATAACAGTTCGAATTCAACATAGTAAGCTAGAGCTTCGTCTGTTTGCTGTACATGAGGACGATTGGACGTACACCAACTAGCTTCTTATCATCTATTCTTATGCAAGGTCTTGCATGTCTCAAGACCTTCACAATCAAATATGCAATAAGAAGTGTTCCGACGAACTCTTTATGTCATACTGGCTGCTCGCTTCCATCATCACAAAATACGCCATCCATACCTTCACGCTCAGCACCTGGTGCTCTTCCACTGTGGTTTCACATTTTTTATCGGCTACAGCTAAAATACGGAACGCTATCCCCGCTGCGTTCTTGCCGGAAAGATATGACATTAAGACCTCCAAGTAAAGTATGTTTCTCTTCGAAACGCAAGCACCGCATCGGTGTCACATTTGTTGTTGCGGTAGATAGGTAATCACTTTGCATAAGTGGACGCGCAAGATCGCTTACTTACTCCTCTTCTCTTATAAAAAAGGTGTTTATTTTCTTTAAAACATTATGTCGGGTAGGTAGGGCGGGCCATAGTTAATAGCCTTTAAGTATTTAGTAGAGTAACGCTAGTGGGAAAGTGTTTTCAAGGATCTCCTGTATCTCTTCTCTTACAACATGCATTTGTGAGGCATAAATTATGAATATGATAGTTTTTAGAAAAATGAACTCCCAGGTTTTATTGACGCTTAGTGTAGCTGAGTAATACAGTTTTATTTGAATAGTTATGAACTCCGTGTGCACTAGATGGAATTTTATACGCTACAATTAACCTAGCTGTATTCTTTGGGTAGGCGTAACATTATGGCTAGATGTTCAATGCTGAACGGAATCTTCACAAAAATGCTACCCATAAAAACGTTTCAAAACTACACTGAGAAAATGGGAAGTGGTTCACTAAGTAATATGTGCATTCCTAAATTGTATAGTACACGCTCTGTTTATAGCGGCCACCAATTAAAATGTATACTGCAAATTATCTGATCTCCTCATATCCACCTGAATCCACTATTTACACGAAATAAAGTATACGTACGGATGACCTAAGCTTCTCAGCGACAAGCTGTATGCTCTATATGTATGTTTAATGGCACGGACAGTTACTGTGTGGACTTGTTATAATCGACTTAAAAATTACGTTTTAATTGACCTGGCAAGCTTTTGACGGTTTCTTGTTATTAGTGTGTAGCTAATCCATTCCAAAATGGCATTTTTTTCGTTTTTCGCTGTTCAGGAGCTTAGTGTCAAGCTTGCAGCAATGCAGCAACACGTCAAGAGTTACGTCTGGGATTCTTAAAAAATCGCATAGCTTCACGCAATGGTGACACCAAGAGGCAGTAGCCGCGTCCGCGCCTGGCGCCGGCGGTCGACCTGTGCCTACGACCTTTGAAAGTAACAGTGTTCTTACAGTTGTCATGTCGTTGACCCCGCCTGAGGCGTCTGCGCCTTCCTGCACTCATAACCGGTTATCAACTTTCTTCCTACACTGGAATCCCACCATTATTTACACCTTTGTAGATGTCGTAATTGCTAGTAATCGTTTACAAGCGATAATTGCCATCGTTGTGACACACGATCAGCGCTAGAACAAAAAGTAATGTTTACCTACTCTAGTTAGATGTCAGAGCTGGTTTGTAGAATGATTCAGCGTTTGTGTATTATTTATGTTTCCAAGTAGGGGTCATAATCAGAAATATCTTTACCTGGGAGGTACAGCTAATCCCTCATCTGAAATCTGCCTGTTTTTAAAATGAATGAAATAAAATTATGATAAAACAGTTATACTTCAAAATTAAAAACGTTGTCGAATGGCTGAGATAGTTTTATCAATACTACTTTATGAGATTGCCAACCAACCCACCGGTTGGTTGGTTCTAGATTTTCTTACCATCATTATGTAGGTTTAGTGCCTGTTTTACTGTTCTAAACAGTAGACGTCGATCAATACTGATTTACGACATTATTTACGATGAAGTATTCTAGAAACCAGATTGAAGTTAGTCAAAAGTCTGTAATGTGAGGTAAATATCCATTTGCGATAGGCAATCCATAAAAAAAACTCAGCTAACCGCTTGAGTATCAGCATTAATCACTGCTTTCAACCCACAACAACCATAATGCTATTTAGTTTCTATCGAGAACTGTTTAAAATGCCCTATAGCGCACATACCAGTCCCATACCCTTTGAGTTGCCTCGACCGAAGTGAAAGGAAAACGATCTACAAGACACTTATCTAAACCAAGATGTGGGCAGCAGTTCACACGCTATTGTTGCTCGGATGGAAGCGTCTAGGGTGTAACTTGCCCGAATTTAGTTTAAGGACTTACGTAATCTAATTAGACAAATCTGATTATATTCACAGCAATATGGAGCTAGTGCTACATATGAGAAAGTTACTAAGGTTCTTGTAAATTATTATCGTTAGTTCGTTATCAATCGTGATAGAAATCGCACAGTTACTTCGAAGTTTTGGTGCCATATTGCCATCTATTCCTTGCGGCTAACTCCCCGGTGAAGTAAAACACTGATAAAAACCCAAGCAACCGGAAAACGGCGCTAGACGAACGAAGTGTGGGCTTCTGAATGTCTGCAATATTCAACGAGCCTCTAACTACCCGTTCACCGTTCCCACGTTTGTGTTATAGGAAGTACGGACGTTTTGCCTTAGATTTCGTTATTCATTTTGATGAGTGTTCGTTTAGTAGCCATTATAAACTCAGTCTATCAGTCTGATAGACAGTGAACAAACTTAGTAGTCGTTTCTCAACTGCATTTCAAGTGATTTGATTTGACTATTGGTAAGTTTAATTCGTTTACAGCAGCCGAGTTAAGTGCTTCCGTGCTTTGCATTGAGTGGTTTTGTTATCGTTTGATAGCGGCTGTTAGTTCTAAGGTTTAGGTTGACTTGACAACCTAACACCTGATTCACCTGGATAAACGAAATGGGTAGATTTCATTAAAGTACCAAATTGAGCTGTCTTTCTGGAGATTAGCTATTATAGTGCGAGGCTATACATTGTTCCGTTGAGTATAGGACTCCGTTACGAATTGGGGTCGTTGACGTTTCTCTTGCTTAAAATTATTACGAACTGAAGATTGTCAGGGGATCCACTAAGACGCCATCTGTGCTTGATAGTAAAAGCTTCAAATTACTGGTACTATACAGATAAGTAGCTTTATCTTATGTAAACACTACCGTTAATCTGCTTACATTATTCACTACTTTAAAATGGTCAAAATTCGCAACTGTCTTTCTGCTAACAGCCAAATGTAACATTGTTGTTACCAAAGTACCAAACCGCATAAATTTCTGTTTTTGAACAGTTTTTCAAATTTGCTGTTCACATTACTCCATAGTATAAAACAAAGTCGCTTTCTCTGTCCCTATGTTCGCTTAAATCTTTAAAACCACGCAACAGATTTGGTGCGGTTTTTTTAATAGGTAGTGATTGATGAAGAAGGTCTATATGTGTAACATAACATCCCATTGCACCCGTGTGAAGCCGGGGCGATTCGCTAGTAATGCATAAACTTCAAATTGGACTTTTTTGTTAATACCTACATAAAGTGTGCTGGCTCTGGGTGTTTGTGGTACAGACGCGTTCACATCAACCTTAACAAAACCATTGCAAAATGGGCTATGTCAGCAGTATAAGGGTGCAGAGATAAGAGCAGGCATTCAAAGGTTGGTACGAACGCGTATGTACTTTCGTTGTTTCTGATCACCTTATCAAGGGATAACATCCACTATTTTTCACTAATCAAATTCTGCATCTTCATAAGCCGGAGAACCTAGATTTTAAATTACTCACCCTTAACAACCCTTGACCACATCTTCACTAAACGGCATGGCTGATTGTTATTTGAAATTAAAAATATATAACCTTGTAGCCTTGTAAATATTAGTGTTACGAAATCTATTGAATGGAACATTGGCAATGCTCGGTTACTGATTACTACGAAGGATTAATCACTTGTTTTATCTATCGATTAGATACATATACAACAAAATTTATTTTAGGATAATGTTCTTTTATCGTATGATACATAATAATTGCATCCCATAAATATTAGGCTTTTTATTTATTTGTAGGTTCGCCATTACTCACTTTGCTCTACCTAGTAAAATAAGCGAAGTCAGTGCATTTGCTTCGTCTTCTAACTAGTTTTGGACCTTTAGTCGTATATTTGAAGACAATTATTATTTTTGCACTATGTTATCTGTTTTATACTGCTGTCGGTTTTAAATGGAAGACTAGCGCTTTCTACGATTTCCTATAAAAGCCTTTACATTGTACGATAAAACCTTTAGATCCAGCAAACGCATTTATTGCAGACTTGCAACGCGTATTTGTAATATCATTCCATATTGCAGGTGAGCTTAAGACATCTAGACAAGTCTCTATACAGGTTTTTATGTGCAAGTAGAAAGCAGGTGGTATTTATTGATCAATATAAACACTGAAGAACTGGCCCTGTACTCGGAAATGCATATGTCGCTGCTAAATAGTTAAATCAGCCAGTTATTTAGACGTCTAGGTTAATTAAACGCCGGCATTAATTGCATGGCTAGGCCGTGTTAATTCTTAATGCTCACTTAATTAGCTTTAAAGAAACTCTTAAGTGACTTTTATCAACTTTGAGATAAAAAACAGAAGAACAACAGTGAAAGTGTACCAACGACCACGTGCATAATGCTTCTAGTGTAATATTATTCAAATTAGTTAAGTGATAACAATCTCCGCGGCCGGCTTGAGACCTCCCATTGGTTTGAATGAACCAGGTCGAATCGAGAGTTGTCTTACTTTTGAACACCCAAACAGCAAAAACTGCTTGCGTCATAGTTTATTACTATAATCGATCAAGATTATGATCTGTCTTACATAACAAGTATGATAAAGAAATATTGCCAACGTTTATGGAGTAAATGTATTGAAACGATGACAGTAATAGCGTTTTAAATGTTTAGAATACTTTTAACGAACATCAATGAATTGGCAATTGAACAGAGATGTTCTTCGATTAGATTTCTTAGAATACTTTTGACACTAGCATAAGACCCACTTGACTTGTTTGATAAATACTTTATTTTCTTTACGTGACTAAGTTTTTTTGATGGTTGAAGTTATGTTAACTATCAATAATAGAGAATCAGTAAGCACAAATTACTAGTCAAAAGTTTCCGTCAAGTCTTGTACGAGGTTACGAGCAGCGCCTCTGGCGTACACATTATACCAGCTATCTATGTTCTACTAAGAATTTTGACTGATGCGATCTCGATAAGAAAATTATACGTGGTCGAATTCATTCCGAATTAAAGCGAGTCCACATACATTGAAACATGCTTCATGGATTTTACCTGCGGTTATATTATTACATTTTACTTACTTATCTCGATATGACCACAAACATGTTTTGATCTCTTGCCGCATTTTGCCAAATGATGTTTGACAGTTTACATTTGCAATAATTGTTTCTTTTTACAGTTCGCAATTACTTGCAGATGTTATGATGCAAAAACTATAAATGCGAGATATTACTAGGAATATCATGTATCGTTCCCATGATCAAGAATCGAGGAATGTAAGTCATTGTAAGGTCCAAGACCCGTTGCTCATCCGCTAGCCGTCTCGGGCGGATCGCTAGGAATGCTGTCCTCGGCCGGTTCGCGGTCCTTTTGCCGCATGCATGCATACTCCCATACTGCATACATACCGCGATACTGCATACTGCGCTCTAGCTAGCTAGCCTCTACGCCTCATCGCCCGCAGAAAGAGAGAAAGGGCGAGGCTATGAAAGGAATGAAACACGAAACTAATTTGTTGTGCTATGTGAAAAGCGCATTCGCAATTATGCGGCTTAATGGCCAACATTTAATTAAATTATCAATCATTATCATTGAATGCTAGTGCCTCAGTATTATATCGGTGCGCAGTAAACGTCGATCGCAAAGGAGAAAACTTGCTTAGAAAAAACTTATTTTGAAAATTAATTGAATTCCAATGCTAGAGTTAATGAATGAATATTAAACTTTAACGAGTAGTAAAAGAAAAGTCGCAATAATTGCAAAGACGTTTATTAAAAAAACACATATTCGTCACCATAATTTGGTAAATTGTATAAAAATCCTAGAATGCATCAGTAACATAACAGGCGAATTGGATTACTATTTGAAAAAAAAACTATTACTATTGGAAAAAAAATATCACTTTTACTTAGTCCAAAAGTAGTAATTTATTCTAATGATAGTTACGAAATAAAAAGCAAACGGTGACTTAATTCTAACTTGCAATTAATAAGCAATGAAAGACCCCATGCTTGAATATGATTGATGCATTCATTTTATGTTCCATTATCTTGCATCTGCAGATTACTGGTAACGTTTTCTGCAGTTGATTACAATTATAATTGAAAGCTCTCAAGCAGTTTTTTTTGCTAACAAGTGCTGATTTTATCAAACATCTCATAGAACATTGTTGTGGCATCTTTCAATTCAAACAGCTCCGACTTGAAAGGTCAAATTTGAAAGATCATTGTGCTTGAATGTATTCATAGCAAACACGACTCAGCGTCTCGAGTTAATCGATTTTGCATTCCTTAAGGTTCGCTACTAGGGTCGGCCGGAGAGAAAATCTGTCAAATTTGAAAGCGATCGTGACAGCTATGGTCACACAGTGGTTGGGCCGTGAAATCCGTGCATAAATGCAATGCATAAATCCGGACGACCGTCTTGGTGTAATTGTTTAGAAGTCGGCTACTACACCAAAGGTTGCGGGTTCGATCCCCGATCATTACAAACATTTGTGTGCATGAACATGTCTGTTTGTATTGGTCTGGGTGTTTCCTATGTATAATAAGTATGTATTTACAAAAGAAAAAGTATTTGAGTATGTTTATCCGTTGTCTAGTATCCCATAAAAACGGAGTATAATTAACTCACTTGGGGCTAGATGGCGCTGTGTGGAATAATGTCCAGGGATATTTATTTATTTATTATTATTATAAATCGCGGCATGATAATCATTTGATGCGTTCACCAAAGATATTTTTATTTCGCCACCCAATATATTTCAGGATATAGGGCAAACAAAAGAAACTAACCAAAAATTGTATTTTATTAAACATACTAACAAGCGGTTTTGCCAATTATTTTTTTACACTATTATTTGCAATCTATTCTCGTGACCACGTTATTTGCACAATGTTATATCTGGTACTTGACGATTCCATCGAGATTTAGTTGTAACTTGGTTTATCCGTTCGATCATCATCAACACAAAATATTTCTTACATCCAATGCATATGATATAGCAATACACGGAGCCATTTCTAGTAACATGCAGAAGGACCCACTAATTAATTGGTCTTACTTGTAATGAAAAGCTGCAAGAAGCATTAAACGGAGCTATCTTGTTACTAACTAAAACGAGGAATTTAACAGTTGTCAACAGTTGAGACACTTTTAGTCGATAATTTATTTTAGATAAGAACACTTGAGTATAATACCTTTAGTCTCCTGTAGAGGCCATCGTATTTCAGGCTTTTTACGCTGAATTTAATACAGAATCCACCGTGATCTTCATCTTACTGGAATTGATCTACGAGTAGAGCATAGTATGAAAGGAAGTCACCCTCCGCGTTTTTCTGTCTGTTTTTACATAAGCTTTCACTATCTAAATGATAGTTGATGCTAATTATATTTTCTAGAACGTTTGTCTGTATAGTTCATTCAAATTACTACAGTGAAAAGCTGTGTGCAAATAGCCAGTTAGAGATAAAAATGCTTGCACTGCCATTTTTCCATGGCTGACGTGAATATGATAATTCATATTTATATCAAAGTTCTATCTGATCTATTTTTTTTAAATTTAAAATGGGTTTGCGTTTGACCTCAGTCTTGCCAGCCACGCTTACCCAAAAAATGCCTATTCACTCTTGCCTTGAAGACACCAAGGTTGTATGTATCCGGAAACACAGACGCAGGGAGGGCGTTCCACTCCTTAGCGGTGCGGACCAGAAAGGAAGCACCAAACCGCTTAGTTCGGACCGCTGGAAAGTCGACCACATGGAGATGAAAGCCTTCGCGGCGTCTTGTGTCAGGTCATGAAGTTCTTGCGCACACTCTCCGAAATACACCTTATAAAAAACCGATAGACAGGCAACTCTACGCCGATGCTCCAAACTCGAGTTTGGTTCCAACGAGCGTCTCGTCACCTATCAGTCTCCTGGCTTTTCGGTCTACTGAGTCCAGTGCATCCAGCTGATACTTGGCAGAGCCATCCCAGAGGTGGCAGAAGTACTCCATACACAACCGAATTTGTGCTTGGTACAATTTTAAAAGCTGTTCCGGTGTGAAGTGTGTTTCCATTTCGAATAACTTGTCATTATGTTCTATTGCTATAACTATTTCTGTTTCGTATAAGCAAACGCAAACTTTATTTTTTTTTGCTCGAGATCTCCATCCTAATTACTATGGAACGAGTGAAGTTTCTTTGACAGCCGTCTGCGCAGTCCCGCAACTCAGTCTTCCACATGACGCCGGGTGAGTGCACGTCACTGCGTAAAGAATAGGAAAATGAAATGGCAACTAGTACGAAATTGTCAAACCCAAGAGAGCTTTTAATCAAGTGTACTTATAAATATAAACCTGCCATATAACTCTCATGGTGAATCATGATAAAATCATACGTTTGATAAATTATGCATAATGCATATGAACAAACAGTACGGAGGAAAAAAAACAAAGTTGTACTATTTTCAACAAAAGACCCTATGTGCGCCTATTTCGTGTAAATTATCCGCGTAATTATAAATGTCATTTTCGTCAAAAGCGACGTGCGCTCGCCTTGGGGACATGGGGGGGAGTGAGCTGCGACGGTGCGCGGACAGCTATCAAAGAAACTTCACTCACTCCATAGTAATTTGTATGGAGATTTCAAGCGAAAAATTCGGAATGTTTGGGAATTTTTTGCACAAAACTGAAATAAAGCAATAAAAAACAGCTGATTGGCAATGCTTCTTTGATATCTGATCTTTACACGTTATTTAAAACACGTAAGTTGTTAGTTTATATGATGCCTAAACTTTAGAAATACGGGAGTGCGTTTTGCACGTTTTTAGCGATATTCTGTTTTTTTTTCACATTAATCTAGTAAGTTGATCCATATACTGGAAGTTTGAGCTGATTGTGCAACTCTTTGACTACTATGACGATTTTTTTCGTGCCTCATACTTCATATTTTCTATATAAAACTTTAGTTTTCCCGAGAGCCGTTTTCCTGGTATCGAGCCTTAACCACAACACTCAATTCTTTAAATTCTTTAATCGATTTTTGGTGTAAAGAAAAGACAAGTGGCCAAACGATCTTCCTGGCAGAAAGTGGTTCCCGTGCCATAAACATAAAATGTTAACTCTAAACAAAAACAGACTTCCAGCTTGACGTTTCAGTTCTAATTTCTTTGTTTTTAGTTATTAAAAAACACCCATATCCATACCTCAATCAATATTCGAAGAGTTTCCTCGATTTCTGTTGAATCTCATCATCAGATCCGGATCTGACGGCAATAGGAGCACCTTGGTAATATATTACAACCTTTACGAGGAATTGTCTAAATCAGTCTAAGTGTCGAGTTTTTGAAGTCGCATAAGTAGGGATCACTAATGAGATGAATGATACGTTGTCTGCCTTTCGAGATAGGAAAACTACTTGAATAGCATTTTGCATAGGAAAACCTCAAGCGGAAGATCATTCCACATCTAGCACGTGTGCTGGAGAAACTTCTAGAGAAATTTAAATTCTCATTACGTCTACGTCAATCCAGTTGAAAGGATTTAATTGTTTAGTTGCCAGGTCAGGAATCTAATTAAATTACCGTAACTTGCTTTTAGTTAATTGGAACCATTTTGTAACCGTACCTTCATTTCCTATGCGTGCAATACGTGCATCATTTTCCCCGTTATTTTCGGTGCCCTATGAATACATCGCTCCCCTGGCATTTGGTTCCCCCTTTGCTAGTTCTGGCTTTTCCAATACTTCATTACCCTTCCGACCCTTGTTTATTACGTGCCATGAAACCGGCGTCAACATAATAACGTCGGCTTGTTCAGTCTGAGTCTTGATATTGAGCAGGTTTTCACTTTGCTTCATGACCTCAAGTATTTTTATGTGTGATGTCATATTATGTATGAACTTTCGTCGTTATTAGCTTTGCTTCTGATTTACGTTATAATTTTCGTAACCAATTTTGAAAAACCAAGATTATTCGCCGAAGATTTTAGAAAACTCGAACGGTTTATTTTAGCATCACCTGAGTCCTCTAGATTCCTGACACATGCATCTTGAAGTATCATGTGTTTCGGTCTTGTAATTAGCTGCAGTAAATTGAAATGATTGTCATTTCAAGGATAAAATGACACATTACACTTTGTGATTGAGACGATCCAGAAGTGCTATGCCAATTTTACGAGTACTTGTGTGGGTTAATTACTAACATATTTTTTTCATCAATCCTACTTATAGGTTCTGTATTATATTATCACAGAAGATATTAGCTCAGTACCTGTCCCTAGAGAGATTGCCTGAAAAAGCTAGCGAAAAAGGGATTTGCAATGACGCAGTCAGGTTCTGACGTAGCCAGCCAGCCGGCGCCTGGGGGTGGGGGAGGCGATCGATACCCAAGTCGTGGGCGAACACCCCCGTTCCCAGAGTATTGCACTTACAATTTCAGTCTTAACACCCACCATTCATGGTCGTTTTTGCCTGAGCAACAATATCATTCCTATAACTAAATAATGAGAAAGAATTAGTATTCATTTCACACGACATCAAGCTGCTATTTTCCTATTTTATTAAAATAGCTAGCTGGTGTAATTTCCACAGCAGACTCGTTATGAGTTCAATCAAAGACTTCTCGCTAAATCGGTGCTAGTTCAATGAGGCTTTCCCTCACTTCACTTATCTCGAGTAGCACATTGTATTGTATACATATGCAAAACAAGAGATTGCCTACATACGTTTGCGGAAAGCGACGAGTTAGCCTAGAGAAGGAATATGTTCGAAATAAAATTAACATCTCATCAAATTGCATGTTGTGTCGTCCGTATGCAAATTAAATGTACGTGGGTCACGTACAAACAACGGGCTTGTGCGGCACATCTTCTCATTACTCGTGTTGTAGCAACGCCCTTGCTTTATCTACCGGTTACGTGGTGAGCTGTTATTATATTATACACTGAAAATGTTTGATCGAACTTATTCAATTGTTAATACTGCTGTATTTAATTTTGATTTTTCTTTTTATGTGTTATATACTTTGAATTTTCTTATTTTTCTGAAGTGTAAGGGCCGGCGCCCACTATCGGCATCGGCACGCTTCAGGCTTTTAAGGTGGCAAATAGTAATATACTCTAACATAATGGCAATAAAGTAGAAAATGCCGAAACAGAAACAGAACAAATGCATTTTGTTTTTACGAGAACACATCACAAAAATTTTTACTTTATTGCTCTAATGTTAAAGTATATTGCTATTTGTCACCTTAAAATCCTGAAGCGTGCCGATGCCGATAGTGGGCGCCGGCCCTTACAGGCACACAAAGTTTTAGAACCTTGTCCTTAGATTAGGTTTTATAAAAATTGTTTTGAAGATTAACAGGGTATCTGTGGTTCATTAGTCATTATTAGCCGCTTGATAGTTTTCTTTCATATCTCCAATAGCGGATTTCTTACATTCTATCATGCGAAATACTCGACTGTGCTCTTAATTAGGAAAATTACGTAAAATGGCACTCATTTATCGCATCTTGCGAACGAAAGCAGTATCGAAGTCGACATAACCGCCGGTCGTTAATGCTTCGTTATCGTCCACATGACGCATATTCGCTATGAAATTTCCGTTCTGGCATTCACTATACTCACTACTACTATATACTACTATACTATACTATTCTGGTAGCCCAATGGTTGACTGGTAGAGAATGCTTTTAGCATTAAGTCCGCCTTTTGTACTTGTTTGTGCATTAAAGTGTAAATAAATAAATATACTGTTGCAAAATAGTTTACTACAGAAGGTCTAGTCCATAAAAAGAAAAAAAGAAATAACCCCACATAAAGAAGTCATTCGATGCGCTAATAAATATGCCTTAAGAAATTATTTTCCCAAATCAAATTGTGTTATCTATCTGTCTGTAGTACCTTTGAGTAAATACACTTAGCGAGACTACTGCTAACCGAACCTGTAAACAATGATATGCTATCTAACTGGAATAACGCTTTCGCTACCAGAAATCGGCAGAAATTGTGTAAGTAAGCTATTTCACAATAAAATCATACGCGCAGTTTTCTTCACTAATTCAATCAATTTATACAAGCAATTTGTTACTCAAAAGCTCCGTCTTGTAGCGACTTGCTTTCCTTGCAGATCCTGTTAGAGGTTAAACATATTGCAAAAAATGTTCTGTCTAAAAATAAAGAGTCAAATATAGAAATTAAAATGACGGCTTGACCGGGGATCTGGGCTTTAATGTAATGCATATTTTCTATTCGGTTAATGCCACAATTGCCACAGCAAGGAATATTTAGAGAGAAGGGTGTAGGAAAACATACCTCAGAAAGCAGGCATTTTTTGCTGTAACTATTGTTACATCTACTATTAGCTTAGATCCTGAAAATAACGCACCTTCTGTACTTAATTTGTGATACAATAGTCATAGTTCGGTGCATTTCGCAAAGAGTACTTTTTCACAAAATAACATTGTATCGTAACGTGGTGTTATTCAATCAGGCATGCCTTGGATTATTTACATTGCTAATTGAGTCGATTGTCACGTAATATTAATGATAATGGAACTTCCATGTTACTTTGATAATGCCCGTATTTGTATTTTCACTCGCTCATTCACGACCTAATGTTTGAAATGACATTATGTCTGCCGGGTTCATGACATAAAAAAATGGTTTACTTAATTAATGTAAGTGCATATTGAACGGTTGCATATTAAAGTGGCACCTGGTACAGTTACTTCATTGATTAGCCATATAAGCTCACATAAGTAAGATATTTTTAAGTATTACGTCTCTGTGTAAGTTGATCCAACCAGAAATTGCAATACCAACTCAAGTCGGACCGGCGCGCCAATACTCATTTAAGTTATTCAGTATTGCTTTGATAACTTTGTGCATTACTCTGACATGGTACTGTTCCTATTAAACAGCACTTGTCCTTCCAATCAGAGTCATAACGACGGAAATGTATCGTGAAAGTTATTTTCTCAGGCAGCCCCAGCCCGCGCCTCCACGCACGAAACCACTTTCGCTGAGCCCCAACGTTTCTGCCGAACTCTATCTGCCCAAGGTTAAAGATGCAGCGTTTGAATATGATGCGAGATGATTAGCAGCAATTTATTTCGCAAAAAAGTAATAGCAGTCTGCGTACGTTATCATTATCTGAATAATAAACACACTCACTAAACCACCTTCTCTCTCAGCTAGTACTAGCAAAACAAACCAAACAGTTTCACTGGCTAGCATTACCATAGCTCTACATTCGCTAGAACTTTTCACTCGGAGAGAAGTTTACAAATGATTGCTCCCACGCGAACAATAGGGACACCCGCAAAACTGATTGTCTTGAATCGATTCAATTTCACCTTACAGACGCCATGGATTAATCAAGCAAGAAATTAGCTCCATTGACGACGTAGTGCTTGTTTTTTAAAAACACTACGTCAATGACAAATAAGAATGCGGACTGCCTGATAGTAAGCGGTTCCGCAACAAATTGACACAGGTGATATCTCGTTCGTCGTTGACTCTTGTTCTTCTTGTTCTTGCACTTTTCAAAACCCATGATGAAGCTTTTTGGGAAAACTCTACTTATCGGAAATGTAATTCGTTTGTTATGTACGCGCAAGGCAGTGGAATGAGCTTGCTAAGTGTGCAGTCCTGGAGCTTACATACGATCCTTTAATTGAAGCCAGACAACAGACAGTCAGTAGCCCATCTTGTAAGCCCAGAAGCAGCATATTTATTTTTCAATAAACTGAAAAGCTTAAAGTAAGCTGTAAAAATATCAGGATATGAAATATCCTGCGCTTCAGCAAGTAAAGAATAGGCTGGCCACTGTGTCACTATGAACACCAACTGATTCAATCAATTAGCATTGTGTTCAAACACCCGCTTACCTAGGCGTAAAAATTGTTTTTTTCTCATTTTAACGTTAGCAGAACGAAAATGCGCACCAATCGATGCCTTTACGGTCAGGATTATGTTGCGTAAAGCGGCATAATCGAGTTACGTTGTTTTGTTCTGTTGTATGTCGCAGTGTAACGCTTTGTTTGTCTTTTGTAGAATGGATGGAGTGACGCAATACACACTCCTCCGCCTTTAATACGCACTCGTCTTGTCCGCCGGGCAATATTGCCTCACCGCCCTTGTACACTATGTACATTACCAAGTACATGCAACTTTATTTGGTGAATTATTATCAGATTGCTCCTCAAGATTATGTCATGCGACATGTAAATTACATTAATTTACATCTAATGACAGTCACATTTAAATTGATTGACCTTTAGAGGATCAATCAATCAATCTTTTTAAGGTATTGCTGCTTATTGCAAAACGTACGGAAGTCTTAAAGTACAGTTGACAGTTAGACTGTAACACTTTCAGCATAAGCTGACCTCTTATTACCTTTTCATACACTGTGATGTAAGTAAAGTACACTAAAACGATGTTCATATTAAGTTCTAAAGTTACAGTAATTTCCTTGGTATACTACTAGATGCCGTGCTGTTTCCAATCACTGAAGGCAAATCAAGTTGTCCCGGCTGAGGTCCCTGGATGTCTGTCGTGAAGCCTAGTAAAATACACCAATGTTTAATGTCTTTATCTGGGTAGGCCAAATCCTGAACATAGAAATAGCGAAATCATAACTCTTTGGTGGTTTCTTATAGTCTTTACTTCTTTCTTTTCTGTCTAGATTTGGCTCCCTTGGTTTTTGCATTCATAACTTTTGCACCTCATCTATGAACCCAAAGAACCGCAGGCCTAACTTTTTTCCGTCCTATAGTTTGACGTGATGCTGGAAATGTATAGGCCATAGCGAGACGGGAAGACTGACACATTTTATTTTGTTTAGAATTAATTTGCCATAGATGTTTATAAGGGCCGTGTGGCTTCCTGTATTAGTTCATATATTATGTATTGATTTAGTCTAGACTGTACCTAGTATTTTTTCTTTAAAAAATACTGTAACACTGTACCAGTAAGCCAGAAAATAGCTAATGGACAAGATTACAATGCGTAGTGCAAAGTGGAACACGATTACCTCTAAAGTAATTGCGTGAAATTGTTCTGTTTTGAATGTTGTAATAGTATTGTCTTTGCTATTGCTAAGAAAAGGATTGTTTTTCGATGTGAAGCCTGGCTCAGTCTTTTCAGGCTGACGTCGCTATCTGTCTGGACGTTAAGCCTAAACGTAGGTCTTAGGCGCCATCCTGCGCCCTTGAGAATACACCTGGGGTAAGTACCCGGTGTTTTAGTCTGGAATGCGTAGTAGACTGACCGCAGTCCCGGCCTTTAACTCTATGTTGTCCCGGCAAGGCGTGTAAGAGGGAGAACTGACAGTAATCTCAATACGGGTATACATAACTCCCCCGTAATAGCCCGCAAGTTCAAATAAATAGCTCACATCACCTCATAGCTGTGCCCGGGACGTAATCCACTTGGAGCACAGGTTAGAATATCGAACACGAAATCCATCCGCGAATAGCACATGTTAATATTTTATTATAAACAATCACGATATGCTGACGATTTTTGGAAATGATTAATGCTATTCATACTGTCTACCCGGCATATCTTTTGGATTCAATTGATTCCTTAAGGATTAAAATATTTACGTCTACAGATAACTCGTTTTAAGGTTCACAGTCACTTAATTTATGTCTTTCTACAGCCATAAAGTACTTTATTTTAGCAATAAATTATATCTAGGACATCTGAAACCAAGATTATCAGAGTCCATTCTAACTAGAACAATATAATAGAATGCGCTGTTGTCCAAAACTTAAATAAAGCTTTAAAAAAGGATTTACGCACACATCACAACCATTAATTTATAGCTGATGAAAATACTATCACGAGTATACACTTAGTAATCCAATAAACCTGTACACTTATTATTTGCACATAGAAAGTTCGAGTGGGCAGTTGAACAATCTTGAAATGTAAGTATTTACTTTATAGTTTATTTAAACCGTATAATTCGCTTTGCTGAAGTTGAATTGGTTTATTCGATATTTCGTTTCTTGAATTAAAATATCACATGGAACACACGCTTCTTCAAAAAGTAATGCATCAAGAAATCAAAGAGTGACAAGTTATCAAAAGTGAGTGTATAGAAAAAGATTTTCTTCAACGAACGTGAAAAAAGATTAAGTAGGGAGTGGTGATACATCCCTGTTATCTCTCGCACTTATATTTTTACCAAAAGAATCCTTTTATCTTACTGACGATCAATGCAGAGCCATTACGACTGAGTCTAGAAAGATGGAATCCGAAACATAGGCATACTCATAAAGTAGTTTTTAATTCCAACTTTAGGTAATGGAAATGGGCCACACAGGATATGACTGATATGAGTGTCTGTTGTGTAAAGGTAAAACAGTTTTTAAACTAATAACTTGACTTGTGTACAAAGTAATTGCATTTGTTTTGATTTAAAGATTTGATTTACAAGTCTATTTAGTGAGAGATATTTTGACTTTTAACTTAGAACAATCGCTTGCTCTTTTACGAAATTTTATTGATTCTCTTTTCGTAGTTGTAACCAGGAGAACACGAACAGTCCCTCGCATTGTGAGAAGTAAACCGGTTGTCAACACTCTTGTCACACCTATGGTCAAACCAGCTTTTCTGCTTTTAGATTACCGACGCAGTGTGAATATGAAATAATTAACCAAGTGTCTTTCGTAACTTTATTATCTGTGAATGTTTCCGTTCCAACGATCTCAGCTGGAACATAACCGTAGTATGAGCCAACTAATTCCGTAGGATGTTACAAAAAATCGGAAGTCCTCATTCATTTATGGGAAAACTTTTAGTTTAGGCGCAGCTGTTGTTATAACCACGTTAGAATGTCGGAGTTTCAAGTTTAATATCTCAAACGTATAACGTAAACGCAGCAACTCAACTCACATGTTTTTTTTTATTTCCAAACAAACTGTCACCTAAGATAACTCTTCGAAACTATTTTTTGATTATTATCTCGGCAATTATTAGCATTTCATGATTTAATGAAAATGAATTGAAAAGCAAGAAGGCATTAGAAATAAACTTACAAATACTTACTTGTGATAAACCATGATCGGTTTGTGAGCCACAGCTTCGAAGTATTTTTTTTCTCTGTATGATTCAATAACACCCTCTCTCGGACATCATATTCTGTATTTACTTAAAATCTAGCAAATAAATAAATTTAATTTAATTCCATAACTGCTTTGAAAATTTAAAAGAACAAATAGGTGATATGTCATTTGGCTTTTTTATATTCAAATTTTATATAATTCACCAACTGCAGATAGCTGCAACTCATTGTGAATGACCTACATTTTACTAACTTGGCAACCCCTTATTTATTTTTTATCTGTGGTCATCTCACAACCTCTAATTTTTACAATAAAACTATCAAAGTATCCGTTCTTCCCACATTAGCTACGCGCGATTTCGGCTAAGTGTTAATAATAATTGAGTGCGTCAGTGGAATTCAAGTTTGTATAATTTATGATCACAATAATGCCACGATTTAATACCAAAATCTTGTGACCTTAAAGTAAGAACTTGAAAACATTTGTAACGTGGGGATGACCTCACCACCTTGTAATGACGCGACATGCTATTTATATGCGATTTCTACGAGAGGGGCAAGGTTACCGCGGAAAATTATTTGCCATTTCTTCTACAGTCCAACAATTGCAAACACTAAATATTTTATTGACAATCTGGTAATATTGATTTACTTGTGCTTGAAATCACTTAGGTTGGGTTGCACCATTTGACTTTAACAATAACAAACATCCAAATTTCAGTTAAAGTTAAAGTTAGGCCCAAAAATTACGTCAAATTTGACAATTTGACGTCATTTTTGGGCTTAACCGGTACTTTAACTGAAATTTGGATGTTTGTTATTGTTAAAGTCAGATGGTGCAACTCACCCTTAGTTTTCATATACGTTTTTTATTCATAGCTAGCTAGACTAGACCGTTAAAATTCAGTCATACACTGGTTCTCAAACTGAATATCAAACAAACGTCTCAAACGCGTCAAACGGTTGAAAATAACTATTTCGGCACTTCAAGCCAAGTTAATTATATGTGACAAAGCATGACAGCCGAGTAGTTTTAGTCATCCACTTAGCGGTAAACATATACCTGACGTAAACATACACAGTGCTACCGTACCGACGGCATTAGGAAGTGACTATTTAACTTCGCAAAAGGAGTTTCCTTGTTAATTGGTAAGTGACTTGAACTCAAGGCCCTAGTTTAACGGATACGAAGCAAAAGACGCAAGGGCAGCTTATCGAAGCGGGATAATGTCACGTCATCACGTGGGATGTTTCGTAAGTTTCCTCATGTCGTCACTCGCATGATGTAATCAAATTGTCCTAGTTGCATAAAGTCCGATTGTTTAAGTGCACCCCTATGCGAAAGTAAAATTTACGGCATTTTTATCCATTTATACTGAAAGGAGGCTAAAGCATGCTGATATTACAAGAAACATTCCACGTGATATACTTCTAACAATAAACCATTATTGTGTCATATCACATAATATAAACAGACGTTCGTGCGATGGTGGCTTAAATGGATGGATGGGTGGATGGGTTGATGGATGGGTGGATGGTGGTGGTGAGGGTGGCTTCTAAATAGCTTTGTTACCAATATGTCTTGTAAATATTGTAGTTTACCAATAGCTGGTTTGGCATTATCCGACTAGCCGTAGCTGACCTGAAAGTCCTTGATTGCGGATTCAGGTCAGTCACTGCAAGAATTACTTGTGCAGGTGGAGAACTCTGGTACCTGACCGACAACATTAAAACTATCGTAGACGTACAACAACGCTTATTGGTTTTAGGTTTAGGTTAAAATTAAGACGTCAATTTAGATTATGACTTTTTTGATATGGTATTTAGAGCTTGTGGTTACCCATCTGATAACCATTGCGAATTTAAAACCAAATCTTTTCCTACTAACCTATTTTAGGAAATTTGCTATGTAAAATAATTAACCTGGAATCCTGAGTGGTCATTTCGTTTATTCGTTGATTATCGCCTGTAGGTAACATGATCGCGGTTTACTCGAAAGTATACGAGTACTTAGATTACGAAATGCCTTTCAATCCTACTTTTCAAATAATCGGAGCAAATTACCGGAGGAGTGTGTCATGCGTGTTTATCTTTCACCGCTTACTCAATTTTGCATTCGAATTCGTTAGCGTTCAACACCCATAAGTACCAAATTTAATGGTCATTTAATAAAGACTTTTGAGTTTTTCATTTTACTAAGTTATCAGGAGTTTTGTGTGACTTGTCTGGGTCTCTTTAAAAGAAGAGTGAATAAGCATTTACTGGACAGTCCGATGTACCACCGTAGATTACATTTTCACTTACCACCAGGTCAGTCAAATGACTGCCCAGTCCCTAATTAAAAAAAAGTTGAAGATACTGTAAAATCATTTTATTCATTGCAATGTTTGGACACAACAAAGGTGTTGTCTGAGTTAATGTTTTGCGTCGGAATTCTTCTATCTGTTATGTATCTGTCTATAAAACACTGTAGCTTAATCATGTTATAAAAATGTTCACTGCCAGTGATTTATAGATCCATAAATAAAATTATAAATGACTCCAATTTAAATAGTTGTAATCGCTGTCTTCAAGCAGTTTGAAGCAAAGTTATCAGTTGTTTATTCACTATAGTAATGTCCATTTTTATTAGCTTACTCTAGTCACGGACTGTCTCAATATTAAAGTAACAGAAAAACTCCGCTGATGGTACGGTTTACAAGACAAACAGTTATTCCTTCAAATATCCGAATGCACCTAACTGGAGTGAGGTTATCCCTGTCTCTTGAACTTAACCTCTATAGTGGCCATTACTGAATGAAATTTAATACATAAACACGTAAAAATGTCAAACGATCAGACCAATTGGATTCACCTAAAGTATTTTATTTACATTTTCTCTTTCTGCAACTCACAATAAAATTTCTAGTTTCAATTCCATTTCCTCTTGTTGCTTGTATTCTGAAAATGCCCAGTTTATTGTTAGTTCTGTCTTACAATTTGAAATATCATGTAACTACATAATGTGTTTCCACAAGTATTTTTCTATCTTGACGCGATTTTACCACCATAGTTTACGTGGGCGGCGCTAAATAGGTAAAATAAGCATCTCACCTAACCTTGCATGCTGGCCGGAATATTTGCATGAATATGACTTCCTGTTACCCCACTATACACATTTGGTACTACCGAAACTAATATTTTTACATAAAAGCAGAATAAATAACGTAACGAGACTCAAAATATCGTTGACAAGTCTACTAAATATAAATCCTGTCTAAACAGAAGTTGTTGAGGTGAGTACCAACGTCATACGCCATTTTTTGCCACCGCACATGTTCATCTAACCATTTTTTGTAGGTATTACATGACGATCCAGGATGATATTGTCCTTGAGATTCAGAAGTGCTTTATCTTTTGCCATCTGTGTGCGATGTTTCGTCGTTCAACACGTTCCTTTTCAAAAAGTCTGTTCACTCTTTTTCACGAGGGATACATTTGACCATGTCTCACGAAAAATACGCGGTTAAGGCCATGGACAATTGACGTGACTCTGTATGGTCTTGCTACAATAATTTATCTTATAAGTTTATGAAACTAACTCCACATTGAAACTTCAGTGAGATGATTAAGATCTAGTTTAAAGAATTTATATAAAGAGGCGAAGCGTAGGTATAGTTTTGTCTCCCAATTATTTATTTTCGTTCATCTCTGTTTTCGGACAACTATTTTAGAGACATCTTTTCATATGACAACGTTATTCATATTATTTTTCGAATAGTACAAAAGAAGTTCAGTTGTTACATAGCCGTTTCTGTATGACCTTCACCGCGCGTAAGGTATAAACTGTCAAAGATACGCCTGACCTTTGATCTTAAACATCAGACACTCCCTTTTGATGTTGTAGAAATAGTTAACCGTTTTATCTCGTAACAATGGAATCTCACGTTATGTTATGTGCTTGTTTACAGGAACAAAGCGATCGCCGACTACCTAGGCAGCAATGGGTACACGGACGCGCTGGAAGCGTTCAAGAAGGAAGCCGACATGAGCGGCGAGATGGACCGCAAGTTCGGAGGGCTCCTCGAAAAGAAATGGACTTCAGTCATTAGGCTTCAAAAGAAGGTACACTTAGCCATAATGATTGCAGTCTAAAGCTCATAATCGCACAGACGAATATTCAAATAAATAACCGCCGCTTCTTATCGTTAACCGCCACCAATTAGGAGACCACGCGGGTATTAAGAGGCGTAAGCTTACTTGTTGGGCAATGATTCGTATATAGCAAATTCAAGGTCTTAGTTTGAATGACAAGTTGTGAGTGGAGCTTTAGCCGAGCCGTTACACGAGCTATGATGATCCTTGGAGCTAGAGACGATCATGAGCTAGCACTTGCCTGTTAGCGCTATGGGCAGAGATCCTACAACGATTAGGATAGCGGGTCCGATCACCGCTGTGGTTGTTATGTGTCTGGCTGGATGATTATTTTTAAGTGTTATCGGTCTATCCTCTGAACCCCGAAAGAAAAATCAAAGTTAGGCATCTTTCACAAGTATAGCTGTCACTGTTAGTTCTATAGACATTTCAAGGGACGGCATGGGTTCGACGGCGAGCTAAACATTGGTTGATGTTTGTATGAATTCCGGGGTATGACTCCCACAGTACAAACTGCTTAGATTGGAGTCAGCTGTTCTTGGTTGAACGATACTCATTTGTCAAAATAAAACCTTACCCTCGCTGCATTGTGACAGGGACAAGGTTTTATAAATAATAACGTAGCTGAGCTACAATCGCTTCAAGTTTGTAAATTGATATTGTCTTTAGAAAACATTCGTTACTCAATATGTTAATGCCCAAGCTGCAAGTCTGCAACACGGAAGCTGTTAATTCACTATGTGTAACTCTTTCCATAATTGATGGCCCCAATAGTTTATCAAATCATTTCCAAAGTAAAACATGATGATTGATGATTTCTATATTGGTTCGCATAACATTCCATGTATTATGTGGACCAGCTCTTACATAAACAATCATTAACACATAGCTGTACATACACGAGTAACCGTGCTCGCAATTTGTAAAATCGTCGTTGAACCATCATCAATTTTGTTGCACAGACAATCCATTTCGGGTCTAATCAGTCAAAGTTTTCGTGGACCAATTTACATTCTTATTGTAGTGTGGAAGGTTTAATGACATCCCGACACGGTTCTCTGCGAGGAAATAGATCTAATCGATCTGTCGCGGACGTTTCTAGGTCAGCAACGATTTTCCTACTCGCCGGCCGGTCGATGCGAGCTCGTGTCGGTCGTATATCACTGTGACACGATTCAGCGACAATCGCTCCAGAAATGCGGACTAATCAAACGAAATCCAAGGTGATGATGGTAATAGGATCGTCCGCTCCCTTCTTCTTGAACCTTGCTCTACTAACAGCAAATATGGTAGTCGAGAGGTACGCTGACTGTAGTCATGGTGAATGCAACATTCAGAAGCCCACACTTCGCCTTGTCTTTGAACGCAACGTGGCAAGAGTTCTCTCTTGTTTTCCATCACCGCACGTTGCATAATACATACATACATACATACGTTCACGACGATGTCTTAAACGGGTAAGCCATATGCACACAGATTGTTGCCACCATAACGAACGGAACACCCAGAAGCCCACATTTGGCCGAGGGAATTCGATCCCAACGTGATAAGGGGCGACGAGTCTAACGCTAGTATCAGGGTTGCATGGGTTTGATTTCCATCACTTCAAGTGGTATGAACCCAAAGCAGGCCAGATTTTAACTGAATACCACACAGGTTGCGAGCCAAAGCGTTCCACTACTGGGTCATGACGCTGTCAGCGACTATCTGTCCAAAAAGGCCAGTAAACAAACAAAAAAAAAACGAATGCTGATAATTCCGCTCCGCTCGCTTCGTCTTGAACCTCGGTCCACTAATAGACGTCCATAAATTCTATCTCGGGATTGTTAGTTTACCTGATTGACCTCTCATGCACGATGTTGTAATTGAGCGTTAAATACTCGTGTGAACTATCTTTACAAACAAAGCGTCGGAGTAGAGGTATTGAAGTAGGAAAGTTTTATAGACTTTTTTTATGAACTTCTTCTATTAATAATTTAATTAGTAACATTACATTTGCAGTGTATGATTCGGCTGTTACTCCAGTTATATTTTGAAGAAGGTTTTAGGTATTTTAATGACATAGGATATTTTTGAAGAAAAAGTTCGTATCGTTTATTTTTCGATTATCAAAACCTTAGCAGTTCATGCTAGCCCTACTGGAGTGATCGGAACTCCTTTTAAAAACGCAACCTTAATGATAAGGAAATAACGTTTTGATTTGATATTCCAGGTTATGGAACTGGAATCCAAGCTGTCTGAAGCACAGAAGGAGTTCATTGAGGGTGCGCCGACGCGCGGCAAGCGCACGCCCGCCGAGTGGATTCCGCGTCCTCCGGAAAAGTTCTGCCTCACCGGACATCGGGCCACCATTACCAAGGTACTACCAATTTAGCCAATGAGACAGCCGATAGAGGAAGTCTCTAGCTCGCACTGGTGAACAAACGCTTGCTGTAGTCAGTCAGACAAGTTAGTCCGGAATCCGCCTTTAGCCTTAGCCTTAGTATTCCGGAATGGAATACTAAGGCTGAGTATAGCCCTAAGTAAGGAAGGTCAGACTTTAAAGTCATATTAAACATAACATAACATGGTAAGCATGCTGTAAAGAACATAAATAACGTCAACAATTTCAACTAAAGGACTTCAAGTGGCTATGTGTCTAACACTTCAAATGAAGTGGGCGCATAATTCTATCCGATACGGATATACACGCACTTTGCAAGTAGACTCCTACGTTACTACATAAACATGTTAGCAATGGAGTTTATTAATTATGAACAGCTTCTGTTAAATGTAACTTTCGTTTGGTCTCAGCCACAGCCCTTACAACAGAGAAAATGAATAGTACAGGCCCCACTAATTATTTTTATTTTTGACTGCATGAGTATTAGGCTGTTTCTCCAATTCGTCTTTATTAAGTCTGTCGCGGAAAGCCGCTGGATGCGGACAGCGCAGGACCTATCGTTATGGAGATCCTTGGGAGAGGCCTATGCCGTCGTTCGGCTGAAATGATGAAGTTCGATAAAAATGTATGATTTTGTTTGCGTGCAGGTAATATTCCACCCCGTCTTCAGTTTGATGGTCTCCTCAAGTGAGGATGCCACCATCAAAGTGTGGGAGTTTGAGAGCGGCGAGTACGAACGAACCCTGAAGGGGCACACCGACTCCGTTCAGGACATAGCCTTCGACCACCACGGAAAACTCCTGGGTAAGAACATTTTTGTTACCTACTTATATTTGTCAGTTAAAAGACTTAAAAGCTTTTCTTTATAACCTTTTACATGTTTAACCGAAAGTTTTCAATTACATGTTCTAAAAGTATTCTGATCATCAGTTGAATGAAATGTTTTGTTCAAAGATAAGCATTGCAGTGCACTGCTTAGACTTATATTTAAACTTTTTCTAAGTTAACCGCAAACTTAAGTATAAGCGTTACTGTCAGAAACCGTCAAATCGCAATTGTTAAAAACAATTTTCAAGTACTGTAATTTTTTAAACATTGCTAAAACGTGTGTAGTTAAAAATAATGAGCAATTTGTAGAATCCTTTAAGTTTGTTTTTAAACCACTTCAGTTATTCACGGCATTAGACATGCCCATGAGAGTATTTCTATTGCCCTGGTGAAGGAAGCCGTTTGAAATGAAACAAACCGCTTAACCTTCTGTTCAAACAATGCTGGATGTCTGGAAAACAATGACATTTCAAAACTTAACCCTGGGTCTCGGCGTCACGGGCCACCACTTACGCATAAATTATATAATTTATTGTTACATTGTATTGGATATCACATTTTTTCGGATGAAGCAATTCTACTACCTTTAGACATGCATATTGTAAATTACAGCAGTTACAAAAGCTACTAAAGAAGTTTGTTAGGGCTGGTTAAGTTACCTTTCTTGTTTGTTTATTGAACCAAAAGGTCTTGTTTTTTATATTATTTTTTTCATAATACTAAAGACGCTTCACAAACGCCCATGTGCTTGCTACGCTACCACAGTATAATCTTACAGTAAGCTATCTACATACAAACGTGCCACTCTCGGTTTGAATGTGTGCGTGCGCGTCCCGCGCCGTGTCGCGATATCACGCACACGCGGTTTCACGCACACGTTAGCATAAAATAGGGAGGCATAGGGAGGCGGCAGTACGGACGGGCTGTGCCGCGTGTCTGTGTGCACGCTAGGCTAATAACTCGGCGGGCGGCCTTAGATAGGCGGCCTACTGTATGGTTTATACTGTGACGCTACGGCTCGAGAGCCCGGCCCAAATGTTACGCTAAGCTCTAAAAACTGATCAGGGGAGCAAAGGTTCCTCACTTAGGTTACTTGAAAATCAAATTAGACCTTTTTGAAATCATGTGACGTTTAATGTGATATATTATGTCTAACGCATTGTAATTAACTTAAAATGTTTTATTCTTCTTGGCCAGTGTCCTGCAGCGCGGACATGTCAATCAAGCTGTGGGACTTCAACCAGACGTTCGAGTGTGTGAAGACAATGCACGGACACGACCACAACGTGTCTTCGGTCGCGTTCTCGCCCAGCGGCGACATCGTCTACTCGGCCAGCCGCGATAAGACTATCAAGGCTTGGGAAGTGGCTACTGGGTGAGTGACTGACACTACCAATTAAGCCCCTAGTTACTAATATTCGGGAATCAATACATCCAGTTATGGAGATCGTTTTTGTTGTTGATATTTTCGTATTTTTTTGTCAATCACTTCAGTTGACGTGCTGCGGTTGGCTTCAACACATTATGCATGAAGCCACTTGTTTACCCTTAACACGTTAACTGCCAAGGTAAATTTGGCAAGTCCGAAAAATTAAAAATTTCAAATTATGGTGCAAAAGGGTTCGCATAATGCATAAAAATTGGTCACTAGGTATTTTTTTCATATTTATTTTGATAAATTACATAAAAAATATATATGTCAGTCACCAGTGCCTGACGAGGCCCAAACGGGATGAAAAGCATGAAATTTATTTCACAGGGCCACGTCAGTCACGTCACCACTCACCGTTATTCACTCGAAACAAAAGGCAGAAGCATGAATTAGCTCAGAAAGAAAGAACAGTAAAGAAAGCACGAACATATTGTTCAAGATGTTATAAAATAAACATAGAAAAAGTAGATAGAGTATTTGCTAGAAAGAAAACAGAACAAATAGTTACGTACTGACGCCAATGTTCAAACCAACCACATTTTTTGCATATAATGTTTTAATATCGAACATAAATAATTTTCAAAATAAAACATAAAAATGGTCTGCTATAAGTTTTTTATTTATTTTGCAATTGATTATGTCAAAAACATTGTGTTTCATTATGTTTTTCAGAAAAATGTGTAAAAAAGCCATTTCTAAAATTGTAAGTCACGGGCCACTCCGAACGCGCTTTGCTCGGGGCCGCGTCAGTCATTTCTAATAGTAAATAAGTCCAAAAACGTGCCCTACGGCTCACTGCCTTCAGTCAAAGTTGACTCTACGATGTCAGGCACCAGTGACGGACATGGCTCGAACAGATGGTGTACCTGTCAGTCCTCGGTGACTGACATGGCAGTTAACGTGTTAAGTAATTTTAATGTTCTTAAAGACTCAAATAACTCGAAAGAGTCATGACCCGCGAGACTAAAGATACTTAAACGTCAAAGCGCACTTAAACGTCACTGCTCCGAGCCAGCAGTTTTCTAGCCATTCAAAGTTGAGCCTTAATTTGTATAGACGTGAGCTGCGAGTCGATTGGTAAAGTAGCGGCGATTGCGCGGTCAGCAGTGTACGACTGAAAACTTGATGCTCTGAGTAGTGGGATTTGTGCGGGAGATTGTGCAATGATCTTCATTGTGCAAAAATGTGTGAGTCTCCTGTCGTAAAAATGACGAGCTTAACCCCCGAATTCACAAACGCAAATCAAGGTTGAGTATCCCTCAGAAGTATAGCTCTCCTTTTCAGTTCTACTGACATTTCACGGGACACCATGAGCTTGAGCGCGAGCTTAGCGTTGATTGACGTTTGTGAATTCGGAGGTAAGTCTCTAACAACACTTAGCTCGGACGCCTCACATTCTTCTTCCCTCATTCTCTCCATGTGTCCAAGGCAATGAGGTCTGGCAGACTTGATTTCCCCAATGGTTCTTGTTGGGGTTATTTGTGGTAGAGCAAAATCGCGGAGTAGATAATAGATAGGTGTTTATTTGGAGTACTTCAGAATGCGACAGCCATGACATGAGAACAAAAGTAAACAATACAAAACTACTCTTAGTTCTATTTGGCAGCTGCATCTAAGTTGATACAGCATGCAGGTTGATTTCCAACACACCCCCTCAACTCATGCTTTATCGCATAGCTCAGCTGATGATGTTAATCCTAACGCATTTTTCAACAACTCATGTCTTACACGCGGTAAAGGTTTGGTGAGAATATCTGCTAACATACTCTCCGTTGGTAAATGCTTTAACGTAATATACGATTTATGCTCACGAAGCACATCCCTAATAAAGAAATGTCTAATATCAATGTGCTTTCTTTTCGCATGATAAACACCAGGATCTTCGGCAAGACAAATCGCGGCTAAGTTATCAGCATGCATATTTACCTTTGACAGTTGATGAAGTTGAAGCTCTTTCATCAAAACATTCAAATAAACTGCCTCTTTCATAGCTTCAGCTAAACTAACAAACTCAGCCTCACAGGTCGATGTTGCCACAATACGCTGTTTTTGTGATGCCCAGGAAATGCTAGCTCCACCTAAAATGAAAACATAACCCGTGTATGATCGTCTGTCAATTACACAGTTACCCCAATCGGCATCTGCATATCCTTGTATGCATTGACCCGTCGGTTTGTACCGCAAACCTTGATTCAACGTACCTTTGAGGTACCTTAAGATTCGCTTTGCTGCTGTCCAATGAACCTCTTGAGGACACTCCGCAAATTGTGCCATCTTCGCCGTAGCGTTCGCGATATCTGGCCTTGTCGCTACACTCAGGAACATGAGCGCTCCAATGAGTTCTCTGTATGGAAATGATTTACCTTTCTTAACATCATCGCTCATTGACATGTTTCCCACTTCCATCGGTGATTTAACCGGATTACAGTTTTCCATGCCAAATCGTTTTAAGATGGATTGTATATACCTCTTCTGCGACAAATGATATTCATTACCATTTTTCTTCATATCAATTCCAAGACAAAAAGTGGCTGGTCCGAAATCCTTCAATTCAAACTTTCTAGCCAACTCTTGCTTAAATTTGTCTATGGCAATCCTTTCACGAGACGCGACTAGAATGTCATCGACGTAGACAACAACAAATAAATCTGCTCCGTCTTTGTCACACTTATGGTATAAACAAGGTTCACTTACTGTAGGTTTCAATCCCATTTCTTTAAGCTGCTTATCAAGTTTGACATTCCATTGTCTTCCCGCTTGTTTCAAGCCGTATAAAGATTTCTTCAAAAGACAGGTATCACCCCCTGCTTTTATATCCTTAAGCATTTTTGATGCCTTTTTGCCTATATCACCACCGTCATTTTTTAGTTTATCTAAGCTTTCTATAAGCAACTCTGGAATCTTCATATAAATTATTTCATCCAGATCTCCATTTAAGTACGCTGTATTGATATCCAATTGATCAATGTCCATATTCAATTCAACTGCTAAAGCAACCAACAGCCGTACCGTTGCTATTCTCGCCACTGGAGCAAATGTTTTAAAATAATCCAAGCCATATTGTTGACTGTATCCTTTTGCGACAAGTCTAGCTTTCTTCTTCTCTGTTAAGTCAACATTTAGCTTCGTTGTCAACACATATCGACATCCCACAACATCTCTATCAATAGGCTTCTTCACAATCTGCCATGTGTCATTATTCACTAAACTTCTTATCTCTGACAAAATTGCTTCCTTCCATTGAAACTTTTCATCACTTCCTAGGGCCTCTTTTAAAGTAGTTTCAATAGCTCCAGCAAAATCAACAAAGTCAAGATGTTCCTCTACCTGAGACTCACTGTCACTATTATCTGTTTCTCTAACTTCGACCATATTATAGATTTTACGAGGACGGCCAACATGCCCTCGCTCTATTTTCGGTCTTCCAGGGCCTCTTTTCAAAGTGATACCCCTTTCAACTTGATCACTATCATCACTCGTACCAGTAGTAATCGTACTTCCCGTACGTTGCACATCACTCATTTGCACGATTGGTGAATGATCAACTGGAATTCCAATGTTTGAGCGTTCATCACGAATTTGTACACTCACAGGTCGTCCATCTGGAATTTCCACGTCGACAGGCTTACTTTTGATACAGCTTTCTTGGTCACGTTGCAGTTCCATAGGTATTTTTTTCGGCAAAATACTGTCACTCTGATTTCCTTCCTGAAACTTAACATCTCTGGAAATCACTATCTTTTTCTTCTCAGATATCCACACTCTGTAACCTCCTGACTGAGCAGGGTAACCAACAAATATGCCAGTAGAACTTCGTGCGGCAAACTTATCTTTTCCTGGTTCCTTATCCAAAACATGTACTTTAGCACCAAATGTCCTGAAATATCCTATATTCACAGTCTTATTGAACAACTTTTCATACGGAATTTCCCAATTCAAACTGCTTGTCGGACATCTGTTACGTATGTAACACGCGGTAGCAACAGCTTCCGCCCAAAAACTTGGAGGTAAACCAGAAGATAATAGCATGCACCTTGCCTTTTCCAATAAAGTCCTATTCATCCGTTCTGCAATACCATTACTTTGAGGCGTATACGGCGTTGTAAGCCGTCTACCGATTCCATTTTCCTCTAAAAACTCTGTAAAACTTTTATTCAAAAACTCGGTACCATTATCATGTAGTATGTAAATATTTGATTTTACAACCAGTGACATTTTCAATCTGACTTTTGAAAATCTTGAACTTTGACAGTACGTCACTTTTATTTTTCAGCATGAAGACTTCACACCAACGAGTACAGTCGTCAATAAAAGTAACAAAATATTTATTACCTCCGTTCGATTGAACTCGCATCGGGCCTACCACATCAGAATAAATAATATGCAACTTTTCGTTACATCGTTGACTGGGCTTTACAAAAGGCAACGAGACCATCTTACCCATAGCACACACATCACAATCTTGCAATTTTGTATTTGACTTTACGGCATCAATACCTGATTTCCTAAGTACTTTCGTAAGATCTCTAGCATTCAAATGTCCCATGCGCTCATGCCATCTATACAAATCCACATTTATACTTCCTGAAATAACAGATGCCGAAGCATTAGGTTCCCTCAGATAATATAAATTACCTTTACGATCAGCAGTCAACTTAATCACATCATCCTTCATTACATACGCTACATCACGTTTAAACGTAACTATGCAGCCTCTGTCTGTAAGTTTTGAAATTGAGATCAGGTTGGTGCGTAGATCCGGAACTAATAATGTATTTTCGAACTGGATTTTCCGCGTCATGTCATCGTTGCATGCTAATATCTTAACCGTACCCTTACCTTGCGTGATCGTTTGCGAGTCGGTGGCTAGTTTTAAGGTCTCATTTGTTGGCAGTACCTCATCAAACCTTCCCGCGTCATTACACATATGTGAACTACAACCGCTATCAAATAACCACTCCTGACGACGCTTAGTTTCAACAGCTAGGCAGTCATCTGAAACATAATTCATAGATGAAGCTTCATGTTGTTCTTGCAAATGGTCGAATGACTGGATACCATTTACTTCTGAGGTTCTCTTGTCGGATTTCTTAGGTTTAACTTTGCAATCCGATGCTTTATGTCCCATCTTGTGACATTTAAAACATTTATATTTAAAGCTCGTTTCAAATCCACTCTTCTTTTTCTGATTTACGAACATCGCCCCTTCTATTTTGTCATTAACTTTGGTGTTGCATCTGGAACTGTCTTCTTCCATGATTTTCACCCTCAGTTGCTGAGGTGTTGGTAGCTCATCTCTGGACTCGATTGCACATCTGAAGTTCTCATAGCTTACTGGTAAACTGTACAGTAACATGATTGCTATTAAATCATCGTGTAGCACGATGTCCATCTCCTCGAGCTTGTCCACTGCTTCAAAAAACAAATCTAGATGCTCGGTCACCTTCTGATCCTCACTCATTCTCTGTATCATGAGTCTCTTCATCAGGGTTGCCTTCTTGGCAGGGCCTCGTGACTCAAACAAACTCTCCAGCTTCAACCAAACCTCACGTGCAGTCTCCAACCTTTTCACATGACGAACTACACTCGGATCCAACGCTAAAATCAACTCAGATCTTGCCTTTCGGTCTGAGACCTTCCATGTTGATAGTGAGCTCTCATCCGTGGGTTTTGATTTTTCGCCACTTACGTACTCCCAAAAGTCGTGCCTTATCAGCAGCGCTTCCACCTGTATTTTCCAACTATCATAGTTATCCTTGGTCAATAATTCGATTCGTACACTGGCCATTTTGTATTCGACCGACACTACTTTTACGAATTATATTTACAATAACTATTTACACTATTTACACACACGCTATTGCTCTTTGCAATATCTGGGCCCATAACCTTTGTTGGGGTTATTTGTGGTAGAGCAAAATCGCGGAGTAGATAATAGATAGGTGTTTATTTGGAGTACTTCAGAATGCGACAGCCATGACATGAGAACAAAAGTAAACAATACAAAACTACTCTTAGTTCTATTTGGCAGCTGCATCTAAGTTGATACAGCATGCAGGTTGATTTCCAACAGTTCTCAACTGCAAAAAAACAAATTAGACTGCAATGAATGACAGACTGCACAGAATGTCCTCTGAAAATGTTGCTTCCCTAGAAAACAACATTATATTTGTGCATTACCCCACAGATACTGCATCAAGACGTACAAGGGTCACCGCGAGTGGGTGCGCATGGTGCGCGTATCAGCGGACGGCGCCCTACTCGCCTCCTGCTCCAACGACCAGACCGTGCGCATCTGGAACGCGGATACCAACGAGTGCAAGGTGAGATGGCGACCATTAACCTCCGGTAGCTGTTTATGTACGGTGCTGGCAGAATATTAGCCACACAGATACTGCATGATGATACGTACAAGGGTCACCGCGAGTGGGTGCGCATGGTGCGCGTATCAGCGGACGGCGCCCTACTCGCCTCCTGCTCCAACGACCAGACCGTGCGCATCTGGAACGCGGATACCAACGAGTGCAAGGTGAGATGGCGACCATTCATCTTCTCTAGCTCTTTATGTACGGTGCTGGCAGAGTATTTGCCACACAGATACTGCATCAAGACGTACAAGGGCCACCGCGACGGCGCTCTACTTGCCTCCTGCTCCAACGACCAGACCGTGCGCATCTGGAACGCGGATACCAACGAGTGCAAGGTGAGATGGCGACCATTCATCTTCTCTAGCTCTTTATGTACGGTGCTGGCAGAGTATTTGCCACACAGATACTGCATCAAGACGTACAAGGGCCACCGCGAGTGGGTGCGCATGGTGCTCGTATCAGCGGACGGCGCTCTACTGGCGTCCTGCTCCAACGACCAGGGGGTCTAAAATGAAACATCTAAGTGACGTAAGCGCGCTATGATCACTTTTGACTCAAAACGGACCGCGCTCTAGATGAAACGTCACTTAGATGTTTCATATATGAAACATCTAAAATGTTGCCTTTTTAGACCCCCAGACCGTTCGCATCTGGAACGCGGATACCAACGAGTGCAAGGTGAGATGGCGACCATTCACCTCCTCTAGCTCTTTATGTACGGTGCTGGCAGAACATTTGCCACACAGATACTGCATCAAGACGTACGGTGGCCGGCACATCACGCTACCCATTTCCGGTCAGTCCTCCTTGCTCTATTGCAAAGAAATGTCATTTGGCAAGAGCGAGAGACAAAACGGAAATGTGGTAACCTGAAGTGCTGTTGACTGTACAAGGGCCACCGCGAGTGGGTGCGCATGGTGCGCGTGTCAGCGGACGGCGCCCTACTCGCCTCCTGCTCCAACGACCAGACCGTGCGCATCTGGAACGCCGATACCAACGAGTGCAAGGTGAGATGGTGACCATTCATCTCTTGTAGCTCTTTATGTACGGTGCTGGCAGAATATTTACCACATAGATACTGCATCAAGACGTACAAGGGCCACCGCGACGGCGCTCTACTCGCCTCCTGCTCCAACGACCAGACCGTGCGCATCTGGAACGCGGATACCAACGAGTGCAAGGTGAGATTGCGACTATTTAACCCTTTATACCAATGATATTATAATAAAAAAAGAGGTAGATAGATTACTTGTGCTAAAAAATGGCACCCAAAATCTATTAGTACACCTGAGCAAAGCATTCACAGAGTTGATAGTTTGAGACGACACTGTGCAACATGTATCTGTCCCGTTTACGCTTTAGTAATTAACTAGCTCACCCGGCGAACTTTGTTCCGCCTTAGGGGCAATAAATAAAAAAAAGTAAAAAAAAACCAAAAAAAAAAGTCAAGTAAATAAAAGTATCCTATGTCCTTCTCCTGGCTCTAAACTACCTCCATGCCAATTTTCAGCTGAATCGGTTCAGCCGTTCTTGAGTTATAAGTGGAGTAACTAACACGACTTTCTTTTATATATATAGATCATACTATCTTGTTCACACGTTACATCACGGTCAAATTATAGGTATGTACGCAGTGGTCAACTATTGACTTTGCATCAGTACTGACATAACCTATCTACCTCTTTTTTATTATTATATCATTGCTTCCTACGTTGCTCGCAGAATAGTGACCCACTGGTTTTAACCCGGCGTCATGGGGGTTGGGTCTAAGATACCCGGGCATTTTTAGCATTTCTATAATTTTTATACTATTTACCCGACATTGCTGTTTTTTCCTATAGCTGGAGTTAATGAATCACTTCACACGTTTGTGCCCTGAAATAAGTCAGAAAACGCCTGAGCTTGGAGCTATAAGTGCCGTAACCTGAAAATGGGTAATTTAGACCCATGCCTGTACTCGGTGTAACAATTTCACTCCATTTTTTCCATACAAAATGAGTTTTTTTTATATTTTTATTTTATTTGTATTAGGGCGATTCCGCTATAGACGATTTCCAACATGGTTTTTTCAATCACGCTATTAGTTGTTTTATTTGTTATTAGTGCAAAGAAGAAAGTCTAAATATAATCATCAATTTATTTTTATTTGATTTTATACCGTATCTTCCCTTTTGGCGCGTTTGAAAACATTACCATCCGAAGAATTGGTATAAACCAGAGGTTCCCAAACTTATTTTGTCTACTGCCCACTTCGAGAATAAATATTTTTTTAGCGCCCCCATTTTTTCACCTACCGCCTCAACACAACGCCCCCAATTTCTTTCTGGGTCTCTTACCGCCCCCCGTGAGACCTGCAGCGCCCACAAGGGGGCGTTATCGCCCACTTTGGGAAAGACTGGTATAAACTGTAAAATCATAACTAACTACACTGGCGCGAAACAGTTGTTGTTGACAGTTTGAGGATAAGTTTTACCGGCTAAACGTGAAGTGACAATATTCATTTATCTTCGTGGGTCAAAAAATTTAAGTATATGTTGTTATTTATTAAGAACAATTGACTGCTAGAATACACTGACAATTTGTTGCACCCGCGATGCAAAAGATATAAAAGTTTACTTTTCTCACAAAAATAAAGAGCTAACGTTCTGAAACTTTGCAAAAGTAAGAAGAAATCAAAACCAAACTTAAATGATTTGTTTTTAATAGTGTAATGAGTGTTAGGTTAAAATAAACGATAACTTAAATTGCTTTTTTTCACGTAACCTTTTTGTGTTATTAATTATACATTTCCTTGTTTTGATATACCTTGACTAATAATATATGCTGAAGACGATTGATGATATATATTTAATATGTGTGTCTATATTATATTCTGTATTTTTAACAGAAAAGTAAGAGTTAAATTTATGACGGCGGTTGATGGCAAACGATTCACAAAAATCGTTAATGACATAGCAGACGTGCAATTTGATGATATTATCGCGAAGTTGGAAGCGCCAAAGGAAAATACTGATGGAAATAATATGTTCATAATTTTCGGCAATTATTGACGTATTCCAAAAGAAATAATTAATATAAGCGACAACAAAAGTATAATTGTTAGTAATCAATATGGTTTGACCTCTTATTTTGTTCCTATATAAGTAAAATTGATGTTTATGTTCACTTAAATTAGACTGGTTGCACCCGCGATAATTTGGTGTTGCACCCGCGATTGTTAAAAAAATTAATAATTTATTGTTTATTTTTGTTTTGTTTAGAGTTTTTATTTTATGTTCTTTGTTACTTTAATATATTTCAAAATATTAAGGCATAACGTATTAAATATATTAGAATTAACAGATTTATGTGTTTTTTGTTTGTGATCTGGAAAGGTTGGGCCAAATTTGTTGCACCCGCGATGGCAATTTGAACCTTTCTCCTGGCTTTTAAAATATTATATTAAACATTTTGTTAATTAATATAAAGTAAACACATTAAAATGTAGTCTTTTATAGACTAATTTAATTAAAAATGTTTCTTATTTAATTAGGTTAAACTAAAACAGGCGTCTAAATGTTGCACCCGCGATAATGGAATGACCCATTACTTCTTCTTTATTGTAGTTTAAACCTTTTTTATTTAGTTTGGTAATGCAAAAGACATATTTCAGCAGTTTTTATAGAATATATATTTTTTCCTCCTCCTTCCTTCCGTTCCGGAACGTTCCTTGGACAAGTTCAAGATGTTCTCAGAAAGGGTCAGGTCAGGAGTACCTTTAACCGACGAGCATGTATGAAAGGGCTCATGAAAGTAGAGGAGGCGCAAAGTGTGTGTCAGGATCGTAGCAAGTGGAAAGAAGTGGTCTCTGCCTACCCCGTTGGGAAAGAGGCGTGATGGTATGTATGTATGTATGTATGTATATATATTTTTTTCAAAGTCTCGTTTCCATGATAAAAAATTTTATTTTTCATATTTTTCTTAGTGTTGGATAACCCTTATAACTCTAAATGAATGCTGGTAATAATAAAAACCTTTTCTTTCAACTGGAGACTAAAATATTTACATATCTTACCAGGGTCAAATAGACCCAACCCCCACGTCCGTGTTACAGTTTTTAACCCCCATGACGCCGGGTTAAACCTTAAGATATTGATAGGGTCCAAAACCAATTCCAAATTGCAACATGCTGTGCCGTATTATTACCATGGTGTTGTTGAAGGGCTCACTTTTTACTTCAGTACTTGGGTTGGCTGCTGCAGAAAGACATGGCAAAATTCCACATTCGTAGATTGGAACATTCGTAGACTGTTCTCTGTCAGCACTCTCAATTTTTCAGTCGATTCAGTTCTTTTGTAGGTTTATGGTATCTTTCTAACAAAATCCTTGTCTTTCCCTGCAGATGGAGCTGCGTGAGCACGAGCACGTGGTTGAGTGTGTGGCGTGGGCGCCGGAAGCGGCCGCAGCGGCCATCAACGAAGCGGCCGGCGGGGACAACCGGCGAGCCACCCACGCCGGGCCCTTCCTCGCTAGCGGCTCCCGGGACAAGTCCGTCAAGGTACGAGATACTCACACTGTATAACTTGGCCAAAGATGGCATACAAACAGCAATAAAAAATGCTAAATAGACAACGAAGTTATTGGGGCACGAAAATGGTCGAATTGCTTCGAGAAAAGTGTGACAGTTTTTTGCTCGACTTGGCGGGAAACACTGGGTCCTCTAAAATACAAAGCCTTGACACAAAGGTGGCACAAAACAGGGATAAGTCCCGTCAAGGTACTAAATGCAGATCTCGCGATATAACTGAGAGAGGCAAACAAACAACAAGAAACAAACGGCTGTGTTTCCTTCCTTTTTTTTTAAGCGGTTTATGGAAAGCATTTATATCAAAGTGGGATTGCCCAGCTGAGTAGTAACTGAATTTCTCTCCTGTCCACCCCACATCTGGACCTCACGGTTGCGGTTCATCAAAATATTGAAGCGCATAGTGAAAAGGTAAAGAGAATAGAGTAGAGGAACTTGCTATAAACCATTCCGCGCCACCTAATAGCCGCAAGTTCAGCACGCATCTCGTTAGTATTTTCGGCCCGTGTGACCAGTAGCTCAGTAGGGCCTTGTGTGGTTTGACTGGTTTGTGTTTGACCGGAGGTGTCTCGGATGCGGATCCGAGACTTGATGGTTTTAGCTACGACTACAACGATTACGCAATCATTGTTGTGTGTTTTCATTTGGCGGCTTTTCACATGAATCGTGATTTAATATTCATTAGATTTTATGCCATGCATAACTTCTTCGTCAGTTTCATTGGATATCGTCAATTATATTCCCATTGAATCCCTATTTAATGATGAGGCTGTCCATAGTGAAAACTCATATTGTAATTATAGAAAATTTGCCAAATCGTTCGACAACGCGGCTCTAAATTACCAACTAGTTGAATTTTCTAAAAAACAACACTAAATCATCATTTAATTATTCTACCTTTGGGTTGTTTGGAAGAGATAAAACCGCCCAAGTTGTACATTCCCGTGTTAACTGTATCTACTGGCTTATAATATTGTTGTTGTTTTAGTGTGCAATAAAGAATACTTACTTACTTAATTTTCCAGATCTGGGACGTGAGCACAGGCCAATGCCTAGCGACCCTGGTAGGCCACGACAACTGGGTCCGCGGCGCCGCGTGGCACCCGGGCGGCCGCTACCTGCTCACCGCCTCCGACGACAAGACCCTCCGCGTGTGGGACGTCGCGCACACGCGCTGCCTCAAGACGCTCTACGCACACCAACACTTCGCCACCAGCCTCGGTCAGTACACACACACTCAGCCCCGGCGCCTAGCCCACTGGTGGGCACGGCACCCGGGCGGCCGCTACCTGCTCACCGCCTCCGACGACAAGACCCTCCGCGTGTGGGACGTCGCGCACACGCGCTGCCTCAAGACGCTCTACGCACACCAACACTTCGCCACCAGCCTCGGTCAGTACACACACACTCAGCCCCGGCGCCTAGCCCACTGGTGGGCACGGCACCCGGGCGGCCGCTACCTGCTCACCGCCTCCGACGACAAGACCCTCCGCGTGTGGGACGTCGCGCACACGCGCTGCCTCAAGACGCTCTACGCACACCAACACTTCGCCACCAGCCTCGGTCAGTACACACACACTCAGCCCCGGCGCCTAGCCCACTGGTGGGCACGGCACCCGGGCGGCCGCTACCTGCTCACCGCCTCCGACGACAAGACCCTCCGCGTGTGGGACGTCGCGCACACGCGCTGCCTCAAGACGCTCTACGCACACCAACACTTCGCCACCAGCCTCGGTCAGTACACACACACTCAGCCCCGGCGCCTAGCCCACTGGTGGGCACGGCACCCGGGCGGCCGCTACCTGCTCACCGCCTCCGACGACAAGACCCTCCGCGTGTGGGACGTCGCGCACACGCGCTGCCTCAAGACGCTCTACGCACACCAACACTTCGCCACCAGCCTCGGTCAGTACACACACACTCAGCCCCGGCGCCTAGCCCACTGGTGGGCACGGCACCCGGGCGGCCGCTACCTGCTCACCGCCTCCGACGACAAGACCCTCCGCGTGTGGGACGTCGCGCACACGCGCTGCCTCAAGACGCTCTACGCACACCAACACTTCGCCACCAGCCTCGGTCAGTACACACACACTCAGCCCCGGCGCCTAGCCCACTGGTGGGCACGGCACCCGGGCGGCCGCTACCTGCTCACCGCCTCCGACGACAAGACCCTCCGCGTGTGGGACGTCGCGCACACGCGCTGCCTCAAGACGCTCTACGCGCACTAACACTTCGCCACCAGCCTCGGTGAGCGATCTACCTATACACATAGTACAGTCACAGTAAACAGAGGATTCAATATCTACATACAAACGTGCCGTTCTCGGTTTGTATGGGTGCGTGCGCGTCGCGCGCCGTGTTGGCACACGATTTCATGCACACGCTAGAATAAAATATGGGGGAATAAGGTGGCGGCGGCAGTACGTACAGGCTGTACCGCGTGTCTGTGAGCACGCTAGGCTAATAACTCGGCGGGCAGCCTTAGATAACCTACTGTTATGTATACTGTGTCAGTACTGACGTACAGGTACGGAACGCGCTCACAAACAAGCTGCGCATGCTGTGTTTGCATGAAGATACCACACTGGTTATACTGTGGTGTAGATCTGCGACGAAGCACTGGCCAGTGCCTAGCTACTCTGGTGGCTGACTGGCAGACCTTTATCTCAGTGCTTTATTCAAAACAGTGATACTGATTAAAGTTTTATGAATGTTTGCAAAAGCTAATTTATCTCATTTTTTTCTAAATACTGCTGCTTAGCCGCTCTGAAAGCTTTACTGGGCTATAGTCCGGTAACGTGAGCGTAGTGCCGGTAGTGATAATCGAGACGAACAAGTTTCTTTTTGTGCATGTCAGTGCTGGAATGTAGTTTTTTGAACATCCATTTATCTAATTCCTGAATGTTTTGTTCTTTTCAGATTTCCACAGGAGCTTGCCATACGTAATATCAGGCAGCGTTGATCAAACCGTCAAAGTTTGGGAGTGTCGCTAATAGCGTTGCCATTTTAGTAACTTAAACTCACCGATGATATCTTTTATCATTATTTTTTCACATTGATTGCTACAATGAGTTGCGAACTTAATCATAATAATTGTTAAATCGGAAAAAAGGAATACAATTATTTATTAATAATATTATCTCCTTCTACTCATTGTGGCCTACTCTCGTACACTCGACGATGCTATGTCTATCTACCGTACCAGAAACCTGAATCCTCACATCACATACCCACTTATTGTCACATTCCATTAAAATAAAATGGCTCGTAGATATGAAGTCGTATATTATAATGACGATCGCGTTATATTTTCGTTATCTAATTTCTGGATAGAGATATTGGGGCGTAGCATCCGTCATTCTTGTACCCGATTGGAACGATGAAGTGAGGCGTTAATGCTGTGTTATAATTTAATTTTTCACCCTGTTTTATTTGATAGTTATTGTTTATTCGTAAGCGCGTTTAGATATAATTTTTATTTAGTTTAAATAGTAAAAGTTTTCTTACGTGTTCGATCGAGGAATATTTGTACCATGTTTAATTAATGATTTAGTTTTATTTAATTTGATACTGATGGTTATTCATGACAAGTGGAAATTTGTATGTCATTATTGAGTATTATCATTAGGTATTCAACCCCTGGAGTGTACATATTGTCCGGTATCTGTCTCTGGGCGACACGAGGCCCATCATGTTTGTTTGCGCGAGAGCCAACAGCGGCGATGGGCTCACGGAGACGACGACTGTACTGTGACGTCACGGTGACGTCACGCTGCAACTTGCCGGAGGACGCGCTTTAAACGGAAATCATAACGTTCATACTTCATTCATAGACTTATTTTAAGTTTTGTAGTTTCAAAACTTTAACTATAAGTTAGAGTGTTATATTTTAAAAGTTTTAATTATTTATTTTATCTTCAAATATTCAAATTCATAGATCGTAATCGGATGAGTATAGAGCATGGTATTGCTGGATAAGTGATTATTGTGCAATCCACATTTTACATTGTCACCTGATGATTGTAATAGATAAGTTGATTCATCTGTATGTTATGAGAATTCACCTAAATTACAGTGTGTGATATACAAATATTAATGTTTTAGTTTTCTATCTTGTTTGAGGTAGCTAGATTTGAAGGTAATTACTAATAAAGCCTATTATGTCCAGTAGTTATTATTTATTATGGTTATGAAGATTTTGGTTGCCCTGATATTGTACTAGTTAGTGGTAGGCGTAGTGTGGTCAAACTATAGAAGCTTTGCCGTGTTAGAGTATATTATCTACCGTGTACATTGCGTGTGAAGCGAGCGCTTCTCGGTCGTCATGCTGAGTAAATCAATGAACGGATGTACGTGTAAGAACAATCACTGCTTATTTTATACTATTGCGAAACTATCAATGAAATTCGTTCAATTTACGATGCATGACACCACTTGTTTCGTAAGATCGTTACATTCGCTTAATCAATGTAAATTCGTAAATACACGATGTTCAAGGAGATTATTGTAGAAGGATAAGAAAAGAAACGCTGTGTACTATTTGAAATAAAAATGTACAAACATGTATGGGGAAAGGGAAAACGGATAAATAGGTCATACTCACTACACAATAAACTATTTTTTCTAATCTTGAATTGATCACTTATTACTTCGCGGTGACAACACTTTCTGCCGCGAAGTCTCTCTGCCGCCTAAATGGTTAATCGATAAAATTATTATTTTGTGTGATTATCTTTATAAAATAATCTCTTTGACGTTCGGCAATCGCGTAGAACTTAAAGCTTGCAATTTATATTGTATGATTACATGAGTAAGAACATTTGTATTACAAAATAATGAGTAATGTAGGTAATGCCACTCAATATTATCGTATGCTTACTTTTCAAAATATCTGTAACCATTCTTAATACAAAATTCTCTTGATAAACATTAATGAGTAATAGTTCACTACGTAAATTGTTAAGTCAAGTATACAGTTATTCAAATAAGTAATCGTTCGACCGATATACATAACCTGTTTATTTCGTCAAAATTTATACAGATTGTAACTACCATAGATTTGGTTTAATGTTTCTGTAAATACATTAATTAAATATTCTAATTTATTTTACGATTTGCCTCCTTAATTTTCCCCCAGTATCCATCCACATTTCATGATCATTAAAAATATACTTACAGAATAGTTATTGGCGATTCGAAACATACTTTGAAGCATACTGTTATCTCACCTTACGAGCTAAGTGTCTAAATTCCATTTTCATAAAACCCTAAAGCGTCACGTTAACTTTTGTGACGTTTTGTCCCTTTCATGCTTGTTGCTGTCGACATTTGCGAGTAAGACACGTCAATCGCTAAATCAATAATGTTGAAGCGTTGTGTTAGCTTTTAGGATCGTGGGATGTAAAATACACACGTCGAACGGCATAGGGCATTTACGCTTGGTAGACATAATAAACTCCTGCTGCTCCTATACCCTCTTGGTTGTCCAAATCCAAGATGGCGAAATCTCCTATAGTCCGTTTGCGTTAAGAATGCAGTAATTTCATACTTGTCCTTAACGCACGACCCCTAACCAAACAAATCGTTCCTAATTAGAAAGTGAAGTCCACAGTGACCAGTTGAGTGCATACTTTCGAACGCAAAGGTTGTGGATCTGAGTTTTTTGTGTGCAACAGAATTAAATTTAAAAATCACTGCATTCTTAACGCGAACGGACTTTAGTCCTAGGTACTCGAGTCCAAAATTAGGCGAACTAACTTGACAGCAGAAAATGTGACCAGGCAAAGGAAAAATGAAGTCCAGAATGTCGAATTTCCAGCATGTCCAACGGTTTCAGTATGTCCTTTTCCCGGTATGACCAAATTCCCACTATGTCTAATTCCCTCTTGGCCAATTCCTAAAATGTCCATTCTACTATTGTGATGGGTTTATTGAATAAGTCATGAGGACTTTCATAAAAATATAAAATACTAGGTTGTGCACGTAGCTTCGAACACGCAAAATATTCTCTGGGAATTGGACATTCTAAAACCGTTGGACATTTTGGGAATGGACATCCGGAACTTAAAGGAAAATAAATAGTGATAGGTGATAGATTCAAGTCGACGCATTGTATGTCGATAAAACTTTGTGCCTTCTATAAATCTGTTCGACATAAAAAAAAGAAATGGGAAGCCCGTCATCATGTCCTTGGGATCTATACCTAATCGTATCCGTTTAAGTGCTGAGGATAGTTAAAGAAGAGAACCAAACTTAATAAAATTATTTATTAAGTTTTGTTACACCAAGGAAGAGAGGCCTTTGCTCAGCAGTGGTATCCTCATGGCTTATTGAGATTCAGATTACAATATAACACCAAACAACTATCTAAATAAAACTAAAATCACCCAAAAAAAAAACTCGCTCTGATATTTGTGCTTTGGGTTTGGACTAAATTGAGATGACCAGTTTAGGTTTAGGAACTCACTATATGTTTACAAAGTATACATAGTGCCTCGCTTGCTTAGAGCATTAATATTGCCTAAGCTCGCTTGATATTTGCAGGTGAGGGCTACGACCTCACACGACACGGGAGTCACGCGGTGGTTTTGAGCGCCCCAAAATGACTTATCGTATTTCGGACCGCTGATCAAATCTCACGAAGTTGGTCACACTTTGTGACGTTTACGTGTCACTTTGACATTGACATGTCCTGTCGATTTTATTCGCTCAATGAAATGTCCCAAAGAAGGAGTGAGTGATCATCATCAGTGATTCGGCTGCTTAGAATTTTTTGAACTATTTTTGCTGTAGTGGATAATACGGATTGAAATTGTTGGAGGTTGAGCTATTGTCGTTTTGTTATATTCCTTTTAAATATCTATAAACATGGATATAGAAGAGTGCGTCAACGAATGGGAAGATTTGCTTGCAGATTTCAAGCGTCTGGAGGTAACGAAAATCATGATTCCCGTGTCATCCACGCTTTTATTTATTCAGATTGTACAGTTCGCTGTACGCTTATTATACACACGACAGAATACGTTAATTGTTCCATTAGATGTTTGTTAAGCTAGTATAAAATTGTTTTTTAAAATGTCTGTTTTTATAATTTGAAATGGCTATGCAAATTGTTGGTATTATTTTAAACAGGAAGGATGTACATTTTATGTGTATATTAAATCAATAAGCATTAAAATACTCTCATTAAAATACGTCGTGAATTATATGAAATTTTGTAAGTTATTTGTACAAAGCTTAATGTTGAGATTGCTTATACCTAGTTCGCACGCCGAATGATGATCCCTATGACGTTTCAACTGACAATTCTATTAGTGATGCGAAACAGTTTCAAACAATTTCGATAAAATACTATTTTTTTAGGTAAATGTCATGTCGTTCAGCCAGGTCATTCAACATAATAAGATTAATAAGCAATATTTATTTATTCGAAAAAAAGATTAGGCGCATTGATGGACATAAAACACTAGATAGAAAAGTAACAGCCTTATTATATTTTATTTTACTATACTCCAATTTTTATTCCGGGTTATTACCCGTCAAAAAGATTTCTAAACCCTATAACCCTATTGGGTTATAAGGTTTAGAAATCTTTTTAAATTGAATTTTAAAGAATTCATAATTGCCAGCTTAGCTTCATAGCTGCAGTTCAAACTCAGATTTTGAAGATCCGCTTGACCCTGTATCAGATTCAGATTAATATAAATAAAAAACAAACTCAAAGCATTTTGTAAAATGTTTCTAACAAATTATCGATATTTTGTTTATCGATGTGTCCCTTCTTAGTCGATAACAGCTTGACGACGTAACATTTGCAACACGTACCATGTACATTTGCATTGAGTTTTTTCCATAATTAACGAGCATTACGTAATAATTTATTAATATTCATTTTTATAATTTACAAATGTACACAATTATGATTTTATCGATTTTTTAATGGACCTCTAAAGGATTTGTTGTGACAAGACGTCAGTACAATGTTGAGTGCTAACGAACTGTCATAGGGATCATCATTCGGCGTGCGTAGTATAGCAATTATACTTCACTTCCCCAGGTGGCATACATGAATTACTGCATCAAATTTAAGAAAAATGATCATTACCATTGAGATAATGTTTGGAAAGTATTCTGTTCCTTGGACCAAACATGTTTTCTTGTCACATTCACCCATTCATCTCTTGAAGATCTCTTTTCAGTAAAAAGTGGATTTCCAAATGAAGAAATTAAATGTGATTTTTCAGACGGTAAACAAAGAATATGTTACAAAGTTGGAGGAAGTGGGTGAGCTTCAAGCTGCCTGCATGAAGGAGATCAACCATCAGAAGTACCGTATGTCGGTTATCGTCAATGCTCTCAAAAGGTCAGCTTTACTCAACCTAGTCCTCTTCTGATAACACTAATTTCCGTGTTAGTAAATATATTAGCCAATTAATTGATAATGATTATGACTTGCTGTGCAGTAGAGACCAAAAAATATGTGGCAAGGTTGAAATAACTTAGAAACTTTAAAGAAAATAATAATATGGACAATGTGATTGCTAAGGAAATAAAAAGCAAGGAGTCATGATAGTAAATAAATACAAGTATGGAAGTATGGAATGATCTAGATGCTGTTGAATGCTAAAAGAGTTAAGATGTTAGAAAAACTGGTATGCAACAGCCCATCAGTGAATATATTACTGTACTTGTCAGGCTCATATCTGGAACCACATGGCTCCAAGTCCCCATAAGTGGATTATAATTTACTTGGGAAGGTGCAAATTACTATGCTTTTATTTGCCTTTGCGTGGTTAGCTCAGCTCTCATTACTAAGAAAAGTCTATTAAAATTTGGTTTCAAGCTTTAGTACAGTCAACGGGATGAAAGGCTACCTATTTACAGTCAGTTCTACTTGCTCTATTGCAAAGAAATATAATAGGCAAAAGCAATATAAAGGTGCCATTTTTCAGCAGGTATTTAAATATTATTTTGCCATAGTAGCAACACACACTTGCTTAGCCCAAGCCATACATAGCAGAAGATCAGTAGAAAAAGTTGAGGATGAATAGTGAATCAAGCAAATGTAACGAAATTATACATTCTTGTGTGATTGTGCTTTAAGATAGTGATATTGCCTATGTTCCCAAAACCATGGGCTGGCTTTATCTATTACTATTTTATTGCTTTATAAGAAATATGACTGTGCAAAAGGGCTTCATTTTAAATATAACATACCTAATAAATCTATTCAGTTTACTTTTGCTCACTGCCGTTGATAACAATTCTTAAGTTGCTTGTAGTTCAGTTATCAAATCAGTAAATACATTATTTCATAACTAATCAATAATAAAACATTTGGTTATCTTTTCTATATCTTGCATATTCTTCTAGAGCATTACCTCTTATCTATGGATTTGTATTTTCTTCACATGTTCAGCAATTTAAAGTTGACTTTCATTTCAAAGGCATGGTTCTATTTACAAAATATAGTGTCATGACTAATTTAAATCCTTTTTTATCATATAAATACAGATTCCTAAAAAGGGATCCTTTTGATTGTGGAATTTGTATCTGAAATCAAATCTGCAGGCAAAAAACTGATGATTGTATTATTATTATTGTAATATCGTATATTATAATAAAAGTTACCTTTTATTAACGTTCATTAAATGGTTATGTATATGTCATAAACCTATTTTCCCGATTTACATACCCAGTAAAGATAACATACTAATAAATTATGTATTATTGGCTCACGGGCATGCATACGTCGGTATGTGTGTAACGATGCCATTTCTTTTCAGCCTCGTGGACGTTACAACCTCCACGATGGCTGAAAACTTCGTAGTAGCTTAACCCTAATATAAAGTATCTGTTCCTTTTGAAATTTGAATTTAAATTTCGTTCCGTATGTCTGCGGAGCTTTTATTTTTGGACAGTTTTACAAAAATCTTCGAAAAATCAACATCATCACAGATTTCTTTATATTTTGAAAATCCGTTTTTTTCTACTCATTCATCCTTTCTAAATTATCGTGAATATCTATTGTGATACCTAAGTGTTGGATAACTAAATAATAACAATAAGCAAGTCTCGGAATGTGATTTTTATTGAAATAACTTATACGACGAGTGCCGGTCTTCCCTGGCCTTAGTAGGCTGAAGACGGCAGGAGGAGCCGCCACACTGGCCCCACCGACTCTCTAGCGGTACTACCCCGCTAAATGTGTATATGCCCAAATATGAGGCTGGAGCCAGTGAGTGCTCTCATATGACGCACTCGGCTGATCTTGACACGGTTAAAAAATACCTTATCCTCTTTGTAACAAATGCTACATAGGATTCTTCCATCTTCATTTCTATGCTGTCATACGTTTTTTTTATTCTATGAGGGCGAGACTACTTAACAACAACAACCAACCAACAACAGCATATCATTCATTAAGAGTTAATGTGTTAACTGTGTGATGTGTTTGATTTCCAATGCAATTCCAGAGTGATTAAGCTCTATCGGTCTGAAATCATCGACATCTGCCGATCTTTTTGTCTTAATCCGTCTACCTTGAGCGTCGGCGGCACACGCTGTGGTTGCCATGAGAGTAAAAACGTTGAGTTAAACAAACAATATCTTTTTGTTACTTTACAGATTAGAAAGTAAAGGTACAGCAAAAGATGAACGCGTAGCAAATCTAGAGAAAGAGATAATGAAGAGGAAAGCCATGTTGCACGAGATCAATGCAACCCTGCCCAAGCAGAATAGTCTATATCTGAGGATTATTCTCGGAAATGTTAATGTTTCCATTTTAAACAAAAATGAAAAGTAAGTACAATAGGAAAAAGTAGGTTATTCACTTTGATAAAGCTCGTCCAAGTAAAAACACAACAACAACTAGTTATAGAAGCTAGTCAAAATGTACTATGTAAAACTCTTCAAAGAAGGTAAGTAAATGCTCTTACTTAATACATAGGTATCTTCTGGGACATTTTTAAACCAAGATCATCAGACCCCAAATTAAGCAGAGCTGATAGTATGGATCAGACTGAAGACAGTACTTAAATATTTGTAAATATGTATTTAAATAGATAAACACTTAGTTAGACACTAACACTAATGTTCATGACATCAAGAATGCACTATGACATGAACGGGTATCAAACCCTCCTCCTGAGGACCTTTTGCGCTAAAGGCGGGTCCTTTACTCATTGCGCCAAACAGGCCAATCAAAGACACCTCTACTTTTGCTGTGGTGACTGTGGTCGTATTCGAAACCACGAACAGCGTCTAAAAAAAAACTGATTTGGGACATATTAATATGTTACAGTGAGTATGACTTGACTAAAAATGATAAGGATAGACTGTAAAATTAACCCAGTAGGTTAGTAACCGTAAATAAATGTTTAAATAATGCACCTCAAGAAATTCAATTAGTACTGATCATTTAGTAGTTAATTGTAGGAACACACCAGTAATACATTAAGATGTTGGAAAAAATCCATTAATAGGAGGTACTTAATACTAACTGATAAGTGTTTATGTTTGTACTGCCTGTGCCTGCCTACGGGTTTACGAGAATTAAAATGTATTATCGCTTCAGTAGGTAGATATGAACAGATAGGATTACGAAATAAACATTTCAAATATCAGTAGGTATTTCATAATGTATTTATGGGTATCTGAGTACAAGACAGCCGCATACTGCTTAGGGCGTTTAAATAATTTACCAGTTGCGTGAATAAAGGAGCAGTAGGCCTAGCACGACCGCTAACGTTTCGGTAATTAGTGGTTCGTGCTAGCCCTACAGAGGGGACACAATGCCACGAGCCCCTGGAAATAAACCGGGCCCCTGCCGTGCTATTCCGGCGGTGCACATCGGACATCACTTCACATCTCGGTGCTTCACGCTTACTTCAATCATCAATACGCTTTACTTTGAATTAGTATTTTCCCTGATTTAGTATGTAAATAATTTAAAAATGTTATTTGTCTTAGTCCGTTTTTTTCAAACGACTACAGTTGCAAAGAAATTGAATTTCAAAGTTCACTCACACGAGCGAAGGTAGTTTTGGCTACCACCGGAATAGCAAAGCTGCTTAAAATTTAAAAATGTTTCAAAAACAGTAGGGTTATCATAAGAAAGAGTATAGACATTTTATTAACTCAGGGCACAAAAAAAATATTTTAACGCCAAATAGCATAAAAAGGAAAAAAACAACAAAAATAAACCAACTTTAACTTAAGTCTGGACACAGGTTCAGTGTTCAGACCCTAGTTTTCTGTGGGCTAAGATGAGTAGCCCAACAACGGACTCAATTCTCAAATTTGCCACAGGTGCCAGTTACGCCTCTGTGACTGCTCTTGTCTATCCATATCCATAACTTGTATTATTTCATTTAATTTCAGGTTTAAATACAAGGATGAATATGAAAAGTTCAAATTAATACTCAGCGCCATCGCTTTTATTTTAGCTGTAGCCAATCTGTACATAGATTTCAGGTATGTATTTCTTCAATATACTTTCACTATAATTATGTGTGGAGTTTTATATGGTAATTTTCCAGGCACGGGAAGAAAATAGAACCAGTGGTTCCCCGTTCCCTGAGGCAGCAGTTATTTTTCATAGATTAAACTTCAACGGAACAGTAAATTAACCCGTTAGTTGCAGGCTACAAACATAAGGAGGCTCTTTTAAAAAATGTTATAGGATACCGGTGTTAGTTAAATAGCAATTCATTTGTGAAGCTAACCTTTTTACCCCCCGCACAATGCTTTCATTATTTTTGTATTTTTTTGACCTTGGGGCATAACTACTGCGCCAAACGCGGCATAACCACTGCACAAGACTGGGCCTAACCATTGCGCGAAGCGTGCAACCACTGCGCTGGTCATAATCCCTGCGTTGAACATCTACTCATCACGTTACAGACCGTTGCAACTGATCTTGATATTCCTGTTGGTTTGGTACTACTGCACGCTGACGATCCGGGAGAGCATCCTGAAGGTGAACGGGTCGCGGATCAAAGGCTGGTGGCGGCTGCATCACTTCATCTCAACGGTCGTATCGGGTATTCTGCTTGTGTGGCCGCAGAACCAGCCCTGGGATGAGTTTAGACACACTTTCATGTACTTCATTGCGTATGTTAGTGAGTATCAGTGTGTTGTATTAATCAATCATCTTATAACATTTGTATATGCATATACAGACTGTTTTTTTAAAATAAACTCTAGTCTGTGTGGACCAATTGGATTGAAAGAGCAGTGTCGCATATAGCATGAAGAACAGGCTGCCGTCAGGGCAGAATTTGATAAGACCATTTAAAGGCTGCGTCAGTTATGATACGATGCTTTGACAAAGTATGATATGAGAATTAAGTTAGACAGAGTTATTCGTTACTTTAAATATTAGGGTTGAAGAGCCTTCTGCGCTCACCCCATAGTCCGGTAAAGCTGTCAAAGCCATCAGTGGCTAATATTAGTAGTCACTTAAAAAACAGACAGTGATAACAATAAATTAGTGTATTTCAGTTTGAAGTGATATATTATGTGCCTAAGTATATGTCTGTAAGTGTGTTTTATAATAGAAGTGGCGTCTTCACTCCTTTCGCTTGACCTTTAATGAAACTTATTGAAACACGCAATCGCGACTCTTCCAGGTGTGGTCCAATACCTACAGTTTAGATATCAAAGTGGTATCCTGTACAAGCTGAAAGCGCTGGGCGCTCGGCATAACATGGACATTACCATCGAGGGCTTTCACTCCTGGATGTGGAGAGGGCTTTCGTATCTATTGCCCTTCTTATTCGGAGGGTACATATTCCAACTGTACATTGCCTATACCCTGTTCAATCTAAGTTACCACCCGGAGGCTTCTTGGCAGGTATGTTCATTTTATTATTACCCTTTTAGGTATACTCAATTGAATATTATTAATATTTCATAAGGTAATAGTACAGTCAATTTTGATTATTCTAGTGAACTTGCCATTGCCTACTTGTCAAGGCAATGGCCTCTTCAAGTTGCGTATTGCATTGCATTTATTAGCGGCTCTACTATATTTCTTATTTCTATATTTATAATATTTTCTATAATTCTAATTCAATTAAATGTTAACAATTTAAGAGAATATGTAGTTGAAACAACTTTCTGAAGAACAATAGTGCTATTCCTAAAAGGAATTATAAGTTAAGCCATACTGGGTTGTTTTTATAGCAGCTTACAATAGAAATATTTTAGTGGCTAAAGTAGTGTTTCTACTAAATTAAGGACACTGATACATTTAAGAGGGAAATGGGGGTATTTAATCAAATTCGTTAATCACTTCCCATTTCAAAAGACATATTATGTGTATATACAAGTAAAGTGTCAAATTCCCCGAATATAAATTATGTTTCCCACAACGTATGGACGGCAGCTGGCAGCTCTAAGCTTGTCGTTCCTGACGCTCGGCCTCGGGAACACGGTGACGACGCTCTTCGTGATTCCTCAGAAACTCAACGAGCAGGTACTGTGAGCGAGGGACGACACCGGACAGGCGAGCACGCACCCTCGTGTGTAGATTGTGAGGTGGAGAATGCGGTTGCAAAACTTTGGCTCTGTTGGCGCCCGTTTATCTTATATAGTATTTCAAAAACCCTTTGAACGGCAGACGATGTTGCAATTTTTCATTGGTTTTGGACCCTACTCCCATGGTATAGAGTTGAAAATATGGTGTTCATATGAACAGAGCCTTATAAAGGGATAAAAATCGTAGTTCAGAGCACATACAAGAGAACACTGTTCGATTGATTAGGCAGATTAACTGTTGCTGTAGGTATAAACATTTGTGTTTTTACGATGTTGTTGCGAAAGGTAACCATTCGGGATAGTTCGTCGATGATAGATCAAGATAATAATATCTATTAGTTTAAGTTATTATAACTTAGTAAGAAGGTTGTCTTGATATTTTGACAATTGTTGTCTGGCATCAGGCTTTTTTATGATGAAATAATAACCTCTGATGTTAAACGTGAGCCAATTACAAGGATCATTTGTTTTAAAAAAATCCCTTTGTGTGTTTTACAAAAGTAGCCGCATCATATTTACCTTTTGCTCAATAAAGGTGGCGCTACTGGGCCAAAGTTTTGCACTAAACTTTGTATTTATTGTTTGTGTGTAGAAATGTATGTCGAATAGTGTACATGACTGACGAAAATCTTCTTTAGAATAATCTCACTCATTGTTGGAACTCTCATATTGTCATGGTATGGTAATAATTATTTCAACACGTCTTAAATTCATTTATCGTGACATGTACCCTATTGTGTATAAATCTTTACCTGTAATATTTGGGACAATGTATTTTCTATTATGCTTGTGAAAAAAGTGAACCGTGTTGAATAAAAGTATTTTATGGTTATTATTGTTTTTAGCATTGCATTGCATCCATGCAGTGGAGAAGAAAAGGAAAACTCTTTAAATTGGATTTAGATGAATTAACAGATTGTCGAAACAGGTCTCAAATGTTATAGATAAAGTAGTTGTGTATCTATGTTACTCTAAAAAGTTCTATAACCAACCAAATAGAGTTTACCATTAATTAACAAAAATATTGACATGATAGATACTGGTCGGTAAGATACCTTCCTTTTGACTTGAAACTAAGCAGAGCTTACAAAAATTTCTGAATAAAAAAATGATTGACTTGTTCGATTTATCATACAATTTTTGTATATGTGTATTTTGGTAACAGATGATCTTCATTGTATACAGTGACTTGTTAGAGTGACATTATACTAAATAATGAAATTTGAATGCGTATTAATGTAGTGATTAGTATTCATGTGGACCAACCCCTGCGTAGGACGTAGTAAATGTATGTAGAAAGTATTTTTGGAAATATTTTCGTAATTTGTATCGCTGCACACCACCGCCTTTCGGTCCTCTGACTGACTGGTTTGTTTAGTTGACTGATATCAAGCAAGAAATTATTTTAGTCGAATTGTCGAAATGTATTAAGTATGATGTCACTAGTGCTAAGCTCCTAAAACCTCATAAATGTTTTACACTTTACCTAATGCACTGTACTGTCACTCCAAATGAGTGTTTTTTTTTAATACGGGGGTTAATTTTTGGGGTAGATAAGATATACATGATATTAAGGCGATACAAGTTATGAAACTGTCTAGAACAACTGTTTAGTATAATACACTAGTATAGTCCGATAAGATGTAAGCTGTGGAACTTTCTCTTTAGTAGGTACAATTGTTAGTTTTGTTGGGTTATAAATTATTAAGAAATCAAAATGCAGTCACTTTCATTTAAAATTTAATTTGAATCTATTGCCATAAACCAGATTCAGAATTGGCGTTTTGTGTAGTAGCCGTGTAGTAGCCAAAAAAAAAAACTAGTACCACAAAAAAACAAAATAAGTTAAATAGGAATTCTTCGCAATGAATGATTTAACAAATTAATTGTTAATGCAATGTTGGGTTAAGACCAGTTCTAATCTTTGTATCTATTCATAATTACATCGCATTTTTGACAGTGCAACCACTGATTCGAAACACTGAATGAGTTAACCAGTACAGTAGGTAAATGTTTCTCAACTAATGTGATTGGTTGACAAAAGTTTAAACAACGAATCACATCACTTAGAATGTACTTGACCACTAACATTTGATCAACCTCTTAGAAAGTTATTAATAATATTCGAATAGTGTTTAGATCTGATTTGTTAATTATCCCCGGCTTATATTTTCAAGACTAAACAAACATATAATTATCGATTATACTGTATCAATTCGAATATTAGTGTTATTATATTCATTTAATTTATTAATAGCATGCAATATCTATATATGTATATTTAGATCTGTGTAAACATTTGATAACATGTATTTACGGATTTTGTAAAATGGATCTGATGTTTCATAATTTTATAAGGAATATTATAACAAGAACTAATTTATTGTAATAATTATTGTTAGTTGAAACAGCAATCATTTGTGCCAAAATGAAACGAATGTCAACGTGTTATGTTTGTCTGTGTTTTTATTTTGCATGTATGGTATTATTTATTGCATGGTCTGATTGCTACAGTAGATTATTTTAATTTATTGGTTTGTTAACATCTTATTTTTAAGTGTTGATGTTAGAACACATTGCAATGCTAAACCATAGCATCCATTCTTACCTAAGTGTATTTTTAATGGGAAAGGCAAGAGGTTATTGTTTGCAATTATACGATAATCATACAATTTGGTTGTGAATTAATTCAATTTTCTTATTATATTTTATTCAAAAGGTAGTGCCGAAATAAACAGAAATAAACAAAATGTTCCGATCAACGTTTTGAGGTTTAATTAAAATTGATATCTCGGGGTTCCTAAATATTTGGGGTTATCTAAATTATGCAGAACCTGTACTATGACTTTTAGAACCTGCTATTACGTACGCATTCGTTACACAAACACACACACACACTAAGTCACTCATGAGTTCATTACATCACATTCGTTATACTTCTGTGGCCCAATGTATCGTGCCTTACATAAAATTCCTAAATTCTGTAACTTTGCCCAGAAATCGGCGTATTAATTAAAGCTTTTGTCTTTCGCAAGTACCGCTAGTACTTGTAACATACTTACCCCACGCATTCCTCTAAATGTTTTTGCAGGCCATATATAAAATTAATAACACAGTTGATCGAAATAGACTTGACTTTTAGCAAATCTCGAGGTACAAACATTCATTCATTCGCATTTATATTTTTATGGGATGGACTATTAGTTAAATATATACAGTGGGTGTCAGCATAATGTGCATATGAGATACTATGCAGCATTCTGTCGACGAAAAGAAACGTTTTGAAAAAATTGAGTATTTTTGAACATTCCTTTACTAACTTTGAAAAAATGGTGTAACTTTTAAACGAAACAACCTATCATAATGAAACAGACTTCATATCAATGGTAAGGAAGTTATAAGACTTTCTCGAGAGAAAACTGATTTTAATTATTATGTTTTTACTGGCAAAAAAAATGTTGTTCTTCAATAATCGTTGAGTTTTGCAATATATTTTTGCTTCCTCTGTTATTACCTAGAGTTATTCTATTCTAAAACATATTAGCTACCCAATGCTAAAACTATAGTTAAAGTTAACTTAACAAGTAGATTTTGACGTCGACAATATGAAGGGTGGTAGTATAATATTAATGCACAATATGATGATGATGACTCACTGTATATTAGAATCTGATGTAGTAGGGTAGGCCAAAAGCCACTTGAACACCAACTAAGACTAGTCATAATTTTTCAACGCATATTTATTGCTTTAATGTATGTACGACGTAGGATATATCAGACACCTAAGTAGGTGGCATATGTAATGTCTGAAAAATAGCAACGATAATCTCATTATTTGTAAGTAGTAGGTATCTTTATTCGGTTAGTGTGTCATTCATGAATATTGGAATTTGTGCAATTGAGATTTTACTGATCATTTGTGCAATACTAACGCGTTGATGACGCATTGTAGCAAAAAAGTGGAATCGCATAATGTATCGACCTCTTAGATTATTTAGAATTGATTCACATATTCTTTTAACATTAGGTACAGTCAACGGCTCACCAGGCTACCTATTTCCGTTTTTCATTTTGGTCTTGCCAAATGACAATTCTTTGCAATAGAGCAAGGAGGAATGACCGGTAACGGGTAACCTGTCATGCCATTGACCGTACACACAACCATCATCTATTATTCATCTATTATTATGAAGCACGACCTTGGTATTGCGATCGAAAACCTTTGTGATGTTAGTATGTACTTACACGTTTTTGTAATATTAATTTGTAATTTTGTTGATATTTTAATGACATCGCTAAATTAATAAATTGTTTAGTTGCGTAATGCTTTGTGATTTGTTTTTATTTTATTTTGCGACATTCAACAGGTTACTTACTCAGCGGCTTTGTTCCTTATGTTGCACTCTTTCAACATGTTTACGATAATGCAGACGATGAAAAAGAAAATGCAGAACGGAACCAAACTACGGTATAGATTACGCGCAGTCGCGTACCGCCTCTCCAATGAGCTAGCTGTGCTGGTACGTGTACACCTTATCAAAATGAAACAGTATTCGGTTATGGCAAAAATAATTTACTAAAGTACGACACGTATTTTACGACAATGTCCGAGGCGCATCGGAGCAAATTGTTATGACAAATTAAAGTGTATTTATTAAGATTAAAAAGTCCAAAATTGTGTGGAAGTGGGGGAGCCGGTCAGCTGATCAGCTCGCAAAACGAAGATATTGACTTTATTTCTACTACGCGTTTTTTTAAAGAGTTGTATATTATTGCGCAGTGCGCTCCGAAGCGCCTTGTCGGCTTTGTCGTACTTTAGACTTGCTTTAAATCAAAGTAGAACGAGGTAATGAATCACGTGGGCGAGGGAAAATCGACTAATACATATAAAATGCAACATAATCTTAGGACAAGGTGTATTTTTGGAAAATGTAAGTTAGTAGAACTACTTTTGAAATAAAAATTGAACCCACAGGGAAACAAAACTAAATGGTCACAACTCACACTTACGATGAGCAAACGCTATCAAAATTTTAAACGTAAAGCAAAAGATATAAATAATAACATAGCTACACACTGGCGTTCCTTGCTTATGTAAGGCACGTTGCAACGATGGTAAATTAAATGGTCGATTCCATCGCGTGTTTTTAATCATGTTGCGAATTGCGTAGCTACAAATGTTCCTTTAAGCCAAAGCACAATGAAAAAGTGCGCTAAGAAAATATTGCAATGCGATATCAATTATCAATTAGCGATGTTTTACTCGCCCACTGTACCGCGCTACTTCGCTCAGCTCTGATAGAAAGCAGTTTTACTCTGGACTGTGTTTCAATAAAGGGGCAGTATCTTCAGTGTGGGGTCGCTAATTGTTTATACGTCGTTATTCGTCCAATTTTGCCGGGTATACTCTATTACTGTTTAGGCCAGCGCAATCGGAATATACCTAGGCGAAAAGTATCACCAATTTCCGAGTTCAAAAAAAATGGTCATGTGTGAATTCTGATTTAAACTTCGAGCTTCAAGAGAGAATTTTAGTCAATAAAAACTCCGAATTAAGACCGTAGGGTACCGAAAAAATAATAGATGTTAAAAAAAGGAATTGTTATAAAAAGTGGCCACTCAAAATGGACAGAGTAGCGTCTTTAGGTTGTGTCTTGTGATTGTGCGATGAGTATTGTACAGTAAACTAAAGCTCAAGCCTAACTCCGTCAACATCTTATCTTTCGCGGGTAGTTTGCGAGTCCACAGTAATGTGAGCTCTGCTTATACTGAGCGTTCTTACGCTACGGCTATAACCGGCCGTGTGTGTACTTATCAACGTTATTTTAGAATGTGGTCAAATTTTAATCTTATTATGAGCTATAAATGCTACTGATGGGTGCGAGGTTCGGTGATGGTGAGTAAATTCAAAATAATATTAATCATTCCATTAATTGGCTTTCAATTTATCAATTTTTTTTTAACATTATTTTAGTCTGCTGAAAGGCATTATCATCATAATTTTTAGCTTTTTGTTGCATTCTAAATTACTAACAGGTACTTTTGAATTGAAAATTGTTAGAATGACTTTGTAAATCATTTGATTTATAACCACTTGGTTATTTGATAAAAACTCAATTCTGAAACATCCTTTTAGAGCGAGGCCACACAGGCTGATGTTGTCTGTTCGTTGCGGTGCGGTGCCGTTCTTACATTGAGTTTAAACAGAGGCCCTAAGCGAACATATCTATTTTTGCACACACGTCTGTTTGCTCTGTTCTTCGCTCTTTGTTGATGGATGGTTGGTGGTGTTGGATCGAATTGGTGTTGTTATTTGTGCACTCTCCCCAGTGGCGTAATGTCATCAGCCTTGGTATAACCTGCTAATTGCACTGATAGGCACTTAGGTTGCGGTGCATTTAGGGCCAAAACAAATATCAGCGCGCTCACGCTCGTGAAATTAAATTCGGGACGGGTGTGACTGCGTTAATATCACTTTTGACTCAAAACGGACCGCAGCCTTAACAATAATAGCAGACATTGGTGTTTGATTTTTGCCTGTTGTGTGTGTTATTGATTTAGACGCTTGCACATCAATCCAAAAAGTTATTCAAAGTTTACTAGCCCTTACAACTACCTATTACTTACCCCCCAATTCACAAACGCAAATCAATGTTGAGCATCCCTCAGAAGTATAGCTATCTCTTCCAGTTCTACTGACATTTTGAGCATGACTCTGAGTTTGAGGGCCTCGAAACTTTGAGTAACAGTTGTAGATTCGGATTTAAGTATTAAGCTTTATCTCTTATTTCTAAACAGAAAACTCCAATGGGACTTTTCAAAACTTAGTAAATTAAAAACAATACTTTTAAAGAATCGAATAAGAAATACAGTTCTAATAACAGAGGCCATAAAAGCCACAAATCTGTCTGTCTCGAACTCAACTATAGAAACAGTGTTATTTATGCGAAATGTTCTAGAAGTACCTATGGATACAGTCGGCCACACATCAACACTAAGTAAACAATTGAAACGTGTGTCTACCCTTGATACGTTTGACCTGTGACCGACTTTATTGATAGTACATAACTACCATGATGTCTCACAATTTTATAAAAGTCCATAATATTGCCTTCATTTTAATCCCGAAATAATTAACAGGAGACATCGTTTCCACCCTCTTTATTTAAGGAATAAAACGAATGCAATATTTGTTGACTATCCAAGTGTCCATATCAGAGAAATTATTTTGCATATTTTTATCCATTGCAGGAGCAAAAATGGAGACAAAATAAAATGGAAAACAAATCCGAAAAAGAACAATAAATTATTGGCCTACATTGTGATTAACTAAACTGTTTTAATCGATGAATGATTATCCTTCATAATGAATGTAATATATCAACTAACATACAGTTTATATTTTCGTATTTCATGGTGTTTATAAGAATATGTATATGGTGTTATATCTCTTATGTAAATATAGTTATTTATTAAATTCTTCACGGTGTTGCTTATTTCTCTTCTATCCTGCTGGAAGCACTACTTAATTGATGCTTTTTCGTGGCCAATGGTTTGATTTCGTGGACAGTTTGCGTTAAAAGACTCATAGCACTTTACCCTTTGTCATACTTGCTTATTTGAAAACATCTTGATTTAAGGACGACGTCCACAAAGTTAATGTGACATGGTTCGAAGTTCTTAGATACTTTTGACGCTGACTGTGCCATCAAAAACTACTATAGTACGATTAATAATTGTAGTCAGCGAAATGACAACTTCAACGGTGACTGATACAAAAAAGGGTGACCCGCTACAATAGTGACGTTCGGCAATCACTAGACTTAGACATTTAGTCATGATTTATTTTATGAGGTATCAAAGCCTTTTTTAAATAATTGTAAATATTTAATAGGTACAAAACGAATTAAATAATACGATTTAAGAAATATGGGCCCTACCTCCATATTAAAACTTCTCACTAAAAAATTATAACCATAGCTGGGAAAAAAATGTTCAAAGAGGTTCAGGGGAATTAACACTTGAAAGTCAGCAAAATACAAGTAATTATGTAAGTTTTTATTCGTTACGGTTGCTATTGATTCATTGCAGTTACATTTATAACGAAGGAATCCACATATTGGTCTATAATGTGGTCGAGTAGACACATTTTGTCTTCGACTTAAATGGCATGGTGTATGCACTGTCTCCAATTATCAGGCGTCACCTCTTTCAGGCCTTCTTCAAATATTTTTTTTACCTCTTTTATTTTAAAAGTTTTACTGTTCCTGGCAACGTACCCCTTTGCTTGAGCCCAAACTAACTCTATTGGGTTGAGCTCACAGTGATAAGGTGGCAGACGCAGGATTGTGACACCGTACTCAGCGGCCAACGCTTCCACAGCATAGCGTTCGTAATTAGATTTTTGTAATTTTACTATTTCGATTAAGTGAGCCTTTATCATTGTAGGTTGATATTTAATTTGTTTTTCATCTAACCACTGAACTATATCAGCCTTCCGCCAGTTTGAAGTGGGGATACGCTCGACTTTTCGATCTAATACCAGCACCGCATTTGGCTTTAATTTTGGCAAAATGCTTTTAAGCCATTTCTCAAAACACTCTGAATTCATCTCTTCATGATAGTCCATACTATTATTATTCGATTCAAAAATAAGTAAACCGGAATCTACAAAACCTTCATCACTGCCTATATGTGAAATTATAAGGCGTCGTCTTTTGCCGGTTGGGCCCTTTAGGCCTGTAGTCAAACCTTTAGAAAACGCTTGTTTGGAAGATTCTACTGTTGTATCCTCCCAAACTTTTCCAGTTGTATGACCTGTTAATAAACGAAATTCTTACCTGTAAATAATATAATACAGAAACAAAACATTTTGAAATTGAAAATCTATTTACTAAATACAGTTTACCGAAATACCTCTATGTCTCAAGACGAAAGTCTGACCAGTGTGTGTTGCCAGTAATGACATATGGAAGTGGGACGTGGTCATTCACTACGACTTTTTGCCAGGCTGTAATATCGACTAACTTTTAATTGTAAAAACTCGATTTACCACATCACTATTTATTTGGGACTGAAAACCTGCCACACTGAAAATGTCATTTCACTGACTACAATTAAAAATCCGAGTATATGAATTACTGTCCTAGTGACAGTAGCAGAAAAAATACCATTTTATTCACAAAGCAATCAAGTCCGCACCTTCTACGGTACTTTTTTTCGCAGAAAGGCCTCGTGCAGTCAGCCCCGGAAGTGTCTAATCACTTAGGTACTTTGTCATACTGGCTAATCTGACAGTTCCTTAAGTTCTAAAACAACTAAAGCTTAGCAAAAACGTTAATGTGACAGTTCAAAAGTGCACAAGTGACTATCGTTGCTGATTGTACAGTTTGCCGGACTATAGCGAGTATGCCTATCTACCTAATGAAACGGTGTGACATCGATGAGCTTTGCTAGAAGGATGCGACGTAGGTCAGAAACCTACATCAGGAGCAGACTATCCTACTTAATACACATTCATCATCATGAGTCATCTAAACTTGTTTGGCACGGGATCACGCATAGCGACTTTAGCGTAACCAACGACATCGTAAACAAAAGCGATAGTGCCGATACTGGCGACTGCGTAAGCGAAAACTCATTTACGACTGGTTAGACAACTGATATGTTACCTATTCAATAGTTAAAAAAAGAAGAAAATCTTGTTTAGTGTTTTAAAGGAATTTGTGAATCGCACGCAGCACTACGGGTCACATATTTGTGTAGGACCTCTGGCGGATATCCAAAGAACACACTAAAAAAAAAGATTTCCGAAGTAAGTTCACTAATTTACTTTCAGTTGCCACTCAATCTCTTGATCAACCGGTGCAGTTCTTGTCTTACCTTTCTTGCTTAACAGTCGCTAATAAAATCAGCACCAGCAAGTCATTTTTCTGGACGGACGGTTAGCTCCTGTGAGTGTGACGTAGGTAGTCCTATCATCCACTAATCCAGCTAACCAGGAAGGCGATTCAGAACTGAGTTAACGTACGATTTGGTAACTTTCACTCCATTTTTTATTGTGGGAGGTGTTTGTATTATTCTGTTTAAGAATACTAGATGCCATTGCATTTGGTTAAACATTTAAGCGCTCTTGCTGAACAAACGATTTACTAAGATTAAGTTACTGAATCGTACGATAACTCTGTTCTGAATCGGTACCCAGGAGACATCGACGCGACAAACATACTTGCAAATAAGTAACTTATCAAGAACGAATTTCTAGCTAAAAGGTTATTGACAGTGACTCCTGTGAGCCCCATGATTGCCATCGGGGGTCTTGGAGCCTGTTCCCAATCTTAGATTAAAGCAAAAGAGGAAGATGCGGCAACAGCTAGCCGCGCGCGGTCCTACTAAACTGAGTACAGTGTACTTGGTTTACTTCAGTCTGCGTTGATACACTGTGACGTGATGCTGTCTAACTCGTTGACATTGAAATACAATTTTCCATCTAATTAACGCAAAAAGAAATCAATCAAGGCGTAAAAACAAATCACAGGAAAACATGTTTCATGCGTAAGAACAACAAAATTATATTTTTAAAGAAAATATTCTTGTATTTTTCCATAAAATCCGACATTTTTGAGTGACAGAGACAGACTAAACGGGATGTGTGCGTTAGACACGATACGATACACTCCTGCAAAAACAGGTTTTTTTACAAAGACTTTTCTCGCCCGCACTATTGAGGAGCCCATCGCTCTATCTTTATCTTTTGATGTCTTATCACTTCGTTAATATTTTGCGTAGTGTGTGTTTGTATTGATGTAGTGTGCGTGAAAGCCCATATTTTAGTTGACAATTATAAGAGCGTACCGTATCTTCCTCTTTTTCTTTTTTTTCCCAATAGCGGTTTTTGGGCGATTTCACGGTGAGGCGAACTCGACGCGAAGCTCGCTTTGAATTCGACTCATTTACCCGCCGCGATATCGCCTCGCCGTGAAATGTCGCCGGGCGGCGTGTGTTGCTCCTGGCTAGCCTCCCAGATGTGGCTTTGCAGAGGACTTACTGCACACCGTTACCAGTCTAGATGGGCGCCTAAAGGAGCTACACCGCTACCTGTAAGGAAACCATCCGCTTTCTGGATGCTAGCCCAGAAAAGAGCGTACGGTGGAAGCTAGCTTGATGGAGAGTAAGTATCTGTTCACTTAATGAAATTTGAAAGCACCTAATTACAAAACTTAAGCGCGAAAGGCCACTTTGATGAAATCTGTTTCATAGGGTTACGCAAGTAAAAAATCTGATTATATTCACATGTTTTAATATGTAAAGTATTCAATTTCTTTTCGCCATACAGCAACAAACAGCACACAGATATGCTTAACCCATTCTAACAAAGTATTTCATTCAAGAGTCTTATGATTTCTTTATCATTAGACGTATTTTACAAAGAATACACTTCCGATAGAACTTTCTTCGCTTATACAATAAATATACGCTTATATTGAACTTAAACTATAGTAACAGCATTATGCAATAACAAAACAAATTGTGAATATTTTATTTACAATAATTGTGTATTATATTAAATTGTCGCAAACTAATTTTCGATAATTTTAAATTCAGTCAGTAGAGCACATTAGTTAAACAAAATTATTTTTGTACTGCACTGTACATAATCAACAACCTATCATTAAACATACAAGGAATATTTACAGAGGCTTTGTGGCAGAGGAAATAGAAAACATAATTAATCATCAGGTTCCTCAGTTATGTAATCATCATTTTCATCAGAATGATCACTCTCATTGCTTTCTTCTATTCTTGGTTTTTTGATGAGAAGTCCTTGTTTTTGAAGCTTTTCTATTGCTTCTAAAGTATTCCTTTTAGACGGACTCATATCACATTTTTCTTCAACTTTAGTTGCTTGCTTACTTTGACTTGTCTTTACTATTTTTAATCCACCCATACTGTTCAGTCTTTCCAGTTGTTGCGAGCTGGCACTAACTTCTGATTTCATTTGCGTTACTACTGTGTTCCCTCTCACGGTTTTGGTGGCACTGGTGAAATTAGATTTACTCATATGTGAAGAGAATTGCACTGTTGATTCACCATCATTTCCAAAAGACGGAATTTCAGAAACAGGTATCAGGGATTCTTTTGGCTTTTTAAAACAACTGAAATGTCCCATTGGTTCATCTGTAGTTCTTTTATTAGCATTTACAGCGTTAGGTGATATTTTGATTGGTCGACCTACATTAGGGCGGGGTTGACTAGTTATGTTTTTCTTCATCATTGGCATCCTAGGGACACTCATTCTAGCAGTGTTCTGGGGTGGCCTAAAAGGAACTAATTGGTTAGAAGGTCTAATAGCGTTACCGGTATTCGGCGGTCCACCTCTTATCTTAGTTCCTGCAACTGGCGAAGCTTGCCTCACGGTTTGCAGTGCTTGCCTCACAGCGGGCGCTGCATGCCTGACAGTTGGTGTTGCATGCCTCACTGTAACACCCTGGAAACTCTTGATTTGCTGGTTAGATGATCTCATACCTTGAACTTTTTGTAGCTTCGCTACGTTACTTTGTTGACTCGTACTCTGTTGAACCTCCTGTTTTACTGTTTGGTTAACTGTCTTAATTGTTTTAGTAACTGTTGTTGTAATTTCTTGAATAACTGTTTTAGTTTGAAATGTCTTAGTTTGAACTGTCACCTCTTTGTTAATAGTATTGTGCTGGCTACTTGACGCAAGACTATGATTCACTGGTTGATTTTGATTTATGATGGAACGCTTTACTTGTGCCGCCGCAGTCATACTCTTCCTATTTGTAAATGTTTCTTCGCCATCTGTACTTTCGTCTTTAAATTGTTTAAAAGGTTTAATGGATAATTCTTTGTTAATGTTAGGTATTAAACCCTTCACTTTAGATTCTGTTTCACGAGGATCTGGTCCTTTTTTATCAGCAAATGGTTTGATTGTAATATTTTTGTTGATATTCTTAATTTGATTGTTTATGTTTTGATGAGGTTTTTTTAAAGTATTTGCTTTGATTTGATACTCAATATCAGATAAATCATCGTCATCAGCTTCATCAAAGTTTTCATGGCCGCTATCTGACTCTCCAGGAGATTTAACATGCATATTTTCATGATATTCCCTGTCATTAATGTGATTTGAATGTTCTTCATCTATTTCATCATCACTCATGTTATTCTTTGAGGGAATTTCTGTTATTTTCACGTTACCTGGTAATGAATCATCACTATCTTCTGCATCGTTCATATCGAAGTTTTCTCTGTGCCCTTGATCCTTACTGAATCTGATAGATGGCTGTTTTGGAGAAGGCTTACCCGATTTTACTGTGATATGTTTACCTAAACCTTTTAGAGTATTTTTGAAAATGTCTGCTTCTTGTTTGGCAATATTCGCAGTAGGTGTCAAAATGTTCTGTTCATCATCAGAAAAGTCTGACATTGAGGTTTGATTTTTGGGTGGCTTTTCCTCTAGAGGCATTTGTTTCACGGTGCTTTTATTGATTGTAGTTGCTTGTTGGTTAACAGATTTAACAGTGATACTTTTACTAATATTTTTCAAAGCATCAAGCGACTTACCGGTTTTAGTTTCAGGAGGCTTTGGACTACCGGTTTTAATTGGAATTGGTTCAACATTATTATCCAGCTCATCATCAGAGTCATCAATGTTGAAAATTTCTATTTCTTTATTAACTTCAGGTTTGTTTTCAAAACTTTGTGCAACAATTTGCTTAGCAATATTCTGTGTATTGTGGATAGTTGTCTTATAAGTTAATTCTTGATTCGTACTTTTTATTGTATTGATCGGCTTTGCCGTTACATTAGTTAGGTGTCTTAGGAGATGAATATTTGATTGTTTTTCTTGGATAGGCAAAGTTTTGTTATTGCTTGTAGGTTTTGCAGTATTTATTATATTCTGCCCTTTGAGTGATGAATGGTTGATATCCGAGATCTTGGCAGTGGTTTCGGATTTTATTGCGGGATTTGTAGAACTCATCTCAATTTTCTTGGTGGTATCTGTTGAATCATCATCTTCTTCATAGTTATCCGTTTCTTCTGCAGCATTTTTGGGTGAATGTGCTACAGGCTTTATAGTTATATTCTTACTGAGGTTTTTTAATGATTCTAACGATTTCATGGGGGTTTCTTTTTTTATTTGTAAGTCTTCTGTTTGTCGTGGTGCGATTTCTTCTTGAATATCTTCATCATGTTTATCATACGATCCACTATTTTTTATTTCTTTTGGATTTGTATCAGCAGGCTGAAGTGGCACCGGTGGACTACTTTTGGGACTAACAGATTTGATGATAAGGTGGCTTAAATGTTTTAAAGCATTTATAGAATTATTTCCACATTTACCACTAGGTGACAGACTACTTTCTGGGTCAAGTTTGGGATCACTTTCAAGTTTTTCTTTATCTGCAATGATTTTATCCTGGATTTGTGGATCGTTTTGTTCTAGATTGTTTTGTGTCTTATCAGATACTGGCTTGACAACTAAATTGGCACCAAGACCTTTAAGAGCATTGATAAGATTAGGGTTATTTAAATTTTGACCATTTGCCAAAACTTCTTCACTTTTGTCGTCCTTTTTAGAAATAGGACCAGCATGTTTTCTTGAATAGTCACTGCTAACAATATCATTATCAGATGGTTTTTCAGGTTCTCTTAAATTCTCTTTGCTTTTCTCACTGATTTCATCTTCATCAGATTTACTATCACTGGCGTTTTTTTCAAGTCTTTGTTGATTATCACCGCTGCTACTTTTGTTTGGTTGTATTCCAAATCCTTCTTTCATTTCATTTTCGGAAGATGTGTATTCACTGTGCACGTTAACATCACATTCCACTTCTATATTTTCAGGTGTTGGACCTCTTTGGCATAATGATGAATTACCTTGTTCAGGTCCTTGTTCCTCTTGAGAGTCAGATTCTGCATTATCTGGAGCACTCTTTTTCACAATCTTTATCTGATTATTACTTTGATTGATTAATTTTGATAACACCTCATCAGGAGTAGACTGAACTTTTGAAATAGGTTTCAAATCTTGCATTGTTTTAGCCATTACCTTACTTCCTAGTTGAATTTTTTGAACTAATGGTTTTCTGGTTGGTTTGACTTTTACTACAATACCCTGTTTTTTTAATTTAGCTAATTCAGTGGACTGTGCTAATCTTAACTTAGTCATAGGAGCTTTTTGTTTTAATCGTTTTGCTACTACTTGTGTTGGAACTTCTTCAATACCCTGGAAGTCTAAGCCTTCCCCGAAAACATCTTTATTCATATTAAGAAATTCATCTAATGTAATTGCTTCCTTTTTCTTTTTCTTATGTTTTTTGTGTTTCTTAGATTTGGATTTAGGACTATCATTATCTTTTTCAAGTAAACTATCTGTTGCCAGCTCAAGGAACTTGTCCTGCAAAAAAGAATACTGTCATTATCAACACTGTGTAACATAACAATGATAATTTGATTGAAATTAATAATAATAAGAGTAATTTACAATTCCAACGGCATTCATTTCACTCTCTACATCTCCTTGCGGTTCAACATTTTCAATTTTCTCCATCAGTGGCGGCACAGTCTCCAAAGAGAACTCTATTATTTGCTCAAACCTGAAAAGTATTTTTTTTTATACATATTTTTACAAAAAAATGTAAGGAGACTAAAATATTTAATTAAAGATCTAAAAGTAAAAATAACAAAATTACATTTCATTTTTCTCAGTGTACAAGTCTTCTGTAGTGTGAAAGGTCAGGTGTACTTCATAAGCATCTAAATGGTAGAATATTGCTTCGCATAGTGGACAACGCAGTACATCTTCTGGGCTCTGATTTTCATCACCATGGTCATCTGTCATGTGTTTCTGTCAAGCAAGGGTAAGTAGTCAGAAATTATAAACGCAATAATAACTTAACTTTTGGGCAATCTCTCCTAAACTATATTGTTGTACGAGTAAGTTAGTAGTATATTTTATTATTGTTTTTAGCATTTTCCATGCAGTATCTTTCTAAAGAAAACCAGAAAAAGACATTTGGTCATGTTGGCATCAGGCAGGAAAGAAAGATGCGGGTTCAAGTCCTGCCTGATGCCAACATGACCAAATGTCTTTTTCTGGTTTTCTTTAGTAAGTTAGTAGTGTCGTACGAGTAGTTCTGCAAATCCCTTCAATCCCAAACATAAATTCCCCTGTCTGACGAGTGATTCTTTAAATATCAGACAATGGAATCTACTAAGTTTTTTACAAGTTGAGGAAATTGATAAGAGTAGTAAGTTATCTCGACAGGTGAAGTCAAATTCAAGTAGGAAAAGAGTTTACAAAATTTCCCTATAGATCGATACAGATACTTAAATTTGTAAAGTCATCATCATCATCATCATCATCAGCCTGTTGTAGTCCACTGCTGAACATAGGCCTCTCCTTTTGCACGCCACTGTACTCGATCTTCGGCTGCTCGCATCCAGCTCCTGCCAGCCATCCTGCGCAGATCATCACTCCACCTTGCCTGAGGACGTCCTACACTACGCTTGCCGAGACGCGGTCTCCACTCAAGAACACGTTTACTCCAACGGTTGTCGGTTCTACGGCTAACATGGCCAGCCCACTGCCACTTCAGCTTGCTAATCCGGTGGGCTATGTCGATAACCTTGGTTCTCTGCCGTATCACCTCATTTCTGATTTGATCTCGCAGAGAAACGCCGAGCATAGCCCTCTCCATAGCCCGCTGAGTGACTTTAAATTTGTGGACCAGCCGTGCCGTTAGTGTCCACGTTTCGGCTCCGTATGTCATGACGGGTAGGACGCACTGATTGAAGACTTTTGTCTTTAGGCACTGTGGGATCGACGATGTGAAGACTCGACGTAGCTTCCCAAACGCTGCCCAACCCAACTGAATTCTTCTGTTCACCTCGTCCTCGAAGTTGTTTCTACCTAACTGCAATGTCTGCCCGAGGTATACATATTTTTGAACAACTTCGAGAACGGCGCCTTGTATCGCAATCGGTTCCGGTAGTACATGTTCATTGAACATGACCTTGGTTTTGTCCAAGTTCATCCGTAGACCGATGCGCACAGAAGAGTCAGCCAGGTCATTCAGCATCTGTTGTAGGTCCTGCAGCGTTTCTGCCACGATGACGATGTCGTCAGCAAATCGCAAGTGAGAGATGTACTCGCCATTGATGTTGATGCCACGTCCTTTCCAGTTCAGCGTCTTGAACATATCCTCCATTGCATTTGAGAACAATTTCGGGGAGATAACATCCCCTTGTCTCACACCTCGATGCAACGGTATAGGACTTGTTTGTTGATTCTGGATTTGGACGGACATAGTGGCTGCTTCGTAAAGGCATCTCATCACTTGGATGTATCGCCAATCTACTTGGCATCGCTGCAGGGACTCCAGAACAGACCAGATTTCAATCGAGTCAAAGGCCTTCTCATAGTCCACAAATGCTAGGCACAGGGGCTGATTATATTCTTCAGTTTTCTGTATAATCTGCCGCACTGTGTGGATGTGGTCTATGGTGCCGTATCCGCTCCGAAACCCAGCCTGTTCCGGTGGTTGGAATTCGTCGAGTCTTCGCGCAAGACGGTTCGTGATCACTCTTGAGAACAGCTTATAGACGTGGCTTAGAAGGGAAATGGGTCGATAGTTCTTCAGTAGGGTTTTGTCTCCCTTTTTGAAGAACAGGACGACCACACTCCTACTCCACGCCTCTGGAGTTCTCCCTTCAAAGAGGACAGCGTTAAAAAGCTTTTGGAGCTCCCTGAGTACGGGTCTGCCTCCTGCTTTTAACAGCTCTGTTGTTACGCCGTCCTCTCCAGGGGCTTTTCCATTTTTAAGCCGCCCAAGAGCGATCTCGATTTCGTCAATGCTGACTTCTGGCAGGTCTTCGGTGTAGTGGCGTGTAAGAGTGGCTCTAGAGTCCTCATTTCCGGGGTCAGGTCGAGATGCATGCGAAGCGTATAACCGGCCATAGAAGTTTTCCACTTCCGAAAGGACTGCCGGCTTCGACACAACGACTTCTCCACTTTCTATGGTCAACTTCGTCAGGTGGCTTCTTCCAAGAGATTGTACGAACACTTTTGAACCCCGGTTCTGCTCAATCGCTCTCTCAATAGAGAGAGTACTGGAGCAACGGAGATCGCGTCGCACGTGCGTACTAATCTCTCGGTTTAGAGTCCGTTTCCCTGACGAAGTGACGGGTGGGTTTTCCCGCCGTCTCTTCATTAGCCCCAAAGTCTCTTCGGAAAGCTTCGACTTCTTGCCTTTACGCTGCATTTTACAAAATCTCGTACCTTCTTCCCTGAGGACTCGAACCACATCTTCAAGGTTCTGGTTAACGTCAGTTGTGGTTTCCACGGCAGCAAATCGGTTCTCCAGATTTGACTGGAACGCTTCAGATCCCATGATAGTTTGAAGCAGAGTTGGTCGGAGCCTGGCCTTCATCAAGCGGACTCGTTCAGCTCTGAAATCGATATTCAGAGAGCCTCGAACGAGTCGGTGATCGCTACCGGTATTAAACCTATTGATCACGGAGACGTCTCTGAATATGTGCTTTTTGTCCGCCATGATGAAGTCGATCTCATTCTTTGTCATAGTGTCGGGGCTTTGCCACGTCCACTTCCTTTGGGGTTGCTTCTTGAAGAATGAGTTCATCAAGAAGAGCCCCTCCCGTTCGAGGAAATTGACGAGCATTTGCCCCCTATGATTTCTGCTTCCATATCCATGGGATCCTACTACCGATTCACTGCAATTTTGTACTCCCACTTTAGCGTTAAAGTCCCCCATAACAACGGTGAAATGGGTCTTGGTAGTGGAGTGGAGGGCTCTCGATATGTCATCGAACATATCCTCCACCTCATCGTCCGAGTGTGACGAGGTCGGTGCGTACACTTGCACCACCTTGAGGCTATACCTCTCGGTGAGCTTGATGATGAGGTACGCCACCCTGTTCGACACACTGGACATTTCCACAACGTTGTTAGCTAGGGACTTATTAACCAGAAACCCAACGCCACCTTGGGATTTTTGGTCTCCCTCTCGGAAGTACATCAGGTGGCCTGAATTGAGAGTTATGGTGTCCTCTCCCTCTCTTCGGACTTCACATAACCCAAGTATGTGCCACCTGATGTTCCCAAGTTCCACCTCGAGTTGCGCCAGATGCGAGTCAAGCCGCAGCGTGCGTCCGTTGTACGTCGCCAGGGTCAGTTGGTTGTGGTGGCCTCCCGTAGCCCGGAGATTCTTTGCACCCCCCGCCCCACCGTTACCATGGTCGCCACCATAACCAGGAATAGTGGGGCTGCCGGGAACTGGGGGCCGTGGCCTTTGTCGTGCTTCCATAGGAGGTTATGCCCATAATCGCCACGCTGGGCAGGCGGGTTGGCGATCGCAGGGCGAAGCTTCTCGCACCGGTGACGCTGCTGCCCGTCACCGGTCTGTGGTATTTAGCTCGCCTATTCAGGACGGATATACCGCCGTCGGTCGGTCGCCAGAGCCTCGTTCGTTGCTCAGCAGGATGCACCGCGTGCAGGTGAGGTTGACTTGGGGCGATAGATGGAGGTTCGCCCCCTTACACCCCAATTTGTAAAGTCAGAAACACACAATTGAGCCCTTCAGTGCTATATTTAGGATCATTAACCATTAGATTGGATGTGCTAAGATATAATTTATTGATTACACAATACAATATAAATATTACAGATATTGGCCTGTCTGTTAATGGTCTCGGTAGCACAGTGGTTAGTGCAGTTACCAGGTTTGCGAAAGATGCAGGTGCAATTCCTTCCTGATGCCAACATGACCAAATGTCTTTTTCTGGTTTTCAAATCTTTGCACAATACAGTTACATATGTATTAGAACTCTTAAAAATCAGAGGCAAATTAGACGGCGTTATTGCTAAGACAGCAGTCCCTTTCATAACAATTTCCATTAGTTTTGCCAGCTGGCCTATTAGTGTATTTTATTCACGGTAGCAACAAATTATATGAAATTGGTTGTCTTGTCTGTAAAGTCTAGTTTATGGACGATAGTATAACGTGACAACGTCGGTCAAGCCGATTGCGCCTTTTGCTCTCGCTCCGTGACGCCACGTGAAAATTATGTGATTAACTTACATGCAAGTTGACCTTGTTGTCATATTCATCCCCACAAAAGGCACAGTAATTAATCTGAAGAACTTCCTGAAAATTTTAAATCAGTATAAGTAATTTATTGGAGGGGAGCACTTACTAGCTTTAAATTGAAAGGTGTTAAAAAAAACTATACTTGTAAATAATAAGTACAGATGGTCACACAAACATAGCATAATGGAAATTGACCATCATTGTTTAGGAATAAGATCATGAGCATGATTGATAGTTGATATCATTTTCTCTCAGGACATCTCTCATTATTCTCTCAGGACGTGATATCTCAGGTCTAGACCTGAGATGTCATTTACAACTTAGTTTATGATATTTTTCAAATCAAGGCATTCCCACACAGGTCACAAGCCACGCGCCACAAAACGCCACCACTGGCATATTTCCTGTAGTTTTCACATATTCTATATGGAATCCCAAACCAGCGGCTGCCACACTCTACAAACTATAGGAATATGACTGATGACAGCATTAAGTAAGTATGCAGTTTTTAGTTATGATTACCATATTTCTTATTCCTTATACTAAAGGAACCCATTGTAGAATTTTTTTTTTTTTTTTTTTTTTTTTTTTTTTTAACCTGTTATGTCCCACTGCTGAGCAAAGGTCTCTCTCTCAGGTAGAATTAAGTATGTTTAAAATTAACAATAAATGATTAACTTTACCTGTTGGCACATTTTCAGTTTCTTTGATTGGCCAATAGATGGCAAGTCTGTGTCTTGCCTGTGGAAAAATTTATTGTGATACAACATGGCAGATGGCACGAAGAAGTCAACTTCACAAGCGTCACAGTGAAAATTAGTGTTGTCATTCCTTTCTGCATTACCATGATTTGACTGTATATGTTTGTTGTAAAGATGCTGAAAATAAAGCATAATAATGAAAATTCATACAACCCTATACATTTATTAAATGGGCTTTTGGCAAGGACATAGGTATCAGTAATTTGTTTAAGCAAGCTTATGCAGTAGTTTAATATTAATTAAGATTTGATTCAATTTGTGATTAAATTAGAATTTTATGATCTGGAATTTATTTAGGTCGATGTCATTTTAAGATCCTTGTTTGTTAAAAAAAATATATTCATTCAATATTCAAAAGTTTTGTAAAAAGTGAATTAAAATTTAAAGTTTCTAGGTTTAGGTTATGCTAAATTAGCAATTTGTTACCAAAATTGAATTTGTACTATAAATGAGAAAAAAAAGTATTTAACAATATTTATTTCTACATGCAATTCAATCAAAAGGAGATATATGAGGATTGCTTGGTGTAATCAAATTTTTGATGAGAAATCTAAACAATGATTGTGATTTTTATATGCAACATATGGGAATTGGTTTACCAAATTCTAGAATCTATTTGATTACATTTCAACAGATAAACTTAAAAAAGGTATGTTTTCACATCTTTTGCCACCAGTGCAATAAATTTAGAAGACAAGTGATAATGTTTGATAACAGGGAAAGTGGTGGGGAGGGAGCATAGTTCATTTGGTATTTTACAAAATGCCTATTGGCTTACAGTAGTGAGTGACTACACTTACCTTCATAGTGAAGAGTTTCCCACACCAGGGACAGAAGTACTTCGCGTCGTGGTCGGGGTGCACCTTGTGTTTGTGAGTAATGGCCTTCGAAATCGTCGTAAACATTTCGGAACACACATCGCAGCTAACCATCTCAACTTCCTCGCCCGGTTTCTCAACAGTCTGTGCTTCATTCTGAGGCCGACTTTTCCCCTTCTGACTTTGATTGAACTTAGGATCTCCATGTTTCCTAAAAATATACAGAGACAGAACGGCAGCGTGAGCATTCACTCAGGTTGTAGCACTTTTATCTCATAAAACCATGATGTTTTACCTGAAATGAATTTGTAAATCCTCCTTATTTCCGAAGGTTTCCTTACAAAATATGCAATTGAATTCTTGCGTTGATGTCATTGTATTGTAGAAGGGTAATGAAAATTATATACGCCTCTATGTCAATGCGTCCCGCATCATTCCCAACTTCAGCTTCACTCAAGTTGTTTATCGTCTTATTAATTGTGATAACAATTTGTACATTTACTTAATTAATAACTTAAAGTTAGTCCTGAAATTGTTGAAAGTTGAATCCACTGATAGAACCCAAACAATCGCAAGCCATTTTGCATTTTTTTTTAGACCGGTCAAAGCAAAGCTTAGCTCATAGCATAGGTGGCGCTTCTGCGCTTTGTTTTTTTTCTCTTCCAAATTACTGCAATCAAGGAAGTTGTACAAAAATCAAGAAAGCGCACCAAAAATATTTGTTTTGCGTTGGATAGGCGTTACTTCCTTATGCGAATCGCGTGGTCTAAGATTGTATATGGCGCGGACGGTTTTTTTTTGTAGAACAAAAATGGTATTCAGGTCCGCCGCTGCACCCTACAATAGTAGACCATACGACATAACTTAGAATCTACAGTCTACAGTAATTCCTAAAAGAAAGATTAGAAACATTAGAAAGGGACACCCTCCTACCAGGAGCTCTCGCACACATACCGGTTTTTTCGCTTTGGCACACGGGTCCATATTGACTCACCTAAAGTTGTTTCTCCGAAATTGTTCTTCCTAACGATTTGTGATCCGAATGATTACTCTTCCTAAAATGTTTAGTCCTAAAGTTTTCTTTCATACTTTTTGTAGTTCTAATGACGATGTTCATAACGCTCATGTTTCCTAAAACTTCAAAAAAGCTTGTATTTTTCCAGTTGAACTACGGAGAAAAAATAATATTCAAACGATGGCAAAATTAACAACGTTGTTTCATACCACAAAACGGTTTTACTCTGGCGTAAATGGAAAAGTAATGGGGCAAAAATATGTTTTAACGAAGTATTTTCAAGGTGAACCTAAAAAGTCAGATTTCAAAATAGTTGAAGAAGAAATGCCTGAACTACAAGACGGTGGTAGGTATTTGAACAAAATAATGTTAGAAAAACTTGAGTTTGGTGAGCACATGCTTAATTAAAGTTTGACTTTTTACAGAAATACTGGCAGAAGCTGAATATCTTAGTGTGGATCCATATATGCGTGCTTATATGATTGGTTACAAATTACCCACGGACATGATTGGCGGCCAAGTTGCAAAGTAATTGCGCATGATCGAGTTTAGTTTGTAACGCGAGTATATTACCATTTTGCAGTGTTGGGCTCAAATAATTGTAACCTGCATGTTTTTATCAAAATTATGAATAACTCGTCTTCCTAGCTCGTGGGTCACACTGCACCCTAGCTTTTTCTCATTTTACATGTGAGATATTTAAAATGGCAGGAAATGCAAGTGGGATTTGAATTGCTAAGGAGAACAACCATTTCGTACCCAACAATGAAAGTGCCGACCAGACAAAAATAATACTGGAATCCTATTGGAAATGGCGCCCTGAAAGTTTCTTTATAGCACAAGAACCGTCTACAATTAACCCTTAGACTGCTACTTGAGTTTGAAATTGAAAAAAATATTATTATTTCCCAGGATTATTGGATGTTCGGATTTCACCTTGTGAGGTGTCGTTAGATTCGTCTTTACTCGCACTTTCATTTTTGGGTATATTTTGTTCGGGACCTGGTTGTTCTCCTTTAATTTGCCAACATAATTTATTGAATTGCAGAGCTTTCTAACACAAGCAAACCAGTTCATAAGAAAATTCCAATTGATGGTAATCCTACTGCTGCCTTATAAATAATTTGAATTGAAATAGCATATAGCAAATAGCAAATATTTTGTATTTTGTGTTCTATCGACGAACAATCATATTTGTCTCTAGATACACCACCGATAAATGAATAACAGCTCTTTGACAACATAGCCTTGTATAATTGACTTAATTTCACAAATTAAAACTCCCGAGCTCACGTTTTAAAAACGGGCAAACGGGAATTATTTCAAAATATTTGTAAGAGTGTGTGCCTAAAAAGGTGGCAGGATCGTTAAGGAGCTTCTTATAAATAATAATATTAATCAAAATAAATGAGTTTTTTTTTTGGTGTGTTCTGGTTCATTTATGTATCCCAATATTTTCAAAAAAGTTTGGTTTTTGCAGAATTATTGGCAGTCGAAATGAAAAGTTTCCAGTTGGTAAATATATAGCAGGATCATTTGGGTGGCGCACTCACACTGTTTGTAATCCTTCAAACCCACCACGTTTAGGCTTTTTGCCTTTAACGTTGCTGCCCGATTTATCTCCACATCCTGTATCTCTTGGATTGGGAATACTAGGCATGCCTGGGTACGTGACCTTTGTTAATCCTTACTAATATTATAAATGCGGAAGTAACTCTGTCTGTATGTATATTACGCAGTCACGCATTAACTACTGAACTGATTTAACCGCAGTTTGGTACGTACATAGTTTAGAATTTGAGAACGAACATAGGCTACTATTTGATGTGAAAAAGTTATGGAAAAAGTTATTGAAATAGGGGATGAAAGTTTGTGTTCAATTACACCATTTTTTAAGCTAGAAACTTATTTTTAGACTTTTGATTAGAATATTCATAAATACGAAATTTAAAGTTTGTAAACATTTTACCGATGAGGGTAACCCGTAAAACAAGGAGATCAAAATTAATATTATTAATACGTGGTATTCAAACACATACATTTTAGTAGTTCCTGATGCAATCGTTTATTCAAATTAGGGTATAATCCTTTTTCAATGGCAGACCGCTGTCCAGTAATGGATGCGTCAGGCTAAGGATAGGGTGCGTAAGCCCCTATCAAGGGAGGCTACGTATGGAAGCGGAAGATGCAGGCTGATGGTGGTGGTCAAACGTTTAGTTCAAAGCTTTTATTTCAAAGTGTATGTGTTGGTCTGTTAGGCCTCGTCCTGAACGCAAGCAGGTGAAGCGTTGACGCGCGGCTTACGTAGAACATCCGCCCTGAACGCACTGCTGACGTCGAGAATAGCTTCATAAAAATCTGTGAACTCGATCACGATGCGCATCGCGTCGCCCGCTGGCGTCCAGAACGTGGCTTTAGATATCATTGTTGTTACATTTCAGCAATACATCATACTTTGGCTTAAAAGAAATATGTAAACCAAAAGCTGGCGAAACTATTGTCATTACTGGAGCAGCTGGTGCAGTTGGTTCGCACGTTGGACAAATTGGGAAACTATTGGGTAAGAAAATCAAGTTCAATAACACAACAGCAGCTCCTCTCTAAGGTTGAGTTTAATTACTAACCTTGTACTGTTGTTTTCAGGGTGCCGTGTAATAGGATTTGCGGGGACAGATGGAAAATGTGACTATTTGACAAAAGAACTTAAATTTGATCATGCATTTAATTATAAAACGGTCAACATCAGAGCAGCCCTAAAAGAGGGAGCGCCGAGTAAAGTTGACTGTTATTTTGATAACGTAAGTCCAACTATTTATGTAGGGTTTGTACAAATAATGGGCAACCACGGCTGCAGCACTTTGCTGTAGCACTTTTTTAGGGGCCCTTTTTACCTTTTTATGGTAGAAGTCAAAATAATTGTATTTAAGTTTTTGGCTCTTATATGGCACTTTTTTAACCAGCTTTCACTGAGACAATAAAACTCAAGAAAATAGTAATCACTCCTTTGAATTTCCAGACAAAATAGAATAGCGTCGTTCATGTGTGATATACTAATTTTAAGGCCTTTATGTACACCGCAGTAATTAATGCTTAATTAAAAAAAAAATGTATGACTAAACGTCCTTTTCAGGTTGGTGGGGAAATAAGCTCGACTATTATGGGTTATATGAATCATTACGGTCGAGTGGCTGTGTGCGGATCAATTTCGTCATACAATGATGCTGCTTTACCAAAAGGTGATAATAATGTCATTTCGTTTTACATTACACGATAATATTGTGCATGCTAAATACATAAAATATTTATATTTTTGTTTTTAGTGACGATTCTACAACCGTCTATAGTATTCAAGGAGTTAAAAGTTGAAGGATTTTTGGTGAACAGGTGGTTCGATCGGTGGCAAGAAGGCATCGATGCCAATTTGAATTGGTTGCTTGAAGGCAAATTGAAATATCAAGAGAAGGTGTATCATGGTTTTGATAACATGGTAGATGCTCTAGTTGGTATACTTCGAGGTGAAAATACAGGGAAAGCGGTCGTTAAAGTAAAATAACAAAAATGTGAGAGTGATTAAATAAACATATTTTCCTACAGATGTTGAAAGTGTTTATTATTATTATTTATTTATTTATTATTCAATCAACAAAATGAAAGATTAATTATTATTATTTATTTAATCAATTCTAATGAAAAACTGCCTTGCTAAATAATCGGTGTTGTCACTATTACAGAATAGCGCGGTCCTTAACATTAGACGACGCGGTCTACGCTGTGACATTGCTGTAAATAGTTAAGGACACAAGCACTTTTGTGCTGGAATATAGTCTCTACGCTAGTTAGGACTAGCGTAGAGATTCTATTTTAGTTAGGGCTAGAATAGAGACTATGTTCCAGGAAGAGAACCAACTACAAACTACAAACAATGTGGTTAAACCCTCCCGATGATCCCGAGATCAAATCTGGCCAGAACACACCTACTTTTTGTTCATTGTACAATTTGCGGCTAACTCTATGATGGAAAACACCGATAGAAAACCCAAGCAACCCGGATTACGGCGGTAGGCTCACCCGTTACCCTGTTCGGTTCAAATTCCCTGGGTAAAATGTGGGATTTTCTTTCTCTACCGGAAGGTCGTCTGGAAGAGATCGCTTTTAGCGATAAGGCCACCTACATTGTACATCTAAATCTCTGTAAGCATTGTAATGTAATTGTTTTCTTTGTGCAATAAAGTATATCTTATCTTATTCTGAATGTTCCGTTAACCATGATGGCAACTATCAGTGTGCCTCTAACTAACCTAGCAATGCCTAGTACTTCTAAATGTATGTATCGGGCACAAGCCAGCGGATCATTTCAAGCAACTTATTAGTTAAATTTGCCTTGACTGCTGTCAAAGAGGATACAATAATTTTATTCACTGAAACCTAGTAGTAGTTTTATAACGCTAACCAGAGTTCCAGATTCTCGTGTGTCGATTGGTCGTCACCTCCTAAGAAAGAGACACCTTCCCTGAGGAAGCCCTCTGGCGCGGATGTGTTTTTGCGCCATAGCGCATTCTCGTTAAAATTAGTAAATGATCTATTGTCCCAGGATCTTTGGCAGTAGCTCTATCGACATCTGTGGATTTAATTGTCTATGGCTGCGGTCCGAATATCGCTGAAAGTACATACAGACCTACCAACTTATCTGTGAACTGAAAGAGGACGACACCGTCGATTCAGTGTTGCTAATTAATATAAGGTGCCTAAAATTGAGCAAGTTTTACAAGTAGGTAATATGTCATAAGCAAAAAAAAATTATAAAATTAAATATTGTAATTATTTATTAATAAGAAATAAAAATTGATTTTCATTACTCATACTCTGAAAGTAGGTCATTACTGACCTGAGAAGCGGGCTGAAAGTAATACTTTTCATCCCTAGGGAGAATCACTTTCAACTGACAGCTGTCATATTATTTAAAAAAAAACTAGTTCTTTTTCACTTAACTATTGAACCATTTTCCAACTTTCTATACAGCCACGATGTAAAATTGAATTAACTTAAAGTTAAGTATTGATTAGAGAATATATATTTTTTAAATAACTTTATTTTATAATTAAGTTTCAACAATTTCTTTAAATAACGTAGCTTTGAGCAAATTATTTACCATTTTTCCAATGATGAAAATAAAAAATAATGGCTGAATAGCGGGCCGGCCACAGAAAAAAAAACAAACAAAATAGGCGGGAAAGCGGCAATTCGATCTTCATGAATTAATTCATGTTTTTATTTTTACTTTCCTCGTATTTGTAATGAAAAGCACAGTGTTTACCTCGGGTTAAAGACTTATTTAGTCCCTCGAACTATTGGCGCCCTCACTTCGTTCCGGGCGCCAAACCCCGTCTCGGGACTGAATAAGTTACTTTCACCCCTAGGATAACAATGTACTATTGTAGTTAAGTAGGTACGCTAAACAGTTGTCCTTCAGGATTAAAAAATGGCTTGATTTAGAAAGTGATCCAGTGAAATTATTTAAAAAAAGAATTGAAGAATTGAAATGTTTGTAAATTAGATTTAACGATTTGAAGGTACTTGTAACAGGTCTATTGAAATAAGTTGTTTGTTTGAAATGGAAATCCTGCAGATATTGAGGTTTGATAGCTAAAACAGTTACTAGAGAGATAAACTAGATTATGGAAAACTTAACAATCAAACTAAATGTTCCACACTCAAAACTTTCATTACATGTGATTTATGTACCCTCCCTGCATCAGGCACCTGGTACTATTTGCAGCATTTAGTTAAGACCGTACCTAACCACTAACAACGATATACTAATAATTCGCAGTGGTAAGTACCTAATGGATGTAATAAAAAAAACAAATTGCTTTACAATTATTTATTAAAAACCAGATTACAGTTATGATCTTTAGATGAACCTGCACTACCGACATCTTCAGCGCTGTCCTGTGTAATTTATTTCTTTCTTTAAGACCTCTAGACGGTTTTTAACAGTAGGCACCTTGTTTTCAGCAGAATCAAATTCATGTACTCTCCTCTGTATAACTCCCATGTCAAAATCATCAACGTGTATGATTCCACTTTTGCGTTTTCTATCCTTGCCTTGTGTCCGAATTTTAGTAACAGTGTCTTCTGCTGTATGCCCTTCTTTATCTATTTTTGCAATAAGTCCTTGACCCACACCTGAAACATAGGACTATTTATTTCATCGAAATTTAAAAACCAGCAGGTTATTTGGCACACCCATTTAACACGTAACATATTAGATGTGCGTTACCGTTTCGTTAATCTACAGTAAGAATATATACAAATATTCCGTGGACTTAAATATTTGGTTGAGAATATAGGTATTTATAAAAATAAAGCTGACAACACTAACCTGTTGCAGCCGAAATTCGTTTGTATATTTTGGTAAACGGAATAATCGGGGACCGAGCCCCAGGCTTCTTCTTTAAAAAAGGTTTCAACCTTAAGAATAATGTTTCGAGCATCACTTTTAATGGCTTTCGGCATATTCAACTTCATAAATTCCGAAATATCACAATAAAACAACCATAGTACTCAAAAATTGTTGACACGGACAATCAAATGACATTTCAACATGGCGGTCGTAGTTCCAATTTTCGCCATTTCACAGATAAGTTGGTAGGACTGTACATTAAGCGCTTTAAGCACTTTCGCCCGGTCCGAATTAAAAATTGCGATTTTATCGCTTTGAAAAAAAAGAAAGAAAGAAAGAAAAAACGTTTATTGATTCTGAACATCGCTACATATAAAAACATACAGAACAAGGTGATTAGGAAAAAAAAACAATAGAAAAACAAAGAATAATTTCCACCAGGCAGCAGTGTCACTATGTCCAAAATTAAATCGACCCCACTCAGCTAATGCCTAGACCTGATAGGCATAAAGTGCTTTCAGCCACAAAATCATTTTGGACCACAGTTTGACTTTGACATAACGCTTACAGTGCTTACGCCAAAAAGCAGAGGCACCGTAAGCGCAAAATATCTTTCAAAATAGCGCTCGAAGTGCTTTCGGCGCAATTCGGGACGCTTTTATGGGTGCCAAAAGTACTTTCAGCGATATTCGGACCGCAGCCCTTGACTGTCACCTCACCACACCGTCACTCTGTCACCTGTCACTGTCAGTCAGAGTTTACTACTTGCAAAAATCTATGGTTTGCGTTTCTCCGTTTCATTTAACTTTTCAACGAACTTAAACTTTTCTAGACTTTTCAATCGCATTCGCAACATTCGTAACAAAAATGTCCAACGAAATTTTTAAGAAATATTCAACAGATTCTAGTTATTCAGTTTGTTACTGTTACGTTGAATCACCACTAGGTGAAATCACTGGAGTTGCAGACGACAAGAAAATGTATATGGTTTCTTTCAAAGATTCAAAGAACAATGAAAAACAAATACAGTCAATTGCCAAGCAGCTTGCTTGTAAATTTGTGGAGAAAAAGAATAAAGTGTTGGTCGAATTTGAAACTGAACTCTCTTCGTATTTGGAGGGAAAAATAAAGAAGTTCAAAGTTCCAATAGAAATGATAGGATCAGAGTTTCAAAAGGTAGGTGTATACAGTTTAGATGTCATTTGTCTATTTACACTATACCTAATTAAAAGACACTGAAATGTATATTGTGATTTTTTGCTCCCATCAACACATATTCTAGCTTAACTATGATTAATTATCACTGGTAAATTCATCATAGTATTTTTTTAGGATGTTTGGAATAAACTATTAGAGTTGCCATATGGCTCTACACAGTCCTATGGTGATTTAGCAAAGTCTCTAGGACGATCAGCGAGTCATGCACGGGCTGTTGGAGCAGCATGTGGGGCTAATGCTCATATGATAGTGATACCTTGCCACCGCTTGGTAGCCTCAGCATCCAAAGGAGGTTTTAGCTGCGGAGTGGACAGAAAAGAGTGGCTATTGGATCTTGAAAAAAAGAACTTATAATCCATTATCAGGTATGATCTGATGATTCTTTTGTAACTCAACACATTGAGGGTAAGGATAGGATGGTTACCAATTAAAGGATTTTGAACATCTTGACTTTGCATTATGCAAAAATGACTTAAGGGACTTTCCCTAATTAACCTCCCATAAAATATTTAGGTTTTTCAACAGTCAGGTGGAATTAAAATACATTATAGAATCTGGTGGCATAATTTATTTGTCAGTATATCAAAATATTGGAAAATTTGCCCTAAAATGTACCTTTTACTGAGTCATTGCTATAAGGAAATTTCATCATGGTTCAGCTGCTCAGCAGCAATAGCAAAATAGCATTAACATAACTAGATTGCAAAAAACTTGTTTAGTAACTTTTTGCCATATTATGGGTACTTAAGTTTGTTGTAATTTACTGAAGTAAGACTATGATAGTGAGACCTACTTTTAACGTTACCATTATGTATAAAAAGTAATCTTCAATGGCCATAAATATAAAAAGTGATTGTTTAATATGAAAATGTTTAATTTTTCTGATAAAACTAGGAAGCAGGTAACAATGTTTTTGTTTCTGTTTTGTTCATGATGACTATGAACCATTCCTATTTTACTGTAACCATAATCCACAAATATCACAATTACTTATAGTTAAAGAGTAATGTAAGAAACACAACATTAAAATTAAATTTGAATATAAATTTGCTTAAAAACAGCACTGTGTTTGATGCCATTCATGCATTTTATGCATTTTGGTCAAATAGACAATTTAATTATCTTGCCTAGGAACGGTATTTCTATATTGATCTAAAAATCATTTTGACAAAAGTTTTTGTTTTAAGTCAATGCTTCTGATTGTTTTTTTTATTGTAAGTAGATCCAGGCTTAAAAGTCATAATTCTTTTTTTTATAATAATTTACTTTTACGTCTTTAATCATCCAACATAAAAAGCGACTAATATTTAATTTATATTATTTGTAAAAACTATCGTTGTTACTTACCCACCGATTTAAAAATCAGCAGTAACTTAATTAACATAATAAAAAAATCCTCTCTCATCATTATCACGTATTAATAAAAGAGCTATATTTAAATCTTAACGTTCTATGAATATCCGCTTCTATTCAATTTGTAATAGAGTCCTTTTAGTTGCATGAGTTGCGCGTGAGTGCCGCTCTCGGCTACGCGGCCCTCGCTGAGCACGCAGATGCGGTCGGCGTCGCGCACCGTGCTGAGCCTGTGCGCGATCAGCACGCACGTGCGCCCGGCCTTAGCTGCGTCTAGCGCCTCTTGTACCACCTGTCAAATTATACATTTTCAATTTAGTATATACCACAGAATTTATATATTACTAATACTAGCGGCCGCCCGCGTACTAAGTGCGAAACAATAGTAATAAGCTGTTTACTTCAAAAGTTCGAAGTTAAAGTAAAACATTTTGAAGCAAAAGAGAAAAATCTGTGTTTTTAAACAGTGTCCGTCCACGCCCTATTCATCATAATAATTAATCAATGAAAATAACCTTGAGTCTATTTCAGTTGATTAAATCGTATCTACCATGTTTCATTTTGTAGTGAATCGGCCAATACGAGTATGACGGCCGACTCCTGCAAACAACAGAATGCACATTTACGTGTAACATGTGTCCCAATAGTTTTTACTTTTTTTTATTAACCAATATACTGCCAGCAACGTCTGCACACTGCAGTCTAGGAAGGTTCATGTTGGGAGAAAAAATAGATTGTTTTGACAGAACGACGTCTGTATAGGTAGTTATTGAATATTTGATAGTCTACTTCTCGAGGCTCTACCTTTTTTGTATCTTTTTCTCTCCTTTACGAAAGGTGTGATATCATTTTGTTCATAATAAATGTATTTTATGATACATTTCATAAGCGTAGAGTTCTTTTAATGAATCTGTTTTGTGCAATAACGTATCTTACCTATTTTATTCTACTGTCGTTAGCTATGGTGTATGAAATGACTAATGCATTACCAGGCATACCTAACTAAATTATTCGGTAGCGTACCTTTTCACTCTCGGTGTCGAGAGCGCTGGTTGCTTCGTCTAGCAGTAACATGTTCGGCTTCCGAATGAGTGCCCTGGCAATTGCCACTCTTTGCTTCTGTCCCCCGGACAGCTGTGTGCCCTTTGAGCCGATGTTAGTATCGTAACCCTGCAAACATACATGAAATTCCAAGAGTAAGGCGATTGTAGAAAGAAACCCAAGCTAAAATGTTGTATGATCATCATAGCATGATCCACCCCTCTGGAAATTTTGTCATGACTATTGATACCCTGTAACTTCAAGCATTGTTAGAACTAACTCTTGTTCTGTTTTGTACAAAATAAGTTTAGTTTCCTAGTGTTCGAAGAATGACTTACCAATGGTAGTGATGAAATGAAGTTGTGTATATTCGCTTGCTGTGCCGCCTCAACGACTTCATCCATGTCCACCAGTCGTGCGTTGTCTCCGTAGGCAATGTTTTCACCAATGGTTCGGTCAAATAAGATAGGTTCTTGTTGCACAAAACCAATCGCACTTCTCGAGTCTGCTAGGCGAAGTTGAGGTAATGGTACTCCGTCTTGTGCCTGAAAAACCATTCGTACTTTCTGAACCGTTGTTTCTATATTTACTTGAAGTTCGTTTGTTAATTAATATGCAGCCCATTTCGAAACATTCATACATCTGTGCTAACTCCAGCAAACTAATGAAGGCAGACTTTAGGAGTAAATAGCTTACTAAAAAAGCTGCCATCGTAGAATGATAGTTCATTAGAGTGAAAATTCTTCTTCTGAAATAAACTTTGTTTCATTCGTTCAACTCTATTTTGCAATATGTTATTTTTTGGACTGATGATGACTTTAACTCAATGTCTCTGAGTGTGATTTTGAACTCCTAGTTAGCTGTTAAAACCTTCAGATTATGGACAAACCTTAAATAAATATTAACTGAGTCTTACCACAATCCCTGCATCAGGGTCGTAGTATCTTTGGATTAGTTGAATAACAGTACTTTTTCCACAGCCGCTAGCACCAACTAAAGCCACGGTTTTTCCTCTCTCCATCTCGAGATTTAAATTGTTCAGGACTTGTATTAAGGGCCGAGTTGGGTATTTGAATTGAACTCCCTGCAAACTTGCTTGCCCTGTTCCTCTCTGTAAAATATCATCTATCATTGTAGGTAATAAGTTCATGAGCGTAATTGAGCGTTCCAGAGAAAGTGACTAAAACGGAATGTATAGCAAAACTTACAAAGTCTTCCACTGCTGGTTGTACAGGGTCAGTAATTTTTGATTGCCTGTCAAGCATGAAAATAACACGCCCTGCGGCCTTGATTCCTTTTTGGAAGTTAGGCGCAAAAGCAAACGCTTGTGCTGCTGATGATGCACCCATTAGAAGCGCTTGTGCTGATCTGGAAGAGTGCAAAGTTTAGGAATACAGGTGAGACTTGTTTGAATAAATACTCAGATAATAGAAAGACTAAGGAAAAATATCTTACTTCAAAACCTGATCAAACGGAACGTCGTTATATACAATACGTATTCCTCCATAGTACATTGCTGCAGCGTATACGAAATTGAAAAGACCTCGTGAAAGACCAAATACGAGACCTCGCCAGTGCGCTGACCGCTTGGCTAAATAAAGAGCTGGTAGGAGTTGAGTGGCGTAGTCCTTTAGGAATGTCTCTTCCCGGCCAAGTGACGCTACCGTGCGCACGTTGGATACAGCTTCTACTGCTATCTGTTTTGAAAATACGTATTTTTAGGTTTAAAGAATTTATTTCTCATAAAAACATACAGTTCACTTAGAATGAGATACAGGTTATCATTTTAAAATTATAAGGTTTTCTTTCCTCTGGGTGCTAGATATAGTATCCAAATTAAATTAATTATTAATTTTTAATCTTAATCATAATCAATTTTTCAGTTAAGTTATATTGTGACAAGTATAAAATCTTATGATAATATTTTGTTGTGAGCATACCTTAGAACTTGCTTCCATAGTTTTAGCAGTCCCGAAACTTTCAGCACTAACCATTCTTCCTTCTTTGTACAAAATACCAGCCATTAGGGGAACGAATGCCAGTGCTACTAACCCTACTCTCCATTCAAATATAAGAGCAAGTATAAGAGCGAAACTGAAGGTGCCAATGGCTTGCAAAACAGAGCCAATTCTTTGTCCTGTTGCCTGTAATGAAGTTAATGAATAGTAGATATAAATTATGTAAAATTGACAACATAAATTCATGCTTAGCATTGTTAGTTACCCCTTGAACTTGCGCTGCTTCTCCAGAAAGTCTCGCACAGAGTGCACCTGTTGAATGTTCCTTATCGTCGTAGAATGCTATTTCTTGTCGAAGAAGTTGTTCGAACATCAACTTACGCAAGCGTGCAGTTAAGTGCTCACCTGCTATGCCGTACATATACACCTAAAACCAGTACATCAGTCCATTAGGCTTAAGTTGTAGGTATTATTTATGCGTTTCAAAATTTGCAAAAATCAATTGAATAATCACCATTATAAAGTTAGTTATGCCGGAACCTACTCCGATTGCTACAAATATGATAGCAATTTGTCGAACGTCAGACTCGGCTTCTGCAGGATTTGGGTTAGCCAGTAACTGAAACAAATAACGTTTTCATAAAATCTTTTTTTTATAATATAACAACGATAGCTCATCAGTCGTCAGGTTTACTTACACTGATAAAATCGCCAAGAATAACTGCTAGTAGAGGCATAGCAAACCCGCTCAAAAGGGAACATGTGCTTGCAGCACTCACAGATTTCCATTCGGGACGGTTAAGTTTTATTACTTTCCAGAAAGATACCTCTAAGTTTTCATCGTCTGGTTCGTTAATTTCCTGTAACGTAAGTTGTTAGTTATTTCACAATTGCATTCGTTTTGATCATCACTTTTATGCTCCAGTTTTTTACTACTTGCCTCATCTGCTGCTACGACTTCCTCTTCATCATCCTTTTCGCTTCTAACAGATATCGCTCGAGTCAACTGATTAGCTTTGTCTGAGAAAAAATAAATGCAACAAATATAAGTAAATATGTTGAAATAACTTAGTACTTACAAGTTTTGATGGTCGTCCTCCTCCCCACCTTTATCGTCTTCAGCTCCAGGGAATGTTTGCAAATTCACCATGTCATAATAATGACCCTTCGTTTTCAACAGTTCGTCGTGGTTTCCTTCTTCAACTATTTTTCCATCTTTGAAGACGTAAATGACATCTACGTTTCTTATGGTTGATAGCCTATGTGCTATTACGATAGTTGTACGACCCTCCTGAGCCTGAAACACGATATTGATTTGTAGTAAAGTACCGGTTCTTTTTTACCTAATTCTTGTTTAATTCTCACCCCCTTATTTCATAAAAAAAGGCCCTGTGGCAAAAGGTGCTGTGGTGCTGTAGCACAGCACCACAGCACAGCAACCACAAATTTATTTTATTCCTGTCAACATAACCGAATCAGTGGCAGGACACTTAAATCGCTAAACCAGTGCTGCAGCATTTAACTTCATGAAAAATGATAGTGGTTCATTAGCGTCTATCCCAAAAAGCAAAACTGGTTCTATTTAAATGAATAATTAACTTTCATTGCTGTTTCTGACTGAGTGCGGCAGAAAGGGGGTTAGTCATCATCATCATCATCAGCCTATGTTGGTCCACTGCTGGACGTAGGCCTCCCCTAATACGCGCCATCGCACCCTATCTTCGTCTAGACGCATCCATCTCCTGCCAGCAGCCTTTCGCAAATCGTCGCTCCACCTAGCCGGAGGGCGTCCCACACTACGCTTGCCGAGACGTAGTCTCCACTCTAGAACGCGCTTAGCCCAACGGTTATCCGTTCTTCGGCAAATGTTTGATTACTTTCCATCCCAGAAAGGGGGTTAGTTATGAAGCTTTAAGATTTAGGGATGTATGAGTACCTTGTCAAGTGCTTTTTGCACTTTGGCTTCAGATGTGGTATCGAGCGCGCTGGTAGCTTCGTCCAAGAGCAGAATGCTCGGGTTGCGCACCAGCGCACGCGCGATGGCAATACGCTGCTTCTGACCCCCGGATAGAGACGCACCGCGTTCTCCTACCAGGGTATCGTAGCCCTAGAAAACAAAATAAATAAATAACCGCAAATAATAACTAATGAAACGATATTGTATGTATTTTTTACTGCGCCTAGTGGAAATAATGTTTATATCTGAGCGGAGCGCAGCGTGGAGCTTCAGTTGAAAATGGTCCTTTGACTTAGCAGTTTTTCTCCTTGCATGTGATTCCAAAGTATCTTCAGAAGCATAGTAAGCATTAGCCCAGCTCTTATAGTATAATTGAGTGAGGTACTAAATAGTAACTTTACGTGATGCAGGAACTAAGTATATGTCTTTAGAGGTTGCATAGTGCAAAGAATGAAATGCAGTCTGAGACAGTACACCAAGCTTACCTTAGGCAGCTTCATGATGAACTGGTGTGCGAATGCTTGTCGCGCGGCAGCTTCTATCTCCTCATTGGTGACGTCCTCGCGCCCGTAGCGGATGTTCTGCCGCACAGTGGTGTTGAACAGCACCGGCTCTTGCCCCACCACGCCGATCTGCTCGCGAAGCCATCTCACTGAGAGGTCCCGTACGTCGTTACCGTCAATGGTCACCTATAGATTTACTTTAGAGTTATTGTCACAGTTCAATTGCAGAGTGATTTTATTTGTACCAACGTTCAGCAACTCTTAATTTACTACATACATACGGTCAAGAGTTCATTGCTGGCGGGGTATTAGGATTTTCCAACCCAATGTGAGTGTAGCGCCGTTATCTAGGTCGTTGAGTCGGTGTTTTCCATCACCAGAGAGTTACCACTAACCAGCGAGAATAAATGAAAATTTTGCTATTTAGAGTTAGAGATTATGAATATACCTAGGTACAAATTACCTATATGGTTTGGTGATATCAAGACGTATTCGTCTAAAATTGCTATTGGCGCCCAGTTAATCTAACGATGATTACTTTTTCACAAGTTTATAATAATAATCTATACGTACTGCAATTTGATTACGATAAAATCCAATTCAACTAACCTTGTACGTATTAGTGGGTTTAAGAAATTGTCATATCTTATCTGGAAAAGTTATTCAGAAGGGTATTGACCTTTGATTTTAACAAAAAGAGGAAGATACAGCACCCGTGTACCACGCGTGGTCCTATACAAACAGGCCCAATGAACCTGTTCTAAGACGGTGATTCGTTACAAGGTATTGACTGAATTTGGAAGCAATTGATAAAAGTGAAAATAAAAAATAATGTAAGTATACAACCAAAAACAAGAAAACATGATTATTTTGTCTGTTAATTAAAACGGTGCGAAGGAGAGCTATTTATTAATCGAGATTATCATGGCACGGATGTCTGAAGACAACAATATGGTGCAATCGACTCTCTGACTACAATAATCAGTTTATTTGACTTTGTACATAATGCTATCGAGACATTTGCGGCAATTCACGTGTTTATTCTACTAGGTAGTATAGAATGATAGATAGCTGATTAGAGTACAGATTAATATCCTAGGTAGTGACTGAAGTGCTGAACGCTTATTGTATCGCAATGTTTATAAGACGGTATCGCAGAAGTTCAAGAAAAGGACTTACGTTTCTCCATATCGTATTGTCTGACCTAATTCTAGTTAGAGTAACTATGAACATGATCTGAGCGAGACTTGAATTTAATTTGAATTCGCTTTTTATAAATGGTCAATTTTTTTTTGACGCGGAGAATTCATTTACGCACTATCCGCTCCCTGTTTAGGAGGGCGGGAGACTGACTCACCCACCCATATGGGGAAGGGAATACCTACTAAACTCCGCGGAGACCATCTTCCGTGCGTTACCAAGGGTCCCCGAGTACCACCGCGAGAGGCTCTACCGGTGGACCCCTGGCGCGCTATGCTGGCTTCCCAGCTCAACTCGAGGGGAGTTTATACCTCCCCCTCCTATACTTACCCGCAGGTGTTAAGGGCAGGGCCCCCTTTGCCCACAGGGCAACAGATAAATATTTAAACGAACTATTTTCCACTTCCAATTAATTGGATCCTTTATTGCATGCTGAAGAAAATTTGAATCCAGTACCGTTTTTTTTTCGTTTCCGTATATTTTATTATTATTCCGTTCGTTGTCGATCTATTCGGTCTATCAACATGTTTTTTATGGGTACTTCTCTTTTTGTCACACTTAACATAGCTTGCGAATATTCTTAGAGTCTCTTTGATAGCCAACGAGGCGTTGGAAACTACCCGCAAGGCAGGACCTGTATTTACCGCAGGACGAGGGGGGTTTCTTAAACTCAACGTTATTAATAATTAGGTCCTTAATACGACTGCGATATTGAAAAATTTGATGAGCTTCTACAAAAAAATGCCATACCAAATACCACACCTACTTGCCATAGGAGGTTATCAAAAGTAAGCACATATTGGAAGTTTTTAAACACTTACGCTCCCGTCGATGACGTCGTAGTACCGGGATATGAGCTGAATGATGGTGGACTTGCCGCAGCCGGAATGACCCACGAGAGCTACTGATTGGCCTCGAGTCACTTTCAAACTAACTCCCTTCAGAACCTATGGGGAAAAAAATATTATGCAGACATCTGCTCTTCTGATAACTTACTTATTTATTCATTTAAATTAGGAAAGTGCTATTAATGAATAGTTACTTACAGGCACATCAGGTCTTGAAGGATAGTGGAACTCGATGTTTTTGAGTTCTATGTTTGCAGCAATAGAAGTAGGGGTAATGCCTGTATTGAGCAGAGGATTGATGGTAGGAACATTGTCAATAAGGTTAAAAATCTGAGCACCGGCACCGCGAGCTACGCCAAAAACCTCCATAAGAGTTGAAGAAATTCCAAAATTTGCGGAACCCATCATTACTCCGAAGAATACCTAATAATAACAAAAGAAACCATTCATATGTACTGAGTAAAAATAAGTAGGTGAATAAAAAATACTAATCATTGTTAATCGCTAAATCCAGAACTTACTGCCATCATGGTGTAGACGTCGTAGTTCTCTGGTTCACTTATCATCAGTTGGAATGAAAACCAGAAAGACAGCGCATATGAGCAGAAAATGCAGAAGAAAAGTACTCCCATTGCTAGTCCGTTGAATAAGCCTGAAAAGGAAGCGTAATGGCGGAAGTTGTAAAGCTGTAAAATTTCACGTTATGGGCTATACGTTATCATCACGTAGGTATTCTGCCAGACATGCAGTGCTTTTTTTTTAATTGGCTGCATCGATAAAAAAATTGCTGATGTTGATTAGTGAAGCAGATTTTGTGATAAAAATCAATGACAGGATTTTTTTCATTAAAATCGATAAACACCGTGTTTCGCAGCTTTCATTTAGATTCTTTATCGGTCTTATATCTGGTTTAGAGTTGAAGGCAGAAAACTTCTTGTGTCCACATTTTTCTAAACTAGTGAAGTTTTACCTTTCTTGATATTAATTTTTCTGGATTCGCCGAGTTGCTCGTCGTATCTCACGATTTCTTTTTGCTGACCACTGAATGCGTAGACGGTGCGGATAGACGATATCACTTCCTCCGCTATGGCACCTGCTTTTCCTGATGCTATAGCCTCTTTTTTCGATAATCTTGATGCAATCTATTGTAATTTTGGAAAAACGAGTGAAAAAATATTCTCAATCATTTTTAGCAAAACAAAGTAAATGAAGTGCTAGTCAAAAGTGTCTTGAGTATTTATTTATATGGTATTTATGGTGAAGAGTTTGCTTGTTCGTTAGAACGCGCTAATCTCAGGAACTACTGGTTCGAATTGAACAATATTGTTTGTGTTTAATAGTTCATTTACATCACGCTAAGTCCACGGGGACGAAGTCGCGGCCGCTAGTGTAAATATGAAAGCATATCTTACCAAGCCTGCAAGTCCCACTAGAGTCAGTGTTATAGGAAAGGCTATCAAACACAGCAGTGCTAATTTCCATCCTTTCACAAGAGCCATTACCACTGAACTTACGAATGCAGATTGGTAGAAAATGAAAGTACCAAGTTTTTCACCTATTCCGTCTTCTAGCTTTACAAGATCTCTGAAAAAGTAAGAGTCGTTCAATCCTGACGTCTTCATGAAATAAGAACAAGCTTCCTAGTTTCCTGCTCATGGTAACTTACGCGGTCATCTTTACAGCAATATCACCAGTCTGGTGCACATCGAAATATTGGAAATCTTGATTCAATGCAGCTTTTAAATATTCCTGGCGTATTTTATAGACCTGGTCAATACGAAAGATGGTGTTACTATTGCTCTAATTGTGGATGTATGTTTGAAGTTGTATTAAAACTTACTTGATTAAAAGCTGCAATATTCATCATAACCGTGGCTGTATAACCAAGAATAACCAGTGCTAGTCCGACGGCGCTATTCCAAATAGCGAAGTTTGTGACGGCTGTCATAAAAGCATCTGGATCAGGCGCCAATACTTGTATAGATATTCCATAATCCACCATAGCCTGTAGCAAGGCCGCGAAGAGTAGCGTATTCGCGGGAGTTCCGCACCCGCTTATAATCGAGCATATTATTCCAATTGCTATGAACCATTTGTCTTGCGTAGTTGCGTATCTATACTGCAAACAGAAAAAAACATACCTACGTTATTAATTTGTTAATCAAAAGTATTCCGTGTTCGTGGCACTTAGTTTCAATTGCTATCACTCTTCGAAGTCATTTGCCTTTACCCTTGAAAATTGTTGTTGTTGTTGATAGTCTGGTAAATAAGTATGTATGTCGATAACAACACCTGATATTTTTTGCCATTTAGGGTTTTAGATATTTTTTGTCCCTTGATGGCGTGCAAAATTCTTCAGCTGGCTCACAGTCAATTCACAACATATTTTTACAGTAATTTAGAAAACAACTGCAGTCGTCTATTAAGACGACTGCAAAACATATTAACCTAGGTACCTATACGTTTTGAATTCACTAAGCCTTTATTCCTTTTAAGCCTTTTGCCTTTAGTCATTTTTCTTAAGTAAATGCAATCCGGTTTGACGGGTTTTTTCGTTTCAGGGTTTTTATATTTCCCAATTACACTAAAACGCAATCAGGTTTTTTAGTTCTTTTTATTTGGGCAGTTAAACGCGTCACAATGTAACCAGAATCTGTTTATGGTCCTTTTGTGGTTGATATCTGTTATAAAAATTATACTTACCAATGTGAAAAATGATACGCTCGGTACTTCTTCCGATTTCTTTTCTGGTTCTGAATCGCTGAAACAAAAGAATAGAAAATATGATGCTGGTCTAATGTGGCTGCTCTGAAACCTACTGGTAAAGAGTGCTCTAAATTATTAGCAATCGTTCTCAATCAAGCAATCATTGGAGTGGTAAACTATGTGGTAGTCTTGATTATTACAATCACTATATTTGTAGAAAAGTATAGGTACTCAGAGTGGTTCATGTGTCTAACAGAACAGAAACAACATACGCTCTCAGCCTGTAATTGTATTGACAAAAATTATCAGCAGAATACACAAAACTTTTAGATGTTAGTCAGCGCTCCCATTAGTCTTAAATTCTTATTATTTGATACGAATTCAAAGCTCTTTAACTTGATTTAGGTAACGTACAGGTCATATGTACGAGGTATTGAGGTATTTTTTTCAGCGTCCCGACCATTGGACCATCCCGTCCGGACCATTTGCATTTGTAGTCTGCAGTATAAATCGATTGAGTAGGTATGTGCGTTCCTATATATCTGTGGCAGGCTATACCAACCTGGCAGGGTAGGACTGCCCGACCATGACAAGTAAGTCACGTGACATGACCGTCGGTCATGGCCTCTGGTCATACGTTCGCCCTTGGGGTTGACCAGCGAGCATTAAAGTACAGTATGACAGAAGTTCAGACTACTGCTGGGTAATGGCTGGCTAAAAAATATTCCGGGCCATGACCAACTCGCACCCCCCAAAATATTAAAAGTTATTCCAATTAAAAAAAAAAAAACTACCCTTCCTATAGGCTTGACTATGGCTTGACTAGGTAAGCCGTTTTTAAGTTTTCGGAAATTTAAAAAAAATCTTTGTGGTTAACTTATTTTTCCACTAACGATAAAATATTGATTCTAGGGTTCCAAAACGCATTAATTGCATGCAATAATTAATTAATAAATGCATTGAGGCAGTGAAAGTTTAACGTGTAAGTAAAGTGAAGATGGGTATTTCCGTGCTTCTTTTTTCAAATTTTGTAATAAGTATGACGAATTCATTCTGCGTCTCTCGTATGTCAGTTGGAGCGACAAACATTTGTGCTGGTGAGGGAATCCTGCCCACGACCCTTTCCACCTCAACCAGCACTGTAACCACTGCGCTAATGGGGTCGGCAAAATATCATCCATCATGCATGTCCATTTACCGTGTTGTATTTTTATTGTTTTATTTAGCAGTAATGTAGGGCGCTAATCTTTTGAATCATTTAGATAACATTATTATCGATTGACCACGTCATAATGAACAGGTATTACAATCCAGAGTCCTAGTACATTGTTTAGAAATTACTTCGATCGATTGTTTTGTCCTTTGAACGCATTCACTTTGATTTTAAACAGATTCGGTATCTCCAGATCGTTATTTATGTGCATGTTGATAGGCTCAAAATTTCAAATCTAATTATATTTGATCTAAACAGAAAATTTAACATATGGTTAGTCGTAATTAAAACTTATAAGAGAAGCAATTGAGAATTACAGACCGATGAATAGGTACGTTTGAGCTACCTACTAGGTACATTGAAGTTAATTTTGAAATTGAGTTTGTTTTGTTGGTAATTTCGTGGTGTGTATCACCAAGTCACTGAATAAAATATTTCTTACTTCATGTTTGTTGGTTGACGAAGTAGTGTCTTGTAGTAAATTAACTGGCTGTGGAGTCAGGCATGTCGTTTTGACAGTAACAAAAATAATGGTTAATGAAGGGGTGTGTTCTGTTAAACCTAGTTAGCAAACACAGTTAAATCGCGCAGTGAAATGGCGCGGGGCGAAACGAATTTGGGACAACAGGGTAGTAAAAAGGTTCATCAGTAAACATGGCGAATGGCCTTGTGACTGTTGTCGCTGCTATGGAGATAGGTACAGACGCATATAGGTTGGTAGCTTAGCTGGTAGTTAGCGATATCGATTTTTCCATACCACAGGTGGTTCTACTTTATTTTGGTACACAATTGCTCCACATCTACAACGTTATAGCCCTGCATTGTTATTATGTCTTTCTTTACTCATCCACTTTCTTTTCACTAGAAAACACTTACCCATGCCCCACGACATCTAGAGGCCTACTTTCGTTTGTAACGTATTGAAATATCATAAATCATTCGTGGACAGAATACAAATTATAGATCTATTTTAATCATCGCCATCAGGTGTACTATACTATTGCTGAACATACCTAAGCTTTTGCCCTAAACTTCTGAATCGGGGTTGTCCCCTACAACATTCACTGAAATCGTGGACCTACCTATGTGTTTTTCAAATCATCCGTCCACCATATCTCTACTCCAGAACTTTTCGGCCATAATTTCTTCGTGCTAAGTATGTGTCCGACCTATTGCCACTTCAAGCTGCTTTAATTTCATCATTTCTGATTCAATTTCGTAGCGAGATATTAAGCTTAGCACGTTGTGTAATCTCAAATTAAATTAATTAAAAGCGACCACGTCTATTGAGTCATCACTGGTAACACACCATTTTAAAAGATACAAATGACAATAAATACTTACGAGTACGTATCACCATCAACAAATTTCGGATTTTGCAGACCTCCATTTTTATCGGTCGGCGTTCCGTTCAAATCGTATTCATCTTTCTTCATTGCACCTGTTGCTTTTACACTTTCACAGAGTTATTTTATGGTACTCTTTTTCACATTTATTTTTTTGTCAGAAATTAATAAAAATACTAGCGCGATTGAAGCGTTCGCTCGGTCCCCATGCGGCCATTAGACTATCAATGATAGGAGTTATCATTGCGATAAATATTTCTCTGTCATAGACATATGTACATTACTTATATGGAGATGTTATATAAATTGTAATTAAAGACTAGCACAGAGTTCCGTAGAAAATGCCAAAATAATTAAATGCCTTACAGGCAATCTACAGGCTGTAATTTTTCATTTTTGCACATCGGACGAAAGTGAAGTGAGTTGTATTTTTGCGTTTTGTAAAAATCAATAACTACGCGAATGTGATCGTTTGATTGAAAATAACTAAGCCAAATAACATTTTAAAATTATGAAGCCGATAGACCATTAGGGTGGTTTTTTCTTGATCATGATCGGGATTTATTTATTTTTGTATATAGAGAATAGCATTCTGCTGAGGGTTTTTTAATTATTGTAGGTACATCTATACTTGCTAATATTTTAACGCCGAAGTTTAGTATTTCTTGTTGTAGCGGCAACGGAAATTAAATAACTTGTGAAAATTACAGCCTACTAGACAGCCTGGTGACAGACAGACAGAAAGCGAAGGGATAGTAATTGGGGCCATTTTTACCTTTAGGTACATACGGAACCCTAAAAAGAACTAGTATAAGTACCATTATTATTACTATTAGTATAAACTGCCTACACAGGGTGACTTTGCGCGTACAAACTTGCCATATTTTTTAATTAAGCTCTATAGAACAATGAAAAGCTACGTCTTCATCGTATTTATGTATAAACGCAGTAGTTTAAAATAAAATGTATTTAAATATCCTAAAAAGTTTAAGGATTGGGCTTCTAAGTAAGCTTGAGCGACTCCAAAACTTCTGCATTCGCATAATCTACGGTCTACGTAAGTATGATCATGTGTCCGAATTTCGCGTTCAGCTGAATTGGCTCCCAATACGTCACCGTCGAGGCCTTCACATTCTTTCATTACTTTCCTCTGTGTTCGTCAATCCACGATCACCTACTTATCTCAGGGAATTGTTTCATTTTCAGCAGTCTGCCAGGAGCGATGTTATGGGTTCGAGTCGGAAACTTCTTTTATTGTTCCCACCACATTCCTCTTTCTACTACACTGACTCAGTCACTGTTCAATCCATTCACCTGTGGATTTCCTTGCCTTTGCCTGTCAGGCAAGCCCAGTAGTCCTTACCTATTTTCAAATCCCGAGTCAAAGCTTACTTCCTTTCACTGGTATCTGATCGCCCTCTCCTTTCTCTTTTTTGTTGTGCTGGTAGTTCAGTATGTTGCGCAGTCCTTGCCAAATGAATCTATGTGTATATGTACGTTTGTCATAAAATATTATTGACATGTATGTATATTTTTGTAGTAACTTATGTGTCTGTAGTGTTTTTACCGTTTCTTCTTACCTTATTTCAATTATTTAATTTATTATTTGTTCTTACCTCTACTGTTTTAGCTCACCTACAATTGGTTTTTTTTTCAATTCACCTACGATCCTCTACCTGAAGGTTGTCTGGAAGAGATCGCTCTCTAGCGATACGACCGCCTAAATTGTACATTGTTCTCTGTAATTTTTTTAAAATGTTTTTTTTTTGTACAATAAAGAATATCTATCTATCTATCTTATTTTCGCGCCCAAAAATGATTTCCACACTTATAGTTCAACTCGTGAAGTGTGTGGGCGGCGCGTGCGGGGTATTTTTACATGAATGAAGTAAATTAACTAAATTGCTTAAAATAAATCCATGATAAAAATCTAAAATATGAAAAAAAGTTGCTCCTAAAAATTCGGCAAGTACCTACTTGCAAAATCACCCTGTATACGTCCCACAGCTGGGCACAGCCCACACCTCAACTATGTGGTAGCGCGAGCCGTACTCAAGCACGCAGGCTCAGTGTGGATTGTTCGAGGGGTGTAAGGTATTCGCCACCCTGATGTCAGATGTAATCAAGCCGCCTTTTAAGCCCTTCACAGACATCTAGCGATGTCAACCGGGACCTACCCACCTACCTACTTATCGTGCCTTCCGAAGCACGGAGATGCCCGAAAAATACATCAATGATTTTCGGTCAAAAATTTTTTTTGGTCATCCATCGGACCCTGCGTTTGTTGCTTTACGACAGCGATCGTAGCCGATGCACTATCACAATCACAACTCAGCCACGGGCACCTCTACAATTAATATGATTTTAACTATTATTTATGAAGTCTTCATTTCACCGAGGGAATTTGTAGTATTGAACCCAACGTGGTTGGTAAGGGGCCTACTGCCTTTATCCGGAATGCTTGGGTTTTTTATCGTGTTTTTCATCACCAGAGAGGTAGCCACAAAATTGCACAATGAACTCAAAGTAGCTCTAGTAACAATTACACATTTGATGCATTTTATTATGCGTACAATGAGTCACTAGTTACAACTATTTCGTGGTAACATAGTTTCTGATCGACGTACGGTGGACGGCAATTCACTCTACCCATTTCCGGTCAGTCCTCCTTGCCCTACTGCAAGGAAAAGACATTTGGCCAGAGCGACAGAAAAAAAGGAAATGGGGTAACCTGATGTGCTGTTGACTGTATATCGATCGCAAACAATCGATATATAGTAATTCGGCCTAGCAAATTTTCGAGATTCCGTACACCGGTATGATAAACTTTTACGATAAGGTAATTCGTCATTGCATACTTTTTAGCCTACGTAAATCGTACTTATGAACTTTATGTTAACAGTTATTTGATATTTTGAGTTTCGACACTCAGAAGTACAGTCCAAAAGAAGTTGTCCACTTGTTTTTTTTAAAAAATTGTAATAAAAGCACCGGCTGATCTGATAGTGCCATTAAACAGCCAGCTGAATGTACCCTAAACCTCAACCAAGCTGGAAAAAGAAAGGAGGAAGGAAAGTCTGAACCTAAACTAAATTGGCTAATAAGGCTTTGAAGCTAAATGTAAGCAATTATTTGTGATTCCGGGATCGATGAAGTACGAGAAGATATACCTTATCCAGCAATCGTAGCCCAGGACTAGAAGGGGAGGATCAAGTTCCTACTTTTAAAAAAATGAAAGTTAAAATAAACTTCCACGAAAGGCTCCGAAACGAACGCGAACTCTCAAAGATCAAAGTGATCATTGCCGACAAGTCGGTATCTTTTGAACCGACTTTTTTTTGTACTTTATTGAGAGACAACGTTGACGTTTTGCCTATGAACAAAATTTAACTACAGAGGAATCAAGGCACATTCAAAAATAATTTTACTTGGAGTAGAAAATCGTACATTTTGCTGTTTTTTTAAGAAAACATGATTGATCCAGTTGACATAACTTTTTGCATATTTGCAAATAACAATAACAATATAACATGCTTGCGATAGTGACAGTTCAGCTAAGGTCGAACCGGGTGCATCAGGGTGTGTCATTTGGCCTACCTGGAGCACTGCTGGCAGATCCCCCGTTTTCCCTCACTGCTGAGCAAACTACACTTTTGACAGTAGACTGGTTCACCGTGCGAATTCACTGTTCCCGTCATTTCAACTCCCCTTATCACGTATAAAATAATCGAGTGTTCTTCATCTCAAATATCTTTATCAACTGCCATCTAAGAACATTATCTTCTTTCGCTAGATCACACTTTGTTCCTCTTATCTTTTTTCTCATGTTATATCAGCTTTGGTATTAAGAAGCAATGAATAGGCAATGTCCTAAATAGTTAATGTTTTTTGTTAAAATTAATTTCAGCCTTAGAAGTGTATGTACAAACATAACTATCAAGGCCATGTAGGCTGAACGGTATTTTTAAAAACCATCTGACACATAGAAAACAATGATAAAAATTCTAAAAAAATATATGTATCAGTTAAGGATCTAATCTAGTCAAAATCGCATTAAGATAGAAAAATCTATAGAAAAAAAAAGTTTTTGTCATGTGTTTTTCAATAGGTATCGTGTATAAACTAAAGACTTTTTTGCATTGAATTTTGCAAGAAAAGCCACTAAATATTTATAGACAAATTTGCTGAGTTTGACTCTATAAATTCTCAATTCATTTTCCAATTACCTACTTGGGACTCATCCCGCTACAGATGGTCTAAGCTGAAATGACGTGCCCCTCTACTGCATCCACGCATACGAGCAAGCAAACTTGTTTGCGTAGGTGCGGAGGAGGTCTTTATCGATCATCAGAAACCGACAACTTGCTGGCTCCTTGGAGTATCTTCGGAGGTGGGCCTCACCGCTTCTTACATTACTATCCATAAAGTTGGACATTTCTTCGAACGATGAGTGTCGCGTCTGTCGTCAACTCTCGTTGGTTCGAACATAACATGAAACCTGTCTGCATTTTTACGAAACTTCCACTTCCCCTTGGAGTGGTCGGTTTGGGAATGAGGGTAGGATTCATTCGGTTTGTATTTCACTGACTTTCGTGTCTAATAAGTGCAGGGTTGGGTCTCAATGCGCTGCCTTCTACGACAGCAACGGAAGAGCTGTGGCCAGCATCAACATTTCGACTTCATGATTATCCCTAACGACGGCAATTTTTAGGCCTTACTGTACTTTAAAGGCACACCAAATGCAGTTACCTAGTCAAAGACAACCAGGTTTTCCCTCATATGTTCTCGGCTCATCGTGGTCGGAGAGCCTTAGTACAGGTGGTAGAAGGGACCACCGAGAAGCTTAGACTCTCGGCCGTGGCAATGTGGTGGTTTTCCACCCACCCACTGCCAGGTGTGGTAGTGGTGCTAGTGCACAACGCTGCCGGCATGAGATGACAGCGTTTCACAAAGCTAATTTTTTACGTCTCATACTTAATCGTAACATACAGTTCGATTTTATCTTAATTTTTAGATAGGCATCATACCAATCTTACCTATGTTATTATTGTTGAAAATGTAAAAAAACCTATGAAATTCATACATGTTTTTTAATTGGTTTTCCGCTTTTAAAGTTCATAAAAATCCTCAAATGTTGTACCAGAGAGTACAGCACGTCCTGTTCGTGGCACATATCTTCAGGCGGTGGCATCGATCGCCCTCGCAAGGACTGCGGTAACCATAAGCGGTAACCGCTAATCATCAGAGACGTTTCTCATTCGTGTTTGCTTACTTAGGTAAAATATTTTTTATTGTTATAGTTTTATAGTTGGAGTAGATACTAGACAATTTGAACTAACTAGATAATTTATACAATAATTAAAATAAACTATTAGAAAACCACGATGTGATCTAGATCTTTGGCTTAGTTATTAAAAGAAGTTGAAAACTGGAGCTGAAAATTGAAGTTGATTTTGGACAGAAATTTAAAGAAAAACCTATTCTGTGCCTATAATCCCAATTCGGCTTGGTCATTATTGGTTTGATTTAATTTAAGTAATATAATAATCTAATGGTGATAAAATCTCCGCCTTACATCATCGTAACTACACTATTTGACACTGTTACCACATATTTTACCTATTTAATATGATAATTTTACTTAAGCCAGTGGTCTAACCAACGCACGTCGCGTCGTGGCTTGTTTCACGCAGTCACTAGTTCTTTGCCGTAAAAATAGTTTGGGTGTGTTTTCTTATGTGTTCTATATTTAGTTCCTTACTTTAGCCAATGGGAATGTGCGCGCAAATCGCTGGACCTTCAAAGTTTTTAGAACTTTCAAAAGTCAATGAGTACAGTGAAGTTTACGGAAATGCTTTGTACCTAGTAGAGAGGGGTCGGGTACCCGGTTTGGATCCGGCCGGGTACTGGGTAATGACGCCGGGTACCCGGCACTGCCACTACTGCCAGGTTAGTACATACATCAATAAATGGCGTTTTTGAAAAAAAATTTCAAAACGGCCATTTATTTGTATTTCACGTGTAACAGTAGAAGAATTAATAGATATTCATTACACAAGTCAAAAGAGGTAATTATACTGAGTTATAGATTTGGCAATGGTTTTGTAAAGGTTGACGAGAACGCCTACCCCTTTCATGCCAGGTAATTTTGCCGGGAACCCGGCTACCCGGCATAATACGGTTACTAACTAGGATCCGGTGCATCTCTAGAAAGTACCTAGAGATTGTATCCCGCGGGATTCTTGAACATGCTGATCAACATTTCTGATAATTAGGTACTATCCTACACAGGAAATACTTTCCTGCGTCCTCGCTAACATGCAGCACGTAAGGTGCCCATATAATTTTTGCGATTAATGACCCACAATTATTTATCTCTGCAAATACTGATAAAAGAAAAGTCACGTAGCTACTTAGATATTTTGTTTTGTGATATCAATCGGCTAATATAGTGACGTAATAGGACGGTTTCGAATACCCAGCTCCTCGGACCAGCTGAGCAGTGCTACCCATTTGTGCTCTTAATATAATATGTTGGCTTAAAGAGCAAAATTCGAAGATCATCTTGAAATTGGGTATTTGCTGTTCATTTCATATTTGGGCTGTAAAATAGAGGAAATCTGTTTATATTTTGGCTTCACCTAGTTTCCGCTGCTCTCATGCTGCGCATGAATGCAGTAAGATTGTTACTTACTGCGTTCATCAGTTGGTTTCTGTACACTCAGCAGCACATCAGGTTACCCCATTTCCGTTTTGTCTCTCGCCCTTGCCAAATGTCATTTCTTTGCAATAGAGCAAGGAGGACTGACCGGAAATGGATAGCGTGACGTGCCGTCCACCGTACTTACAGCAAAAATGTTGGATGGTTCGATGTGATTAAAGATCTACTAACAAAACATAAATGCCGTATTTGCCACTTATTGCGTTCATAACATGTCGCATCTATGCAACTTTCTGACGAACCTTACCATGTATAACACAGCCCCGAATCTAAGGGGGGCAACTAACGGCACTCGCCCCGGGCGGCAGGGTCATGGGAGGCCAAATCCTTGAGACAAAAAATCGAAATATCGAACAAAGGAAGCCTCTTTTACTACAATGTCATAGGTAGGTAGATATCATAGGTGGCCTCGCAAAGAAGTTATGCGTTGCCTATTTAGTATATTACGCATAGTTATTTTAAGTGGCGTATATCCCTAGCGCTATGTTGATCTCATTCCCAATTTTCTTCAAGCGAGGCCGTACGCGCATTTTCTGTCGCTGTCGCATGTACGTTACGGCTTAGCTTAGGGCGCTAAGTAGGTTCACATTGCTGTGTCGTAGTGCGTCAGTACGCTATCGGGTTGGTGGATTGGCGCCAAGCTACAACACACCCATTTGAACGGAACCCGATAGCGTTCTGTCGTGCCACGACACGACACACGCCGACACAATAATAAGAACCTAGCTTTACTTGGAGAAGGCGATCGGGCATAATGTTGAACGGCAAAAGTAGTAAAAAGTCTCTATTTATTTATCTATAGCGAGAGCGCGTGGGTAGGAATGTACAGCTACCTTTTCATTAGGCTCGATCACCACTTCAACCAAAAAGTAATGGAGGAATAAAAAACAATAACTGTCATTTCATTAAGTTCTGTCCAAGGAACTTAGACCCTAACTGGAATGATGACGGGCACATAAAAAACGTTCCTAAGAGTAAAGCCATATCAGTGGATGTTATCTCTTTCTAATAATGTGTCCATGCAGACGCTGCGGTTATTAGGACAATGTTTTCCCATGACAAGTTTGAACTTAGAAAGACATGATTAACTGGATTTTAATGCGGTAGGACATTAAGAAAATATTTTTTTAAATTAAAGAACTAATGATAAAATTATACTAGATCAGATAAAGATCAATATCGTTTTATACATACTTACCTTTTTTTATTAAATATTGGGAATGGAGATATTTCTGTGTGCAGGGTATCTATATATGAATCTACTTTTCTAATCTTAGAAATATTGTCAGTCAAAAATTTCGAATCAAATAAGACCTGTTTAATAAAAGTGAGTTCGATCTAGGCTGCCGCACAATTTATAAACACAGTAAGTGACACTTACTGCGTTTATGGTTTTATATAGGTATTTGAGATGCTGAAATTACGCTCTATAAGAATCAAAGACCCGTTTTTTTCTATCTCGCTCAGGAGGGAAAATAATAAGTTGCTTCATGATATTAGTGCAGTATGTGCCAATTACGTCATTTTTGTCATGTGTCTTCAATTGTGAATCAAACCTTGCACGTAGTATATGCGCAATATTGCACTTTAAACACTTAATGATATGTTTCCTCAGTAAAAATAAGTAATTCGTACTTAACATTAATACAGTAACTACTCATAGGTGCAACCTGTTATGAACGCAGTAGGTGGCAAATACGGCATTTATGTTTTGTTGTTCTTTGTTCTGTTCGCATGTTCTTTACTGCGTTTATAAATTGTGCGGCAGTAGGAATAAACATCTAGGCACCACAATAAACACTGCTTCTGCCACTGTGCACCCTACTGTCGGTTTATCTACTTTTAAGTAACAAGGAACTATAGAAAGGTTAAAATAAAAGTGAAAACAACTAGGTAATTTGAATATTTTATTTAACAAATCATACATTATTGAACAAAATAGTTTTGTGGAGACGTTGGCGCAACGTAGAGCGTTGTCCAATTATGTTTAAATTTATGGTTTTCGTGTGGCTGAATATTCTTAAATTAAAATAGGCAGATGCAATGCTCTTACATAAAATAATTACGTGCGAATCTTCACAATCAAATGATTGAACTGGGTGTGGTGGATTTAAATTTTGAATATTGCCTGAAAGGCAAAACTGTTGTACAACTAATAACATCATTTTACTTCTATTTATTTTTTTTAAACTAGTCGTACTCGTATGGCAAAACAATACAAATACCTTTTCGCAATATTTTACAACGTCATATGCAAACTTAGTGACATATTTTAACTTTCCTTTATCAATGAATGTTGTGAAAGATGAAAATTTACAAACATCCACCGCATAATAATTATGATCACATAGCTCCTTCAATTTGAACAGAGCACCAATACAATGCTCGCAAGTAATTTTTTTCGTAAGGTTATTTGCAATGTAACCTGCAATATAGTACAAAATATTTTCTTTTAAATCAGAAATTGCTGTACTACCAACTTGTTTCATTAATTGCTCTATATTATCGTTAGCCTCATCAGCACTTGCATGCGCAAAATTTGAGTCTCTCTTCTGATTCTTGAACTCTAGAACAGGTGATGATTGTATACTATTAATATCAGTGATAACGTTGGCACTTTGACTCGGTTGCACACTATTTCGAAATAACAGTTTTCGCATAGTATAACGAAACTGTAGCGCGTTTGGGTTATCATTCAAAGCACCACAAGCTCTTACACAAGAAAAAAATATTTCCAAATGGTCTTGCGAGCATTTATACGGCAAGAAGTAATGAATATTATTTTTATCGTCTGTTAGCAGGTCAGTAACTAGATTTGCAAAACTAATACAGTCGATAATCAAGCCGAGAACAGGGGTTTTACGCCTATGTGAGAGTATACTTTCTTGATCAATTTTTAATGTTAATAAATAGTTTTTTGTATCCGATATAGCCTTCATCCAGAAATCTCTGTTGCTTAATCGTAAGGGGGCCTTATAGCCCACACCATAAGGATTTTTAGCATTAAATACCTATGTCAAAAATTCTATCAATCATTCTTATATATTCTACCGTTGCCTCGCTACCATTGAAATTTTCCTGACCACTGGTATCTAAAAATTGGATTGCATCAGCCACAGAATTACTAAGTACTTGTGCAGCTAATTTCACATTCATTTTTTTTCCATAGAAATTTATATGAACGGCGGAAAGTTTATTTTTCAATTTTAACCCTTCTTGTTCCTGTAAATCATGTAATCTCCTAACATATTTAAAGTCAATGTGTCCTTTATCTGAACTCAGATTACATTCTGCAAAAACATTGCGGGCTAATTTTATCATATGCGGTGGATCTAACAAGCAGTGAATATTATTATCCTTTGTTGGGTGCTTAAAACACACTTTTAGATCATTAATATTAGAAAAGTTGCAGCCTAGAAGCTCATAAGTTTTGATATTTGTAGCAGTGCCATCACAAGTTAGCGATCTCACCGTAATGTTTATATCAGCCAAGAGCCTAATAGCTGTTATAACTAATTGACATTGAATGTTGGCCGAAATTTTATTTATGAAAAAATACCCAATTGGGCATTTAAATTTTCTCGTATATGATACCATCATTATTACGAGTACTTCAGTAGCTAATGATTCTGAATCATTGTTAACTATACCACCATAATCGACATATCCCCAGTATTTATCTTTATTCTTGTCATATGTCAATTCTGACCTAATAGACATTGCATCAAATGTTAGACTTACATCTTTTGAAAAAATATCTTTGTGAACAGAGATCTTTAAGAACTCGAGAACTTCCACCATGAACCCTGTGTTACAGTCATTTGTTGATAAAAGGCGTCTAAGTGTTGACGAGTGTGGTAAACCCATGTGATTTCTTAAAAATCGAAAGGCTTTCGGTGAATAAAAATATAAAGTTAAAGCAAATGATTTGAGCTGCTCACTGTAACGTACAGTTTTGTCTGATTTTTTGATGTTAATATGGTTATGAATGTTACTGAAGTTATTAACTAACACACTTTCTACTTCTTCAAAATTAGAACACTTTTTCTTTACAATATTTAAGGCAGATTTGAGGTTATTAATTTTACTATCCCGCCTCTTCAAGCGCTGAGAAAGTAATTTTACTTTATATTGAAGGTTTTTCTTCTTGGCCACTACATTTTCAAAATCTTGTTCTTGTCGGGCTTTCTTAAATGGAGGTTCCATTGAAGTGCCTGGGGTTGGCTCCAAATTTTCTTTTCCCTGAAATATCAGACAATTATAACATAACATACCCTCACGACCATATCCCTAATGGGTTAGCCAGAGGCACACTGATTGTTGCCGTCATGGTGAACGGAACAATCAGAGGCCCACATTTCGCCGAGGGAATTTGAACCCAATGTGCTAAGGGGCGAGCCTACCGCCGTTATCCGAGTTGCTTGGGTTTTATATCGGTGTTTTCCATCACCGGAGAGTTAGCCGCAAATTGTACAATGAACACAAAGTAGGTGTGTTCCGGCAGGTTTTGATCTCGGGACCCTCGGGTTCCGCGCCAGGGTGTTGAACCACTGGGCCACGTCGCTCTTAATTATAGAATTTGAATAATTGCCAAATTATAGTTGCAACAAAATATCTGGTTTCATTTGAATCGAATGGACACTGAAAAATTATTACCTTGTTAACATCCAGTTGGTTTAGTTGTTGAGCCCGTTTTAAAATAATGTTGCTCAAAACATTAATGCGCTTCTCTGGTGGAATTTCCTGAAAGTAAAATCAAAAATAAATGTTTCGTACATATCAGTATCACTTATTTAAACTTGACATGTAAGAATCAAAGTACAGTCGTTCACGATCGTATTATTGTTGGCCAAATGGGCACAAAATGTATAGTTGAGCTGAAAATTCTACATTATTTATAAATATTTGTAAATGCATTTACTGCTACCTCTAGATTTATATTATGTTAGGACAAGTGATGACTGATTTAAGTTGCAATTTATCTTATTTCATGTTTGAAACGCAACTTGCATTAATAATATTTAGATGCCACTAAAAGAACCACTTAATTTAAAATTGAATAAATCAAATAATATAACTTACAACAGGGAATATAGACGGAATAGCATTCGGTTTCAGCGTTGATTTGTTCTTATGGATTATTATATCCTCAGACTTAAAGTGAAGGCTGCATATTGAACTGAATGTTGAAAATTTATTCTTGAATTGGATAACTTCAAGCCACTGTTGCCGCAGATTTTCATTTTTTGGAAAACTGAAAAATTAAATAACAATTATTTATGTGAAGTTAGAAAAACAATTAAATCCAAAAAAAGTGGATTTCTGTGCACCTTCACTCCCTTTGTTATAACATCAGAAAAAAGAGGCTCATAGAAGCAAGGGTGATAAGGGCGGTTGTGGGCGTGACTGCGGAGAGGCATGCCATTGCTGGACCCCCATGGGAACGGTAGTGGCAACCTGTCCTTGTATCAGGCACACATCTATTCTTAGCATCTGTCCGATGCTAAGTCTGGCGAATGGCCTTGGGGGAGAGCGCAGGTCGTGATGATCCCCAAGGCAAGGCCTGTGTACTATCCTTCTCGAGGTTGCTGCCCGTTCTTGGTCTGATTCCCTAAGAAACAGACGTAACAGAAAACTCAGGCCGGACCACTTCCAACCCCGCCCCTCCCATCCCAGTAGCTAGGTACCACAGACCTGGTGCCTTTGTGCCCGGGTCGAGGGCCCAAAGCTTAATCCTTCCCAACCTTCCTATCCCTGTCCAAGAGGAGAAAACCTCTCTAAAATACCCCAAGCCAAGGCGTGACCGACCGTGCCGATGGCTGCGTGGCTGAGGGGGTGCTCAGTCTCGAACGGTGGACCTCTGATACCGGGCGACCTCAGAGTGTATAAGCCTTACCCCCGCATGCTGGGCTCTGTGGGGGTGGACTACCTTTTCCCACGCTACTCGTGGGAACTGGATGAATAGGTTAGGTTCTCACGGAGAGATAAGGGAACATAGTGGTCCCCTATCATTGACCACAGAACAAGCCGTGTTGGCCTCTGTGGTATCATGCAGTGAGATCGATGACGACGATAGGTCTCATCCACTCGACGCTGTCATGATCACCGCCGAAGCCGTCCTGGGAACACTGGTCCCGGGACTGACTTCGGACCTACAATCATAACTATGATAAAAATTATTCAAGCAAACCTTCACCACGCGAGAGGAGCGTCGGCTGTAGTGTGCCAGACTTTCCTTAGCGAGGACTTGGGCATTGCCTTGATTCAAGAACCGTGGCTTAACGGTGACACGGTGCGTGGACTGACTGCCGCAGGGAATGTTCTTTATTACACCAGGGGCACACGTCCAAGAGCATGTATGGTTCTTAAGAAAAACATTAAGTTCATGCCAATCCCAGAGATCAGCTGCGACGACCTCATAGCCGCATATATCTCTCTACCTGGCCTTGCCGGCAGGAAAACTGTTGTCTGCTCAGCATATCTCCCCGGCGAGGCTCCTGATCCGTCACTTCAGCTTCAAGCACTTGTGGACTACTGCAGGGAGCAAGAAGCGGAGCTAGTTGTGGGTTGTGATTGCAACGCGCACCACACTAGCTGGGGAAGTACGGATACAAATCATAGGGGCGAAATACTTTATGATTTTTTACTCAGTAACAACCTGTATGTCCTCAACGAGGGTTGCGAGCCGACCTTCGTTACGAGGAGTAGGCAGGAAGTACTAGACATAACCTTCTGTACTGGGCAGATCCAGAGACGCATAAGTCGATGGAAAGTCTCAGGGGAAGTCTCACTATCTGATCATAGACATATCAGGTATGACCTAGGAGGCAGTGATGAGGCTCCACCCACTGCTCCCTATAGGAACCCTAAGGCGACCAACTGGGGCAGATACACTGAATGCCTAGGCGAAAACTTAGGGGCTGTCAATAAGAGCATACGCTCAATTGAACAGCTAAACTCTGCTACAGTGGCAATAACTAAGGGCATGATTGAGGCCTACGAAGCTAATTGTCCGCTCAAGCAGGGCCACCGGGGACACAAAAATATCCCAGGGTGGAACAAGTCCCTCTCCCGGCTCAGAGCCAGAGCTCGCGACCTGTTCAACAGGGCAAAGCGAACAGGGGTATGGGAAGAATATTCCAAGGCTCTCACTGAATACAATAGGGAGCTACGGAAAGCAAAAAGACAGTCTTGGAGGAAGTTCTGTGAGGAAATCGAGGGCGCCTCGCAGGCGGCCAGGATACACAAAATACTATCCAAGACACCCACGGCGCATCTAGAACTTCTTAAGAAGGCGGATGGGGCGTTTACCAGCTCAGCGGAAGAAACTCTGAAGCTACTGGCTCAAGTTCACTTTCCGGGCTCCTACCAGATCACTGACAGAAACCCTCCTCACATTATTCCTGGAGCACCCCGACCAAGGTCGGAGGACTGGAGGAGGGCCTCACAGACCCAACCAGGTCAGATGGGCCATCAACAGTTTCAAACCCTACAAGTCTGGGGGTGTTGATGGAATCTTTCCCGCACTTATGCAGAAGGGCATCGAGGTCCTTCTGCCATTCGTGGTAAAAATATTTAGAACCAGCTTTGCACTCGGTGTTCTACCTAAAAATTGGACCAAGGTTAAGGTAATTTTTATACCGAAGGCAGGGGACAAAGACAGGTCCCAGCCTAAATCCTACCGGCCAATTAGCCTAACGTCTTTTCTCCTAAAGACGATGGAAAAGGTGCTGAACCTGCACATCAGAGAAAGTTACCTCACGGTCAACCCTCTGCATGGGAGGCAACACGCCTACAGATGCGGTAGATCCACGGAATCCGCTCTGATTGAACTCACGGACAGGATTGAAAGGGCCCTGGAAGACAAAGAGATCGCCCTATGCGCCTTTCTCGACGTTGAGGGGGCCTTTGACAATACCTCGTCCGACATTATCATCAAATGTATGAAAAACAAAGGCGTGGACGAAACCACCCTTAGGTGGGTAGAGTCCATGCTGACTTCAAGGACGGTAGAAACATCCCTCCTTGATGCACGCGTAGAGGTCAAGGTGACCAGGGGCTGCCCTCAGGGTGGCGTCCTGTCACCACTAGAATGGTCCATTGTTGTGGATGACCTACTACATCGATTAAACAACGCGCACTTTACCACGCAAGGGTACGCGGACGACCTGGTGATCATGGTGGTAGGCAAATGTCAAAACACCATATCGGGTCGAATGCAGAGGGCGCTGCGTTTGGTAGAAGAATGGTGCCAGGAAGTGGGCCTGTCAGTAAACGCTGACAAAACCACACTGGTACCATTCACCCGCAAACGGAACCTGGAGGGAATTCGCAAACCTACCTTGTTCCGTAAACCCATAGGGATCTCCAAGGAAGTCAAATATCTGGGAGTAACCATGGACCAGAGACTGACATGGAACCCTCACATAAGCAACATTACCCGGAAGGCACGTATGGCCCTGGGGATCTGTTGCCGTCTAGTTGGCACCAAATGGGGGCTCAACCCCAAGGCTGCTTTCTGGATATACACTGCCATAGTGCGACCCATGATCGCCTATGCTTGCGTGGTTTGGAATAAGAAAACCACTCAAGTTACAAGCAGTGTTTTACTCGGCAGGGTGCAACGGCTGGCCTGCTTGATAACCACTGGGGCCATGAAGTCCACTCCCACGGCAGCTCTGGAGGCCATGCTGTCGCTGTGCCCTCTCCACATCCATCTGGGGATGGAGGCTAAGGCGGCCATGCTGAGAGTGCTGAACAATGGGGGTGGCAGGTTCCAGTCGAAATGCATGGTCAACCTGAAGGCTGAGCTGCACAGGATGCCTGTTATGCTTATGCCTAAGGACAACATGCCCATTCAGTACCACTTCACAAAATGGTACAGTGTAGAAATCCCGGGGAGGAACGAGTGGGAGGAAGGATCTCCCGCGTATTTCCTACCGGGAGACATCGTGTGGTACACCGATGGATCCAAAATGAATGGTAGAGCCGGCTACGGAGTCTACGGCGAGAGGCCAAGGGCGCGCATATTTAGCAGCCTAGGCGTCCACGCCACGGTATTCCAAGCGGAAATGGCCGCCATTCTTCACTGCGCACAGGCAAACCTGGAGCGCCGGTTCTGGCACAGGAGTATCTACATACTCTCTGATAGCCAGGCCGCTCTTAAGGCTCTAGCCTCAGTTGAAATCAACTCAAAACTTACCCTGGATTGTGCCCAAGCGTTGAACAACCTCGGCGCCAACAACAGGGTCATGCTGCGCTGGGTCCCGGGTCATTGCAATATCCCTGGGAACGAAGCTGCAGATGAGCTGGCCAGGGCTGGGGCGGAATCCACCAATCAGGCCCCAGAGCCGATGGTGGGTATACCCAACTGCGCCCTGAGTCAGCCACTAAAAGCTCGGGCGGAGACCCTTGGCATGCAGGCCTGGACCAATACAAACGGACTGGTGCACGCCAAGGCTCTGATAAAGGGCTACTCACATAAGTTCACCGCGGAGGCCCTAGGGATGAGTAGGGGTCAAATCAGAACCCTCACCAGAACCCTAACAGGACACTGCCGGTTGAACAAACATGGTCACAGGATTGGGATCTCAGAGGTCCCAACCTGTAGATTCTGCCAGGACATGGACGAAACGCCGGTCCACGTCCTCTGCGACTGCGATGCGTTATCGCAGCGTAGGTACCGCGTGCTGGGGAGTCACTTGCTTGCTCCCCAGGACGCCAAGAACATCACTCCCGGGAAAATAGTGCAGTTTATGAAGGCTGCTGGCCTGGAGAGTGATCTTTAAAGGGATGATGGCCACAATAGATCAGTAATGGTCGCAGTGGCCTATCGCTCAGGCGACATCCCCTTCACAACGAATAACGAAGGGTGATAAACAAATCAATGATTTGCATTTAGTGATTGACTTTTGCCGGCTGACAAATTTGTAAAACCGGAGAAAATTTAATAAGGCCTTTCCATTACAACGTATGAAGGGTCTCTGTAACATTTCAGATTATTGGTAGTTATAATGACAATACAAGCACGACTGGATACACAACCACTGCTTCTTTTAGGTTTTTGTTATCGACAATGTAGTTCCATATAAGACAACATAATTTCGTTTAGTAAAAGCCTCATAAATTCTGAAGTTATTTATTTTAAATGAGATCAAATAAGTGTGACAGTTATCATAAGATGTAGATTTTGATAAGATAGGCATAAATCTTGAAAGACAAAATATTGATTGTACTTGAATCACAAAGTGTACTCTAAAGAGAACCTTTTATTACTTCTGTCAAGTTTTGTCTAATGCTATAATAATTGGAATAAACCTAGTCATATTTCGTTATTTTTGTATTAAGGATTGGTTATAAAGGATCGCCAGATAGTATAGAAAACAGATAGAATTCTATTCTTTAATGCCCATAAGTAAAAAAAGACGCTGTAGAACACCAAACCCACGCAGCGGTGAGCATTGAAGTATTGAATTCTATGGTCAATATTTTACTTCAAAGGTGGGAGCCCCTTTAATAATCATTATCCTAACGACGAGTCATAGATTAGTTCTTTTTCTTAGTAATCAGATTTGTTGTTACCCTACTGTTAGTATAATGTAAACAAAGGCAAAAACTCACCTAAAAAATGAAATTCCACAACCAGCATACGCTTCCCGATTACACCACTTTATACAGCAAGTTTTCACCATATTGTACTAACAATTTCTAAGTGGATTAATTTGCAACAAGCAGAAATACGACTTCAACGATCTAGAATTTCAGCCATATTGTTTATAAGACGCCATCATGGGTTGCCATACTTATTTTAAAAGTTACTACCGATTGTAATAATTTTTTAAATATTTTTTTTTCGTAACAGTATTAAAGAATGGAATATTAAAATAATTACATTTTAAATTAACACTCTAATTTAGGTAAGGTTTGGTAGCAGGTTTCATGTGTGTTCATCAGCCAACAAGCTAAAAAACTTCTACTAATATGGAAATTTAAAAACGACTTTTTTTTTTTTTACTACCACTGACATGACACTGACGTTGCCAGAACGAGACACAATCCACTGTTATCGTTGTCCTGCACGGAACGTTTTTCCCTCTGACATAGAGTAATGCAATTTAAACTTTAAGCGTGGGCCTTAAAGTAATAATTAAATTATTCAATTTGTTGCGTAAGCATTCCATATATATAAATTCCTTGGTTCTGTCTAGTCTGTGGTCTTAAATGCAATGCAAATGCAATGTTTTAGAGATGTGACTTTGTAATGAAATAATCGATTATGTAATAATCGATTTTTTAAATCAGAAAAAAAATCGATTTTAAAATAATCGATTTTTTACAAAAAATAATCGATTCTTACGTAAAAAATCGATTTTTCCAAAAACAAACGTTTTTTTTACTGATTTTGGTATTTTAGCTGCATAAAATCTCTCATTCAAAAAATAGCTTTATTTGGGCACTAATCTTACCTATTCCTACTAATATTATGAATGCGTAAGTTTTATGGATGTGCCGTGTTGCTCTCTCACGTTAAAATGTCTAGATGGAGTTTAATGAAACTTTACAATGATATAAGTAGCGCATCTGAATGGGACATAGGCTACAATTTATAAATATATATCACTTTTTTAACCTAACCTAAGTAGAATACCTAGAAGAGGTATTGTATTTTTTGTTTGATACGGAGAAATAATAGCCTGGGCAATCTTTTACTTGAGATACGGTTACTCGCTTTGCGGACAGAATTTCTAGCTTTTCAAAAAAGACGCTCTGCTGGAGCTGATGAAGAACATACAAAAAGGTGTTTACGAGCTAACTTTGATAGTTTGGGATCCTCCTTCCTACCTTCTCCATAGGGCCAATGAGCCACTTTCTAAGCTATGAAATTCTTTGTTCTTGAATGAAAAATATTTCTTTCTAGAAATAGTTTGAGATTACTTTATCCGTAAAAAAATCGACTTGTAAAAAAATCTATTAATAAAAAATCGATTATTTGTGTTACACGAATCGATTTTTAAAAATCGATTATTCCAAGAAAATAATCGATTAATATAAAAATCGATTATTTTTTCACATCCCTACATGTTTGGCTTGATTGATAGCTTGTTGCGCTGGATATAATCTTCGCTAAATAATATTTAAAATGCAATTATAAGGGCATTTTATATTTAATACTGTTACGTAACCCTCAGAGTATATGTCTCGGACAGTACCTAAACGTAAGTAACTATTCAAAAGTCTCATAAATTATGATGATTGTCGTGAATGTAAAAGTAACAATTTCTGTTTCTCAAATTGGTTTGCTTTATAACTCAGTAATTCTAAAATCAATTTCATATTGCCGATGTCTTCTGCCCTTGCGTGCTTACGTTGCATGCTGGTATCATGTTTGTCAACTATGCAAAGAAAATTCTATTGAGTTACAAATATTTTTGAGTATTGCTTGTTCCATCAAGTGTTTCTAGTTCTGGTTGCACAAAACTCTTAAGTCGCCCTACGCTTCGTTTCGCCCCGGCACCGTGAATAGTTAAACTCCGGGTTTGTTTATGAATTTGATGTTATACTATCAATATCTTTCTAGATTGGTTGCAATTAAATTTGGAAATTTAGAAACATGTGAGCTGAATGAGTAGATTGTTATGTTTAGTTCCAGTTTATGAATCAAGGTTTGGCTCATTGTTATGTTATTTTTATTTGAGTTGTTTAATCCAATTAATTTGCAAAATACATAATTAAGGCCTAGTCTAGGTTAGACAAAGTGTTTCTTTTTGTCAGTTAGTCACAGTCATTGAAATGCCCTAAACTTTGTTGTGTACACGTTAATTGAAACATACCAGTACATGGTGGAAAGGGATTACAACTGATGACATGTATGCACTTGTGTACTGGACCCTCTGTACATTTAAAATACTAAGACTACTGTGATAATCAGATAATCTTTATTTATTTTCAGTTTCCTAATTATGGGAGGATCACGTTGCACATACAAAAACTGTTCTATGAAGAGTGATGGGGTCATCCACATGTTCCACTACCCAGTCTATGACAAGAAAAGATGTCACGAGTGGCTAGTGAATGCACATCGATTTGATTTCCTGAATCTCAAACTTTCCCAACTGAAAAACAGAGTGGTTTGCCAGCATCACTTTAAAGATGGATGCTTTATGAATTATAAAGTTAGTATTCACTGGTTCAACCGAAAACCGGAAAAAAGATGTACGTCAGGATTGAGGAGCCATTTTTGGAATCTTGATGAAATTAATATATCATTTAGTAGTAACTAAAAAAATATTGTAGGTTCGATCCTCGATTTTGTAGTATAATACTTCAAAAATTATATGAACATAAAGGTGGCTCCTCAATCTAAATGTTTGTATTGAGGAGCCACGTCATATCTGGGAACATAATGGATTAATATTTATTACAATTCGGTTTGATTTAGTAGCATTTGAGAGTAAACCAAAAACAATATTTAAGCTCGGTAATATTAAAATTAAAAAAGTTAATATTTATAATATGTGGCTCCTCAGACCATACTTGTAACTCGTGATTTTTTAGAGAAGCAATTTGTTCATCAGACTTTAATGGCTAAATCATTTAGTAGGTAAGTATAATCAATTTGTATGACGAGAATCGGTAATAAAAATAGGTAAATAAGGAGATATGGTACTTTAACACTGGCTCCTCAATTCAGATGCTTCAAAAATAGATAGCCTCTAAACTATAAGTACTTGTGACAATATTTAAAACAAAATATATCAATATTTAGTATACATTTATACTTAATGTACGTGTAACCATGCTGTTAAAAAAGTATATATCTACGAAGTTATTAACTATCCTTCAATTTTCTAACAAATTTTTTGAAGGGTAACCATGAATAATTTTTTCATTTTATTTCATTATAAACGCTAATAATTCGTCATAGAATTTATAACTGCAAATAGCGACGCAGGTTAAGGTAGTGACCTTAACCTGCGTCGCTATTTGAACCCAACGAAGGATGAGATGTTTTGTTACGATGACTACGATTCTGTCTGATTGTAAAATCCGTAAAAGCAACAACCAATCAATATTTATTCATTGTTATTTATTCATTCATTAATTACGATAAACTCGACTACTAAATATTTAGGGAAAGCACGTGAACACCCCTATATTTAAGATGGGAAAACCAGAAAAAGACATTTGGTCTACTTGGCATCAGGTGGGCATCGAACGCGCGTCTTTCGCAAACCGGGTGACTGCACTAACCATTGTGCTACCGAGACCATTAATAGACCAGCCGATTTTTTCTGGTATATTATACCTGGCAGCCAGGTTTGTTTCACCAATGTTTAGGCATATACCTTAAACACTCGAAAGAAACATTATTGCAGACTTTCGATTAAGATGAAACTAGGTTTTTAATAGGTTATTTTTATTTTAAGCATTAGGGTTAGTGCATTATCATCTTACTATAGACAGGAAAACCAGAAAAAGACATTTGGTCTACTTGGCATCAGGCGGGAATCGGACCCGCGTCTTTCGCAAACCGGGCGACTGCACTAACCACCACACTCCTCACCATTTTTATATATTTTATATACAGGGTGTCCCGAAACGTGACGTCAAGCGGGCACGGGATGATAGGCTAGGTTATACCGGCTCTGGGAAAAATAAAGAAAAAAATCTATGTCACTTGGTTTAGTAATAATAATAATATTTATGAAAATTTGGGAAATCGACACCCTTGACTATGTTTTCATGTACTGTACTCACAAATGACCAAATTTTGCAGAGTTTTATTTTTTTATGTTATCCCAGAAAACTATGCTTTTGATTGTAGTCACTTTTATGACGATCAATATTGGACATTTCGTAAAAAAAAATAAAGTTCGACTGAGTTATGGTCAAGAATTTTTATGTCAGCTAACTTCATCCCTTATTTTTTTTAAAAAACATAACTAAAGCACCCTTGGCAAGTTGTCTAGAAAAATAGCCCATTTAATCAAGCTTTCAAAAAGGTGAAATAATAACTATTTCCTTGTCTTATGTTTCCATGAAAAATATTATGAACCATAATGGGTCGTTCAAAACTTGAACTAGGTGAAGCCTGAAGAATGCTATTGTTGGTTAATGAAACAAAAAGTGATCGTAGGTTAGTAGCGGAAGCAAATAAGAAATGATTGCTGTTGCTAAGCATTCCATGCCAGGTTAATTTGATGGGTGACCACTCCGAACATTAATTTTTAAAAAAAACTTTTATAGCTTCTCCGTCCTTCGAAGGCACGTTAAGCGGTTGGTCCCGGAAGACGTGTGCTCAGCATTGAGCATAAGTGTCTCTACTTATGCTCAACGTTCACGCTTACGGTCAACGCAACTATCCCGTATTGCTACAACGTCATACTCTAACATGTGGGCACAGTGAGCTAAGTGTGGATCGTGGTACAGTCACCGGGATCTCAGGCTACCTATTTCCATTTTTTATCTTGCTCTTGCTGAATGACATTTCTTTGCAATAGAGCAAGGAAGACTAGTAATGTATTTTTCCGACATTTCCGTACTTCGGAAGGCACGTTAAGCAGTTCGTCCCGATTGACATCGCTAACTGTCAGTCGTAAAGCTTAGTCGGGGGCCTTTGGGCGGCTTGATGACATCTGAGTTTTTTTTTCACTGATTTTACACCCCTATAACAATCCGCACTGAGCCCGCGTGTTTAGAGTTTGCCTAGCGCCCACCCTTGTAGTTGAGGTGAGGCCTGTGCCCAACCTGTGGGACGGATATAAGCCGTTTATCTATGTATGTACGTAAGGAGGACTGAACAAAAATGGAAAGCGTGATGTGGCATTTACCGCAAAAGTAAGATTACCAGAGCTTCTATTGAGCCATGTAGTCAGATGTTATTAAGGCGCCCTAAGGCCTCTGAATAAATTTCGCGGTTGACTTCTACTAGCAACGTCAGCTGGGAACAACTGCTTAATGTCATGTGTACGGAGTCACATGAAAAAAAAAAGAAATGGTCACCCACCACATTAACCGACCAGGCATGGAATGCTAAGCAACAGCAATCATTTCTTATTTGCTACCGCTACTAACCTACGATCACTTTTTGTTTCGTAAACCAACAATAGCATACTTTAGACTTTGCCTAGTTCAAGTTTTGAACGACCCATTATGGTTCATAATATTTTTCATGGAAACATAAGACAAGGAAATAGTTATTATTTCACCTTTTTGAAATCTTGATTAAATGGGCCATTTTTCTAGACAACTTGCCAAGGATGCTTTAGTAATGTTTTTTAAAGAAAATAAGGGATGAAGTTAGCTGACATAAAAATTCTTGACCATAACTCAGTCGAACTTTATTTTTTTTTACTAAATGTCCAATATTGATCATCATAAAAGTGACTACAATCAAAAGCATAGTTTTCTGGGATAACATAAAAAAATAAAACTCTGCAAAATTTGGTCATTTGTGAGTACAGTACATGAAAACATAGTCAAGGGTGTCAATTTCCCAATTTTTCAAAAATATTATTATTATTACTAAACCAAGTGACATAGATTTTTTTCTTTATTTTTCCCAGAGCCGGTATAACCTAGCCTATCATCTCGTGCCCGCTTGACGTCACGTTTCGGGACACCCTGTATATTGTCGATTTGTTGAAAAAAAAATTTAAAAAACCAGTCGTCCTGGTTTCATTCATACAACATGGTCACCCCTCAGAGCGATTTCTCAAGGAATATAAAAACGTATTTTTTTTTAAACAACAAGCTTCCTGAATGTTGTTCTGTGTAAAAGTATTGAGTAAACATCTTGTACTAAATGTTAGTGTCATTGGTTTTTGTTTACTTTGTGATTTCAGGTAGCTACAGTCAATTATTTAGTATGCACAACATCAGGATTGAGGAGCCACTTTTATGTTCATATTACTTTTGAAGTATTATACTACAAAATCGAGGATCGAACCTACAATATTTTTTAAGTTACTACTAAATGATATATTAATTTCATCAAGATACCAAAAATGGCTCCTCAATCCTTACGTACATGAAAAAAGTAATCATTTTTTTTAACTATCTATCATTTGATTACCTACAACTAGTTTGAACCGTTTTTGAATATTCTTCAGGGTTGCCATAAAAAAAAAGATTACTTTTTTCAAGTTTTTGGTTGAACCACTCATTACGAAACACATATTTATGAGTTCTTCAAAGCTTAAGTTTATATTGTTTCACTGGAACCAAGTTTTGCTTCTTTACCCTGTTACATACATAGGTATTTAGTGCTAATGGGATTTGAAAAATAAGATGCACTTTACTTAATAAAATGTTTGGACCAATTATTGGGGCCACTCTGTATTAAGTAAACCTTTTTCAGATCAACAAAAGTTCATTGGTTTAATGGAATACTGCTGACTTAAAATATCTTTTTCAGAAAGAAAAACTCACTTTTGATGCAATACCTACAGAAGATGGTCCATGCTGTAAAACCACATCCAAAGATAAAGTACAGCCAAGCAAACTTACAGAAACCATTTCATTGGTCTTAAATGATATTGACAGTGAAAATGACAAATATATGAAGATGAACCTAAAGCACAATCCTTCGATGACTTATGCAGATTTTTTAACAAATGGTGATGTGTGGGAAAAACAATCACTCAATGAAACAATATGGAACAATATGGTAATTACTGAAGATAAAAAGATAAAAGCTGAAAGTAATACTAGTGTTAATTGGCAAAGCATTGATGAACCAGATGTGAAACTTGACTGTCCAAATTCATCAACAACAATACAAGACCCTTTAAATATAGAAAATAAAATTAAACAGTTTGAAAATCCTTTAGTATCCAATGAAAATGTACAAGCTACTAAAGGAAATAATTGGCAATACCAGATAGAGCCAGTTTTAGTTCGGAATGAAGTTAATAAGGCTTATATAAGACCTAAAACTCGTCAGCAATCTAGAAGTATTCAAAAAAAATTAAAAAACGAATTTAATAGTTTCATTATCAGTCCAGATGGCACAATTTTAAATCCAGATATCACTCGCGTTATTCCAGAACAAGACTTGAATATAATTATAAACCCAGAAAATAATTCTATTATTACACCTTTTAACAATTTCGAAGGTTCTAATATACTGCCAAATATTGATAATACTTTGCTAGAGGACAAGAACTCCCAAACTCAGCAACAACTACATTTGGTAACTTCTACTGGTGACTTTAGTGCCATTATAGAAAATCCGAACGAATTACCCATTCAAATTACACCAAACAACATTGAAAACCCCCTCAAAGATAACAACTATATAAGTTTGGATCAGTGGAGAGCAAAACAATCTTCTAAACAAACAACCAACATGAATGCTACCCCAAGGCCCAAAGTGAAAATCTTGTCACAGAAAACCATTTCAGATCCAGTTTTAGTTCAAGGCCGCCTTGAACCAGTGTCCCCTTCAAGTTTCATCAACATACCGAAAATGATTAGAACTAAACCAGAAAGCAATGAAATTAAGCATGAAACAGAAGAAACGGAGGATATAAACATTATAAAAGATCTTCAACCGATAACAGATATCAATCAACAGAAAGATAATGAAAAATCGATTAATACTTTTACTAAAAATAATAAACGTAATAAATTCAATGAAGTTCCTACGAAACAGTCTATTTTGAAACCTAAGATAACACCTGAAAGAGTAGCTGCAATTGAAAAAAAGAGAAATTTTAATAAGAAACTAAGAGATATTATAGAAATATGTTTGGACAAATTAGATGAAGAAGATAAGATTAGTGAAGATGTTAAAGCCAATAGCCCAAAAGTAATTAACTCTAAAGAAAATAAATCAAAATCGTTGAACCAAAATATTACCTCTTTTCTATCGAAAGAATCTGATTTGCCAAGTCCACATGAATATACAATGAAGTTTTTAGAAGAAAGAATAAAGAAAATGGAGAATACATTGTTAAACAAAATAGAACAAAACTCACAAAGGATTATTGAATTAAAGAGTTCTATAACAAAAGCACCACAAGGCAACAAAGCTGCTTGTACACAAACTGCTTCTTCCGAAGAGGCACACAAGAAACAACTGTACAATGAAATATCAAAGTTCTTGAGTCCTGCAGCGAACAGCTTACTTTACGAAGAATTGTTTATTAACAATTATGCACCGAAGTTACCTCACCAGCCTTCTTCACCTAAACGGCGAAAACGTAGGTGATATGTGCTTGTTTTTGGAAGTATTTGTATATGGTAGGTAATTGTTATTAATCAATATTATGACCGTAATTAATCATTTATTTATAATAAAATATGTCGTTGACATGAATTATACTTTAACAAGTGCCTTTCCAGTATTTCCGCCTGTGAAAAGTTCAATGAAAGCTTTTGGTGCAGATTCGAAACCATCGTAAATATGTTCTCGGTATTTTAATTTGCCTTCTTTCACCCATTGCAAATTCTGCTGTACGCCTTCCATGGTGCGGTCAGAAAATCTGTTTACCAGAAAACCTTCCATTTTGAGTTCTTTCATAACGAGGAACGTCTGCGTGATAGTGGCTGGAACAAACAACAAAAAAACATTACATAGACATAAACGGCCTATATACGTCCCACTGCTGGGCACAGGCCTCACCTCAACTATGAGGTGGATTGAGCCATACTCCAACACGCGGGCTCAGTGCGGATTGTTGGAGGGGTGTAAGGTTAGTTAGCAACCTTAATGTCAGATGTTATCAAGCCGCCCTAAGGCCTCCGACTAGGCTTAACGACTGACATCTAACGACGTCAGCCGGGACCAACTGCTTAACGTGCCTTCCGAAGCACGGAGATGCCCGAAATACACATCACTAAATTTCGGTCGGGGTGGTCACCCATCCCATTTCCGACCCGGCGTGTGTTGCTTTACAACAGCGATCATCGCCGATCACTGTCACAACTGCGCCACGGGCACCTCCCAAAAACATTGATAAAAATAATATCAATTTCTGAATGTCTACGCTCGTTCGTGTCCAGGTAGTCTAGTGAGAGTTTGAATTCCAATTCAACCACAATGGTTTCGTCGACCACATCAAGCGCGTAAACGCAGAATTATTTATGAAAACAAAAGATTCGTGCACGTACAAGAATTCAGCCATTGTAACGCTGACTCAGTTGATTCCTTTTTCGGACCAAGTTTCGTATTCGTTAATACCTTTAAGTTAAGTACCTTTACGTTTCTGCGGATCGGTTTCGTTGTATGTAGATATGGCACCGCAAACGGCCACTCTGCCAAAATTATTCATTTGTGATAATATTGTGCTGCTGAGTTCTCCTCCGACATTGTCAAAGTAGCAATCTACGCCATTAGGAGCATGTTCTGCCAGAAATTGTTGAATGTTGACAGTTTTATAGTTGCCTGCTGCGTCGAACCCGCGATCTTTGATAAGCCAGTCGCACTTCTCGTCTGTACCGGCGAATCCAATCACGCGACATCCTGTAAATGAAAATGTCATCAGGCTTCTTAGTTCGATTATACATTCGAGGGCTCCTTAAAACTAAAGTCCTTTTTAACACGCACTTCCGCTTAGGCTTTGTCGCCTTACCCCAATTCAGCATTGATTTTGCGATCGACGTACCGTGTCAAGTCACTAAAAATCTTAAAATATCGACAGCAACAATAACGAAGGATACAAAACGTTACAAAAGTTAACGCCATGTTTTATTGCTGTTTTGAGTAATTTATCCTTAACTTTCATTGACTTGTTAGCGTCCCGCATACGGGCCACAACGTAGCGTTTGGACTCCACCGGCTTCACGGTGTGCGGTGCGCCCATAAAATGTATAAAAACTACAAGAATTATGCCAGTGGCGGCGTTGTGTGACGTGTGGCCCGTGAGCGGGGACGCTTTGTGTTGTTGTTACCCAATATTTTGGCGATCTGTCCCACGTGTGAGCCCACGGCACCCGCGGCCCCCGAGACGACCACCGTCTCTCCCGCCTTGGGTTGGCAGATCTCTTTGAAGCCAAAGTATGCGGTGTTTCTGAGTAAGAAAATACTTACTTTCAATTTTAGAATACATACACAAGTAAGTAAAACATAAAGTAGTTTTGCTTTGAATAAAGCAAACTTAGTGGTCTGATTGCCCAGCGTTTACCATACGTTTTCGGTTATGCAAGCGCTAACGTCTGTGTCAATATTTTTATGAAATTGCAGTACGGTGGCCGGCACATCACGCTACCCATTTCCGGTCAGTCCTCCTTGCTCTATCGCGAACAAATGTTATTTGGCAAGAGCGAGAGAAAAAACGGAAATGGGGTAACCTGATGTGCTGTGACTGTACCTACTAACCTACTTGCTTTTTTATCCGTTAGAGGTGCTGTTCGATTTAATATCGAGTAATCGAAAATTAAACGATACTCTATTTTCATATTCCTGTCTTTAATAAAAGACTTACTTTTCGATTACCTTGACGTTAGCGGTTCGTGCTAGGCCTACTCATAAGTAACACACTCGCTAGCCTCGTAAGCGAAAACGAATGGTTTTTACACCTGTGAATAAGCTGCTCATTAAAATTACGACATTGCTGTTGGATGCTTACCCTACTCTGCCACATACACCAAGTCCTAACGATACCGGTAAGTCCCCAAAGTCTGGCAAGGCGTACAAGTACGGCTTTTGGTTGGAAAGCTTCGCATTTTCCGGGTTGACGACCGTGTGTGTCCGCCAGCCAAAATGACCCATTACCCAAGTGTTCACAGGGAAGTTTGGGTTCCTGCTCTCGAGAACTCTGAATAGAAAAGAAAAACAATAGAGCCAGCGTAATACCTGTAGGTAAGCAAAATTTAACCATAAGTAATCGATCTAACTCTTGTATCGAATGGGGAAAACTGACAAATGAGGGACTCATCTTCTTTCAAATCTGACCTCATCTGAGTGCCTATTCCGATTTGCACAGACCAAGCGCGGCAAGGTAGTAATCGCAGATTTAGGATTTACGTAGAAATAGAAAACAAACGGTTACGCCTATCCGCCACCAGAGGCCGCGATGGGTGTATCCCACTATTTCTATTAGGTATTTCTATTGATAGAAATACTGGGACTGATTCAGACTGATTGTCCCATTATTTCTATTGCTATCGGCTGCGTCAAAAAAACGATGCATTATCACCTCTTATGACGGCGTACATACAGAAACTATTTTATTTATTTCTTCGTTCAAACGAGTATTTGTTTTTTTTCATTACTCATACTCTGAAAGTAGGTCATTACTGACCTGAGAAGCGGGCTGAAAGTAATACTTTTCATCCCTAGGGAGAATCACTTTTAACTGACAGCTGTCATATTATTTTTAAAAAAATAGTTCTTTTTTCACTTGAACCATGTTCCAACTTTCTATACAGCCACGATGTAAAATTGAAATAACTTAAAGTTAAGTATTGATTAGAGAATATATATTTTTTAAATAACTTTATTAAAATTAAGTTTCAACAATTTCTATAAAAAACTTAGCTTTGAGGAAAATATTCACCATTTTTGCAATGATGAAAATAAAAAATAATGGCTGAATAGCGGGCCGGCCACAGAAAAAAAACAAACAAAATAGGCGGGAAAGCGGCAATTCGATCTTCATGAATTAATTCATGTTTTTATTATTTTTACTTTCCTCGTATTTGTAATGAAAAGCACAGTGTTTACCTCGGGTTAAAGACTTATTTAGTCCCTCGAACTATTGGCGCCCTCACTTCGTTCCGGGCGCCAAACCCCGTCTCGGGACTAAATAAGTTACTTTCACCCCTAGGATAACAATGTACTATTTAATACCGAGAAGTCGTGTTTCAGTTTTAATCTATTCATTAAAGGTGGTATACTTTTCAAATACCTAACACGGCGTTTTTTTTGACGCAATAGAAATAATGGGATAAAAATTGAAATTAACGCTTGTCCCACTATTTCTATTTTCTATTTCCATGGAAATAGTGGGACACACCCGCCGCGATCACGATACCATACAAATCCGCGTTGACTTCATCGCCGCGTTTGGTCTGTGCATGTCGTACTCAGCACTCTGGACTAATCCAAGGAATTCAAGTGAACAGTAATTTACTTTAAGCGTTGAAGATACTTACCTGGCTACTTGACCCCCAATCATATCACAAGGAAAAACGTTGCCTATTTTCATCCGCTGGTACGGGTCAACACTAATGTATGCCGCTTCTGCCAGAAATTCTGTGAAAGATTAATTTCCTAGTTGAAACGAAATAAGTGATACCTTCTTGAAATTATATCCAAATGTTTTCATTTTAACTAAAACACGATTGCAGCTCTTTCATAGTCTTCCTAACTATGAAGAGCTGCAATCCTATTGCAATAAATAAAACATGTTAACACTAAAGGAAACTAAATAATTATGTCAAAAATTCATTGAAATGTACGGTCGACCACATGACAGGTTACTAACTTCCGGTCAGTCGTCCTCGCTCTTTCTGCAAGATAGAGACCGAAAATGCGTTGCCCGATTGGCCGTTGACGTTGACTGTATGTGATACGGGACAAAATAATAATATCAAATTCTCAAACAAGTAGAAAGGCACAATTAAAGCGAACCAAATTCGTAGTAACGTACCTATTGTAGGTACGTGTACCTTTTATCATCATCAAAAACATAACAGTTAAAATAATGACAGTTACCAGAACGGTTTCCAGTGTCAATAGAGATTACCTACCTCTTTAACAAAAACTGATAGAAATAACATTCATGAGCTTTTAGAATTCTGTGAAGTTTAATTTCCAATGCCGCAAACTGTCGAAACGATCTTAGATTATTCAACTTTAAAGGTACTATATACAACTTGGATCTTATTTGCATAAAGGGTGTTATTTGTTCAAATAGGTAAGTAGTATGTTACACTAACTTTATCACTTACCATTCTCTTGTAAGGGAGGCAATTCTTCCTCCAATATCTTGAAGTCGCTCTCTTTTGGTTCACCAACAAACGGAGACAAAATTATGTATTTCTTTGCTACAACCATTATTAATTATTATTCGCACGTTTTATGCTGGTAAAGGTTAGGTTTCCACTAAATTATTTGCGCCGCCTGTTTTGTAATCTGTAGCAAACTTAACATTTACGCGCCAATTTTCGAATGTTATATGTACTGTTTGAATTCTGAATTTACAAACATTGCTTTTATGATGTACAATAAAACCAGCGCCGATAGTGAGATGTCTGAAAATTATGACCTAATGCAAACTAAATTTGTCTGTCATGCAAGATAAAAATATCACGACCACTTATGTACAATAAACGAACGAAGAGTCCTTGAGATAAACCAAATAAAAAGACGATATAGGTAATACATAATAATATCAGAAGCGGGATATAGAAGTGACTATACTTATTTTGACTTTTCGATGATTACCTATCTGTAATGTTTTATCTGAACGGATTACATGCATTATCATGGTAAAATTCTAGTGTGAAAATAAATGATGATGCCTGTAGGTATCTACTCAGGTATGACTTGGGATAGATATAAGTTATTTTAAGTACCTACCTAAATTTTTTATTGGAATGCATTCTGCAAACGTGACCTGCCCAGTTCCACTTTAGATTGGCAGTCGCTTTACCCACGCCACATATCCCACTTTTTGCACGAATGGTGGTGTTTCGGATCCTATCGACTCGCTTGACACCTAGAACCCTTCGTGCCATTGCGCTTTGGCAAACCTTGTGCTTGGACTTCTGATTTCTAGGTTTTCCGGTTAACGACCATGTTTGTGCACCGTAGGTTAGGATGGCCAAAATGTGAACGTCGATGAGTTTCCGCTGCTTCGGAGATATTTTAAGGTCACCCTTCATGAAAGCCTTCAAGGACCAGCCGTGCTATTCCGGCGCCGTGCTATCCGCGACCACAGTTGCAAAGAATTTGAATTTTAAAGTTCACTCACACGAGCGAAGGGAGTTTTGGCGTCCGCCGGAATAGCATAGCAGAAGCTCTTCCAGGCGTTATCGATGCGGCGCTCGATTTCTTTTCCCTGCCTGTTTTCGAAAGAGACTATCTTGCCGCAGTAAATGTACTCACCATCTTTTGGCACCCCACAGATGGTCATCGCTGGAGAGGAAGACCTCAGAAACGATGGTGAGATGACATAATAATATCCTGCTATTACGGGGAGTGGCGGATTTTGGCTTAGGATGGAGACGTTTGGAAAGCTTTGGGGGAGACCTTTTCCCAGCAGTGGGACAAAACAGGTTGAATAAAAAAAAAGTATCTTTTTTACCACTCATGTTTGTTTAAGACTATCAGTCAAGCCTTTATTATCAATATTTGTCTGACTTTTAAGACGTGTTATCCAAAAAAATTAGGAAATCTTTGCATTGTGCAACTGTGTGCAAGGTTGTTGATGACACCATTGACACCTTAGCTTTGATGGACGCCAAGACAAAAATTAACTTGTGCCCATTGTCTTTCTTGTTGTGACTCACAAACTATTTAGGGATACTACGTTGTGACTGTACATCGTTCGTTCTGTTCGAAGCTCATGTTCTGTGGCGTACCTACACATTCTCAGTCGTCTCGTCTGTCTTGTCCATAGAGCTTATACAATTACATCATTGGTCTTGAATTGCCATTGTCATGTGAGATAATATTATGATGTCAATGCGTGTCATGTGTCATTTTGCCCACTCTGTTCATTACTTTGCCTTTATCACTTCTTGGTCTTTTGGTGAACACCAAGTGTAATATGAATGCGAAATGATACTTAAAACTGTTCTTGCTTACCTTATTCAAGAATTATGACTTGATAAAAATGGTGCGGCCGAGTAAATTCCGAAACGAATACAGGTACCTTTTTGTACTACCTACTAATTCGTTATCGGCAGCGGAAAGCGAGGATCTAAATCTGGGGTGCATCGTAATAAGAGAGAAAGGTTTAGAGCATATTTGCATCTTCTGGAACAAAAAAAAAGTATCAGAAGCCGCAAGCACTGGGCCTTGAATGAGCTGGATATTTTGGTGCATACTATCGAAGTTCAGAGGGAGGAGCTATGGTACCTATAGTAAAATATTGTTGAATGGTATTGTTTTGTTAAATCCGGGACTATTTCCAGCAGTAGCAGGTACCACTGCTGGAAAGGCTTAGGTAGGTACCTATACCGCTTAAATTGGCTCTTGCAGCGTTCAAGATGTTATTGATCATTAGTGGGACCATACAATCTGTACATATCTTGGTTGGAATTGCTGCTCCAGCCATTGGCAGAGCACGTAAGGGCTGATCTGGGCCTAGATAGTGGGCGGCCATTAATGAGTAAGTACCGAGGAGCAGTCGTTGTAGCTGAAATCGACCGAAGTCACAGGAACTAATTATTCTTGGGGACCAATAAAAACAACGGGAAAATTTACACATGGTCATCTGATCCCAAACAGGATATCTCTCTTACAAGCTGGCAAAAGTACAAGTGAACTTCTAGGCTGTTTAAAGAGTTCAATTTGGCTTATTTGTGTTTGCAGTGACGTCGTTAAAAGTAAACCCTACAAAACTGTCCCAAGCACATCGTATTTCACTTTGGTATGTTTCTTTTACTAGATGGGTTTTTCATTTAACTTGAGCTTGTCAATATATTATGATAAAAATATAATATTTCTTATTATTGACGTGCGCTGCGCTAGTTCGTCAGCTACTTACATGCCTACCTAGATAATTGTTCAGAAAATTAAGTTAGTAATTAATTTACAAATTGTAATTTTGATCTTCATTACAGTACAGGTTTGCTTCTAAATGGGATCGAGTACTGATTGTTGTGGCTTTGCTGGCCACGGTGACGGCCGGCATGACGTTGCCGTTTGCCATAACTCTTGTGGCGAACGTCTTCCAGACCATGATATCCTTTGCTAAGTCATCCCATACTGGTACTCAAGACAATGAGAAATTCCTCGAATCCATGCATGTTTTTGGCATTAGCTACTCTTGTGTTGGACTCGTATTGTTCATGGGTGGATACTTCGGAACTGCCCTTATGAAAATTTCAGCTTTAAATCAGGTTCGGTTCTTCTTCTTTCGTCAATATTTACTGTTACTTTGTAGAGAAAACCTGTAATAATACATTTATTTTCAGGTTTTTAAACTAAGACAAGAGTACTTTAGGTGCGCGTTGAATCAAGACTCCGAGTATTTTGATCTTTATCAAACTGGCGATTTTGCTTCCAAAATGGCCGAGTTAGTACCTGTTTGTACGTTAAAATCGTTTGAAACTTGATTGTTACCATACCATGCATCTTATTTATACCAAGCCTATATAGCCATATCCCATAGCCCATCTTATTTATATTTATACCGATATTTCGGCACTGTTTCAAGCGTCATGATCACGGAGTAACTAAAGATCTTGCGGGTGAGATGTTATTGCCAGACATATAGGTCACCTTCTTTCGAAGTCTTTCATTACGTTCGCCGCCGGTACCTATATGTCGGAAACTCGTTGTTAATAAGGTACATGATAACAATCCCGTTTCAAACGATTCAAATGTTAGTAACCATGAAAGTTTGATGAAATATAATGTTTACACGTTTTATTTGAGTTTATTGTATGAATACACGGACTCTTTAACCAGTCCTTGCTAGAATATCGGTATTGATTGAGGCCCCTGTTGCACAATGGGTTGAGATCCTGGCTATGCGCACTATAGGTAGTATATGTTGGTTCGATTATTATCGATTATTCATGTAAAGAACGAATTTTGTTTTCGTCCTGTGTCTGGGTGTTTAAGTATGATTATCGGTCTCTAATACACACAGTCCATTACCTGGGATCCGATGCTCTTGTTGTAAGAATGTTCTAAATATTTACTTAACTGCAATAGCTCACCGCGTCGCTCTATCAAAATCTAGCAATTGATTTTGATAGAGCGACGACGTATTCTACTAATGGCAGTCAGAATCAAAATAGGTGTTTTATGATTAGACAAAACATACACACGAACGAATAATATATCATAATATACACAGTATTTGAGTTCAGCGCACAGCAATACATTTATTTTATTATCATGAATAGCTAAATGTTTTAATCCCAGCTTGTATTGAAAACTTCTACAATCGCTTTAGTGACGTGACAAAAGTGGAAGAAGGCATTGGTGACAAGGTGTCTTCCCTCGTGTACAGCCTCACGATAGCCATCGGCTGCATCGTGATGGCCATGCTTAAGGGGTGGAAGCTGGCTCTGCTGTGCCTAACCACCACGCCCGTCACTTTCTTGTTGGTTGGCCTCACTGGCAAGGTACCTTTTGTCTCATTCAAATTCTTACAGTAGGTAAAACCTTTTCATGTAGTCTTTAACAGTAGAAGTACTAAAACAAGCTCATTATAACATCATTCGAATCTGCACGGATCTGGACTGCATCCCCAGTAAGTTAAATTTTATTTATTTATTTATTTTATTGATTAAGATTGCTCCTGCAAGTAATCCCACATATCAACTATCTGATACCCATGCTAATGTTGTAATGAATAGTAAATCTTTGAAGTGTTTATATGCGAATGTACGCAGTCTAGTAAACAAAGGTAAAATAGATGAATTGAAATGCATAATCCAAAGCATTCCAAGCACTCTGCACTTGATAATACTGGCTGAAACATGGATAAAAAGTGACACTGAAGCCCTAGGTCTATCGCTTATGAACTACACACACTATTACAACTACCGAACAAATGCGAGAGGAGGAGGCGTGTCTATTTATGTACACACTAGCCTGCATCATAACATTGTATGGGACTTATGTGAAGATGATAACCATTTCTTGTGGATTCACTTGAAAAAATTTTCCCTAGACATCGGGGCCGTTTACAAACCAGAGAGAACAAACAACGAGCATTTTCTCGAAACCTTCGCTACGCAGTTACAAAAAAGTAAACGAGCGTTAGTATTTGGGGACTTCAATTACAACCTACTTAAGAAAAACCGAGCAACTACTGAATATAAAATAACATTAAAAGAAAATGGGTTTAAAATTCTAAACAAAATCAACTCATTGTACTGCACAAGAGAGACTCCGGACACAAAAACCATCCTTGATCATGTCAGTTCCAATCTCAAAAATAATCAATTTCATGTGGCAATTGTAAATTCAGCTATGTCTGATCACAAACACATTTACCTAGAAGTTCATGAATGTAAGCCTGAAAAGAAGAAAAGAATCACATATACGACCATAAACTATGATAAACTTCATAAAACGGTTGAACAAAGTTTGAACGAGGATACCGACCTAACATACAAGCAACTTGAAGAAAGATTGTCAGAAGCCATAAATAAAAGCAAGACTTCCAAATCCAAAATTTTGAACAAACCAAAAGGCGACTGGATAAACAAAACAATCATAGACTCTCTAAAGAAAACCAGAAAAAGACATTTGGTCATGTTGGCATCAGGCAGGACTTGAACCCGCATCTTTCGCAATCCGGGCGACTGCACTACCAATTATGCTACCGAGACCATTAACAGACCGGCCGAATCTTTCTGGTATATTTTACCCTATGAGCTAGGGTGATTTCATCAATGTTAAAGGCATCCACCTCTAACACTCGGAAGAAATATTTTTTCAAATATTTAACTTCCAATTAAGATGAAAAAGCTATTACTATGTTTTTATTATTGTTTTAGCATTTTCCATGCAGTATCTTTCTAAAGAAAACCAGAAAAAGACATTTGGTCATGTTGGCATCAGGCAGGACTTGAACCCGCATCTTTCGCAATCCGGGCGACTGCACTACCAATTATGCTACCGAGACCATTAACAGACCGGCCGAATCTTTCTGGTATATTTTACCCTATGAGCTAGGGTGATTTCATCAATGTTAAAGGCATCCACCTCTAACACTCGGAAGAAATATTTTTTCAAATATTTAACTTCCAATTAAGATGAAAAAGCTATTACTATGTTTTTATTATTGTTTTAGCATTTTCCATGCAGTATCTTTCTAAAGAAAACCAGAAAAAGACATTTGGTCATGTTGGCATCAGGCAGGACTTGAACCCGCATCTTTCGCAATCCGGGCGACTGCACTACCAATTATGCTACCGAGACCATTAACAGACCGGCCGAATCTTTCTGGTATATTTTACCCTATGAGCTAGGGTGATTTCATCAATGTTAAAGGCATCCACCTCTAACACTCGGAAGAAATATTTTTTCAAATATTTAACTTCCAATTAAGATGAAAAAGCTATTACTATGTTTTTATTATTGTTTTAGCATTTTCCATGCAGTATCTTTCTAAAGAAAACCAGAAAAAGACATTTGGTCATGTTGGCATCAGGCAGGACTTGAACCCGCATCTTTCGCAATCCGGGCGACTGCACTACCAATTATGCTACCGAGACCATTAACAAAGATGCGGGTTCAAGTCCTGCCTGATGCCAACATGACCAAATGTCTTTTTCTGGTTTTCTTTAGAAAGATACTGCATGGAAAATGCTAAAACAATAATAAAAACATAGTAATAGCTTTTTCATCTTAATTGGAAGTTAAATATTTGAAAAAATATTTCTTCCGAGTGTTAGAGGTGGATGCCTTTAACATTGATGAAATCACCCTAGCTCATAGGGTAAAATATACCAGAAAGATTCGGCCGGTCTGTTAATGGTCTCGGTAGCATAATTGGTAGTGCAGTCGCCCGGATTGCGAAAGATGCGGGTTCAAGTCCTGCCTGATGCCAACATGACCAAATGTCTTTTTCTGGTTTTCTTTAGAAAGATACTGCATGGAAAATGCTAAAACAATAATAAAAACATAGTAATAGCTTTTTCATCTTAATTGGAAGTTAAATATTTGAAAAAATATTTCTTCCGAGTGTTAGAGGTGGATGCCTTTAACATTGATGAAATCACCCTAGCTCATAGGGTAGAATATACCAGAAAGATTCGGCCGGTCTGTTAATGGTCTCGGTAGCATAATTGGTAGTGCAGTCGCCCGGATTGCGAAAGATGCGGGTTCAAGTCCTGCCTGATGCCAACATGACCAAATGTCTTTTTCTGGTTTTCTTTAGAAAGATACTGCATGGAAAATGCTAAAACAATAATAAAAACATAATCATAGACTCAATAAATAAAAGAAACCAAATATTCAAAGCCCATCTTGCAACTTCACTGGATGAAGAAGAAGAACAAAGAGAAAACAAGAGAATTGAGTTACTCCAAGCTAGAAAAGAAGTTAAAGAAAAAATTCAAGATGCTAAAAGCAGTTATTATCTAAAGGCTTTTAAAGACTGTGAGAAAAAAACTCTTAAGATGTGGCAATTAATAAATTCGCTTAGCATTAATAGAATAAGAAATAGCATTCCTCCAGCGAAGCTTGAAAATAATTCTGGATGCTTCACCGAGTTGCTTGACATATGCAACTGTTTCAATTCTTTCTTTGCTAATGTAGGTGCCACCTTGGCTAACCAAATTCCAGCGTCTTACCACAATAATACAGCATACAAAGAGTTATTCCAAAGTGACTCAGCACTAAAATCAGCGGAACTATCAACATTTGCTCCTGCAACTATGGATGAAGTCGGCATGATCATAGATAACCTAAAAACTAACACTACAACAGGTATTGACGGTATCTCATGTAAAGTACTTAAATGTGTTAAAAAACTTATCATAGGAAAATTGACCGCTTCTATAAATAATTGTATTGAATCTGGCTGTTTCCCTGACTCTCTTAAAGTGGCAAAAGTGAGCCCTATTTTTAAATCTGGTATAAAAACAGACCCAAGTAACTACCGCCCAATTTCTGTACTACCGATTTTATCCAAGATTTTCGAAAAAATCATCCACCATCGTCTCGAGGAATATTTAAGCGCTAACAATTTTTTATTTCATAAGCAATATGGCTTCCGTACAAAATCAAATACACGGGCAGCCTGTATAGACCTCATAACTAATCTAAAGTGTAAAATAGACCAAAAACAAATGGCACTGGGTGTATTTATAGATCTGAAAAAGGCATTTGACACAATCAGCCATAAACTGCTTCTCCAAAAACTACACGATATTGGGATTAGGAAATCTGCACTCAAAATGATAGAATCATACCTCAGAAATAGATACCAGATAGTTAAAATTAGTGAGACAAAAAGCAATCCCGAATTGGTGACTTACGGTGTTCCACAAGGCTCTATTCTTGGGCCCTTGCTTTTTCTGATTTATATTAATAGTATTAAAGACCTCAGTCTAACTGCAGATGTAACGCTTTATGCCGACGACACCTGTCTGTTTTATTATGGAAATGAAATGCAATCAATCGTAAAACAAGCCCAAGATGACCTTGAAACTGTGCATACGTGGTTTCAATACAACTTGTTAACCATTAATGTCTCCAAGACAAATTACATGATATTTACCGCGAAAAATAAAAAGGTTCCAGATTTCCAACCACTGCATATTGACAGCATACCACTAAATAGAGTGGAATCTGAAAAATATCTTGGTCTAACTTTGGATAGCCATCTTACATGGAAACCTCATTTGGAAAAAATACGCTCAAAATTAACGTCACTAATGGGTATACTGCGGGGCACCATCCGTTGCTTTCCTAAAGCCGTGAGGTACATTATTTATAATTCCCTTATCAAATCTCATCTGACCTATTTAATAGAAATATGGGGTACAGCTGCTAAAACAAATATCAAATCTCTTCAAATCACTCAAAATAAGGCAATCAAGTTACTTTTTCATTTTAATTACCTAACGCCTACGGAAACTATTTATAACAAAACCAAATTTATGACAGTTGCACAAATGTATAAATTCCACACCTGTATTCTTATAAGAAAAATATTGACAAAAGATACGCATTCAACTATCATATTCACAAAAAAGACTCAAACTCGTCAATTGAGAAATGCCAATAAACTATGTCTTTACAAACCCAGAACCAACTTTGGTACTAGAAATATCCGGTACGATGGTGCTAAACTGTACAACAATCTGCCAAAAGATATTAAAGAAATACAATCTTTTCCTCTGTTTAAAAAGAAACTTAAATTCCACGTGATAAATAGTACTAAATGCTAAACCGCGCTTAAATACTGAAGGCAACTAATAACAATCTACTCCCATCTGTGATAGCAAGCGCGTTTCGATACGTATTATGGTCATGGAGTTGTCATGTAATAAAATGCACCGCGCACCTACCTACATATTAAGAATTATTTGCTAAAATTGTGATCTGTGTTGTATTCGTTTGATTTACGTATAATTTAATTTACTAACTTAGATTTAAAGTAAGACTAGACTAACAACAAGTGTAAAAACAGTGTTATCATAGAGACCTGGTGAATGTGTAATTGTGACAGTTGTTTTACACCCTGGATATACCACACGCTCCAAATGTATGTAAACTGCTTACCTACTTTACTTAACCTATTGTTTCTCAATGTAAGTGAATTGTATTCTGTTTTGAGAAATAAATGTCTTAAACCGTATTAAGATACACCAGCGACATATCATTAAACACTTAAATAAAAAAAATACACAATTGGATCTTAAAAGATATGATCGATAAGATTTTTTAAGACTGAGAGGATCTCGGATTGGGAGGAGGCCAAGCCAAGTGCCTTGCGGTAGACCAAGACAACTATAGAGATTAGAGTCTTAGTGAGATTGGAACTCGGTGGTCCCGTAGCGATGGTAGAGAGATAATTTCGCTTGGAGGTCTTTGCCTTGGAGCGGGATACCTGCATCTGGCTAATTATCATTGGCATAATATTTTTTGCAGATAGCCAGCCGCCTCAGTAAGCGAGAGGCCGTGGCGTCAGGCCAGGCCAGCGCGGTAGCTCAAGAGGTGTTGAGCTCAGTCCGCACGGTTTACGCTTTCAACGGGCAAGACAAGGAGGTAGAGCGATACCGGGGATCACTGGCTGAAGCGCGCCGAGTCAATATCAGGAAAGGTGGGATCTCCCTCGGTTTTTGCCACACGAGATACTCTATCTATTGAATTTCCAGTAACATTGACCAGGGATAATTTGAAGCATGAATTATATTTTTCCAAAGAACAAAAACAATACAATTCACGAACTGTCAGATGGCTACTTTTATTTCTCTCATTATCTACATGGCCTACAATACATAAATATTTCAATGATACGTTTCGACGGTCACTGAATGGAGAGAAATGCAGACTTCGCCACTAAGTGAAAACACACCAAGTGCATAGATTTTTTTATTTATTGACAAAATGCATTTGCCAGGTTTTTATAAAAATAAACAGTTTATTAAAGGTTTATTTATTCGTATGGTTGAAGTTATGTCCATATTTTCCAAGCCTTCCTTTGTGGTGTTTGGTACCAAAATAACTTGGTACAGTTATCAGTAATTATTGTTAAGTAATTGAGCTGATGTAAACTTTTGATCTTCTTTCCAGAATTTTTCACTGGCCTTTCAATGGGATGCTTATTTTTCTGCATATTTAGTTCGTATGCACTCTCTTTCTACTTCGGCATTTACCTCGTCGTCAACGATCCTAGCCACTATAATGCAGATGTTATGTTTTCGGTGAGTGTTTAATGAAACTATTTTACTGATACGCTAACGGTCGATCCCCAATAACCCAATCTCCATTACTGGAGAGTTAGCCGCAATAAAGACATGTCTCGCCTGATGGTAAGCGATGACGAGGCCGATGGTAGAGCCCACTTACCCAGAAAAATGCCTATTCGCTTTTGCATTGAAGACTCCAAGGTTGTACTTATGTATCCACAGATGCAGAGAGAGCGATTGTTAGTTATTTCTTTCTACTGTCTCATAATGAAAAGATGACAAGTAAAACCATATGCAGTGTTAGGACCAAAATTGATATTCTGGCGCCTCCGACAGTTTAAAATGCAGTTTCAATTCCGTTAAACTCGTATCTAAGTAACAAAAATCAGCTTGACGGCATTGGGTAGATGTTTTCTTCCAACCGCAGGTGTTCTTTGGAATAATGACCGCCCTAGCAAATTTCGGCATGGTGGGTTCCTTAGTGTCCACATTCGGTTCCGCTCGAGGCGCTGGCGCTCAGATATTTCATCTCCTGGACAACGTGCCTTCGATCAATCCCTGGAAAGACCAAGGGGTGAAACCAGAATCTGGCGAAGGAAATTTGGAGTTAAAAGACGTTGTATTCCATTATCCCTCTCGACCTGACGTACCTGTAAGTTTTCCTTCAAGTTTTAGTAGGTAATCAGTTCTTTTATTACTCACTAGTTACTTATTATTAGTAGAAGAACTGAGTCAACTGAGCATAGTTCAGCGAATAAGTGGGTATTGAAATTGCACTTGACGTGATCTGGGCACTCTGCGCGATTAACTGACGCTATGGCTATGATGACAGTACATTAGTGCTGGATTGGATACCATTTGATTGTAATCGCGGCTTGAGATTTGGTGGATATAGGCAGCTTACTTAACAACCTGCCGCCCACTGGTCCCTGTCGCATGGGAGGAGGCCTTTTTAGACGTTACATTTTAGTATGCTTTCTTTTACATGCGTAATACCTACCTAATTTTTTAATATTGTTGCCTGATGACATTTTAAAGGTATTGAAAGGAGTGAGCTTCAGTGTTTCGCGTGGCCAATCAGTAGCTCTCGTGGGCCACTCCGGCTGTGGCAAGTCCACCATCATACAGCTCATATCCCGGTACTACGACGTCGTCGGTGGCAGTGTAAGTCGGTCAGCAGTTTTTTGGGCTTTTTGAAGATTAGCAAACTAATACGTAGCTGTAAAGCAATTCTGGAAACTCCTGGAAACGCTTGATGTTACCTGAATTATCCTCACTCTGACCAAAAAACACTTAGTTCAGAACCATTCCTAACCCTGACACCCGCAATATGCTTAGGACAATCAAGAGTATTTGGACTGCGCCATACGTAACGAGTAGCACATCAGGCTACCCCTTACCGTTTTTTAACTTGGTCTCGTCAAATGACATTTCTTTGCAATAGAGCAGAGTGGACTGACCGGAAATGGGTAGCCTGTCATGCCGTTGCCCATCACAAAAAAGGGATGTTGGTATAGGTATCTGTGGATGGATTCGACGTGCGCAAGTTATCGGTGCGATGGCTTCGCAGCCAGATAGGGCTGGTGGGGCAGGAGCCAGTACTTTTCAACGCGACAGTTGCGGACAACATCCGCTTTGGGCGGGACGGAGCCACTGATGACGACGTACGCGCCGCTGCTGAGCAGTCGTACGCGCATAGCTTTATTATGAAGCTGCCTGAAGTTAGTATCTTATCTTATGAAGTCACTTTAAAACTATGTTTACTGTGTTATTCATCCTGATGGCTGAGGTTCTATTTCCACCGATTGTTTTCCCTTTGTGCATTTGGTGACCATGGACAATAATCCTGGTACGTGACATACCCTCACAAGTAGAGCATTTCTGTCAACTCCCATAGAACTCATTATTGCCGTCATTTTCAGACGCGTGATGTTCTATCCTTACCCTTACTATGAATAACTCAGTATCTACACGATATTATCTGTACTATATTTAAAGAAACTCAGCTGTAAAAAAACGAGAATTCTCTAACAAATTCGGACTTTTAACTTTGGAATCGATGGAAGTTTGCAGAAATCCTATTGATCCTGGGATGGCATTCTGCATTTGCTCATCGAACGAATACTTATTAATGAGATTGTATTTTGGCGCTTCGTAAATCTGAATAGATACCTAACTAGGTACGCTAATCTGGATAGTTTGAGTGAAAGGCTAAAGGTTTGGCTACCTAAGCTAAATAACATTTTCAAATTATTTCTATACTAGCGGCCGCCCGCGACTTCGTCCGCGTGCACTTAAGTTGAAAAACAAAAAGTAATATTTCTTCATAAATTGTAGCCTATGTGTGATTCAGATGTATCAACAGCTACATTATTGTAAAGTCTCATTAAAATCCATGCAGTAGTTTTTACGTGAATGAGCAACACAGCACATCCAGACATACTTAAACTTTCCTTTCGCCTATAAAATATTAGTAGGACAAATGAGTAAGAATACCAATTCAAGGTGAAGCCAAGATACATTAAAGTTTGCGTTTTTTCTGATCCATATCGAGATGAGATTCGGCGGTACCCAAAATAGCATAGCTGATCACACGTTTAACGAATGATAGTTGATAATTATTGTGGTCACAACAGGGTTACAAAACGCTAGTGGGTGAACGAGGAGCCGCTCTGTCTGGTGGGCAGAAGCAGCGAATAGCCATAGCGCGCGCCCTGATACGCAACCCGAAGGTCCTGCTGCTCGACGAGGCGACCAGCGCATTGGACTTGTCCTCCGAGGCCAGAGTGCAGAAGGCTCTTGAAAAGGTTCTTATCTTATCTAAATTAGCCATTGGGATACCACCACTGGGCAAGGGTGCTATTTCGGCCCGGGTCTTATACAAGGTTCATATAAGAATTATTATTGGTAGGTTTATAATATTGATAATCTGAAAAGCCCTGTAGCCGCAAAATTGATCTCCAATGAGGTTTTTCTGGATTGCTGTTCGTTAGTCCCGCTAAAACTTGGGAACGGCTGGACCGATTTGGCTAGTTTTGGTTATGAAATATTTGTGAGGATCCAGGGAAGGTTTTAATAAAAGGTGAGTAAACATGAGAAAACGCTAGTAATAATGGTAAAAACCACAATTTAGTTTTCAACCGTTTCTACCTGACACGTGACACTAAATGTTTGACAATAGAACGAAGCCTGTCGGGACAGCTAGTACCTACATAATAAACCTTCCTCTTCAATTACTCTATCTATCAAAAAAGGCATCAAAATCAGTTGCGTAGTTTTAAAGATTTCAGCGAATATAAGGACAGAGAAAGCTACTTTGTTTTGTATAATGTACAGTCAACAGCACATCAGGTTACCCATTTCCGTTTTTTCTCTCGCTCTTGCCAAATGTCATTTCTTTCCAATAGAGCAAGGAGGACTAACCGAAAATGGGTTGAGCGATGTGCCGTCCGGTACTTAGTGGTTGCATTTATTACTTAGGCAGCTGAAGGTCGCACAACAGTAATAGTGGCACACAGGCTGTCCACCATACGTCACGTTCAAGTGATATACGTCATGAAGGATGGCTTGGTGATCGAGAAAGGCAGCCACGAGGAGCTGATGGCGAGAAAAGGCCACTATTCTGAGATGGTGGCTTTACAAGAGCGGCATGAAATCGGTGGGACGGAAGGTGTATGAACAATAATAATTTGTTTATTAGTATTAGATGCAAATTGGCTTAGATAAAAGTTCTGAAGAACCGTCAAAGTCTAATTATTTGAATTTTGCAAGAACGTATTATATTGTTAAAGTGAGCCAACTATAGGGTGAATTTGAAGTCAGTCGACAAAATTTGATAGAAAATGGATTAGAATTATTTGCTCACCTTGACCGCTACTGCAAATATCAAATGGCGACTGTACCTACTGTTGTTTTACTTGTTTTTTTCAGACTCTCGTCCAGTACGAGAAGTATCGAACATATCGGAACAGAACATTGAAGATACTTCAATACACGAGGTACCTATGATCTGTTTTATAATTTCAATTTATATTTAGCTACCTACTAGAAATGAGGTGGTTTCCCTAAATATGGTAAATTAAATTATAAGTTTACTTCAATAGGTACCTAATTAATAGATGGCATAGCGTTTGCTTTGCCATCATGTGCTTGATCATGATGCTCAATCATCTGGTATAGTCCTATCTCTGTTATTATCACTCATCTCCTGACGATAACTGATTATTTTATTTCTGTCCTACCGTAAGTAGGTTAGTCAGTTTTTTTTTACTTATGGAGGTGCCCCAAAAATACGTTACTCAGTCGGGGTGACCAGCCATCCCACTACCCGACCCTGCGTTCGTAGCTTGAACATAAAGCAACCGTTAACGATCCGCTGTCTCCATTTAACCTTTTTCGAAAAACTGTCTGCGACATATCCACTGCTTTAATTAAGCCCTAAAAAAGATTATCAACATGGCTTTCTTGTTACAAATCTAGTAGGTACCTCCTAATCTCAAAAGTTTATGTGAAATTCAATACACTTAGTTTCAGTACACTTACGTAAAAGAAAGAGGGACGGAACATCACACTTAAAAAATGTAAAGCATGCAAGGTGCTACAATTTCGTTTGTTGTACACGACCTGCAACACTACCACAAACACACAAGGTGTTACAAACTACGCCATTTTAATCCGGTTGGACAGCGCCAATGACACGTGCTAGTCACGCACACACCTAAACCACAGGAACTGGCAGCTGATAATATGCTTCGCTTCACTCATGAGTGAATCATGATTAGACGAGGTGACGTTCTCACCATGTCTGGGATCATTTCCGGCGTTGAATTAATGTTTTCGAAGATGTGCTAAAGGTGTCACATTACTCACAGTATAACTCGTAGTTACCTGAGAGGTTAAGATAACTGTCTGAAATAATCGGTTTGTAGGCGACAGATGAGGAGAAGTCACGTGAGGCTCCCAAGTTGTCATTCTGGAAGGTGATTCGGCTGAACTCTCCTGAGTGGAAGTCCATCACCGTCGGCAGCTTCTGCTCCATCATCATCGGTTTCTCCATGCCGCTGTTCATCTTGGTTTTTGGAGATCTTTTTGGAGTAAGCATTAGCACAACTGCTATACGTAGATGGAGATAGTCCAAGCTGAAGAGGAGGTGCCCCTCCAACGCGTCTACGCTTACAAGAGTGCTTGCTACTAGCGCAGATGCAGTGGAGGGGTGCGTCATTTCAGCGTAGACGATCTAGGTATAATGAAGTGACAACAGAACTGAAACCCAACTACCTACTTTTAAGGCTGATTAACTAGAGTCTTTCTTTTTATAGGCGATTTTTGTCTTTGATCCGTCCTGTTTGTATTCGATACAAGATACAATGAAATTAAATAGGATATGAAATGAAATGTTTCGTCGTGTTTTATTTTTCAGTCTATGTCTGACCCAGACCCCAGTCAGTTGATGGCAAAAGTGAATTCTGTTTCCGTGACTTGCATCATCATAGGAGTCGTTATGGGAATATCAAATCTGATAGAGGTATGCAGAAACGCCTTTAGATTTAAATGACCTATCTCAGTTACGTACGACATCTTCTCGACTTACTTCACTTGATCTGAAGGTGTCTATACGAACGTATACATATATGCCGTACGTACGGCTCTAACTGTATGCTTAAATTGAGTAGAAATCAAAGTACTTATTTACCCTGAAAAATTACGAATCCATGACAATGAAATGAGTTTAGCCGACAGTGGCTAGCGTGGTCGAAACTTCTACTGGTAAGGATAGGTACCATATTTTACATCAAACGCATTGTACCTACCATTCTGGTAGAGCGCCTCTTGGTTTGATGGCTCTTATTGGTGATGTGCAGTTTTTGCCCGAGATTTGTTTTCCACGCTCTTAAATTTTGTGCCCGGGTAACGCTGGTTTTCAGCCCCTCCCTTGGGCCCCTGCCCTTGGAGTTGTTGTGCGAGAGTTTAATTGTAATACACCGGCTGGCAGTCTTGAATTTAGGAAACGAAAATTGAAGCAGGAGTAGAAATCACTTAAATACATTCCCAGGCTAATCCGGCATTGGTCATATTCTATTAAATTACTTAAGTGTCTTTATCTAGTCCGTGTCATTCGGCGTGGCGGGCGCGCACTTGACCGAGCGTCTACGTGCGCGTATGTTCGCGCACATGCTGCGCCAACACATCGGCTTCTTCGACGCGCGGGCGCACTCTACTGGCGCGTTGTGCGCGCGGCTGGCTGGCGACGCCGCGCAAGTTCAAGGCGTTAGTTTAAGTTTACTTACTCTAGTCACAATCGTTTCCTAAACCTACTTAGGCGGTATCCTCCTATCAACTCAGAAAGCTGGAGCTTTCAGGCGAGCTGGTGTGTGAAGCTGTGTTTCAAGCAACCTAGGTACTCGTAGTTGGTTTTGGTTTTTGAAATAGGTACCAAATTATGCTCTTTTTCACTCAGCTGTTTACTTCAAACTCTTGCTAAACTGGTGATCTCCCTAGCGCCGTATGGACTGCAATACAACTTTTCCTACAATATGAGCTTTTGTTCACACTGAAATACCAAATAGTACCTAGTAGGTACCACAGGTAGTAGAATTTCGTCCAGAGCAAGTGGATAGCTATAGGATAGAAGCTGAAGTTAAATTAAGCTTTAGCTCACAAAGTGCGTGTGCGGCTCCTGACCATGAGCGGTGCGGGTCGTATCAATTTACATACCTAACATACCCGGGTACCTACCAGCTTGTAAAGGAGAACATAGAACACAACGAAACCCGCACACATTCAGGTGCCGCTCTGTGTGCTGAACCTTAATGGTAGTTTGAGTGGATTTGCAGGCAACCGGCCAGCGCGTCGGCATTTGTCTGCAAGGCGTCGGCTCCATCGGTCTGGCGATAGTCCTGGCAATGCTGTTCGAGTGGCGCGTCGGGCTGGTGGCGCTCCTGTTCCTGCCGGTCATCATCGTCGTCATCTACTACCAGGGGAAGGCCACAAGGGAAGAGGTACTGGAAAGTGCCAGAACTCTAGAGGATAGTACTATGGTAAAGTCATGGTCATTCTAGCTAGCAGATGAATTATTTGCCAATTTACACTAGATCTAAGTTAGAGGATTTATGAAGCTCATGTGATACCGCTTAGGAAAGTCAGACTGTCGCTGACTGATACGGGGGTGTCTAAGCTGAAATGATGCGCCTCTCCACTGCATCTACGCTTACCAGCAAGCACTGTTGTCTGCGCAGATGCGTTGGAGGGATGCGTCTACTAATTAGTAAATGGATATGCATAATCTGACCTTCCGCAAACAAGCATGCGGACCGCCTGATAATGAGCGTCATCAGCCTATGGACACTTGTAACACCAGGTGCATTAATCGTAAGTTCCCGAACCCGTAACAACCTTTTCAAACCCCTCTTGAAGAACTCCATGCTATAGCTAGCTCATGGGGAAAACCTCGACAAAGTAAGTGTCCTGGAAACGAAGCTTCGTAACCAAACTGTACGAGACAATGGCGGCTCTAGAGTATGATGAAAGGCTACTTTTTGCAGTAACGCTAATCCCCTTATTCATGAACTTAAAAGTGGTGCTGTCGGGGGGTTTCGTATTTAGGAATAAGTTGGTTGTCCTTTTGTTAGTTAGCAATAGAAGCAGTATCAAACGTGCGAACAGTGGCGTCGCTAGGGCGCGAGGGGCGTGTGCTGTCAGAGTATGTGGCGCGACTGACGCCGGCCCTGGGCCCCGCGCGCCGCTCCGCTCACTGCCGCGGCTTCGTGGCCGGCCTGTCGCGGTCCGTCTTCAACTTCGTCAACGCCGCTGCGCTTACGTACGGCGGCCATTTGATCGTCTCCGATGGAATCGCCTGTCAAAATATTTTAATGTAAGACTACCTACCTAAAGATTTTTTTCACTAAATCCAGTATTAAATTGCCTTTAAATCTAAAAAGGTTCCGTAGGGCCCAGACTCCACCAGAGCTGAGCGGAGATGTGCGGCGTCGAGCTCTGTTTTCAACAACCAATAGAATCACATCTCCACATCTCCATGTGTGAATAACGCAATTCCATTGGTTGTTGAAAACACAGCTCGACGCCGCACATCTCCGCTCAGCTCTGGTGGAGCCTGGGCCTGAATTCCGTGTTAGAGGAGTAGAGGATCTAATAGGTGCATTTTCGCACACCGAGTGTGTGTGCGTATTCTAAACGGTTTCGGGTCGCACTGTCTTCTATGTTCTCCAGGTTCTCCTTTACAAGCAGATAGGTACACGTGTATGTCAAGTATTTTCTGGCTGAAGCCTTTACAGTTACGCAATCATTGCATTGGTCCGCTATGTCGGTAATTATCGTGGGACCTCAGGGAATGGCATTTGTGAAATCAGTTGCTATCGCTGAAGTTTAAAAAAACAGAAAAAACCTTCGCTCTTGGGCTCAGACGGGTCCGAAGTGGGGGTTAGACGGTTGCATTCGTCTCATCTCATAATACCAACTTCACAAAGTACCAACTCGCAAAATGCAGGTTGTTCGCCATCGCGTTCTTCATTATTCAGGTTCCCCTTGTTTTCATGTAAAACAGCTTATTTAGTTCAACTAAATAAGCTGTTTAAGAACCATTGCACATCAAGTGCAATGGTTCTTAAGAGTATGACCTTCTTTTGCCATTAAGACACGTGCACCTATAACTATTTTATTTTTAATCATAATATTATTTATTCGTTCTTAAGCCGCTGATGGCTTTGACAACTTCACCGGACTGTATGGTAAGCGCAGAGGTCCGAAGTTCCAACCCTAAAACTTGCAGTCCTCTGGCGTTGAGCTTCGGACCATTTCGCATGTATAAGTAAATCCAATGTGACCTTACATCAAAAGCGCGAGAATCGTTTCCCTGTTAGGCTGCCTGTCCATTGACGCGGAGAGGGGCTGCGGAGCGGAGAAACGAAGAAATATTAACCAATAGGATTGCATGAAATCTCGGAGCGGAGATTTCATGCAATCCTATTGGTTAATATTTCTTCGTTTCTCCGCTCCGCAGCCCCTCTCCGCGTCAATGGACAGGCAGCCTTATGCTCTTGTCTTAGCCATCATTTTTTATTTTTCAGCACAACGCAGTCATTGCAAATGGCGTCGAACCAGGCGCAGAACGCGTTTACGTTCGCGCCGGACTTCCAACGCGGCATCAGCGCCGGCTCCCGCGTGGTGCAGTTCCTCGCGACCCCGCCGGCCATCGCCGATCCACAACATCCAGCCATTGATGTCTTTGTAAGACCCAGTAAGACCGCCATACACGGACTCCTCCGTGTATGACTGCGACTGCATAGTGAACCATAGACTTCTACTAACGTACAGTCGGGGAATGAAAAGGTTGACTAGTTTTAAAATAAATTCTGCGTTGCAAGCACATGTCACCTTTTTAAACTGTGTAACAGGCTAGAGTGTTGTGTCGAAAAGTATGCTTTATTGTTTGAAAATAAAATTAAAATTCGATTAAACTTATGTTCCTTCACGATTGACAGTTGAACCAATACTTTTTATTGGTTTGATCTTGCCATTCCGCTGCAGCGTCAAGTTTGATAAATCATTTTTTTATATATAAGATGGAGCAAACGAGCTTGAGGGTCACCTGATGGGAAGTGATCACCTCAGCCCATGGACAACCGCAACACCGCTGGTGCTGCCGAATTATTTAAACAGAATTATTGCATCCTCTTTGCTTAAAACGATTAAAACTACAAATGTGATTGACAGTTCCTGTCAATGTCATCATTGAGCAAGCGAAAACAGATCTTATGGTGGTCAACCTTTTTATTCCCCGACTGTAAGTACATACATGAACCGCTTGAGCAGTTGCCTCGGGCGGCTGGCAGCTCAGTGAAATTCCATTCATTCGCGAAAATGCAAGAGCGGTCCGTCCGTGTGAGTTGCTGCACTGCTCAAGCAGTCCGTGGTCATATACAGGGTGTTACAAAAATACCCCTAATAACTGAAGGGGGTTAAATAAACTCCTAAAAGGAGTCTCTTGTTAATTTCTCAGAATCGTAGCTCTTTAATTAAATTTCGAGTGAATGAAAATAAAATATGAACATCGATCATAGAAATTCCCGTCACTAATTTAGGTTCATGACCCCAAATTGACCCTATCACGTGTGTAAACGTGTATACAGTCAGTCAGTCTCAACGGCTTGAAGCTGCCAAAGATAACAGCTCGAACAGAACCTTATTGCTATTTTCAATGCTTGTTCTTGTGATTTTATTGCATTAATAGCGCCTCATAATCGATGTTGTTGCCCATTGTTCATTGTTCCGGACGGCCATAGTTTTAAGTTTTTTGTAAAATTGTTTAAGTTTATAGTTTGTTTTTTAAGTTATAGTCTGTTTAAGATTATGTAACTACTAGTTAAGAATAGAATAGTTAATTATTGTAATATCTAAATAAAGAATGGCACAGCGCAGTTAATCAATAACCCGTAGGTACACGGTTGTGTAACTACGGTACCAGAACAAAGTGTCTTTGTGAAACCAGGCAAAGCGATCCCGGATTGGACAGGTGCTTGACAGCTCAATCCAGCGATAGGTGCATACGGATCACAGTTAATAGTGAACAAATAGTGAGTGGTCCGGCACATTTGTTGGTCCTTCGAGCCGGATTCTCGCAGTCTAGATGCCTGTCACCAGATCTCATACCAGCCAGCAAAGAACACTAGTGCACACAGAAGATTCCGGCACATTCATAAACAAACGAAGCGTGCCTGCGCGCGACGGGTTATGTGCGAGAGCATTCGACAGCTCGAGCAGTCAGTGTAATGGTCATTGTTTGACCTCTTGATCATGACGAATTTTGTTATAGCTTATTGACTGGGTTTTCAAGAAATCCCTGCTATTCCTCTAGGACAGTTTTAGTTTGTATCGGCGATACGTAATGACTATACTCCATTGATTATATTTAGCATTAGACAGAAGTCAAAATAGGTTATTTTTAGGGTACATTTTGTGGTAGAAGTGTACTTCTACCACATTTGATGTATCAAATATTATAACTTCTAAGATCTATGCCGTACTCACTAAAATCTACGGCTTAAACCAACTGTCACACTTGATTGGTCTCATTTAAAGTAAATAGCTTCAGAATTTATGAGGCTTTTACTAGGTATATCTATTAAATTATTCCGTCTTACGTGAAACTATATTGTCGATCTCAAAAGCCTAAAAGAGTCAGGTAATGTGTATTCAATCGTACTTTTACTGTCATTATAACTCTACCATATCCAAATGTTACTTAGTCCCTTCCATACGTTGTGGCGGAAGGGCTTTTCAATTTTGCCAGGTTATCCAAATTTGTCAGCCGGCAAAAGTCAGCGCGGGCCCTAGTGTGTGGTAGTGTTTAGCACCCCTGCTTCTATGAGCCTCTTGTTACTCATGTTATAATAAATGGAGTATAGGTAACACTTTACTATGTGAGTAGGTTTGAAATTGATGAATACTAATTAAATCTTATCAACTGATAGAAAGCTTCGGGCGAGGCGAGCTTCAAAAGTGTGGAGTTCAAATATCCGACGAGACCGAACGTGAGAGTGCTACGGGGGTTGGATTTGTTTGTATGGCTTAAATTATTTATAATAAGTCATTATTAGAATTAATTATACGTTGCGTCTTAAAAAATAATAGGGTGGTGTTAAAATAAATAGGGATCGTCTAAGCGCCCCACCACCGCATTTGCGGAAACAAGAGTGACTGCTTGCTTGTAAGTATGAGTAGGTATTCCTAGTTATAGGCTGTATGTTTGTGCTATCGTTTGTTGTAGCGGCCACAGACGTTACCGTGTGCGAGAATTACGCCAGTGGCGGCATTTTGTCATGGTAATATTATTATATCCAATACCGTCATTTTGCGGCAAGTGGCGTGTGGCCCACCGCCACGCTAAGGTATATATTTTATTCCTCTTCCCTAATGTAACAAATTTTTGGTAGCCTAGAATGATAGTGTTCCGTGAACCATGACGGTGAAATTCAGGTTCTCTGATTACTCCAATAATCTGAGTGATATTATGGTATAGGTGGAGCGCGGCAAGACGGTAGCTATCGTGGGGCGCAGCGGGTGCGGCAAAAGCACTATAGTGCAGTTACTGCAGAGGTTCTACGATCCCGATGCAGGGACAGTGGTCAGTTTAAATTCTTATTTTGACCTAACTGCGTGTTTGTAGCGTATTTTTATCCCAATAGCCATTAATGCAGGGCAACGACCATGCTATCCAAAATCGCTTTCGCTGGCCAATTACTCTAATAATTCGAGTCTAAGGCCTCGTCCTGGACGCACGCGGGCGGAGCGTTTACGTAGTAGGTACGCTGCCCCACACCACCAGTCGTCGAGAACAGCTTCACACAAATCTATAAACTCGATCACGACGCGGCGTTACTCGTCCTGCCATCTCATTTTGGGCCTACCGCGAGGACTATTATAGGAGAGGAGTAGGAGGATCCGCGAGGAGGGTTTTGGGACTATTTATTTTTCATACCTTACCCAGTCTGAAATCGTTAATTACCTAGATCAAAGTTCCTGCTCCAGAAACAAATGCGTGACACTGGTAGAGATGTTTGTGTATTGTGTTTTTATCATCAACAGCCAATATGTATACGCCCCACTGCTGGGCACCTGAATTATAAGGTGGGACTGAGCCATACTCCAACACGCGGGCTCAGTGGGGATTGTTGGAGGGGTGTAAGGTTAGGTAGTGAGCAACCTTAATTTCAGGTGTTAGTTTGCTCTTCTTGAATACTTCAGGCATTGTACCTGACATTGGTCAGGTGAAGTTTCTGGAGTATAACTACGCAGTATAAAACAAAGTCGCTTTCTATGTCCCTTTGTATGCTTAAATCTTTGAAACTACACAAGTACACAACGGATTTTGATGCGGTTTTTTTAATATATAGAGTGATTCAAGAGGAAAGTTTATAAATGAATAACAAGCTGTCCCAACAGACTTCGTTCTGTTGTCAAAAATTCAGTGTCACGTGACAGGTAGGAACAGTTGCTATGAGAAAACTCAATTGTGGTTTTTCACTATATTCCTAGCATTTTCTCATGTTTACTCACCTTTTATACCTTCCCTAGACCATCACAAATATTTTAAAACCATGATTAGCCAAATCGGTTCTGCCGTTCCCGAGTTTTAGCGAGACTAACGAACAGCGATCCATTTTTATATATAGAGATAACATCCTATTGCACCCGTGCGAAGCGGGGGCGGGTCGCTAGTCATTAATATAAGTCAAGGTAGAGTGCTGTATGCCCACATTTCGATGCTGACTCTAACCGTTTCCAGATAGGTTACCTATTCGTTTGCCTGCAGGCGTTGGATGGTATCCCGCTACCGTATCTGAGGATGGACAACGTACGCGCAGCATTCGGGCTAGTATCACAGGAGCCTATACTCTTCGGACGGTCAATTGGCGAGAACATCGCCTACGGAGACAACTCGAGAACTCCAGCTCACCACGAGATCGTCGATGCCGCCAAGCAGGCCAACATACACAACTTCATTATCACTTTACCACAGGTAGAAACGCAAAGTAGGTAGCTGCTCTTTGTTTTTTTACAGTGTGTATGAAATAGCGATATTGGGGTCCGTTTAGAAATAGGAAAAACTAAGCAATCTAGTAAGTCAAATTAGACAATCAGAAATCTAGTGAGTCAAGACAGGGCTTCATAACAATTTTAAAGAAATAAATTATCTTACACGCTTTTTAACCAAATCAACGCAACACAATTAAATCGCTATATGATGCATTATAAAGTTTTCACAGAACCCAGGGAAGGTTGCCAAAGTATTGTTTGTTTGTCAGGGTTATGACACTAACATCGGGTCAAAAGGCACTCAGCTCTCTGGGGGGCAGAAGCAACGCGTGGCGATCGCCAGGGCCCTCATTCGGCAGCCGAAGATACTGCTGCTCGACGAAGCCACCAGCGCGCTTGACACCGAAAGCGAAAAGGTGATTTCTAGTTTCAACCTGGTAAACCTATTCTGCAGACCTGATAGGAAACAGATAATCCTTCATTATATATCGCAAATTTTCTTCGAATAATGAAGAATCCTCTTTCAAATCTTGCAATAAACAAGAAGAGAGTGTAAAGTTTTCTAAGTAGGGCAGCTTGTGTTCTTAAGCTTATATTATGATACTAGATTTGATTTGTATTCATTCAGGCAGGACCCAAACGTAAACCGGCACACGTGCTTCCGTATTTAGGTCCAGGCTCTAAACAGTATTATCTAAATCTCATATCCATACTTAAACTTTTTAGTAAGAGAATACATGTGGGCATAGATCATGAAAACTCATACAGGACTAAATACTGTGCGTAAATGCTCCAACTTTAATTATATATTTCCAGACGCTCCAAACCGCATACGTTTTGCTATTACTTAACTAATATACTAATAGTGTTGTTCTGTGAATTAACTACAGATACATTGTTCCTAGGTGGTGCAAGAAGCGTTAGACTCTGCCATGTCCGGGAGGAGCTGTGTGATGATAGCGCACCGCTTGAGCACCGTGCGTCGCGCCGGTCTCATCTGCGTACTCAACAACGGCTGCGTTGCCGAGAGCGGCTCTCATGCGCAACTCATGGAGCGCAAGGGACTTTACTACGAACTGCACAACACTATTCAGGATCACTAGTCTACTATCCTCAATAGTGGTACCAGGTTAAGGTCAAGGCTAGCATCAAATGACAACATTTGATCATTCGTCATAAAAATGTTATGTACCCCTGAAAGTTGGTTTAAATTCCTTTTCGTTTCGTTTTGGTCGTTTTCGTAACTGCTGATTTACGGTTTGTTACGGATGAATACCTAACTAATTTAATAATACATTTTAAATAGAAACGAAGACAAGACAGACATTGTGGAGGTTTCGCTTCGTGACAAAATTTTGCCACGAGTAGGTACCTATCTAATTTGATTAGTATGGTTCTAAAGCGAGATAGACCTCGGGGCTTAGCCAAAGTAACATTTAGAAAACGACAGCGAAGTTCGAAAAGAACAAAATGTATGGGATTGACATAAGCCATCGTTCAAAAGTCATCGTTTTCGATGGCTTAGGCCGGCTTAGCCAATGTACCATCCTTTCGCGATCGTTGTTTCGAAGTTGTTAGGCCCTAAAAAGTAAAATATTGGCTATGGTATCGAAAAATTTGGAAATTTTGCTGTCACTGTCAGTGTCAAGCAGATCAACAGGGGCTGCGGTCCGAATATCGCTGAAAGTACTATAAGCGCTTTTAGCACATTCGTGCGGTCCGAATTAAAAAGTGCGATTTTATCGCTTAAAGTGCTTTCAGTGCAGTTAAGTACAAAATGGCGAAAGTTGGTGATGTCATTTATGGCGTCGCAATATCTTTCAAAATCGCGCTCGAAGTGCGTTCGGCGCAATTCGGGACGCTTTTATGGGTGCCAAAAGTACTTTCAGCTATATTCGGACCGCAGCCTACCAGAGTCTGGTCAAATCTGTCAGGTAACCAGACAGATTTGTCTCTCTGTGACAAGTCTGTTAATAGCAAACCCTTTTGGTATATATTTATCTTTCTCTATGTAACAAACTAAAATGGCAAACTAATAGATAAATTATTAATAAGTTTTGAATTTTGTATAGTTTATTAACTTTGGTTCTATTAATTTTATTCAAAGCTTTAATCAGTCTAGGTTATCATAAAAGGAACTTATTCATATTATATTTTGTTTGTCTCTTACTCATTAGGTAATTAGAAAGGTAAGATAAGTTGACTGCCTGTATTGAAATGTAGTTTAAATAACTTGTATTTGTGCGGGTCTGCCTGCCCGCGCTTGTTTATCAGAGATGTTCTGTTTTTAAAAATGAAATGCTGGATTGCTTCGCGAAACTTGTAATTCTTCACAACGTTAGATATAATATTTAGGAATTTGCCGGTTAACATTAATGGATGATCGCTAGTCCAGTCATTATAGTAAGTTCACCTCGGAATTCGAGATACCCAGCTATAAGTCTGTAAATACTTGTATATTGACACCCTAAAAGTTGTCTCAAAACCTACATGTGGTAGGGTGTACGCAACTATTAAATTTCAAGGTCAAATGTCACAAAAATCGATTTTTTGTAAATATCTCATTTCCTATGGGTTTTTTGCTATTTGTATGTATTATCAATATTGTAGAATACAGAATTCTCTACAAATTTTGGTTGAAAATTTTTTTCATACGGTGAACCGTTTTCGCGATAGAGGGCGGAGAACGCGCGGTCACAGCATCACTTCAGGTCAACCGGTGCCACTGCACCGGTCAAAAACTTAAAAAGTGAAAAAATGTGAAAAGTCTCGATCATCTTCGTTATCTGCATTACGTCAAGTCTACAGAACTTAATAAAGCTGTGCAGCTTTCAAATATTCCACCAACAAGTGCAGCTGCTCATCAACATTGTAAAAACAACAACGTTGTCGAAAATCGTTTCGCATTGCCCAACCCCATACCTGGGGTTCCAAATCATGCCCTAACCAAGTTTGAACTTGATAATATACACGTTGTTGTTTTTACAATGTTGATGAGCAGCTGCAATTGTTGGTGGAATACTTGAAAGCTGCACAGCTTTATTAAGTTCTGTAGACTTGACGTAATGCAGATAACGAAGATGATCGAGACTTTTCAATTTTTTTCACTTTTTAAGTTTTTGACCGGAGGCACCGGTTGACCTGAAGTGATGCTGTGACCGCGCGCTCTCCGCCTTCTATCTCGAAAACGGTTAACCGTATGAAAAAATTTTTGAAACAAAATTTGTAGAGAATTTTGTATTCTACAATATTGATAATACATACAAATAGCAAAAAACCCAAAGGAAATGAGATATTTACAAAAAAACGATTTTTATGACATTTGACCTTGAAATTTAATAGTTGCGTACACCCTACCATATGTAGGTTTTGAGACAACTTTTAAAGTGTCAATATACAAGTATTTACAGACTTACAGCTGGGTATCTCGAATTCCGAGATTCTTACCTAATTTAAGCTTAAATGACTGGACTACGCCTCTGCGCGCCAGGAAAAAGTGGCTAGGCTAAGCTTAGACAATATAGAGGCTAAGCGTCACTTGGCGTAGACACACCTCAATCGCTGCCATAGAAGATTGAGGTGCGTTTACAATAATGCGCACCACATCATTGAGGTGCGTCGACAATCATGCGCACCACATCATTAAGGTGCGTCGACAATAATGCACATCATTGAGGTGCGTCGACATTCATGCACGCCACATATTTATAAATTACTTTTTTATTTCAATCGTTTCCAACTGGCGTCGTAATTTTAATCGCTTTTGGCGTCTTTCCCATGTGTTTTTGTTATGTGCAGCCTACAATAAACGTAACGCATGCATTTTAGGCTCTGTTAATATATTAAGCCGTAATCAAATTCTTTTGAGAATCACAGCTGATGAATGAAATCGGCCATTTTGTTTCGATAACTACAGCATCCGAGTGTTCGTTTAAATATCATTTCTGACGATCGAAATCGTAATGAAGGCGAACACAGAAACTGCTGCTTGTCTACGCATTTGTATGAAAGCGGCATGGATAGCGTTCGATAACAACTCGCTATCTATGGTTACGTTTCGCTCGCAAGAGAAGTTACTTTGGCTAAGCCCCCTCGATACCTGTATTAAAATCACTGTGCGCATTATAATAGGCCCCTAGGGATGAGGACTATAAGTAAAAAATAATTCAGTAACATTGTCTTGAGGCACAAAGTAAATTTCGTTCAAATTCATGTATTACTCTCACTTCATTATAGGTAACAATACAATGATGAGACACATGATATCTTCTGTTCTTCGCTCGTATTGATCACCTGAAAGTAAGAAAAACAGCAAGTAGGCATGAGTTAACTCCAAACACGCTGGCGGCGAGGCGATATCGCCGAAATCGAACAGTGATTCGCTAAGGGCGAGTGAACAGGCTCTTAGTGGAATCCGAGAATAGCGCGTTCAACCGAACATTACAAACTCTTCAACTTAACAATTTTAGTGTAGATATCTATGGAATATCTTCATCATTTCCTGCAATGGTTGAAAGGGCGCTGTTTACACGTTGGACACCATACTGTAAATAAAGTCCAAAACCAATGTAACATGCCTTCTCAACCTCAGCCCTAGCCCTCAGCCAAGCCATCAACAACGTGTTCGGTTTGAAAGAAGGTTATAGCAAAACGTAACTTACGGGGTGGGAGCACCCATAGCCAAAGCAGTTAGCTTCGCGAAGATGCTACCAGCAGCCACGTTGCCGTAGAACGACTGCGCAGCAGCTGCGGCACTGCCCGCCGCGACGCCACTGGAGCTGAACCCGAGCCACGGCAAGAGCCACGCCGCGCCCAGCCCGCCGGTCATATAGATCAGGGCTCCTCCCAGGAGATTCACTAATAAGGCAGCAAGCAGCCCCATCTTGTCTGAAACATGAGACAGGCAAAATAATGCGCCAAATGGTTGTCTTTCTTTGCTCGAAGGTATCGCGATTAATTTGTGCGCTGGCCTTGCGCGTCGTGTGCGTTATTGTTTAAAATACATCATAACATAACATACACACATCAAAAGTGTCTAGGGATATCTCAAGCATTTTCATACAAAGTAGCAAAATCAAACGTTTTTTTGTAATATTCTTAACCTTTATCTTATGCCTGTTTCCTCGAGTTATTCTAAGATAATGCTGAGCATTATCTAATATCTTTGATTTTGCTAAAATTTTGAAACCTTTTAAAAGAAAAATCTGTCTTTTTTTTAACGTCCTTACGATTGTACAATAATGCTACCACAATGAATTTCTTTATACAATCTGAAAGGGCAGATATAGCAGTTTCTGTGTCCTAAAAATTTCTACGTTGGTATCAAAATTTTAATTTTTACAGCCTCCCCAATAGCTATACTTTGTATGAAAATGCTTGAGATATCCCTAGACACTTTTGATGTGTGTACTTACCCTCACGACAATATCCCTAGTGCGTTAGTCAGAGGCACACTGATTGTTGCCGTCATGGTAAACGGAACATTCAGAAGCCCACATTTCGCTGAGGGAATTTGAACCCAACGTGGTAAGGGCGAGCCTACCACCGTTATCTGGGTTGCTTGGGTTTTAAATGGGTGTTTTCCATCACCGGAGAGTTATCCGCTAATTGTACAATGAACACAAAGTAGGTATGTGTGTTCCAGCCAGATCTGAACTCGGAACCATCGAGTTCCGAGCCAGAGTGTTCAACCACTGGGCCACGACGCTCTCTCTCGTTTAAAATACAAAAGTTAAGTACTTATATTTACACAGACTGAAAAGTAAAAACTGCGTCACAGATAGTCTGTCGTCTGCTCTGCTGCACCTAAAGGTTATTAAAGGCCACCGTAAAGTGACTGATCTTCCTGGCTTCTTTCGTTCTCCCAGAATAGTCTCTTCAACAGGGAATAATCGTCCCTAACTAACACTAACGCAAAAAATCAAAGTAACAAAAACCACTTACCTACCGAAAATACTTCCGATCAAATGGCAAGTAAGTAATCAGAAACCAAACAACTGCACCGTAAAGTAAACCCTCAATTACGATTACAAAGGCACTAACTGATTGTACTTGACGGACGTCTATACTTTATACGTTATGCCGGCTCCACACGTCTGCGGATGCATCTGCAGATGGCATCAGCAGATGCGTCTGCAGACGTGTGGAGGGGTAGAATTGCGCGTATCTAACGTCTGCAGACGGCGATGGCTGTTTTTGTTTTCGTTTATTCGAAAGACCTTTCATTTATGTAAACAATCATAAACGAATCACTTCATTAGGATCAGTACTACCAGAGATATCATAATTTAAAATGCACATTTTTGGACTTGCCCAAAAACGCTTCATTAGTATGAACGTTAACGAACGTTTGTACGTGACAGGAAACGTGACGTCACGTCCACTGTTTTTGTAAGGAGTGCGTATGAAATTTGTTCGGCAGCTATATTAAATATTGCGTCTATGAAAATGGTCTCCTAACCTAATTGCTTCGTAATAGTATGGGTTACAAAATAGTGATATTGTTTTAAAAAAAATTAAAACTTTTAAAATGGACTTGCCCACCAAAGTTTGCAGGCCAATTATGGCCTCATTTTGATTGTGGTTTCACAATAACATTTGAAATCAATTATATTTTTAGGGAGCATAAAAAAACATGCAAAATGTCTCAAAATCATCTACCCTATTCGTCTGTTGTAGGTTTTTTGGCACATATCAAATGGATTCCAGGGAGATGCCCGAAGTCCGTCCACACGTCTGACGACGGTAACGGATGCGGAGTTGCGGAAGGGAGTGCATGCGTGCATCTTGTGTTTTTTTCTGTTCGTGGTAATCTCAATTGCTAAAATGACTATGAGCACTGACGAGAAACATTTATATTTTTGGAGTTGTATCAAGCAGAAAACTGACGTCTTTAAAATTTTGTGTAGGTACGGTGGCCGGCACATCACTCTACCCATTTCCGGTCAGTCCTCCTTGCTATATTGCGAAGAAATGACATTTGGCAAGAGCGAGAGAAAAAATGGAAATAGGGTAACCTGATGTGCTGTTGGCTGTACATGTTGCATCTGGCGGGAATTAACACAGACTGATGAGGCGACAGACGAGTGGGCGCCTCGTGATCCATCCGCTGACGCGTCTGCCAACGTGCGCGGACGCGTCTGTCGACGTGTGGAGCCGGCATTACAATTAGCGCGTCATGCATGCGTCACCGCGTGTTGGCTATGCTTCGGGATTCCCCTAAATCGGTAACTGTGTTTGGAGTTCAGTCTAGGTTATAATTTCAATGGGTTCCTTAAAATATTTACTTGCAATTAGAGCAAGTGAGGAAGACGGACTGACTAGAAGTCATCGTAAGGCCGTGGTAACGTTATGCACAATGCGCTATATCCGAAAGGGTAAGCTTTATAGGAGCCGCAGAATAGCCGAATAAGAAGTTGGCCTCATTTTTTAGTCCCCCAGTTTATTTAGCAAAAAAGATTAGATTAGATTAATTTATTTCTCAGTATTAGGATAACATTTTACATTGATGTCCTAAATAAGTCATTAATATTGAGATCGTCAAAAAATCAAAACAAATAATCAGATTACAATAAAAATAATGTCACAAGAAATTAAACTTAGAATCAAATCAAAAAAATCAATCAAAAATAAAAAATACTATAGGAACAATGTCAAAACTAGATTACAATAATAAAAGAAAATAACAACAACGAAATAAAATAAATTCAGTGTCAAATACAATTAAATTACATTAAAATAAAATAAAGGAAAAATAAAGAGAAGATATCCCATAATTACCTACATAGTTTATTTTAGGACTAGACAGCGCGCTGTGTGGAATAATAATGTCCATTGATATTTATTTATCACTAGCAGCCGCCCGCGACTTCATCCGCGTGGGCTAAGGAAAAGGTGATATCTTTATAAATGGTAGCCTATGTCCTATTCCGATGCATAAGCTATACCTATTATTGTAAAGTTTCAATAAATTCGATCCAGTAGTTTTTACGTAATAGAGCAACACGGCACATCCATCCACACATACAAACTTTCGCATTTATAATAATACCTAGAAGGATTTTAAAAAATGGCGTTTTATTTTGAAAGGACTTTATCAAAATTTCATAGACAAAAAACCCAGAATCGCCAGCAACGAAATGTATAAAAATGGGTTAACTAATATAGGAACCATAAAAAGGTATTCAAAAAATGAGCCTCCTAAATCGTATAGTTAGAAGATAATGAACCGTGTAACTTCATTAATACAAAAAGCGGAAGATACGGCATTCGCGTACCAAATGCGGCCTCACAAGAAACAGGTCCAATGGACCTGTTTTCAATTCAATATGACAGCGACTTGTTCGCGTGCACGCCATTCATACGTCAATGTTATGAGCCCGTTTTCGGATTCGCGAAGTATAAATAACGTCGTGACGTATCTTCCTCATTTTGTTTTTATCAATGACTATAATACACTTTAATTTATGATCTTGTGTGCGTGAGACTCTGTGTAGGTATGTAAAAATCATATTATGTAAAAAAAACAAGATGTGTTTTTTTTTAAATTATAGTGTTTTAAAAAAAATAGTTTTTATGTATCTTTACGTAGGTATAGCATCTTATAAGCCAGCAGGCTGGAGCAAGCCCCTTTCTACAAGATGGCGTTGTAATACAGGCTGTAATTTTTTCCAAAACCAACTGATTCAAAACGCGGCTAAAAAAAGTTTTAATAAAAAAATAATTTTGCAGGTTTACTTTTAGCCAAAATTAGGCTAAAGACTTCCTCATAGTTCAGGATTTTCTTGCCACGCCCACAGTCTTTATTATTTTCATAGAATACGATATGAAACATTATTTAACATTTTTTTTCATATTTGGCAACACAAAAGAGCTCATAGATCACGGCTACAATACTTCAGAATCTAAAAAATATATATTGATTTCATAAATCATTAATATCATACTGCGCAGCTTTTGTAGAAGATTTTCTATATTTTTGATGTAGGTACGGTGGACTGCACATCACTCTACCCATTTCCGGTCAGTCCCCCTTGCTCGTAACGATATGACATTTGGCAATAGCGAGAAAAAACGGAAATGTTGACCTGATGTGCTGTTGACTGTACACATTATGCTTATTAAAATGGCGCATAATGATGTTTCTGGCGATTCTGGGTTTTTTTTATCAGTGTCAAGTCCTTTATTGAAAAAAAAAAGTCAGAGGCCTTAGGGCGGCTTGATAACATCTGACATTAAGATTGCTCACTAACCTTTCATCCCTCCAACAATTCACACTGAGCCCGCGTGTTGGATTATGGCTCGTTCCACCTCATAGTCGAGGTGAGGCCTGTGCCCAGCAGTGGGATGTACCTAGGCCGTTTATGTTATGTTAATTTGTATCAAGAAAGCGATTAGTTTTCTAAAGACAATCGATTTTGGATGCATCAATGTTAAAGAACAATAAATGATTTAAAAATGTTTTTTTCAAGCAATTACGAGTACTATCGACATCCACAGCATTGGTGATATTTCTACTCCTAAGTCCTACCTTGGTACATAACTAAACTCGATTAATAACGATTTATAGGAGAAATACCTATCAAATTAAATTTCTAGAAAATTCTGTTATTTGTAACATAATAGGTACTACTAAGGCCGGTTTTAGAGTCACGCGGACCGCGGCTCGTCCGCGCGTGTGCGAGCATGCATTGCTGGCTTCCTTTCTGGCCTAAGCCGACGACGCCTTACCAAAAGGGATATGAATACCGAACCGCGCGCGGACGGCCGGCTCATCCGCGTGACTCTAAAACCAGCCTAACTGGGACTCTTGCTTTAACACTATAGGTGGTATCCCTTTTAGTCTGTGCACAATAGGAACGGACTAAAAGATTAAACATAAAAATATTATTTTATTAATTTATTTCCCTCATTCAATACAATTACATTACAAATTGTGATGAAAGACGATCTGTGGCGATTGACAACGGGAACTTTTCTGAGGCTCGTTCCTTTTTACCTGAAAACAGAAGTTATTTTTAATGATTTTAACTAAGTATCACCTTAGTATCAACTAAGTAGCACCCTTTTGTTGTGTAAAAGAAGTTACATATTAAACGAAAGTTAAGTAGGTAATAAGTAACTCAAATGGTTTCTATCATAGAGGCCTTAATCCAGAACATTTTGCTAAATGAAAGAAATCCATGGGAGAGGTTGATGATGAGGTTCAGATAATGCTCTGATCTGCTAGCATCCGTCTGTATGCCTATTCCAAATGGTGTATTAATGAGTTGTTGCCTTCACGGTGAGCGTAACATTCAGAAGCCCAACTTGGACGAGCAAATTCTGAACCTAGTGGGAAAGGGTGAGCTTCCAACTGGTAACTGAGGTTCTAGCAGGGCTTTCACCGGAGGGTCCTCGGGTGAAAGCAAATTGAGCAATCTCATCTGTATAACTAAGTCAATAACGTATTAAAAGTGACACTAACGGTGTTGGAGCGGCCATGGCGACAGCAGTCATCTTGGACACGATGCTGCCGGCCACCAGATTGCCGTAGTAGGCTTGTGCCGCGGCGGCCGTGGAGCCCGCCGCGATGCCGCCGCTGCCGAAGCCCAGCATGGGCGCTACCCACGCGGCGCCCAGCCCTCCTGTGCCGTAAATGACAGCGCCGCCTACGACGCCAACAGTGATGGCTGCGAGTAGACCCATTTTCACTGGAAATGAAAGATCACAAATACCTATTTACTCAGATACAGATAACGTAATAAGCTTCTAAACCAAGTTAGTTACCGAGTAACATTGTTTAATTCACTCGTACCTACCTAATTTAGTGATAATTTTTTCGTGAAAAGAGCAAACACAAAGAAACAAAACAAGATGTCGGTCGGCATCCCCATAAACCCATAATGCGTTTGCGTCCGCTAAACAAGATATTCTTTTATTTTGCCAGCAAAGCCAGCCCTTCTAGAAGCTATTAATCTAAAAATGAATAAATCGGACGACAAAAAGTTCCTACACTACAACTCAGGCATCAATCAGTAGATTTACTTCTCTCTTACCTTAACTTAACCTCACGACACGACACTGAATTGTTAAATCTCTAAAGTCTAGATTCTTGGAGCAGATCGCACTTGCTACTGACTGACTGAGACTGACTGCAGTGACTGCCGCCACAGTTGATTTATACTGTGCTTTGGCTGCCGCTCACCGCTCAGGCGCCGGCTCAGTGCTCAGTTGCTCACTTCACTTCTCTCTCTGACAGACAGAATCTGACAACAATGCTATTTCATGAATATTGTTGGTTGTTACAGGGAATTCCCCCTTCACCTTTAAAAAAACAGATTTGCTGCGGTCCGAACTATGACATGATCGTATCGATCATATCGTCTTTATTTAAGCTCAAACGCATCCAGAATGATCTAACTCTAATAACTTTCAAAATAAAATTAAAAGATGCAAAATGCAGAGCAAAGTTGTGAAACTAACCCTCCTTCTGGCGCAGTTGGGAAAAAAGTGTTTAGTCAGTGGTTCCAGAACATGTAGTACTGGGAAAGTAGCAGTTCTGTAGCTCTGTGGAGCTCCGAAAAAATGTGTAGGACATAAGTTGAAAGTGAATTTTATTAGCTTTCATTAAGTCACTATGTCTCTACACAGCACGGATGAGATTAGATTAGATTCATTTATTTCTCAGTATAAGGATAACATAGGTTTAAAGTTATTAGCGAAAAGCTCGAAAGTGGGAACTTTAACCCCTCCTCCCACTTAGGCGCCACCTTCAGGGGCGGGGACTTTTAGTTAGTATGTTTACTCTCTAAGCATCCTTAACAGATTTCTGAAGAAATGGCCTAGGTGACAACTCATGCACTCCACACCTGCTTTTTTATCCCTTCTTGAGTGGACTATTTAGCGATTGAAGTGTCTGTCACTTACTCGCAAATGTCGACAGCAACAAGAATGAAAGAGATACAACGATACAAAAGTTATCGTTATTCTGTAAGGCTGCTCCAGTTTTTAAAAATAACAAGGTGGGGTCGTATAATTTTTTCCCAAATATGCCTAAATTTAATTTAGATAGTCGTTTAAACGTCTATAATACTACAAAAGAATTATCTGATAAAGTGAAAACAATTCAGAAATGCTGTAAGTCAACCAAAATACTGCTTGGATTGGACGTATTATTTGATTATGTATTTTGAACTTTTCAAATCGGACCGGGTGTTAAAAGTAGTCAGCGCTACGAGCGTCAAAACGTTATTTCGGACCGCAAGGTAATTTGATGAAGCGGCCCGAACGCCCAGAGTTGCCAATGCCATCTTATGGGTTACCTGATTGTCGTCGTAGTGATAAATTAGCTATCTTATCTCAGGGACTTTGTTCAAATATATTATTATTGTTCTAAGACTTGTAACTTTATAAAAAAGGACTTCTATTTATTTTTTTCAATATTTTCAACCGACTTCAAAAAAAGAGGAGGTTATCTACTCGACTGTTTTTTATGTTTGTTATTTGGGGTTCACTTTATTTGTGAGTGTTTGTCATATTGTTTTTTTTTAGGTTTCCGCGGAACGAAATTCAATTTATTTGTTTGGCACCAACTTTCCCGATAGACGTAAACGTAAAATTTGTGTCACTATTTTTTTTCCTTGTTTTCTTTTCGTTTGTTCCGAAATCAGTATAATATATGATCGAAGCCTTTCCCCCTATTACCTTACCTGCCATTTACTATCGACCAATCCTCCTCTATCGTTACACATAGCAATAGAAGTGCGACTGAGAGTTCCGATATGCGTTTAAATGTGAGCGAGAGGTCTGATAAAAATTATACAATAAGTCATAGTTTAGTTAATATTCACTAGACTTCCGTTTCTTAACCTAATGATGGGAAAGCCGATAAGTTGGCAACACTGGTGGTAATCACTCTAGCGATAGCGTTCCACCATTCTACGCAATGTAATTTGCAATTATTATTAAGAAGGAAAACCATGGCTCGTGCCGTGCCTTTTGGGCTAACTATTTTAGTTAGTTTATTGCATTGTTATCACTAACTGCCACCAACTGGAATTGCTATCAAAATTCTTTTGCATGCCGTTAGGTATTTGTTATAGGCTTCGCGGCGTAAGCTCAGCTTTTCATTTGTGTAAGTGGTCGCCAAAAGTGCAAGTAGTAACAAAACATACATAAATAAAACATATATAAAATTAATGATTTATTAAAAGGAAAAACCGTGATGGGGTTAACCACCCAATTGTATGCACCCTTCGTATTATGGGCACCCTTCCTATTTAATAGAAAAAACAAGGCTACGACATTATTTAGGTAAATAAAGCAAGATTTCTAATGTTCTAAACAAATTTTCACTGAAAACTATCACTCCCTTATTATTATTATTTTTATGTTGGTACTTTTAAATTCACGGATCCATAGGGATCCGGTCCTTTGAAGCCAACACGTAGAGGCTTTTTGGTACCATTTACTCGAATTTGCAATGTGTACAACTGCCGGGTTTTGTCTCTTGATAAATTATGAAAATCTACCCAAAGACAACACCTGGAAAATGCTAGGACTATTGTGAAAATAAGTAAAAAGGGCAATAAAAACCAGGCTATGAAGGGGAATATTTGGTGGACCGGTAACTGGGCTATTGCCTGAGACAACGGACGTCTGCCATGCAAAATGTCTCAATTTTTACTCTCCTGGCAGACGGTGACTAGCCGCTCACTAAATGGGCTACCCATAAGTGCTGACGCACAGGGTCAGCAAAGGCGGCAACATGGCCGTGAGCGGCTCAGGGTGTCGAGAGGTGTGCACCGCTTTCTGCTCGGTGGTTTCCCACCTCACCAACTCGCGACCTAGGCATCTTTCACTTCCTCCCTGCGAGCATTCAGCTCTAACGCCCCACTCCGGACGGCCGGTGAAGGCAAGCCAGAGGTGAGAGTCCTGCGGTCCCCGCTGGGGTCCACTCCAGCCGGCCAGTGAAGGCAAGCGGAGATGGAGGGCCTGACCGACTCTCGGGGGAACTCGGGTCTGTGGTGTCGCTACACACCAACAGCTCGCCACAAGCTGCCCTGCGGTAACGTCGGGTTAACCCGTGGTGTCGTAACGCACCAACAACTCATAAGAGCCGCCCCTGCGGGTTTATTATTATTATGTAGGTACTTGGAAATTCACGGGTCCATAGGGACCCGGTCCTTTGAAGCTTGCGTGGGGCCGAAGCCAACACGTAGAGGCTTTTTGGTACCATTTACTCTATTTTGAAATGTGTGCATCTGCCGGGTTTTATCTCTTGATAAATATTGAATATCTACCCAAAGACAACACCCGGAAAATGCAAGGACTATTGTACAGGTAGTAAAAAGGCAAAAAAGACCAGGCTATGGAGGGGAATTTTTGGTGGACCGGTTAACTGGGCTATTGCCTGAGACAACGGACGTCTGCCATGCAAATTGTCTCATTCGTTACTCTCCTGGCAGACGGTGACTAGCCGCTCACTGAATGGGCCACCCATACGTGCTGACGCACAAGGTCAGCAAAGGCGGCAACATGGCCGTGAGTGGCTCAGGGTGTCGAGAGGTGTGCACCGCTTTCTACGAGGTGGTTTCCCACCTCCCCAACTCGCGACTTAGGCATGTTTCACTTCCACCCTGCGAGCATTCAGCTCTAACGCCCCACTCCGGACGGCTGGTTAAGGCAAGCCAGAGGTGAGAGTCTTGCGGCCCCCGCTGGGTTCCACTCCAGCCGGCCAGTGAAGGCAAGCGGAGATGGAGGGCCTGACCGACTCTCGGGGGAACTCGGGTCCGTGGTGTCGCTACACACCAACAGCTCGCCACAAGCTGCCCTGCGGTAACGTCGGGTTAACCCGTGGTGTCGTAACGCACCAACACAGCTCTCATAAGAGCCGCCCGTGCGGGTTGTAGTAATCTGTATCTGTAGTGTTTAGTTCGTTTCTTCGGACCTTATTTCAATTATTTTATTTTATTTCCTCTACTATTTTAGCTCACTCACATTTATTTTATTTTATTCACTTACGATCCTCTACCTGAAGGTTGTCTGGAAGAGATCGCTCTCTAGCGATAAGACCGCCTAAATTGTACATTGTTCTCATTGTTGTTGTGTTATTTGCTTGAAATGTAATGTTTTTGTACAATTAAGAATATCTATCTATCTATCTATCTATCTATCTATCCCTTAAAGAAAGTGGCACAATGCCTTCTGTTTAGTAAAGATTTGCTCTTCAAGTAAGTATCTAAGGAATATCCCGTGTCTTAAGGTTAGTGGTTATATCTTTCCGATTCACATTCGATCACCCAAAGACAGGCTTTCCTTTAGAAAAAACCGGTGTCTATAAAATTGACTGCAGTTGTGGTAGTTCGTACATTTCCCGAATAAAAAGTACTGTATCGTACCGAATGAGGAAACACATAAAATCAGTCAAAAACAATGACAGACATAAGTCGGCAATAGCGGAACATTTGTTAGATTCGGGTCCGAATCACTTGAATGAGCTTGAGTCCAGTCATTATAGTAAGTTCACTACGGAATTCGAGATACCCAGCTGTAAGTCTGTAAATACTTGTATATTGACACCCTAAAAGTTGTCTCAAAACCTACGTATGGTAGGGTGTACGCAACTATTAAATTTCAAGGTCAAATGTCAAAAAAAAATGTTTTTTGTAAATATCTCTTTTCCTATGGGTTTTTTGCTATTTGTATGTATTATCAATATTGTAGAATACAAAATTCTCTACAAATTTTGGTTGAAAAATTTTTTCATACGGTGAACCGTTTTCGAGATAAAGGGCGGAGAGCGCGCGGTCACAGCATCACTTCAGGGCAACCCTTGCCACCGGTCAATAACTTAAAAAGTGAAAAAATGTGAAAAGTCTCGATCATCTTCGTTATCTGCATTACGTCAAGTCTACAGAACTTAATAAAGCTGTGCAGCTTTCAAATATTCCACCAACAAGTGCAGCTGCCCATCAACATTGTAAAAACAACAACGTGTATATTATCAAGTTCAAACTTGGTTAGGGCATGATTTGGAACCCCAGGTATGGGGTTGGGCAATGCGAAACGATTTCCGACAACGTTGTCGGAAATCGTTTCGCAAAGCTAAGTTATTTTCAGAAATTGTTGAAACTGAATTATAGTAGTTATTTAAAAAATATATATTCTCTAATCAATACTTAACTTTAAGTTATTTCAATTTTACACCGTGGCTGTATAGAAAGTTGGAACTTGGTTCAATAGTGAAAAATAACTAGTTTTACTTTTTAATAATTTGACGCTTCTTAGGTCAGTTATGACCCTCCTTTCAGAGTATGAGTAATGAAAACATTATTTTTATAGCAATGATTAAAAGTTATTAATTTACGAAATAGGTAGGTATCATGATACCCCATTAAAATCGCAAACAACGGGATTGCTACCATGTAGGTACCATATTTGTTTCGAGTTTCCGATATTTGGGCACTGTTACATGCGCCATGGTCACGGAGTAACTCGATTTGTTTACCGATTTGGAGTAATTGTTGAGTCGGTTACTACACCAAAGGTCGCGGCTTCGATCCCCGCACAGTACAAAAATTTGCGTGCATGAACATGTCTGTTTGTATTGGTCTGGGTTTTTCCTATGTATATTAAGTATGTATGTATTCACAAAAGAAAAAGTATAAGTATGTTTATCCGTGGTCTTACCAGCGGTCTAGTATCCCACAAAAAAGGGGCTTCAATTAACTCATCTTGGGGCTAGATGGCGCTGTGGGGAATAATGTCGAGGGATATTTGTTCAGCTTCCCTTATCTCCCTATCTTTGCATCTTAGCTTCTCGCTTGCCGGCAGCTTTTCGTATATCGCCTCTCCGGAGATCGCCCCGTCATGTCACACACCGCTTGCTGCGACGAGTTCTCCACTCAGGACCGCGCGTACTCCGACGGTTATTGGTTCCACACTAACTGCAATGTTTATCTTCGGATATTTACTTTTAGCAGCTCTTGGTTGATAAGAAGCGTCGGCGGTGTTTTCGTGTCCACATGGCGGGCGGGCCTAGACGGGGAACGGAGGCTCAGTCCGTTAACGCAGGCCGCGCGAGCTGCACGCAACCCCGCCCGCCGCTCCCTCGCTTATCTCTTATCACTAATGATACATCGCGTTACCTCAAGAACTGATAGCATAAGAACGCGATAAAGTGATTCCTCGCGGTTAGTCATTATCAAATCCCTAATTTGAACACAATTGCAAATAATGAAAGTGTTTTAGTGGTAATAAAAGCGTGTAAATCTTGTCATGATGAAGGAGTTTTTGCTGATCATCCTAGTAGCTTCAGTGAATGGTCAGCCGTGCACCACAAAAGAAAGTGTGAATATAACAAACGGTGAACTTTTCCAAAATGGATCCATGTTGTACGACGGGGTGGAGTATACGAGCTCAGCGTGGTACGAGCTGGTGGAGGATGGAGTGACATCTGTGATGGGCTGCCCCTGCATCGGCCGCCTTTGTCTGTGGAAGTGTTGCCCTCGGGGCGAGATGTACTTAGGCAGACAGTGCCAGGGGTCCGAGCTAGGCGTTGTGGACCCGTTCAGCCCACCGCTGTACAGTGGAGCGAGCCCATTGGACTTGGCTGCACATGATCGCTTCTTTTATATGCACAATCGCTTGTGTGATGATAGGTACATGGTGGATTCCCAGTCACCATACGAAGAAATGTACATTCAAGAGGTAAATTATGTTTTATTTTTCTGTCCTTCTTAAGTCGCAGGCAGTTCACGAACAGTCCTTTCAAAGTACCCTACCTATAACCATACTCCTTACTAAACTTCAAACTTCAAACTTCAAAACTTTATTGTTCACTAAGTGGATACATGGTGATGCTACTACTACTCACTTTAACGTAAACTTTATCGTAAGTTGCCGCTGCTAATCATTGGCGTCTAACTTTAATACTTAGTGGTTGTAGGCGGCCTAATTTTCAAGAAATCCTACCATGTCATTAGAGCTATTCCTATTCGCTCATTATTACTGGCAAATTAATCAGAAAAGTCGCCTTTTTATTGGTTATCTCAGCAATATCCAAAATAGGTAATTTCAATTCAATGAGAGAAGGAGGCAGACAGACAGACATATTACGACATGTATTTTTTTTAACTGTAGTCATACACAAAATATGCGGACAGCGCAGGACCGATCGTTGTGGAGATCTTTGGGGGAGGCCTATGCCCAGCAGTGGGTCGTTCGGCTGACATGATGATACACAAAATATGTATTAAAGTGATAGTGATAAAAAAAGTCAATAAATTAAGTCAATCAATAATTTTATCCTAGGTAGGTGTACCTATCCTAGGTAGGTGTGTAGACTGTAGTCAACGGCACATCCGGCTATTCATTTCCGGTATCGCAAGAGAAAAACAGAAATGGGTAGCCTGATGTGCCGTTGACTGTACCTGGTTGAGGACGCGGATTTTTTCGAAAACGTCATAGTATTGCTATAGTGACCACCTGTGACCTGTGAGCTATGGTAGGTATTCCGGTGAGCGCCAAAACTCACTTCGCTCGTGGCGAGGTAACTTTAAAATTCAATTCCTTTGCGATTGTGGTCGTTTGAGAGAACTAAGCCAAATAATATTTTTTAATTATTTACATACAAAATGAGAGAAAATGCTAATTCAAAGTAAAGCGTATTGATGATTGAGGTAAGCGTGAAGCACCGCGATGTCAAGATGTGAAGTAATGTCCGCCAGGAGGCCCTTCCTCACGTGGACGTACTTTATGGATGGCCTCTTAAGAACCTATCTGCATAAATTGAGACACTTCTTCATAATTTGTATTATTATTTAAATGAGTAAATAACCTAAGTACTTAGGTTCCTGGCTAATAACTTTTTTGATCGGTTATGAATATTATTCAGTATTTACCCAATAAAACGGAAGTGAACGACGTAAACAATTGCAAAAAGTCATAGGGCTATAGATTCTTATTTAAATATACGTAAATAAGTGTCCAGCTACTCTTACAGGAAGGTTGACGGGATTTACCCACTCTGGGTTGAATAGACTTCCTCGTCGTTATAGCTAAATACCTAGGTACTTCTATGAAAGAGAGCGTCGCTAGTAGGAGTTCAAAATTGCTAGCCGTGCGCGGTACGGGGGTTCCGTTGCCGGCATTGCACAGGCCTCCACCACAGCCTGGTAGGGACGGCTCGACACCCTCGGCTGTCCCTAGTGGCCCCCCCTCACGAAGGGGTGGGTCGCTTCCGGCCCGCCGTGTAGGCGGGCTCCGTCAGGGGGAACGCGTAGGCTTCGCGCCACTCACCGTATTTCCCAAATATAGACGATGAGAGGGAGTAGTAGGGGTCTTAGTCGGTAAAGCCAATGGAGTACCACCTCCCCGTGGAGAGTCCGACATAACCCGTCCAACCCCCCGGTTGGCGGGTATGCGTAAGTGCATTTCACCTTCTGGAAAAAAAGGAGTTCCAAATTGGGTTGGAAATGTCCTAAATTCGAGTCCAGATAGATTGGTACGAGTAGGTAGGTTATGCTTTGTTATTTCGAGCAGCCTAGCGATTCTTACTCACATCATTTTAACATCTCAATTACAGCATGCTCACTTCAATCATGTTTTCGCTTCACTTTGAAATAGTTTTCTTCCTCATTTGTTTGAAACTGAACACGCCAAGCCTCTCGGTCTTGGGCTAGCTCTTGCCAAGCAGCACTGCCAAGAGGCCGTTCATGTAAAGGGCAGGAGTTTTGTGATATCACATTTATAGGAGTCGAATTGCTTTGTTGACGACTTTGAAATGTAAAATTACTAATTGGTGACGTCACACTTTGGCTCACAAATTTGACCACCTGTGGCAAGGAGGGGAGTAGTCTAAACATCATGAAATACCTGTGACGTACTTTATGTAGGTATGGTCCCCAAGGTCTCTAAGGTTAAGTAATACCTTTGGCCCACTTCGTCACTCCAGGCACCATAGGACCTAGGACGTCCCACTGGGTGACGTCCGTTTTGACGCCACAATTATAGTATCTTTATTGTATGATCCTCTCCCAGGGTTCCGTATAGAAAAAGCAAAAACGGAACTTACTAACGAAACTTACCAAGCCTCCGCTGTCTCTCTGTCTGTCACCAGACTGTATCTCAGTAAAAAAATATTGAGGGAGGTCCCCATACAATGAACAGGTAGACATTTATTTTTTTCTCAGAATATGTAGGTAGCTGTAGGTAGGTATTATCAAAACATCGCCTACAAGTTTGCTTTTAAGGTGAAGAAAAATGGATACCTAATTATTTTTTTCCTTAATACTCACACGACTTATCATTAATAGTGTTAGTCACATGCTTGCTATTCATTCATTAAAATTATGTCGAGAAAAATAGTCGTGATACAGTAGGAAAATGTGTTATGATGAGCCCGCACGTAGGTTACAGTACTCATAGCACATCGGTTAACCACAAAAGGATCATAACAACACTGCGTTAATTATAAATAGGTATGTAGGTACTGGATTTCTAAAATCTCGAAAAAATATATGGTACCTACTCGTATACTTATTTAGTCATCTCGTAGTGCCGCTTCTAAGAACGAAATTCTGGCAAGTAACATGAAATGGCAAACTAAAGCCAAGGTCTCAATTTTATAAAGAACTACGTGGCCGCCCGTGATTATTGTAAAGTTTTATTAACATCCATTCAGTCGTTTTTACGTGAAAGAGCACAGTAAAAAACTAAGCTCCATTTATTATAGAATTAGCGACCCGCCCCCGCTTCGCACAATAGGATGTTATTACACATATAAACCTTCCTCTTGAATCACTCTATCTATTAAAAAAAACCGCATCGAAATCCGTTGCGTAGTTTCAAAGATTTAAGCATACAAAGGGACATAGGGACAGAGAAAGCGACTTTGTTTTATACTATGTAGTGATTTGACAGAACTTGACAGAAGTAGAAAAAGGTTCTTTTTAGGGTACGCTTTGTGGTATAAGTACAATTAATATTATAACTTATAAGTTTATGCCGAAATCAAAATCTACGGCATATGCCAACTGTCACATTCATTTGTTCTCTATTTAAGTAAATATCTTCAGAAATTATTAGGTTTTTACTGAATTAAATAATTTTTAGGTGAAACTATATTGTCGCTCATAAAAACCTAAAAGAAGCAGAGGTTGCGTATCCAATCGTGCTTTTACTGTCATAATAACTCTACCAAATCTAAAATGTTACTTAGACCCTTCATACGTTGTGTCGGAAGGGCCAATTCAATTTTGCCAGGTTAGACAAATTTGTCTGCCGGCAAAAGTCTATCAAACATGCAAATCATTCATTTGTTTAGCACCCCTGCTTCTATGAGCCTCTTTTTTCTAATGTTATAACAAAAGGAGTTACAGTCAGATCTTTTTCCTAAAACTGCCTGGTTAGATTTCGGTAAAACGTCGCTCGTGAGTGTTGTTGAAGTGTCCCCCCACATAAATATCACGAAATTATCGATATTGGTTCATAGAACACTTTTACCCAGTCTCCCTTTTGTTGGCTCATATCTTGGTTTAAACAGGAAATAACCTCTAGCGATACCGATTTTTCTTTATTAACTAGCTGTTAGTAAGTCCGAGGTGAGACTTTACCGGGTAATGGGGTGAGCGGAAGGCTCTCAACGCCTCATTTCAAATGAATGGCGTACTTTTTTTAGGCATGGGGACCCCAGCGAACCTTCTAACGCAAAAGGAAGAATCCACTATGAGGAAGTGAGAGGAACTGACAAGCCTGTTAAAGAAGTGACGGAACAGTTCAGATTCTGACTAGTTTATCTCACGTCATAATAGTTGAGGCACAGATTAGATAATAGTAAATAGTCACTTGTGGTTTGTTCCTAAACATCCATTAGGTATGTTTCGCTCGTTTGTAAAATAGAGCCTGTTTGTTATCTTTTATGACTCAGTTAACACAACAATCGTCACAGAGGCGCTCTGTTCGCCTAATTGTCCATTGGAATTTTAACCGGTCGCTCCGAAACGGACGTCGTTAAACATTTTAGGAGGCTGTAAGTACGAACTTAACTGTCCAAGCCCTTGTTTTGCCGCTTGTATTGGTCAATTGTTAGGAAGGAAGGTACCTTTTCTTTTTTCTGGGGCCTTTGCAGAGGAAGGGCCATAGATTTCGCTGAACCAAATTATGGCTTAACCTAATGTTATGGAAACTAGAAATTACGAAGGTACCACAATGGAAACCAGAAAGTACGAAGGTATAAAAAAAATGCCGGGTCGGAAATGGGATGGCTTAGATATCACCGGAATTTAGTGATTTATTTTATGGAAGGCACGTTCTGCAGTTGGTCTTGGTTGACGTCGCTAGATGTCAGTCTTTAAGACTAGTCGGAGGCCTTAAGGCGGCTTGATCACATCTGTCATCCGCACTGAGCCCGCGTGTTGGTGTATGGCTCGCGCCACATCATAGTTATGGTGAGGCGTGTGCCCAGCAGTAGGACGTATTTAGGCAGTTTATGTTTATGTAAATAGATAGGAACCATGCACAGACAAACTACAGGCAGGCTTTAACGCTGATGATGACTCAGTAAAAAGCTGCAAAACACGAGTTTAAACTTAAAAGCCTAACAAAATTAATAATAGATGCGATTCAGCAATCAGTTAATATCGATTTGTTATATTTTATTTAGATTTATATTTTTATTTTATTTAAATAGTCACTTGTGGTTTGTTCCTAAACATCCATTAGGTCCATTAGGATTTACCTTTCGACGTCTTCAAAGATCTGAGAATTTGTAGTAGTTCTAAAATAGCATTTGTCGCAGTAAACTGGTCATGGGCGCGTCCCAAATATAATATTTACTTTGTATTTGGAGTCAGTCATCACATCAACTTACAAAAAGATCAAAATAATTCTTATTAACTGGTGAGTAGATACTCTTTGAAAATCTTTCGGTTTAAATGTATGCTTTTCCTGGATTTGTTTCGAAATATTCTTTGGATCGTAAAGAAGAACTGGGTTGGCATTCCGGCTTACATCACTTCACATCTTGGTACTTCACGCCAACTTCAATACGCTTCACTTTGAATTAGTTTTTTCACTAATTTTGTTAGTAAGTAAATAATTTAGAAAATATTTGGCTTAGTTCTTTTCTCTCAAAAGAGCACAGACGCCAAGTAACTGAATTTTAAAGACAACTCACCACGAACGAAGTGAGTTTTGGCGCCAACCGGTATAGTTACCATGGCTGGGTTGGCATTCTACATTTACACATCGAACGAATTTGAAGTGAGATTGTAGGTATTTTAGCGTTTTGTAAAACTCAATTTTGTACTAGGTAGAGTTCGTCTAAGCTATTAGAGTCGATTAAAGTCGTTTTTAGGGTTCCGTACCTCAAAAGGAAAAAACGGAACCCTTATAGGGTCACTTTGTTGTCCGTCTGTCCGTCCTTCCGTCCGTCTGTCAAGACCCTTTTTCTCAGGAATGCGTGGAGCTATGAAGCTGAAAGGACTTGATCAAAAAAAAACCTAGAATCGCCAGAAATGCCATATATGCTATTTCAACGAGCATAATGTGTAGATCAAAAATATATAAAAATCTACTGCAAAAGCTACGCGGTATACTAGATATTAATGATTAATGAAATGAATATTTGTATCTTTTAAGTTCTAAAAAATCTGATCTATGAACTCTTTTGGGTCGGTAAATATAAGAAAAGTTGTTATTTTAAAGTTACATATCATATTCTATAAAAATATTAGGTATACAGGGTGAGTTTTTCAAGTGGGCGCGGTAGACCAAATCCTAAACTATGAGGAATTGAGAAAAATTGTCGAGGGAGTCTTTAGCCCGATTTTGACAAAAACTAAAACTGTATACTCAGATTTGTTTAAAAACTTTATTCGTAGCCGGGGTTCGAACCAGTTGTTTTTGGAAAAAAATGACACCCTGTATTACTAAGCCATCTTGTGGTTTCGTTTCTAAGGGTCAAATAATGAGAAGTAACATTATATGGCAAACTGAAGGAAAGGTCTCAATTTAATCAAATATTTATTTTCATTACATTCACATTGACCATTTCTCTGAATTCCTCATAGTTTAGGATTTTGCCTACCATGCCCACTTGTAAAACTCACCTTGCATAAATGTATGTTAAAATCGTGTTTAAATTCAAAACACGTGTGTATTTAAGGAGGAGTGTTAAAGAGTAGAAAAATCTCTTTTGTTGCACATTGTGATTTTACTTTTTACTCACTTATTATGTCTATGTTCATCATCCTATTTGTCATTGCCATTCCATTCTATGTTCTTTATATATTCGGAAACTGGCACATGCCATTGCAAACAATTCGCTGCCATATTGACTTGCAAACAGGTCCATTGGACCTGTTTTTTTTTTGGTTTGTTTCGGTACGTGGATGTCGTATCTTCCTCTTTTTGTTTATATTAATGAAGTTATACAGTACAATAACTTCTATACTGTATGGATTAGGAGGCTGATTTTTTGAATACGTAATAGGGTTACTTTAGTGAACCCATTTTTATACATTTCGTTGCTGGCGATTCTAGGTTTTTTTGTCTATGAAATTTTGATCAAGTCCTTTATATCAATTACTCAGGTTTACTGTCCCTTGAAGCTGTGAAAATATCAAACTTCTAAGCCAACGCAATCAAAAGATACAGCCGTTTATGCCGCAAATTTTCGACACTTGCAAGGGAATCAAAACCTACAGGGTGCTTCCCGTGAACTCAGAATCTTGAAATTTGGTACGAAGCAACGTCTTATAAAATAGATAAAGGAAAAATTACGAAAACCATAAATTTTTAGTTCGGTCATTCTCACGATAAGGTGTTCTTCGTATAATTTCCGTCACAATTTTTAATTCACAAGAAATTCGTTTAATTGGCAATTCGATTAAGAAAAGACAATGAAATAAACAGAATTATGTATTTGGCACTTCAATGTACCGACTGGTTATGGAGTTATGAGGTGACAAAGTTTTGGGTGTGACGGAAATTAGGAAATAGTTTACTTAAATTTATATTGTATTGAAATAAAACTCAAATAAAAAATAAACAGAATTTAATGAAAAGTAAACCTCACAAGTTATTGTACAGTCTACAAATAACAAGAAAACCTCTTTAATGAAACAATAAAATTGCTCGGTAGCCTACCGATAACTGATAATTTAAAAAAAAACATTAGGTATATATAATTATATTATATGCAAATGAACCATTTTGGCTGTCTATTTATTATAAACTCGAACGATAAACAACCGATAAACAATGGTCTATTTCTTTATACACAGCGTATAGATCGGGATCATTCATGATTCTTTCTCTTCTTCGTTGTCTAAGCCTTTGTTGCTCCAAAATCTCCTCCCGACTTCGTTTTGGCTTATTATGTTTTCTGTAAAATGAGTAAACACATTATGGTTTAAGCTATATATACCTACCAAAAAACTTTAAATACCTGTTTTAAAGTAAAAACATTAAGAAAACAAATGCTGTCAGGTATTATATAATTTCCATCACGTTTAGCGTGACGGAATAGGGTGATGGAAATTAGGAACACGACGGTTTTTATGAGATATTAATGAAATGGTAAACAATACAGTACATTGCTACAAGTATGAGGTAGCCAACAAATGCCTGCATATAATATTATCACAGACCAGTTTGTATCCATTTTCAAATATTAATTAAAAAAGCGAACGGAAATTAGAAAAGAGGTGAACCAAGCGAATAGAAATTAGGTACTTACGGTCGTAGTTCGCCAACGGAGCAAGTGACACGGGAACGCTTAGGTTGCCTTTTTTTTTTTTTTTTTTTTTTTTTTTTTTTTTTTTTTTTTTGACGCGGAGAATGCATTTACGCACTGTCCCGCTCCCAGGGTAGAAGAGCGGGGGAGTGTGGGACTCACCCACCGCAATAGGAAGGAATACCCACTAAACTCCGCGGAGGCCATCTTCTGCGCGTTACCAGAGGTCCCCGAGTACCACCGTGAGTGACTCTACCGGCGGACCCCCGGCGCGCTATGCCGGTTTCCCAGCTCAACTCGAGGGGAGCTATACCTCCCCTCGTACACCCGCCGGTGTTAACGGCAGTGCGAGGCCCCCCCGCACCGCCGCTCTCCACGGAATCACATGTGCAATGGAGGCGCACGGTCCCCACCGTGTGCACTCCTAGCGACCCCGGGGCCCCCCTTTAGTCGCCTCTTACGACAGGCGGGGGGAAACCATGGCAGTATTCTAATGCCCCATACCATAGGGCAAAACGCTTAGGTTGCCTGCTGCGGCGCAACATATCAAACACGACGTTGCGGTAAGGAAAGGAATTACTTACTCTGCGAGCAAGATATTCGCTACTTTTATACTAGTGACTGAAATTAGGCATGATGTCAGGACAAACATATTTTTCGGTCTGTCTAAGAAAATACACAAGTTGAACAGAATATTTTTAGTGAATAATAATGCTTAATGATTAATCTTAAAATTGTATTTACTGGAATGAACCAATCGTAATTAATTTTGACACAATTGAAGGTTTTGTACTTGAATCGGGGTTCTGGACAGCGAACGGAACTTAGGAGAACGACCTAAGAAAAAATAATTAAGTACTTTTTTACAAGAGGATGTGTCTCAAATTCAAATTCCTAAAAGATGAATGCTAGATCTACTTAGTAAAAAATTGACAGCTTCAAAATATAACAAACTAGTCAGATATTTGCACGGACGCACCAAAACCAGGCCTGCTGAGAATGACCGAGTTACATCACACAATATATTTTTTTTAAATAATTTTAAACTTACTACCCATTTCCTCATAAACGCGTAGAGGTATTAAATTGAAATTCATACCAAATACTTAGTTCTATAATACCTTTAAGCTGTAACAAAATCAAACTTCTATGTCAACGCAATCAAAAGAAACAGCAATTTAAGCTGCATATTTTGAAACTCGCAAGTACTCGCAAGGGAATCAAAACCTAAAGGGTACTTCCAGTCGACCTAGAATCTTGAAATTTGGCATGAAGCAACGTTTTATAGCACACATAAAGGAAAAATTCCGAAAACCTTAAATTTTTAGTTACATTACAAAATATATATTTATTTTTTAATAAATATAAACTTATTACTTTTTTCCTCATGAACGCGTAGAGCTATCAAGTTGAAATTCATATCAAATACTTAGATCTAATTGCCTTTAACCCGTGAAAAAAAATTATATTCTAAGTCAACGCAAAAACGCAAAAGTACAACCATTGATACCGCATATTTTGAAACTCGCAACTACACGCAAGGGAATTAAAACCTAAAGACCACTTCCCCGTTGACATAGAATCTCGAAATTTGGTAAGAAGCAATAGCTTACAGCACAGGTAACAGAAAAATTCAGAAAAGCTTAAAATTTTAAGTAGTTATACCACCAAAAAAATTGTAATTGTAAACATTAAATGATATGTGTTAATATAAAATAAAGGATTACTTAAACGATAAAGAGATCTTTGTCTTAAATTTATGCTCCTCCATCTTTTTTCCCCATTGTAATGTTATGAATTAGATTTTGCAATAAAAATACCATAGTTATGACTCGATTGTCGTAATGAACGAACTTTGTAAACCTTGCAGGTTTGTACGGAACCCTCGGTGCGCGAGTCCGACTCGCACTTGGCCGGTTTTTTTTTTCTGAGCAAGATCGAGAAGAGACTTGGCGTTATCCAGAATAGCATATCTGCTCAGTAGGTTATTTAGATGAATGTACCTTTTATATCCAGGACAGTGTACATCAAGATCATCTTACATAATTCCAAGTAGGTAATAATATCAAAACACTAAATAAACACTAATATTCGGCAGAGTATCGAACCACAACCGCAAGCCCTAATCAGTTATGGACTTCACTCGATATTTTTTTATGTAATGTATACAGGTTTTTTAAAAAAGCTCTATGGACCAACATAAAACTACGTCTAAGATATCGTATTTTTTTGAACGAAGTGGTTAAAAAAAAAATATCCTAAAAAGTAAGTCAATGAAAGATTGGACTTATTTTCCCGCACAAAAATTACTTTAAGAATTGTAGTTTAACTCGTGCAATAATATTGTGACGTGTAAATCACCCTGTAAGTACCTATCTTCCCTTATCTTCCTTAAATAAAATATGAATCTTAAGATTCGTAAGACTCACCTGTTGCAAGGATTTGTTGTCAGTTTAAAGATCCTTAGATAACAATTTTCACGTGATAATCACCTTCTTTAATTTCTGATAAGATTCGTCAATTAACTCCACTTCCCATAAATTCAATGAAAAATTCCTAACAAAAGTAGGTCAATTTACGGGCAGCGGTGAAAATTTGTGCTAAACTAACATGCAAAGTGAAAAATATTATAGGCCAGTAGAAATCGACACTAAAAAACCCTAAATTCGCAAAGCACGATGTAGTGCTGCATTTTTGGTATGTTGTTTGGATCAGTTAGGGTGATGTAAATCCCAATTTGCAACTTCGAAAAAGTTGTGCTCGCTGCGCAACACGTGATAAACTGCGAAAATTTTGGACTTTTTTCACTTTTTGCTCTGTAAGTCATAAACTATGCGTTTCCGACAAGTAACATTCACTACACAAATAAAGGTTATTAAATTTGCAACAATTTGAGCCTAATTGCAGCTCTCTAAACCTTATAACGACTAAACTGTGGCTATTCGAAGATGGTTCGTTCTTCCCGAAATCTTGAAATTAATGCCACGTTTTTTTACAATTACCACTGTACTGTCACCTTCCTTGAATGCTAGCCGACACACAAAGCAGACTCCCGGTGGAACTGACATTTTTACATGAATTACTCACAATATGCATATCAAAACATGAGCTGGGAGTACCTCCACGCGGTGAAGGCGGTAACAGTGTAAACTGGCTAAAACTCCCATCAACTAAACAAATGCCTTCGGGCTTATGTTTTGGTTTTGATTTTCGCACAAGATAGTAATTGGAAGTAGCCTGGGTAGGTAACGCAGGGGAGCAGCCAAAAAACTATTATCTCAAGTCAAGTCAGGCTAAATAGTCATAAAAATGTCGGTTCCCCCGGGAGTCTGCTTTGTGTGTCGGCTGGCATTCAAGGAAGGTGGCAGTACAGTGGTAATTGTAAAAAAACGTGGCATTAATTTCAATATTTCGGGAAAAACGAACCATCTTCGAATAGCCACAGTTTAGTCGTTATAAGGTTTAGAGAGCTGCAATTAGGCTCAAATTGTTGCAAATTTAATAACCTTTATTTGTGTAGTGAATGTTACTTGTCGGAAACGCATAGTTTATGACTTATAGAGCAAAAAGTGAAAAAAGTCCAAAATTTTCGCAGTTTATCACGTGTTGCGCAGCGAGCACAACTTTTTCGAAGTTGCAAATTGGGATTTACATCACCCTAACTGATCCAAACAACATACCAAAAATGCAGCACTACATCGTGCTTTGCGAATTTAATGTTAATATCCACTGGCCTATTACTATTTACTACGCTCCCAGGCGACTAGCGAACATATGTAGGTAAATTGCAGTACAGTGGTGTAACGAAACCTAATAGCCGAGCCGCATGGAAATTATAAAAGTTGAAGCCCATCCGTTCTTTTGTTTTCTAAATCTGGCGGTACTGCAGGTAGGTTCAAAACACCCGCCATAATGGACACTATAGGGCCATACCAGGTATAGGAATTCGGTAAGAACGGGGATCCTTTATTTTTTATGCTGAGGAAATGCCTTAAGCATACCCGACCACCGGGGGGCGGACGGGTTATGTCGGACTCCTCACTAGGAAGGCTAACCCAATGGCCTAAGTACCAAATAAAAACTCAGCGACTCCCTCTCATCGTCCATGGTGGTATGGGGTATGTGGTGACTGGCAGGAAGCCTTACGCGTACTAGAACGGGGGATCCTGTCCTCTCAGAAGTGAGGACGACTTCCACTTGCTGGCTCCTCTAGGGCGGTGAGCGAAGTCACCAGCACCGGGTTGAGCCATCGCAGACGCACGGTCCGTATCAAATTCCATGGAGAGGCCAATAACCTGCTATTTGTACCATATTCTTACCTTCTTAGCAGCATGCTTGGCTGCAGCATGGCAGAGGCAGACGGCTGTCTCTGCCTATCGTATGCCCTGTGCACGGCAATCGCGTTTACCGGCCAAAAAATGAATCAACGTTCGTAATAAATTGATACTCATTGACTAAGCTCAGCTATATGTACATCATAGTACCAACACATTTTCATTAGCTACTAGCTCACCCGGCGAACTTTGTTCCGCCTTAAGGACAATAAATAAAAAAAAGAAAAAAAAGTATCCTATGTCCTTCTCCTGGCTCTAAACTACCTCCATGCCAATTTTCAGCTAAATCGTTTCAGCCGTTCTTGAGTTATAAGTGGAGTAACTAACACGACTTTCTTTTATATATATTTTTGGGAAATAATTCAGAAATGCACTCTTTCATAGTAAAACAATTATTGATTTGTTACTAAATCAAAACAAAATAGTTCCCAAAACCAAGAAAATAGGAGTTCACCCGCAATGCACACAATATTTTTACAAGCTTATTTCATGATGGATAATAAAACAAAAGTGCGCGCCTAAATTTATGTGATTGACAGCACGCATCGATCTATGGTCGTCGTCTATGGTTCGGGTAGTGTAAATCCTCTGTGGTGTAGTGGCCCTTTACGTCCGCCAAGGAGGTTCTGCTAACACGGCCTCTCCTGACACTGAGACGTCCACGTCTTGTTCGGAAGTATGAGGTACAGGTACAGCTCCATCCTTCGAGCAGCCCAGTTGTTGCCCAGCATCCTTTGAGCAACTTGGATGCGACTCAGCATCATCTCTACAGTTTCTAAAATTCACGTATGAGTATAACTTATAACATCAAAATATTTGAGCAAGCCAGCAAAAGTGTTTACTCGCTTTTACCATGTCACAGAGACACAAACAAGTTGGCATGTTACAAACAATAAGCAGAGGCGCCCATAAGTAAGCATGCTTATACAACACTCCAGTAGTAGAGGCACACACAAGTTAGTTTGCTACGAGCAACACCAGTAGCAGAGGCGCAGACAAGTTAGCTTGCTACAAACAACAACAGCAGAGGCACACACAAGTTAGCTTGCTAAGTAAACAGAACCAGTAGCAGAGGCGCAGACAAGTTAGCATGCTACAAACAACAACAGCAGAGGCGCAGACAAGTTAGCTTGCTAAGTAATCAACACCAGTAGCAGAGGCGCAGACAAGTTAGCATGCTACAAACAACAACAGCAGAGGCACACACAAGTTAGCTTGCTAAGTAATCAACACCAGTAGCAGAGGCGCAGACAAGTTAGCTTGCTACAACAAAACCATAGTGGACAAACGTAACATGATTAGCACACAATATTATGACAGAGGCACCCCCAAGTTAGCATGTCATGAAACTACACCGGGGTTGACTCCAGCATGACTAAAAATATATTGGCAAACAAATACAAAGTGTCAAGGTCTCACCCTCAAAGAAAGCCACATTCTTCCGAGGCCCGCTCTAGACTTCCTCAATTATTTTCAATACGAACCATGTTCAAGTCCTAAAATCTTACGAACTGGCTTTTTATTTCATGGCTAAGGAGCTTTGACTAAGGATTTTACTTTGTCGGCTCGGTCTAACCTGACCTTAGCTAATAATACGTCCAAGATACTCAATTTCAGTTGTAAGGAAGGCACATTGGCGCTTTCAATAGTCCGCAGACACAGTGATTTGAATTCAATTTGGCAATAACCACGGCTTTGCGTCGCCTTAAATACAATTCCCAACTCGAGAAAGACACTCTCCGTCATCCCAACGACCGAGGGCCCTAGCGCCGTCGACTTCATCACACCAAGCATCAATGTTGTGAAAATGGGAATCAAAATTTGAAATATATTAAGTAGTGGTTGGACCTCACCGGATTCATAGCGTTTATTGCCTCCACAATCCTGTCTGTTGAGCCACGCGGAGACCCCTCCGAAGGCCTCTCTAAAGCGCTAATCTCCATCATACTCGTAGGTTGGTCGGTCGATCTGCTTCGACTTCTACTACGTCGACGACGATGCTTTTCATGCGGTTTGTTAAGCATCTTGAATTACTATAGGAACCACAAATATGTTAAAAAGTACATACGTCAATGTAAGCTGAAACAACATCTTTGTCACAAACTTATCATTCGCATTCGCACATTCGCTTAAAACCAGATTTTTCATTTAGTTGTAAATGGAAAAATTACTCAACGGGAAAATTATAAATTTCCAACTATACAGAAATTCAAAAAGATATCAAGCTAAGCGGTAAGGCAAACGAATCCCACTTCTGATTTTGGGAAATAATTCAGAAATGCACTCTTTCATAGTAAAACAATTATTGATTTGTTACTAAATCAAAACAAAATAGTTCCCAAAACCAAGAAAATAGGAGTTCACCCGCAATGCACACAATATTTTTACAAGCTTATTTCATGATGGATAATAAAACAAAAGTGCGCGCCTAAATTTATGTGATTGACAGCACGCATCGATCTATGGTCGTCGTCTATGGTTCGGGTAGTGTAAATCCTCTGTGGTGTAGTGGCCCTTTACGTCCGCCAAGGAGGTTCTGCTAACAATATAGATATAGAAGATTGTGGTAATGCCTTAGTATTACATAACTAAGAAACTGAATAACTTTTACTGCAGTTAGCAAAACGTCTCTAGTCAGTCAGTCAGTGTGTGTAAAAAAAACCGGTATTGCATTGAGAAACAATTTAGAAAGACATGATTACAGTGTTTGATGTGTTAAAAAAACTTTAAGTAGCAAGTGTCGCAATGCTTGTTTAATCAAATCTAGTTTGTTATTTAAAACAACAAAGTTTATCAGTTTGTAGGTATGTTAGTTTAGGCAGTGTTGACATTCATCTTCATGATTAGCTGATAGCTTGGCAAAAAAAAAAACAATTTAGCACAATTTTCCCGGCTCACTGACCTAATCTTTCTATGGAAATATGCTCTTTTTTCAGGTAATAATTAAATAACCAGACGGTAGCAAACGTTTAATAATAATATAATCCATCAGATGATAACTTATGAAAGAAAGCTCCGAAGTCACTTTATTCGCGATTTTTTTGTAGTTTTAATAGGAAAAATAGAGTCATGATGACGTGGCACACAATTCTGACTTCTTTGTAAGAGGAACCCTTAATCTTATCATTCAGTCTGATAAGACGGACTTCATGTGTGTTGTGAATAAGACGTTCTTTGTTTATTTGATAAAAGATATTTTTATTTATTATTTATCTACCTACTAGAATTTCAAGGAATCTGAAAATAAATCTCAATTTTTTAACGAAAAGCACTATTCAACTATACCGTGCCCAAAAGCAGGTCAATTAATAAACTTTTTTATTTAGGCTTAATCTAAATCTTTTGCAGATATTTTTTCAAATCAGATCAATCAGTGAGTGGCCACTTTCAAATTGGGCTAAAAGTGGCCAGCCAGTGTAATGCACCTTCTGTGTATCACCCACCCATCATTAACGTCTGCTGGCCTATTTCTTTCTTCGACGAATTTGTTCCAGTGATTGATTTGAAATGCTAAAGACACCACACTCATAGCATTGGTTGAATCTATAAGGTGTCCTAATAGACATTTTGATGTTTAGGCATCTTTAAGTATGGTTGATTAAGTAATACTATATTTAAATACTAGAAACAATATAAACGAATGGTTAATAACAATATATCTTTAAACTAAACTTAACTAAAAAAAATAATAAAGGATAATATTTACAAAGTGTACGTACACCAGAAATTCTACCTGTATGTATAGTTACAGATAGAATATCTGGTGTAAGTCACTGTCCTGTCGTTTGATTAAGTTATTCGTTTCTGTTGGCGACAGACTGAAAGTCTTACGAAGTATAACGAAACTTCTTAAATGAGGCACCGGAGTACCCTGTACCGCCACCATAGGTCGTCTTTCAACAGTGGCTTCTAACGAGCGACCAAGCACCATTTTAAGTGATACAAGAGTGCATAGTAAAACAAGTGTGCAAAAGGAGGAACTCTTCCTGAATTTTCCGTAAAGTATACCTGGCGGTTGACTAGTAGAAAATGCCTCTAGGCATTAGGTCCGCCAATAGTATTTTTTTGTAATTTGTGCAAAAATTTAAATAAATAAACTAGCCCATGGGGTATTAAGGCCCAGACTCCACTAGAGCTGAGCGGAGATGTGCGGCGTCGAGCTGTGTTTTTAACAACCAATGGAATTGCGTTATTCACACATGGAGATGTGGAGATCGGTGATCTCGGATCCAACTAAAAGCTGGATCGTTTTTTTTCTCAAATCTCTATCTTTAAATTACCTTTCTTTTACATTAATCTCATTTATGAAGATAATAATAACCATATTATGACTGCAAAGTCACTTCACATTAAATACATGTAAGGCTCCCTAGTAACCTACTTCAGCTGAAAATTCGTATCTACTGATATCTCGAATGTAAAGTAATGCTTACGTAATCTATAGATTTCTTAGTAAACTATCACTTATACTAAAACGAAATCAAACATTTCCTATCTAAGTATTGTAGGAATAGTACATATTTCCTAGGAATTGTACATTTCAGTATTTTCAAAGCATCCTGTGCTTGCAACGACAGTAGTTACTACACGCTTACCTGCCATAGGAAAATACCTCCAAAGGAAGTACCTACCTAAGTATTTATTTCACGGATCTATGGATGGTTGGGTAACGTTGATACGGATTTTAGTTTCATAAGCGACTTTTTATCTAAATAAAATATCGTTGTAAGTTCAAGATTTTCCCCAGAAAGGGTCAGGTCAAGAATACCTTTAACCGACGAGCATGTATGAAAGGACTGATGAAAGTAGAGGAAGCGCAAGGTGTGGGTCAGGATTGTAGCAAGTGGAAAGAAGTGGTCTCTGCCTCCTACCCCGTTAGGAAAGGAGCGTGATGGTATGTATGTATGTAGGTAATAAAATAACATGATATGTAGGTATGTGGTTTGTTACGAACAGGCATATTTAGGTAAACTTTCAACGGTAAACACCAAAGGAAACCTACATAAACAAACAAAAGCAAAATTCGTCAACACATGAAGTCACGTGCATTCCTGCATGTTTCTTTAGAAAATATTTACTACAAACAATGCCAAAACGCCATTAAGTAACTTGGATTTGTTTAAATAAATATTAAAAGTACTTGCGTGTTTTAACTGTAAAACAGTTTCAGGAGTCAGCCGGAATGCTAACAAATGTATTGGGTCTAAATAATGAGTGTGGGTTTGATTCTGTTTATTATTGCAAGTGGTTACTGTTTTTGCTATGCTCGGTGGCCATGAGACGCACCATGTGTCGGGAAATGTTCTGTTATATTCAATTATCTCGTAGGAAGCTTAAATATAACTGCCTTTTAAGATATTATGTGTACATCTTCGGTTTTTATAAAATGCAAACCTGACTCACTTATAGGTACATATTATTATAATACCTATACCAGAAAAATTCGGCCGGTCTGTTAATGGTCTCGGTAACATAGTGGTTAGTGCAGTCGCCCGGTTTTCGGAAGATGCGGGTTCGATTCCCGCCTAACGCCATAAGACCAAATGTCTTTTTTCTGGTTTTCCTATCTTTAGTGAGATGATTATGCATTAGCGCACAGGCAAAACTACTGTACTTAGAAACTTGAAATTTAGTACTGTTAGGCATTTCCGAACGCAACTTGTCAAGAGCAGTATTCCCCGCCATTTTTTGACGTTTTGTATAGCTATCTCGCTCTCTCTTTTTCTTGTACAACTTGTATTTGTTTTAGTTTGTGAATAAATTGTAATTTAAATGGTTTAATGCGTTTTTCTGAGCTTCCCTTTTAGCTCAGAAGCGGGATAAGTGTACCGAGCGCCTACAAAAACGTTTTCCTGACGAAACAATAAGTGGAAGTAACTTCTGTATCGTTTTCCAAAATTTGCTAAGCGCGGCCGCGCCGACCGGGACGCCTTGCAGAAAACAAAAACCGGTTCGTACCTGTTGCCGCACGGGTACAGCCTGGCAAAAAAGTCGTGAAATTAATAGGGGCGCCACCATCGTCGATGTGGTCACCCCGTATACTACGACACAAACGGTTTTGATAATTGACTTATTCAATTTTTTTTTTTAGAGAGAATGGCTATCTAGTTGGTCGTGGTCCATGAACTAAGTTCACGCCAATAGATACCAATTATTTGAGTCGCGCCAATGCATCACGTGATCCCCTAATCTAGTTCAGTATTTTCTTATTGTTATAGCGTTTTACTAGGAAAACGCCTTACATTTCTTTAATATCACAATGTTATTTAGACCTTTTCTAAAAGTAGTCATACAGACACTCATATAACGGGTTTGCTTTTCCCTCTAGGCTGATAGGTCAGGTAGGAGTGGTAGTCTGTCTACCGGAATACAACAGGTCAATAGGGGGAACCGTTTGGTGGTAAAAATGGAATGGCGGTGACACCAATACAGTCAATCCCCACCACATACAACCACATTATCAGGACGTTTTTCTACTACCAAGTAAAGAAATAAAAGAAGAAACTAGCAAAATCATAATATTTTTTTTAAATTAAAGTAAAAAAAATCTTCATCCATGGCTTGGCTCGACCCTTCTCCAAAATTCTAACATTCACTTTGTTCCCATGAGTCACTCATGCTGCTATTGTACGGTCACTTCATCTTGCAGGTTTATGATTACCTGTCGATTTGCTCATTTGAAGTTTGTCCGCGTTGGTATTATTCCTTCTCTATCTTAAATAACGTGTCATCATGATTTTCTCCTATCTTTGGGAGAAATATTCTCAAAAGCTGGCGCAGCCGCTGCCTAAAAAATTGAAATTAAATTTAAAAAATAAAATCAATGAAAAAGTATCAAAACCACTTCGATGTGCTAACTTGACAAATTATTTTTCGTAAACAAACGTCAAAATAGGTATTCACATTTCAACGTAAAATATCACTCGTTTGTTGATAGTTACTTGACAACTAAGTTAAAACACGCGTGGTTGATTAAATAAAACCACTACATACCAGTGATTTCTGCCGTTCTGGTCTAATCATCGTTTATTTTATATAAAACTTCCCAAGCTTCGTGCTCGGCTAAACAACGTTTGAATACTTCATTACGACTTCTCTAGTGGCGTTGAGGATTGTTTTTCTCTTTTTCGAAGATTTATCTTGATTTTACACGATTCTTTATTAGTTTAACATAAAGAAAACACCTGAATACACTAATAAACGATTTCCGATAAACAGATTTGACACACCATGTACTAGCTAGACGTGATTGACAAGTGACAGCGGGACTATTGCCAGTGATAATATTTTTTAGTTCCCTTTCAGGACTTTTTTGCCAACCTATACTGTGAGTGAATTGTCGAATCGAGTGTATTGGGGATTGTTGTGAATTTGTGATAAAAGTAACTTTCAAGCCAATAACAATAAGTGGACGTGAACTTTTCCATGATATCGGATTGTCATCTTTGAAATGTGTAGTAGTGACGGACGGTGTACCCATATGATACGTTGCCTCGTGAACTTTTGAATAGTGTCTCAAATCGGCAGCGTTTTGGCGGTCCCGAGCGGAGTCCGCTGGAGCACCGCGGCACCGGACCGTGTGCGCGGTCACTGACCTCTGCCTTAATCGCTCTCTTATTGCGGAGTGTTCATCATGCTCCTGATGGGAGAGTGATTAAGCAGCAGGTTCTTGCGAACCTGAACAAGTTTCATTCGTCAAACTACTCCTAGTTAAAGTGCTAGGTATCTACTATGCCTAGTACTTTGAATAATGGAAACCAGTAGCCACAGTAGTGGTCTGTTTTTACCCCACTTCAGTAGTACCCCACCATTTCATCTGTGCCATTGGCAACCTACAGCTGATTTAGTTCAAGTCTATGCTGGTCTTAATGATACATTTTCTGATTCTGATCCTATCTGATCTGTTAATTATTATTGAGTAAGTAAGTTAATCTGAAAAGATAAAGGTATTTTGTATTCTGTGGATGTATGACTGGTGATGAGAAAACTATTTCTGAAACTTATTTGGACTTTTAAATTTAAAAAAAGAAGTATGCCGAACATTGATACTAACAACTATCTAAACCTAAACTAATATCTCAACCTTACATAACTCTAATGTTTATTAACTGCCTTTCTTTCCAATCAGTAAGTTAGTCAGATGTGTGACTAAGTTAATGCTTATGGTGTAATGTTCTGAATATTATTTATAAATTTTAATGTGACAAGATCTATTTAAGGTTATGCTTGTGGGTTACCCGATGCAGGTTACAGAAGCAATAACAGGTAGGTACCTTCCGTACCAGTAAGTTGATGCTATTTCTGCTGGTTATCAGGACACGTCCAGCATGTTAAGATATTAATTTTCATCGTTGAAGTAAGTCAAGTGTTACTGATTTAATAATTAAATTATGCAGTTGTAAGCATTGTGGTCACATTGCACCAACATTACAAAATTCATAAAACTTGTGCATTCTGTGGCTGTGTCTGTCATGATGATGAAAACAATTAGGTAGAAAAGGTGTTCATCACACTGTTATCATCGTACAGGCCATGATAAGAATGAATGTCCTGAAGTAAACTGTTACTTCAGACAAACTTATGTCTAATTATTTACAGATATTACTGTAGCTGCAAATTATTAGTTGTCATTTTTATTGATTTCAGTTGTCTTGTCTTGCGTAAAATAATAATAATTACAGAGTTATACAGAGCCCAGAGGTTACAGTTACAGTTGAATATTCAATCCATGCAAGTCTAGTTGTTCAATTAATTTTTTTAATATTTAATTATTTATTTCATCTTCATTGCACATAATAGTACGGTATGGCGGGCTTCATGCTGAGCGCAATATCTGCCAGTCAACCATTGGGCATTTGAGGTATGTCATAAATTCGAAAATAAATCCTTCAAGGAGGTGGCTGATGAGGCCAAACTGTGCCCAAAACAGAGGTTAATATTAGTCAGCCTGTTACCAACTAAGCGTTTGAGTATTGTCATGGTGATTTGTGTTATTTAAAAACGTAGTAGATGTTTCGTATTTACAAAATTAATTAATCGAACTGCCAAATGTAAGTGCAGTCGTACAAGGTGTTAAATAATTGCCTGTCGATTAGATTCGAACTTGTTATTTTGATGTTGATATTTCGTTTGTTTTGAGTCGTTGATGACCCGTTTAGCGCAGTGGTTCAACGGTTGAGCATCGAGGGGTCGCGTGTTCGATTTCCGCACAGTGCGGGGTTTGTTGATGAAACAAGTGTTTGTGCTGAATCTGGTTGTCTGTGGTACCTTCGTTGTTCCTGGTTTCACAGAGCGAGGCTCATATTTATTATTATGCGTTATTTAGATTCGTGACAACCAAACCGTTGTAGGAAGGACCCTAATACGGATATTAGTACACGAATTATACAGACCAACATAATATTGCTGTGACGGGGTGTGTCGTGACAAGACAAAAGAAAGGCTATCAGTTTTGTTCAAATGTGATAATCATATTCACATTGGTGTGTTGTGGCGTTGCGCCACAGCAAGTGCAATTATATTAGGCACACAATCATATATTTCAGGGTTTACAATATATACGGAGTGTCTAGAGCAGTGTGTAATACCTTAACTAATTGACATCCGCACGTTGGTCACATTATCTTAGGATCAGTGAGCGTCGTGCATTGCATACATCGTTGTCTGAAGACATAGATCGGCGAAAGCTTACCTGCTGAAATAGTCTTGATGAGTATCAGATGAGTTTTCGAATTGTTTTTTTCTGTAATTGTAAGATTGATAAATGTTCTACAAAAAGTGCGTAGCTTACAGATTCAAAGCGCTCATATTATAGATATTGTACTTTGTCGATGGCCGAGCGGATGAAAGATCGCGGCAGTACCTACATCGTTTTGAGTCAACACGTTTTTACGAATGTTTATGACTGGTGAATCACTTACAGCCTAGCAGAAGTCAAAGCATTGATTATGAGACCCTTGCTGTTGTTGTAAGTTAGTTTAAATTTAAGGTGTATGTTACAGGTATTAAGTTAAATAGTTACCGATTGTACTGATTGGAGACTTTTTTTAAGGTCGAATACCGTGCTGGTAAGTCAACGGGCCACCTGGATGGGTTTAGCCGAAACAATGTTATTTCCGTTAAGTGAATAAATGATACATGTTTAGTACCTACCTACTTTTGTAGAAGCAATGCAACAGGGAGACTTCAATTGGTTCAACTGTAGACCAATAATTGTAAGGTAAAATTAAAAGTGACTATTTGACAGAACTTGCTTACTTTTATCTAGGTGGTGTATTTTAGAACTGGTTTGGCAAATACGGCGCTGTATTTAGAAACAAAAAAAAAAAAAAAATGTACATGGCTGCACTTAACACTATGCGAGAAAAATAAACAGGGTGTCAAGCAGTGTTGTTGTATCCTTTATGAAAGATGCCGGTGCCGTTACACATAGTATCTATACGTGGACCACCTTGGTGTTTGATTTACGACATTTATTCACTCTAGCTCTTGTAGTTAGAAGCTGTTCGTGTTATTATAGTATTACAGATATTCGGAGTTGTATGCGACCGAAACATAGCTTTTATTTGTAAGTATTTTAAGGATCACTGTGGTCTACAAGAAACAAATAAAATTCATTTTGACTGCTGTCAATCCGCGCGCAAAGGAGCAAGTCTACTACTTACCTACCTATTTTAATGGCAAACCATCTTGGGCGCTTTGGTGATCTTGCGTTGGTGATGTTGAATGTGATTGGTAATGCTTGGTGATCTGACTTGGATGATTTGTTTTGTTTTACGATATTAGACAAAGTTTTTAAGTCGTTCTGCGTTTTATGCTTCACATGTGTTAAGTTAAGATCTGTTGAGGTATGTGACATGGTTATTGGTGAACGTAATATCATGTGCAAGGGGTAACGAAGTGACAGGCTTGCACCAAGTTTAGATAGTCAAATTCAGGATTGTAAAAGTGTAAGCCGTAATGTGATTAAGACTATACACATAGTCGCCGTCAAGCATACTGTAATGTGATAGCTCGTGACAAACTGAATCGTTTTAAATCATATAGTCCATTCTGATTATTCTTAATAAGAATGAAACATTACTTCTTGTATTCTTAAGATTTATATTGTTTGTTTGTAATATTACTCAGTGAGCTGCCATTAAGAAGGCGATATTTGTTCGCTCATTTTGTTGCATTATCTGATTTATATTGTTTGTTTGTGATTGTTTGTAATATTACTCAGTGAGCTGCCATTAAGAAGGCGATATTTGTTCGCTCATTTTGTTGCATTATCTAATTTAAATTGTTTGTTTGTGATTGTTTGTAATATGACTCAGTGAGCTGCCATTAAGAAGGCGTTATTTGTTCGCTCATTTGTTACATCATCTGATTTATATTGTTTGTTTGTGATTGTTTGTAATATTACTCAGTGAGCTGCCATTAAGAAGGCGATATTTGTTCGCTCATTCGTTACATTATCTGATTTATATTGTTTGTTTGTGATTGTTTGTAATATTACTCAGTGAGCTGCCATTAAGAAGGCGATATTTGTTCGCTCATTTTGTTACATTATATGATTTATATTGTTTGTTTGTGATTGTTTGTAATATTACTCAGTGAGCTGCCATTAAGAAGGCGATATTTGTTCGCTCATTTTGTTGCATTATCTGATTTATATTGTTTGTTTGTGATTGTTTGTAATATTACTCAATGAGCTGCCATTAAGAAGGCGATAATTGTTCGCTCATTTTGTTACATTATCTGATTTATATTATTTGTTTGTGATTGTTTGTAATATTACTCAGTGAGCTGCCATTAAGAAGGCGATAATTGTTCGCTCATTGTTGTTACTTGACTGTAGGCGATTGAGAACGCTTCAGACTGTAAGTTATTTGACTGGAGGCGATTAAGAACGCTTCATACTTGTTAAATAACTGGAAACGATTAAGAACGTTTCAGACTGTTTGTTACTTGACTGTAGGCGATTGAGAACGCTTCAGACTGTAAGTTATTTGACTGGAGGCGATTAAGAACGCTTCATACTTGTTAAATAACTGGAAACGATTAAGAACGTTTCAGACTGTTTGTTACTTGACTGTAGGCGATTAAGAACGCTTCAGACTGTAAGTTATTTGACTGGAGGCGATTAAGAACGCTTCAGACTTGTTAAATAACTGGAAACGATTAAGAACGTTTCAGACTGTTTGTTATTTGACTGACTGTTTAAATCTCGAGATTTGCCTTAAGAGGTGTTGTATAAGTCGCGACTTGGAAGGTGTACTTCCTGAACTGGCATTAAGAAGTCAGTTGTGGTGGCATTAAGAAGTCACCTGAACTAGCATTAAGAAGTTAGTTGTGCTGGCATTAAGAAGTCAGCTGAACTGGCATTAAGAAGTCAGTTGTGGTGGCATTAAGAAGTCACCTGAACTAGCATTAAGAAGTTAGTTGTGCTGGCATTAAGAAGTCAGCTGAACTGGCATTAAGAAGTCAGTTGTGGTGGCATTAAGAAGTCACCTGGGTATGTCAATATTACTTAGCTTAGTTTTACTTTCACGTTGCTTTACATGGAGAATACTGCTCGGGGCGAGCAGTGGTACAGGAAGGCCGACTGTTAGGCATTTCCGAACGCAACTTGTCAAGAGCAGTATTCCCCGCCATTTTTTGACGTTTTGTATAGCTATCTCGCTCTCTCTTTTTCTTGTACAACTTGTATTTGTTTTAGTTTGTGAATAAATTGTAATTTAAATGGTTTAATGCGTTTTTCTGAGCTTCCCTTTTAGTACTTTCATAGAGTGAGTGAGCACTAAGAGAGAGTTTCTGGAAATTCGACTCCTAAGGGGGTGAAATAGGGGGTTAAGTCCATGCACACGGAGTCACCGGCGGCCGCTAGTCTAAGTAATCATTAATTCATCAAAAATATAAAACACATTGAATGCCTGCAATCTTAGCGATCTTAATTCCAAAAACCAATCACTTCCAGACAACAACAAATAGAGAAAAATACTTTATTGTCGGCGCTACGCACTTCTCAACCGCAGTCAATTCTGATTGAAATGTTTCTTTTAACTCTGTTTATTTCAACATACTTACTAAGTAGTTACGTACTATTTTTACGCTGATCTGTTTTTCTGGTTCCAATTCAGTATACAATATCAAACAAAATGTAGAGTTACTCTGATGGCTGAAAGATTTCTGTCGTATGGTTATTGGTTTTGCTTAGGGAATTGTTAAATTATGATTATGTTTATTACCAGTAATTACAGTGGAACAACATTTTAATCAACATTTGTACTCTACACACGTTGTGATGTGACCCAAAAATGCACTCAGCAGGAAGCAATCAGTAACACTAAAGGGAGTGTTTACTGGTTGATCAATGGAAGTAAACAGCATCTTCACCATATTTAACCGGTTCACAGTCCACAGCCGACCTTTGTGTGTGTTATTGCAATTATTACCTACCTTTCAGAAACTTGCATTTTGAGGGAAGATTTTGAATCACGCTCACGATTAATAAAAAAACACAGAAATACTAAAAAAAAAGGGATCCAATAACCATGTTTCAGAACTTTGCATGAGCATTTAGGGACCCTTTAGTCATTGTTTACATGTCATACATATGTCATACCTGCTTGGCAGTAAAATTATTTGTGTAATGGTACCATTAATAATATCATCTATCTATCTGGTTTGACAGTAAAACTGTCAAGAACATCGCAGCATCGTGGCGGTATACATGCGTAAATCTATCGGGACGTTAAATCCTTTGTTTGTATGCTCTGCTCCCCCCGCGTTAACAGGTGGTCTAGAAGGAACATTCGACTAATAAATAATAATCATTGTTGTTTTATGATGTATTGGAACTATTTCATTCCATTTATAAGAAACTGAATGATTTTATCATTATTCCAAGGTTCTAGTATCGGAATTTACAGTTGTGGTACTTACTCGTAGTAGGCTAGGCGCTACACTGGGGTTTAGGTGCAGTAATAAGAAACTACTGACCCTTCAAAGAAATGACGGATTTTAATTCTAATAACCTCTAATTTTACTGCAGCTCAGTAGTTAAAAAATCCGAGTATGAGTAGGTTAATACTTGATTCCCTAACGAGAAATGCTGGAAGTGGAAGTTGTAAAATGCTTTGCCTGATCTTCAAAAGCACACTTTAAGTAGATCATAATGCAGTTTTCTTTGTCATTAAGCATTCCTCAAGGTAAAAAATATGTTTTTCTATGGCCAACAAATAATCGCATTGTGGTAGATCAGCCAAAGCTATCGTATTGAAAGTAATGAGCTGGGTGGATCTGAGACACGAAATGAACGTAATTGAAAGATCAAGGCCCCAATCATTGCCATTCTCACTACCCACATATCTCACGAAGTGAATTTATAAGTAGGATGTACGTTATCAAAGCGTCTGTCTACGTACTAACTCATTTGGTGCTATCCAATCTCAATCAGAACTCAATCAAACACTAAACTTACCTACCGAAAAAAGATCTTGGTGCCTATTTTTGTAAAGAAACGTACTCTTGTTGCAAGACACGAAATTGTACTAAGTACTTCGTAGAAAGTAAAAAAACATGATTGTGTGGGGACTATTGAAACTAAGCACCTACCTATATGGAGTTTTTAAGACTATTCACATTCAAACCCTGGTGTGCAACTTGTACCTTACGTGATATTCCTACTGAGGAGGCTGAGTACTGCTAAGAGTCATCGCTGTTCTTATTATTTTACCGTGGTTATGGTCTGTCTCCAAGAGTACCTACACTATTTTGCTCAAAATTGTTTTAAATTTTGTGATATTTATCCTGGAAGATAATTATTACAACGATTACGCGAGATTTGGATCGCGTTGTTCTTTTTGTAGAGTGGATACATTACACAGCAGGTTATTGTATTATGGATATGTGGTTAATCAAAGATGTGTCGCGGTTTTAATCACGAATAGGAATAAATCAAAAACAATAATAACTACCCTACGGCGACATATGAATGGAGGTAATCGAAGCACCTACGCCTCGGGAGCAATTTAATATGCTTTATGGCATTTTAGCGTGAACTGGTTCGTGGGTGGAAATACCTACTGGGAAACGGAAAAAGTGCAATTTCATTAACAAAGGCTGCCTCGCGTTTAAACCTGGTTACATATCCCTTGTGCTTATTCATCTATGTTTACATACTAAATTCATGAATTTCATGTTAAAGTAACATAATTATTTTTAAGTCACAGTTATAATAATATAGAAATTAGGTTGAATTAGATATTACTGTAAAAGTAATCTTGTTCCTAATTGATGAATCAACCGCACGTGTGATGCGGCGCTTCAACAAAACAAAGTTGAAAAGGCAGCCAATAGACACCTAAAGACAGGCGAGGCTATGGTCACAAAGTAAGAGAAAAAAGAATGGAAAATGATTTTTTTTTTATTTCCCCAAATGTTACTGGGTCTTGTTGATACATTAGTCCAGTCATTATAGTAAGTTCACCTCGGAATTCGAGATACCCAGCTGTAATTCTGTAAATACTTGTATATTGAGACCCTAAAAGTTGTCTCAAAACCTACAGATGGTAGAGTGTACGCAACTATTAAATTTCAAGGTCAAAGGTCACAAAAATCGGTTTTTTGCCCCTTTTTTGTAAATATCTCATTTCCTATGGGTTTTTTGTTAATTGTATGTTTTTCAATATTGTAGAATACAAAATTCTCTACAAATTTTGTTTGAAAAAAAATTTCATACGGTGAACCGTTTTCGACATAGAGGGCGGAGAGCGCGCGGTCACAGCATCACTTCAGGTCAACCGGTGCCTCCGGTCAAAAACGCGCCATATAACCTTATTGGCAGTCTATAATGCTCCGAAATCTGGAAAAAGTCTCGATCATCTTCAACATGCATTACGTCAAGTCTACAAATCTTAATAAGCCTGTGCAGCTTTTAAATATTCCACCAACAAGTACAGCTGCTCATCAACATTTCGAACGTGTATATTATCAAGTTCAAACTTGGTTAGGGCATGATTTGGAACCCCAGGTATGGGGTCGGGCAATGCGAAACAATTTTCTGGAGCCTATCATGACAATTCTACCACCAGCTCAAAAACATTTGCATTTGCAGGAAAGCGGGCTTGCAATGCTCTTTAGCTTGTGGCCAATGTAATGGGCAAGCTTGTCTCAATGCTCTACCATATCAGAGCGAGATTAAGGGAGATGGAAGCATGGAAGAACTTGAGACAAATGTCGTTTAAGACGATAATGAAGACCAGTTTGAAATTTACCAGCAGCCGGAAGACGACGATGAAGAGGAAGAAGATGATTAAAATTATAAATTGTAGTTTTTGAACCCTTTATTCCTTTTTTTTCTTTATTATTTATTATTATTAGCCTAAAGTAGGGCAAAGGCCTTCTCACCACTTCTCCACTTTGTACTGTCCAGAGCTATGGTGGACCAGTTTTCCAGGAAGGTGTCTAGCTCATCCCGCCAACGCCTTCTAGGTCTGCCGCCAGGCCTCTTTACGTTTGGGGTACCCAATCGGTGGATATTCTTGCCCATTGCATCTTTCTTTAAATAAAAATAATTTAGCTTGTGGCCAATTACATTGGCCCATGCCAAATACATTGGCCACAAGCTAAAGAGCATTGCATCCGCATTGCGAACCACAACCACTCTTGCAGTTGCAGAAAATTGTATTTAGCAAATGTTTTTGAGCAGGTGGTAAAATTGACATGATAGGTTCCAGAAAATCGTTTCGCATTGCCCAACCCCATACCTGGGGTTCCAAATCATGCCCTAACCAAGTTTGAACTTGATAATATACACGTTCGGAATGTTGATGCGCAGCTGCACTTGTTGGTGGAATATTTGAAAGCTGCACAGGTTTATTAAGTTTTGTAGACTTGACGTAATGCATGTCGAAGATGATCGAGACTTTTCACAGATTTCGGAGCATTATAGACTGCCAATAAGGTTATATGGCGCGTTTTTGACCGGAGGCACCGGTTGACCTGAAGTGATGCTGTGACCGCGCGCTCTCCGCCCTCTATCTCGAAAACGGTTCACCGTATGAATTTTTTTTCAAACAAAATTTGTAGAAAATTTTGTATTCTACAATATTGAAAAACATACAAATAGCAAAAAACCCATAGGAAACGAGATATTTACAAAATAAGCGCAAAAAACCGAATTTTGTGACTTTTGACCTTGAAATTTAATAGTTGCGTACACCCTACCATATGTAGGTTTTGAGACAACTTTTAGGGTGTCAATATACAAGTATTTACAGACTTACAGCTGGGTATCTCGAATTCCGAGATTCTTACCTAAATTAAGCTTAAATGACTGGACTACATCCTTACGGTGGTGCAAGAACGGTGCTTCTTAGGTTTTTGGCATTGCATCAAAGCTAGCCTGCACTAGGTAAAAATGAATTCAGGTAGATAGGTTCTATTACTTTACCACTAAAAATTTAATATTAATAAGTTTTTTTATTTCTCACACATAACATCTTTTTAATAATCACCAATGAAAATACGCTTCGTCACACACGAAACTGTCATGATCTGACGATTTAAGATTTCGCTATTTTATAACTAACCAGAAGAGGGTCGCTAGTATCTAGTTGCACAGAAGTGCCTAAAATACGTCCAGCGCTAAGCCAGGAAATTGATTTTTTTATTTTAATATCTATTTATCGATAAATATTAAAAAAGATAACTATTGCGTTCAAAGACATTAAATAAAAGAAAACCTGCAGCGCAATGGCAAATTTATTACGATATAAAATTGCAGCGTTATTAGAAAACGTGCTTGCGAAGTTAATCGCTACGTTGCACCACTCCTTTCCTGAAAGTAACTGCACTAAGTTTGTGTGAGGTCTCATCTACTACTTCATTTTCAGAACGGAACCCTGTACGAGATAACCCAAGGACGGCAACAATGGCACGAGCCAACAATGTTCTGCGTGGACATGATGGCAGAGAACACTTCAGACGTGCCACGGCTCATTGCGGCAGTCTGCTATGGGGAAGACCCACCGAGCGACGACAGCCCGGCGCTCTACATTGCGTATGCTGTCGGTAAGTGTTACGAGACTACTTTCTGCTAGAAGGCGATGGAGGAAGACTCTCCGAAGGTACCGCAGCTCATGCCTATGTTTGCTACGGGGAAGACCCGAGAAGTGACTACAGCACGTCGCTCTACACTGCGTAAACTGTCGCTGAGTTATACAATACAATTTTCTGCTAGAAAATAATGGTGGAAGACTTTTCGGAGGTGCTCTTCGCGGCTCATTGCGTCAGTTTGATGTGAAGAAGATCCCCCGGGTATAAGAGTATAACGACGTATACCATCACCCGCGTAAATCAACCTGAAGGTGTCACGGCTTATCGCGGCAGTCTGCCACGGAAAAAACGGAGACGACGCGGCCTGGTGCTGTTCAGTCAGCATCAAGAGTATCTGAGCATCTTTTAATCCTGTATTTCTTGACGTTGCCTTAGGAATGATGATGATGCAGCCGAATTAGTCAGTATGGCAAAGTTTCAAAGAGTTTTAATAGTTTTGACGCTGGCGGTACATTGCGTTTTCCTCCATCTCTTGACGCGGGTTTGGTGAGTCCTAGTACTCGTAGCGTGGTGACTCGCAACTAGTTTGACACTTTTTCTGTTTACTATGTGTGGTGTTGCACTCATCATCGGCTGCGTAAACACATATTATGTTGCTTGATATCTTTGCACTACAATTGTCTGCATTTAAGATTCAATTAATACTTTAAACAGTCTTTTACTTGATCGAGAAAAAAAGGATCCATTAATTTCCAAAATTAATAGATAGACATCAGAACACATCGCTTTGGTAGTAGCCCGCAAGGATAGTTGCTAAGGGTTTTCAAATTAATTGACAATAATACTCAGGCTGTTCCTCGTCCAGGTCTCCTGCTGTCCGTGCCATTCCTGCTGGCCACATTCCTGGTGTACGCATTCATCCCGGAGCTGCGCAACCTGCACGGTATGTGCCTGATGGCCTACTGCGCAGGCCTGGTCGTGGCCTACATCTTCCTGGCCTACCTCAAGATGCAGACCGGACAAGTGAGCGTCGCCATGACTGGCTGCTTGGTTGTGGGTAAGTCGTTCAACATTTCCTTCTTGATCTCATTAAAAAAACTATTGGTGGCTTTTGTGTTAAGCATGGGTTGCCCTAGGGAACAGCTTTGTTTTAAATTTGTGGGAAGATAAGTGGAAACTAACTTTTTAATCGTGCTACAAGATATATCTTCATCTAACATCATCGTTCTATAAGCCCAATGAAAAACTTTTAAAAAAGCGTTTTTTAATTGATACTGATTAGCTAAAGAGCTTGATGTTTTTTCAAACATGTCTAAAAAAAACATTGCTTGTAGAACAACACTTCGCCTCCGCCAGTCCCTAAAGTTTACAAAATCACTGATGCCTAATGACACCCTGGTGACTGGTGCCTAAAACTAACTCTATGACGTCAACCGGTGTTGGCTTCACTAGCAAGGTTCCTTCCTCAATTCCCACAAATCACTATTATCTCCGTAATGAAGGCAATAGACGCCTAATTAATTACCTACGTCCGCGGCGCTCCCTACATCCGACGCTATTTTTCTGCTATGAAAATGCATCCACCAAAATTCATTAGTGACACTGTGTTAAATTAAATTGATCGAGGTTTTTCTCTCACTGGACTACTTTATTTTATGGCGATAGGTCAAAAACATCACTCAAGTACTCATTAATCTTTTCTTTGCCTTAGTAACAAAACAAATAGGTACCTCTAATCCACGGCACGGTTCTGCGTATTGTATGATGGGCTACAAGTATTCTCATTATGTAGGTACTTGCACATCATTAATTGTTTTCTTGATAATAAATGATAATAACTTATCATTATAACTAATATATTAATAATAACTATTACCTAATTGGTATGTTGATCATGTTAGTTAACTTTTGATAACAATGGATTTACAACATACAATTTTGGGTCTGGTGACTGACATCAATAAAACAGTGCAACTGAAGCCACATTATAATATGTGAGTTAATTGCAGAAAAAAGTGTATCGTGTGTAACCACGCAAAGCCCTCGCAAAAACCCATGGACTTCTGATCGAATCAATTTGCCCAGGTATGCCTGCCTTTGAATGATATTAGAAGGGCTGTGCATAAGGCAAAACATAAAATTCTTGCACACATCTTGAATATCGGGATCTGCCTTCGACACTTGAACGTGTGTAACTTCGCCTGCATCAGCTTCTTTGGTTTTGAAGCGTTAAACAGCAGTAGGTGAAACCATTACTGATTGATTGAACTATTTTTGAATTGTTTAAAGCTCCTACATAGCGGTGTCCTAGTGGGAGAGCCCCGCGTTGTTTGTGTGTTAAACACACGGCGCCGGCCTCATCACACTCCTATTGTATTTCATTTAATTAACATGGCAGCTTTTGTTGTTATTAAGGTAATTAGCATGAAGGACAGGAAGGGATCGTGCTTTCGTGGAATATTTTTGTCAGTTTTTGATTATAGCATGGCATTAATTTACGTAATGAGTTTTAACGGTAATTTACCAGCTTAGCATCTACGTAAATGTTAAGTCCTGTAGGTGAATTTTATTATGACACTTGAAAAAGCACTTAATGAGTTCCCTGTCCAATAACAGCCATCTTTTTATCATTACATAAAACAAAGTCGGATTTGTTAAAGAGTTTATATATTTATATAACTCGAGAACTGCTGGACCAAACCTCCATATTACCTCATATTACCAGATTCCTTGGGATTTCCCCAACCCCAAGTTATCGAATTGATCGCAAAGGAGGACCCAACATATCTGTATGGGCTCTGGCTAAGGCTCTGGCATACCTACTTGTCCGCCGAATAACTATATTTCTGGTTGCTGTATGTTTAAGTTTTTGGACTTCAAAAACAGTTTTATTCAAAATGCTAGGTTATGCCAAGGAAGTAGGATGCTCTTTCGATGGAATAATACTTTCTTACTTCAGAACAACAAGGTTTTTCAAATAAACTTTATGAACTTATGACTATCGTTACTATTTTCATGTCACCTAAAAATATCGTAAGAATCTAAATGGTATGTTTAGCACACTCAATAGGAGGATGATTGTACCTACTATCCACCCACGCCCCATGTCTATCCCCACTCCAGTGCTATTAGGCCAATTTAGGTCTGCCACCGACCCTAATTACGTGACAAATAGGTGTAATTATGTTAAGAAGGTACTTATCTATCTATTTTGTTGATGTTGTTAATTAGTGGGTACTTAGAGTGTTTTTCGGTTATGTCTAGACATTTAGTAACCACCTACCTGTTATGATTACCCAAGATGCTCTCCTATTTTTTTTTTCTTCAGGATAATAGAAAAAAATAATTCTGTTTCACGAACAATATTCATAAAACACATTAAAGGGATAAAACGCATTTAGCGAATGGTCGCAAGTCGTGCGGTTTCGCACTTAAATTCACAAACGTCAATCAACGTTAAGCACGCGCTCAAGCTCATGCTGTCCCGCACAATGCCCGCAGAGCTGAAAGGACAGCTATACTTTTGAAGGATGCTTAACCTTGATTTGCGTCTTCGAAATCGGGGATTAGTCTGACTAAGCGTCCCCGCACACGGGCCACACGCCATGCGCACCAAAACGCCGCCACTAGCATATTTCCTGTAGTTTTCATACATTTTATTTGGACTCGTCACACAACCTGAGGCTAGTGGCCGCCAGACGCTACAAACTATAGGAATATGACAGGTGGCAGCCTGTTAAGGCCCGTGTGTCCCCTCAGTGATATTCGTTGTTCAGACACGGCAGGAGCCGCGCGAGTGTAAAAGGACTTATTGCCGTGTCGGACCTATCACTAAGTGCGTTGAATATAAAAAATATGGTTAGAGATAAAGTTTGCTATTATGGAAATGAATCAATCACTCGTGTGACTTATTTTAGTAGTCAGCTATTTAGCAGAATTCGGTATTAGCTCGGTAAATAATAAACAAATGATCCAGAAACTTGCCTATATTTAGCGGCAGCGTCACAGCTGTCCACACTTTGTTACCATTTGGACACAGCTGTCCGTTAATCTGCTATTTTTGTCTTGTGCTTGGGTTCTTTATATTATTTTAAGGTACTAAATACCTCCAACTTCATTGTTTACTAGATTTCTGAACGGCTTCACAAGGGTGTAGTTTTTTAATTTTTTAAGTCAAGTCATGAGGAAATCTATAAAATCATTACTTATCATATTTTCATCCCAATTATGAAATTAAGCCTTGTACCCTAGGTTCAGTTAGGGTTAGTTTGTGTATAGGTATGTATTAAGACAGTCAGTTTTGCCTTTGAGTTGAGGAATCTGTGTATTTTTTATAGCATACTGTAAGTACTAGGTTTAAGCCGTGTTAAACAAATAAAAAGGTAAGTAGCTATTTTGCTAATCAAAACACCCACCCAGTAACGCTCTGACCCCTTGGTCACAAGCGCTGAATAACTAATTATGTAGAGTAATAGACTAAAATAGAGCTGTTCGTTTTATGATGATGGACTGTGCCAATATTGCTCTCGTGAAGTAAATGTTTACTGAGTTCGGGATTCAATCATTCTGGTGTAGCCCGACCTTTGTGTACCCCATCGGGTAGGTAAGTGCGCGGCGAGAGGGGGGGATGAACTATTACGTTTTTGCCTAATTCAGACCCACTATGTACCTAGTGGTTTTCGGTTTCCTAAACGTGTAGAAACCCTCCTGGACACCGCTTGTATAGTGTGATCCTGTCTGACTCTGATGACGAGGTTTTGTTCTACTAAAACCCTACGGTACTCGACCGGTACTCGATCTGCCGCCAGAGCTTGCCTCTATCAGGGCCCCCCTCCAGCCGGCTCCTCGACAAAGGGGAGAAGCCATGAAAGAATCCAGAGTACGCTAGCACTTCCGGTGTCTCGTTAGATGTAGTGCACTCCGGCCCGCTGGCTCTCATCATTCGCGGATCCTACACCCTACTCGGCCTGCATCCACGAGCCACTTTAAGGGTGGTTTCGCTGGCATATCCGGCTGTACGGCCCCTGCGCATAGAGGCACAGAGGAGGTGCAGCTGTGACAGGCTGGGAAGTCCACGGACCACGCCTGCATTCTCTTGGCTTCCTGGTGGCTCCTCTTTCCACCGGTACGAAGCCTCCAAACTCAAGGGGAGGTAATGTCTGACTCTGCTTTCATTAGTTGAAATTACTGCATAAAAAGCAACGTAGACCACGATAGCAAATGAACAGCTGCCGTCTGTACTTTCAGTTAATTTAATTTAAGTTCTTATTAAATTATTTATTTAACCATGAGCATACGCGTCCCACTTACCTCAGGCTTCACCTCAACTCCACCACGCGTTCTCGTTCGGATTGTCTGAAAGTTCAGATCGTAAGAAACGACGCTGACGAACCTTCATCTTAGATGTTTCAAATCAACAACAACCTGGATTAATAAAATAGTCCGGAGAAAGAGGAGTAGACATGAAAAATACATAATTTTGTTCGTGTTCCTGGAAACGCTATCACCACTGAACCACGAGCACCTCACATAAAGTTTACTGTTTGAAATTATTGTAATCCTGCCCGGTCCGGTAATTGTACTTAGTACAGACAGAGTGAAGTGAGTGAAGAGATACAAGTATCTCTACCAAAGGTTGTCTAAAAGAGATCGCTTTTAGCGATAAGGCCGCCTAAATTGTTAATACTAAATCTCCATAAACTTTATTGCTAATTGTCTTATCTCATCGTCTGTTGTATTTGTTTGTTTTTCACTATTCAAGTTATCTTTTCTTACCGAAGCTTTGTTGGCGATACTTACGCAGTTACACTGCATTCCCACCCCCCAGGCAACGGACAAAATGTTTGAAAGAAAGAAAGAAAGAAAGATAAATTTATTCGACACAAACGAAGGTTTTATTTATTTTTAGTTTGCATTCATGCTCAGTCTCTGATACAGCTGTTATGTTATGTTATACATATTAACCTTGCCTTTTCAATCGCTCTATCTATTAAAAAAACGCATCAAAGTCCGTTGCGTTTTTTTTAAATTTAAGCGAAAAAATGGACAGGGAAAGCGATTTAATTTTAACTGTGTTGTGAAAGCAAGACAGTAAAAAAGTACTTTACAAAACAAAGTAATTTACTTTAAAGTAATACAATTCAGGAGTACGTTGTCTGCCAGCAACCTATCTTCCAACCAGCATATTTACTGTTAGTGCAAGTCATGTTGTGTAGTTTTCATTATTCTTTATAGCTGTAGCAATAACTAACGAGACGTTAAATGAGCTGTAAAAGTATCATAATAAGTTAATAAGGTTCCTAGTAAAATGATATTTATATTAAGCTGCAATGTTTTGTTTCAGCGTTCATCGTCTACTACAGCTTCCAGACCAGCTTCTTTTGGCTCAACGTCATGTGCTTCGACATATGGAGGACTTTCAGGTACTTTTTTTCCACTAATTAACGACAATAAATCAGAAATTCTCAGTTAGCTGAATAAGATGTTCTGGGTTGCAGGTTCAATACCTCACCAAACCAAATGTCTGTTGACGAAATATGTGTGGTGGATGGTCGTAGACCCTTTGTTTTTACTGGTTTCAACAGAACATTGTGCGTTGTATTTCGACTCTACACTCAGTCTTTCTTTTATTCTATTATGTAGGTACTGGCTACTTATTTGAGATCAGCCTGTTGGAAAATTGGACTTTTTAAGTATAACTTTGCATAGAATTGTATTACGAAGGATTAATATCAGAAGTGCTTCGTCCTACCTAAGGAACAGAAAGTCATAATCATAAATCATGAGTCACCAGTGCTTAGAAACCAAACTTTTTAAGTGATTATTTGTAGCCGCGTTCATGAAACACTTTAGAAAAGACACGAGTATTCACTTAGAACATCGCAACTTACCACAGGACAAAATAAGGAATAAAAATTGACAAACAAAATCACCAGATTGCGGTGTTAAATGATGTCTGAAATAAATTGAACTACACTCACCAGTTTTAATAAATAATAATAGTAAAAAATCATTTAGTTATCTTTCACAAATAGCTTACACTTCTAAGTACAGTGTGCAATTTACTTACATACAATCACATGTCATTACATACATACATGTACAAACTAAGTTAAATCGTCGTAGAGTTGAGTAACTGAGGAACTACCCATGGCTTACAGGTCGGTGAGGCCACCACCAACCGGCACCAGCGTCCGACTGTAGGTGCCTTTGCTTACAAGGGTGCGATTACGTTAAATTAAACTGTTTAAATGCTATTAAGGTTCATATTTCGAATAAGAACGTATAAATTAGTTGTTACTGCAAAGGAACTCTCGTTCTACTGTTTCATTTAGCGCGATCGCCCCATGTCTATGTAGCCGGCATGACTGTTATGTAATTGCAAGAATATGAGATATTAACATTAGCTGTTGTCGGTTAAGTAACCGTTAAGGCATTATACTGAGATAGCCCACTAATACGATCTAGTTTAGTCCTTTTGTAATTGATCCAGATACTTTTTGAATGTTAAGAAAGATACCTCTCTTTGTAAGTGTTTAAAAAGGTTCTCTCACCCAGATGTGCTCGCTCGCGATTCTCAACAAAGAAAAAAGATGCCGAAAATAGTACAAATAAAAAATCATTCGCCGTGGGACATAACTCTATTATTAATTCGAAAATACCTAGATCCTTGAGGATTGGCAATTTCGTGGGTTGGTCAAGCCTGTGTTTTGTTCATAACTACTGCCAAGAGACTCGTTATGTTTGTTCCAAAGGCTATTATGGTTTTTAATAATGGTTTTTTGATTTAATGTTCGATCATAATTCTTGTGTTAACAGAATAATGATTGCCGTTTGCCGTTTCTTTTATTAATTTAATGGCATCGAACACTCGCTAATATCTTTCGGCCGATCCAAATAACGCTATTTTTACTTGGATATTGGATTACGGACTGGCCTCGAATATCTGAATGCTTGTCATTCATTTGTTACATTGATATTGTTCCATGGCAACAAAAATGATAAAACTACTTCCTTTTTAATGATCCAAAATGATAAAACGTATCCTAGCGAGGAAAGACCTAAAATATAATGTAAGATAGACAAGTCATGATAAGATCTTTCGCCAATTTTAACATTTAATGAGATCCTGTCACATATATTGTGGGTAAATTGCGTTAATCTCATAACGAACAGTTATTTAAAAAACTCTTATGTAAATTTACATACTAACAAGTTTTTGTTGGGTAAGTATCCACATTGTTTACGAGGCGTGAGTTTCGAGACTAAACCGAATATAACAATCTACCGAGTAAAGCTTCCGCTCATGTCCTCAAAACATATTAGGGAGAGTTGCACTACTTTAGTAATAACTTCGACGTTAACTCGAGTTATCATTAGAAACCGACAAAATAAGTTCAAATGGTGCTATCCACACTTATCTTTGCTATAGTGGACGGTAAAGAAGTCGACGTATGTACCTATGTAAGCAATGAATGAAAACGCAAACCGCAAACATTTCGAACCTCGAAAGTTGAACTTATACCGTGAGATTCAGAAATTGATAATATTGAACGCAGGAGTCCTTATTAAATAAATAAATAAATAAGAAGTCACTGTCCCTGGCAACGGTGTGGTGAAGACATTATGATATAGATTAAATCTGTATAGTTGAGTAAAATGTAAATGAATGACCGAAGAATTTCCGTTCCAGTTAGCAAAAAAAACTTTTCGATATCGTTTAGAATGTTAGAAAGGCGAAATGCGTTTCGGTTCGTGAGTAAGTCGATGCGACCACTGGTCGTAACATTTCTGTTGAGCTGAAATGCAAGCTATTAATAAGAGCTTCTCAACTTTAAATGAGAGTGTCGGTTTCAGTCACAACAGTAATAAAATTTCGCTTCACGCTTTGATTGATGCCATTTCAGATTATTTTAGATTACTTTATCGGCAATTTTAGTTTATCAGTGATATTATATTGGCGGTATCATGGGGTACTTCAAATAATGAGATGTTTCGTTGATATTGTCTGATACTGCCGTTATATTTATTTCTAGTTTAGCTTAGTTTTATTTAGTATTAGATGCGCTTGTTTGGAGAGAGTTGACAAAAGCTAGGCAAAAGAGGAGAGTCACTAAAATTTACACGACTTTTAACAATGAGTACCTGAGAGAGAACATCTCGTATCCTAAAACATAACTTTTAAGGCAATATACAATCACTGATACTTTTTCAAAATATGTATCTACTCTCGCCTTTGATTGAAACAATAAGAGGAAGATACATGTCCCGCGTACTGCCTACGTAATTAGGTCCAATGGACCCGTTACATTCAAGCCGATAGGACAGCGGCTCGTTTACGCGCGCGTCATTCATAAGTCATTTTTTTGAAGTCCCAGTTTTCGAATTATTGAAGTAAGACTGTAACGTATCTTCTTCTTTTTGTTTTGATCAAAATCTCTCATCGAACATAATGTTGCTGTAGGAATTGAGTAACCCTAATTTAGGACTCACTCAACTTAGTTGACTTAGGGTAAGTTGCACCATAGTAGAAGTTAAAGTTAAAGATTTTGTCAAATTTGACAATTTGACGTCATTTTTGGGCCTAACCGGTACTTTAACTGAAATTTTGATGTTTGTTATTGTTAAAGTCAGATGGTGCAACCCACACTTAGTTTGAAAGCTTCTTAACTTTAACTGACGTTAGAAGATATAGGGATCTGCTATTCTAGTATTGATGCACGGCACCGAAAGCCATATTATGTCAAGTTTTTTTATACCTTTTTGTATATTTGACAGTCATCAGTACCTTATGCCTAAGCACTATATGTCATTTTTATACTCCTTACTATCTCTGTTACGTTGAACGTGGGGTGCTCTGTACAAATGCAACGAACAAATTGATAATTCTGGTCATTCATTTTTATTTAAACATAGGCGTATTTCTACGCGCATGCTAGCGTTTCCTCATATTAGTTCGTCTTTTTGCTTCAAGCAAACGTTAAATTGAAAATTGTTGTATTTACTTCTGATGCTGCATTACGGATAGGCCGGCTGGTATTGCATCTATGCAACATACTCACAGGTGAGCTGCTTCACTTACATATTTCGTTGTTTTATAGTAATCTATCGACCCGCCTCGGCTTCGCATGAGTGCAATGGGATGTTATTATACATATAAGCCTTCCTCTCCACTCAGTCTATCAATAAAAAAAGTTTTAAAGCTTTAAAAATACATAGAGACTGAGAAAGCGACTTTGTTTTATACTATGATGTGTTTTTTTATATTGTGAAGTAAAATGAGTTGTAAATGATATACATATTACTGTAATAAACTCAACCTTATAAATAGGGTACAAACCAGTGTTGAATTTAAATAACTCCTCCTTTCAGTAAATCTGAAAGGATGAGCTAACTGCTCCACTGTTACCGTTGTCGTCCCTGTCCGTGCTGAAAGGAAAGGTGAAAGTACCGTAAATGTCCTTCAAGTGACCTTCAAATTATATTTATCGCGCAACCATGAAACGGGACAGAAAGTGTCAAAACACTGATGAAGTATTCTCCACCATCTAATTCCACTTATAATAAAACTGTTTCAACATTGCTCCAAGATATAACGATTGATAATTTGCTACTACGAGTATGATTCACGCCACGTGCTTGCACAGTGAGCGAACTTAGGGCACGATTGGTGTAAGTTTTATTTCATACTACGAGCTTATAATGTAGCTTACTTACTACACGAAGCTTACGACCGTAACAAGCCTACGAGTGTAGCCTACTACGATTTGCTACGTCTACATGAAACCGTAGCAATGTTTATTTTGTCGTTATTTCACAGTCACACTCGTATAATTATCGTTGTCTTGTTAGTATTGAAGTAATGCTTTCTCACGTACATATTTTATGTTTCTTTGTATAATTTCATAAACAAGTATTTTATTTAGATAATCTACATATTGAACGTTTAGCACGAGTTCTTACTTGATGTTTAGAAGTATACACTTGACCGGCCATAGGTCAAGTGTAAGTATACACTTGAACAATTGGTATCAGCTTTATAACACAAGGTAATAAAGGTCAACTCATCAACATTGTATTTGTATTAGCTAAGCATTTGATTGCGTTCGTAATCACCATGTTTTGTCAGTTGATAACGGATGTATAACTTGAATTTATTGGCTGATTAATATTCTTCGAATCATATCCGTTGTTAGTTTCGGAAATTTTATAACTGGATATGGCTGGATGTGACGGTTATGTTGACTAATATGGTGGCTAAATCTTATCGGAAAGCGTAAATCAGGAACCAACAGCTAATTTGATATTGATAACTAAACGGATCACAACTAAATAAATCGAACTTAACATTTCTACAGTACTATTAAAAATGTCATAGATTTTTAAAGACCAAAAGATATCCGTAATGTATAAACGGATATCGTTAACCGTACCGTTGCAACCAAGCAAAGAAAGCTCCTGTACGTATGTATAAATGTATGAATTTTAATTGTACTGTATTTTAAGAAATAAGTAGGGTTTACAGCTTTGTATGTTACATGTCTATGGGCACTTATTCTTGCACATTCTTTTGCATACTATGAAAGATCGTAGGCATATTGAATCATTTTTGTACGTGATGAATATTTTTGTCAGAAAAACGAATAACTTGCCACGAATTCACAAATGACAATCAACGCTAAGCACGCGCTCACGCTCATGCTGTCCTTTTCGGTTCTATTGACATTTTAAGGAACAGCATGAGCGTGAGCGCGTGCTTAGCGTAGATTCACGTTTCTGAATTCGAGGGTTAATGAAACATTTTCGCCTCTAGCACCTACCGCGGCGGCAGCACCAATAAGCGGCGCGAACAACGTCGTTTCCTGTTGTACGGTGCGTACGCATGGGGCGTGCCGTTGGCGCTGGCAGCTGTCACTATCGGCATGCAGTTTGCAGACCTGCCTCTTGGTATCATCACGCCTGGATTCGGCAACAGGCGCTGCTGGTTTGTGGGTAATGAAACTGAACAATTATCAGAGAGTGAGGCTTTGGCGGCTAGTCAAAATTCGCAGGCCTTCACGTGGTAAAATGTTTGCATAGATTTTGAAAACAGGAATGGATGTGGAAATGGCAGCTTTAGTGCACAATGCACATAGTGTAAAAAACTGATCCCTATTTGATCAGAAGAGTTCTGGACAGACCAAATTAATAAAATTAATTGTTCTGGACAGACCAATTAATGATCTTCCAGATCATTGGTTGCTCCAAAAAGCAGGTCAGACCACCCATTTTGAGAATCTACGTGGGAGATCTGTGTACAGCCTATAGGCAATGGAGGATCATGATGATGAATGTTTTAATAAGTCCTCTTCTGGTTTTCCGATCGATCATTTTCTTAAATGTTAAGTTATAAAGAAGAATGATCTCTTCAAAGCAGTCAATCGTAACGTATCTAATCATTTTACTGCAAAAACACCACGTTAGCCTTTTCTTTTGATTTTTTGAATGTATATTCAGTGGAAGTAAAAATTAATGAAAGTAACGGTAACAATATTTTATCCCCCAGACTGGAAAAGCGAATTGGTGTACTTCTTCATCCCAGTTCTGATACTTGTGGTGTGTAACGTGGTGCTGTTCGTCATCACCTCGTACCGCATCAGGTCCATCCGCCAGGAGACCGCAATCTTGAAGGGATCAGAATCAGCCAGAAGTGACAAGCTCAAAAAGGATAAGCAGAGGCAAGTGACAATCCTTACTGATAGGTATGTTCACCTATGTTCCTATAGTGACGTCACAATAGTAATGAAGTAGATCTCTTTCAGTATTTTTTACAGTCCACAAGGAATTCATGATGATGATATTTGTCGTAAATATCATCATCATCTGAGGAATGGTAAGGCCAACTGGACAGTCAGCGGCAAACTTCCTAGCAAAACTTAATTTACGTGATAACTGTTAAAGGAAAGGTGTAACCATAACCATGTAGCTTAGGAATACATTTCATGATGATGTAATCCCGGCCGATTTGGCCACGGGGACTGTCTTCAACTCCTGTTTTGCCGATTATGTGGCTTCACGTAGCCAATTTTGTTTGTGACCGCCAATTGTCCACTATGCTTTCGATTGCCCATGAGATATAACTCATGGGCTACCGACATTGCCCCTTCGCAGCACTTCAGTATACAGTACACGGTCAGACCATTGGATACGATGTATTTTCCGTAAGCACTTGAGGTGGAATCGGGCTAGCATACGGAAGTGACGGATGTCCACGTTTCGGCAGATTAAGTATAGGATGCTAGGCAGCACGACTGCCATTTAGGCAGCGATCTTCTTTGCCAGCCTAAAGTAGTGCGAGTTAAAGACTTAGAGTGCCGATTCTGCTGTGATCTTTGCATCATGATCGATCACACTTAGTAGGGTATCAACTGACCGGATCAATTTTCCGAAATCATACTCCAGCCAAATTTTTTCCACGACACAGTAAAAGCGCAGAGTGAACGTTTACATTTTCTACAGAAACTACGTTCATCCTTGGCTTACAAAATCGTTTCCTTATTGCAGATACAGCCTCTACCTGAAACTGTTTGTGGTGATGGGAGTGAACTGGAGCGTGGAACTGATCAGCTTCGCCGTGGGCGGCTCCAACTGGTACTGGGTTCTCGTCGACGTATCCAACATTGCCCTCGGGTTCTTCATATTCTTCATTTTTGTGTGGAAGAAGAAGGTCCGGAATTTAGCTACGAAAAGGTGAGCTATTTACAGTTTAAGGTCAAGCCACACAACGGGCGCGGCGCGGCGTGACGCGACGGCATCGCGACGTCGAGCAGTTGTAATCGCGTCGGCTGTGTGGCTTGACCTTTAATAAAATAACACTGTTAAGGCCATGTTGTGTGCTCGTTATTTTATTTGGCATACATTGACATATCTGCATTCGACATAGATCTACTTTCCCACATATATGCTTAGATGGTTCGGTGAAAATCCATTTTTACTGCATAATACTAAAGCTAAAAATACTACGGACGGAAAGTCCGCTCATATGCAGTGGAAATTAAAACGTGCATTCGTTCGCTAGTTACATAATCTTAACCTCATATTAAATTCCAAACGTTCATAATAATGTTCAGCATACTTTAGTTGGGTACTTACGTAAATTCGTGCTCGCGTTTTGTTTCATTTTAGTTCACCGTAAAAAGCGCCGGGGAATAGGTTTATGTAGGTATTTCTCATAAGTACTACTTACGTTTTAATAAGTAGACATAAAGCGTAAAGGAACGCGTTAACTTCTGGGTCTGAGGATAAGTTTTGTTGGAAGCACTTTTTTGCTCACAAACGTTAACTACCTAGATGGTAACTTTTTAGTAAGTTCTTTTAAGACATATTATATTAGTGTTAATGTTCAGTTTAGGCTGTCTCATTGCTATGAGCCATTATTCCAGACTAGCCAAGATAAAATGAATCAACAAAGCAAGGTAAAGCTAGTTAACACTCAGTGCATGTTTGATTGAAAATGACGTTTGGTTAGACTTGTAGGTGTTTCTATTGAATGGCGAAAGCCCTACTCAAAACGCAAGCAAACGAAAACACAAAAGCGTTTAAGTCCAAATCAAAACGTACCTATATATCTACCTGCTGAGTATGACGTATGCTAATCTCGTAAGCGCTACACGAAGCTCTCGACCAGAGATAAGATCAATAATTACCAGCAAATGCATTTATGCGCTGGATACTAGATGGCGATAAGGTAACGATTGATAGGTCGTCGAATTACCCGTCGAGTTACCCGTCGGGTTTGCCCAGGAACCATCGTTTGTTACCTGTAATCGATAACACGTCAGCGACACGAACCGATGTCGGAACATGAAACCGTACTTAGGAAACAAGCCGGGCAATTTGTTGTACATAGCCTACCATAAATAGAGCTTTATGATCTAATACAACCAGTTTAACTTTGGCTGGCATAGTTTGATTGTATAGAAATACAATCAAATACCTAAAATGTATCTCAATTTAAAAGATGGGTTGTAGTAAGTAATTTTAAATCGAATCGCGATCTCACAAAAGAAAACAGAGAAATGTTAGGAGGATTTTGAATCTCCCTTGAAAAGGCACTTTTCGAAAGAAACATCGTGTATAAATGCTAAGTTTCCAACCAAACGTTTTTGTCCTTATTAAGACTACCTACGAGTATATAATAAAAATAATAAATTCTGTAGGATCGGCAAAACTCGTGAGTCTTTTTGAAATATTTTGAATCTGTCATGCAGTCATTAAACAACAACATCTCACAAATTAGGTTTACCCATCCGACGACCACCAGGTTAGGTTTAACCATTTTTTCATATCTAAAAAAATGGTGGTTAACATATTTAAACACCCTTAAAAGTGGAGTGGGTATTAAATCGAATGCGGCCACTCATATTTGCACTATCATAAAATCTGGATGTGCACCAGATGACCAGACAATAATAACGTGTGAGCTATTAATACGAAGAATTGATTTAAGCCAATAAACAAACAAAATACACGAGCCAGATTTATATCTGGTGAATTCCTTTTTATAATCCTCGATGACCGAGATAACCTTATAGGTAGTAAGTAAGTAATAAAAAAAAGTTAGGCAACGGGGCGTTGCGGTAAGGGGCTGTCCATTAATCACGTGAGGCTTGAAAGGGGGGGGAGGGGTTTGATAAAAATCACGAAAATAACACAAGGGTGAGGGGGGGTGTAGTAAGATATCTCGTGTATTTATTTTTTCGTCTAACGCGGGATTATTGTTATTGTTATGGCAATAAAAAAAAACTTGCAACCTGGTGTAGACATTTTTATTATGGTCCTTAATTTCAGAATAAAATAAGATTATAGTTTATATCTGTATTTAAATTAAGATAATATTCAGAAAATTTTAAGATTCGTTGTAGGTACTAAAAATACACGTGATGTTGAGAAGGGGGAGGGGGGGTGGTCTTAAACCTCACTACGTATCACCAATGGGGGCGGGGGGGTTAAAAAATGCTAAAAAAAGATCACGTGATTAATGGACAACCCCTAACCTAAAACAAAAGTTTTTCGTCCTTACATTTTTTTAAGAACAGGTAGGTATATATCTTACCCAACCTACTAAGCTGATCAAAATGTATCCATTTCCACCTACCAGACAACCGATTTAGTGTCAGCTAGTACACTAAAGGTGCGGGTTCGATCCCCGCACAGTACAAACATTTTTGTGAATGAACATGTCTGTTTGTATTGGCCAGGGTGTTCCCTATGTATATCAAGCATGTATTTACAAAAGAAAAAGTATTTAAGAATGTTTATCGTTATCCCATAAAACGGGCCATAATTAGCTCATCTTGGGGCTAGATGGCGCTGTCTGGAATAATGTCCAGGGTTATTTATATTACATTTATCATACAGATTCCGCACTATGTTCGGCATGGCGGCACCGGCGCCTGACCTGCGCAAGAGTCCGTGGACCAGTAGCACGCAGACGGAGGACACCAGGGTCTCCGCGTCCGCCGATGACCCCAGTCTGCGCCTGAGGGAAATGCGCTGATGACGCCTTACTTGGTAAGAGCCCGGCCTAAGAAACTGCTGCTGAAAAACTCCAAAAGCAGTTTTACAGATATTTTATAAGTGTTATTTGGTACAAATAATTTAAAAAAAAACTTTGCCCCTGGATGCAAAACATCATTGCCGACTGATTGGTTGATTACATGATATAAACATAAATGGCCTATTACGTCCCACTGCTGGGCACAGGCCTCACCTCAACTATGAGGTGTAACAAGCCATACTCCAACGCGCGGGCTCAGCGCGGATTGTTGGTGGACTGGTTAGTGAGCAACCTTAATGTCAGATGTTATCAAGTCGCCCTAAGGCCTCTGACTAGGCTTAAAGACTGACATCAAGCGACATTAACCGAGACCAACTGCTTAACGTGCCTTCCAAAGCACGTAGATGCCCGAAATACACATCACTAAATTTCGGTCGGGGTGGCCAGCTATCCCATTTCCGACCCGGCGTGTGTTGCTTTACAACAGCAATCGTCGCCTATCACTGTCATAACTGCGCCACGGGTAACTCATGGGATTGGATTGGTTGATTGGTCTAGCGTTAATAAATTAACAGCCAGAAATTGATATTTAGGGTATTAGTAGGTATAAGGTGATACTATCAAAGTGTATGCGCTTGACCGGTGACCTACACACACAATCAGACAGTACAATCTTATTGTTTCAAAGTACCTACTGTGTCCTTATAGATAAGCAAATTAGGGCTACGCTTTCATGTTCATGCTGTACAACTACTGATTTACAATCTTTATTTTCAGATGCGACCGCCATGACACAACGGAGACAAAGAATTCTCATGAACAATTTAAAGAATGCATTGTGAATTTTTAGTCTACATAGCTTTTATACACTTTGGAGTACAAGAGATTTGTTTAAAAACTTACTTAAAAATTGTAATCATATGTGTTATGTTTAATGTAATGTATAAATAATAAGTTAAGTTATGCAGGTTTTCTGTCGGTAGTGATGTCTAGGTACCTGTTAACTCTGATTAACTAACTACAGAAGAGTTTAGGCTAATTCGGTGACCGCAGAAACGTAGCTAGTTTAAGCAGTCCAATTGTAGATCCCTTCCTACAAAATAAATATGATAAAATACAGTTACCTACCTAGTCAGTTAAAATTAAAGAGACAATATAATCCCACCTCAATAAAACTCAGGTTTATTCATTCTTGCGTATTTTGTTATTATAAATATACTTATTGGTCCTGAGTGCAACAATAAAAAAACAGTTATTACTTAGAGCGCTTTCAGACACTAACACACGAGTTGCGCTACATTTTCGCGTGAGAGTTGGGCGTTTAGTAAATATTCTTTCATGCTCATTGCTCCCTGTTTAGATACATTTCTAAGTAAAAAGAAACCCCGATACTCAGCTCGCATTTAGGCATAGCTACTTCAAATACCTATCTAGTCGGAGTTCTAAGTGCTTTTTCGATATCTCCACAGCAGATCCTTCCTACTAGCCACACCTATTGACACTATTGATGGGACATCAGCCATCATCATCATCATAAAAAATATCTAACCCTAAAAATGTTCTCCAAATTAACTATTGTAAATATTTTAACGAAATCAATAATAAATAAGGTAATATTTCCAGTCATATTATATACGAAATTTTTATCTAATACGCCTTATTAGTAATTTAGATTTAGGTACCTATTAAGACTATACCTTCTACACACATAACAGCGGCAATGCCGCTGGGTGGATGCCGAGCGGCAGATGATTGCTGTTTCGCGCAGCAAGTCAGGCGGCTGAAATACCCGCCGGCAGGCCAGCGACAGTCTCATACTTGAACCTTGAACTATGGTTGCGACACCAGTGGCAGTGCCCCGCTGTGCCGACCGCCGGTACGACACCGTACCGACACTGGCCGTCGGCACCGATGACATTGGGCCACACAATTAACAGCGGCCCGGCCGCCGGTACTGCTGCCGGTATTTTGTGTAGGAACCTGTAAGTATGCTATTATTGCTTTTGAACTGTAAAGACGTCTAGTTATTTCTAAGATAAAGTTTTAAAGAAATTGCGGCTTTGTCTGTGCTTAAAGTAGGTACAGGACGCAGCAAATCAAGTGTACCAATACACTTCGATACATAAGAATATATTAATGATGTTAAGCTTTACGTGTGAGACACTGTATAAAAGCCTTAAAAAAGTTTAAAAGTTACTTTCTAATTTTAACCCTACACTCGCCCATACTTTAATAAAGTAAATCTTGATGGGGTTATCGTATTTGTGCCCACCACTTGAACAGCATGGACGGTATTTTTGTCCGCGAAGTAATAAAGACCGCGTCTGCGGCCCGTGACTGCCCCTCACCGCGAACACAAAGCATTTAAGTGCCCGGCAGGCATCTGCGGCGCGGAGTTATTGCCTTTCGTGTGGGTTGGTAAGTAGTAAGGATTTCCCTTTGCGCTTTCGTTCGCGGTGAAAAAACACGGCCGGCCCCGCCGATTACGTGCATTCCTGAGACCTCACACCTACACTAGCGCCTCCAGTGGCGAATTCACACACGCTAAAAGCCCCCATTGTACAAAGGTATCTCACAGGTGTTAAGTGGGGATAAAAGTAAGGGCATGAATGTAAGTCCTAAGTGTAAGTGTGAGTAAGGCTAATACATCGCAAATGGTTGTTGTTAGTTTTGTGTCAAGTCTAACTTTCCATGTTAAATTTTCAATAAAGTTACTGAACTCTACAAAGCTTTTTTGTTTCATTTGATTTTTTCTTCTCTCTTCGTAAATGGGTGAAAGAAGTAGGTACAATTTGATCTAAACTATGCTACGGGGATGCCAGTCATAGCTCTGTGGCGAAATGTGATGGATGAATTACCTGCAGAAATAGAACGGCTTGATGTAGAGGTACTACATCATCAATTCATCAATACAGATATATTGTATCTTTCAACAAATCCATGATTTGAAAGAAGTCAAGCTCTGCCAACGTGGTCCTAGGGTAGCGTGACGTGACTTGACTTGCTTGACTTCAAAAATTGCCATACTGAGCCCGAGTCTTGGAGTAGCTATGAGGCAGGCAGGCAGGCAGACAACCCTAATTTGCTTGTTGTATTATAATAAGTACATGGTTGTTCATAAGTGAGTTCGTAGTCCAATCCAAAATATCACTTAGCTAACTTTTGGTGGCTGTGCCCACAACCTTTTTTGAGGGCTGGATCCGCGCCTGCTATGAGGTCGATGTTTTAATGCTATTCTCTTCATAGATGTATCTTAAAATGTTGTTTTCTTTTGCAATGCCACAAATTTACCAGAAAAAGAAGATAAAGGTTACGTAGCTATTTTTAAGATGGAGCGTTTTCAGGGTGGTTTAGGGGCCGATTCTGGTGGAGAGGTTGATACTTCGTTGGCAACACTAGTTGCCACTGTGGGTGCGTTCCGAATTGAGTCGAAATCGATTACAGCGCGCTCACAGAGCGTCCCGAATTGAGATATCGCGCCAACGGGCCATCTAACGTCAGACAGCTGTACGTCATGGGTGACGTCACTAACGGCGCCATATTGCGCTCACAACCTGTGCGGTCCGTAATGCGATTACAGGTCAATGAGCGCTCACGGCGATAACAGGCGTCCCGAATTGAAATATCGCGTCAACAGCGCTCACAGCGCTATCAGCGCCAAAACCAATTCGGACCGCTAGATAGTGACACATAACCTAACAATTTTTAACTTTTAATTTCTATCATTCCCAGGTTAAACTTGCGGTTCTTGTAGTCAAACTTTCTGTTACGTTATTACAGAAAAAGATTTGTCCCAGCAAAGATTTATTCTGAGGAATTTTGACAAAAATATTTTTACGCGAAAATGTCTGTTTGACGTTTCATCTATGAATCTGACATAAGGCCCACGGTGATATCGCTCTGGAGCATTATCGTTGTGAGCGCAATATGGCGCCGTTAGTGACGTCACCCATGACGCACAGCTGTCTGACGTTAGATGGCCCGTTGGCGCGATATCTCAATTCGGGACGCTCTGTGAGCGCGCTGTAATCGATTTCGACTCAATTCGGAACGCACCCAACGATAATGCTCCAGAGCGATATCACCGTGGGCTTTATGTCAGATTCATAGATGAAACGTCAAACAGACATTTTAGCGTAAAAATATATTTGTTAATATTCCTCAGAATAAATCTTTGCTGGGACAAATCTTTTTCTGTGATAACGTAACAGAAAGTTTTACTACAAGAACCGCAAGTTTAACCTGGGAATGATAGAAATTAAAAGTTAAAAATTGTTAGGTTATGTGTCACTATCTAGCGGTCCGAATTGGTTTTGACGCTGATAGCACTGTGAGCGCTGTTGACGCGATATTTCAATTCGGGACGCCTGTTATCGCCGTGGGCGCTCATTGACCTGTAATCGCATTACGGACCGCACAGTGTCTGTCAAGGTCTGTCATCGTCTGTGCGTTCCGAATTGAGTCAAAATCGATTACAGCGCGCTCACAGAGCGTCCCGAATTGAGATATCGCGCCAACGGGCCATCTAACGTCAGACAGCTTTACGTCATGGGTGACGTCACTAACGGCGCCATTGCGCTCACAACGATAATGCTCCGGAGCGTTGTCGCTTTGAGCCTTATGTCAGATTCATAGATGAAACGTCAAACAGACATTTTAGCGTAAAAATATTTTTGTCAATATTCCTCAGAATAAATCTTTGCTGGGACAAATCTTTTTCTGTGAAAACGTAACAGAAAGTTTTACTACAAGAACCGCAAGTTTAACCTGGGAATGATAGAAATTAAAAGTTAAAAATTGTTAGGTTATGTGTCACTATCTAGCGGTCCGAATTGGTTTTGACGCTGATAGCGCTGTGAGCGCTGTTGACGCGATATTTCAATTCGGGACGCCTGTTATCGCCGTGAGCGCTCATTGACCTGTAATCGCATTACGGACCGCACAGCGTGACTCGTGTCATCTGCCCTGCTCTGTCAGTGTCAGTCAAGTTGACACTGTCAACATTCAACAAACTTTAGACGATTTTTGTCAACATAACCTCTCTTTCTTACGAAAAGATAAAGAATGTAATCTTATTGATATTTATTAGGGATTGTTTATGGAAAAAATTTATCTCATAGCATTTACATTTTATTATCTTACCGCTTTTCTTGTTCTTAGGTAATAACATTTTTTTAATTGACTATTTCATTACATATCTTTTAATTAATTGTAATTTTTATTTATCATGAGTCATTTAACCATTTCGGTAGATATATTATTCGATAGAAAGTTAATGTGTTTGTTTCGTCCTGTCGTTGTGTGTATTCGTTGGCTTTCACACGAGTGCAATAAAAAATAACCTTTGGACTTGCTAGTATGTGTACATTTAATCTGTACAGGGAATCTTTAACAGTCCTCGTCCTTTCCATTACATTGTACTTTCTTTTCATAATACATTGCACAGGTGGGTAGTGTTGATCCTTGACAAGTTTCAAATCAACTCTTATTTACTTTGGAGTTGAACTATAAGCTTTTTCAGAAGGACCAATGGCTAAGAATGGGTTGCTTTTCGTTTCCAACGCTGCAAAGGCTCATAGTGTGTGCCATAAAGCGTCTAAGTATGTCCAAAAGACATTGTACATAAACATTAAGGAAAATACCCACAACACATTGCCTGTGCTCAGCAGTGAAATAGTGCAATTGTATACAAAGGTCAGTACCAATTTAAATGAGGGACAATTATTAGTTCTATGAATGTGAGGTAATGATAGGTCAAGCCCCATCTGGTGTGGATACCCTCTTGGGATTTTTAGTTTTTATAAATGTAGACTTGGTCACTGCAATGAATTGAATAGTGATCACCGTTTTCATCAATGCTTTGGAAGGCAAAGGAGGAATTAATTTTGACAACTATGATTTTGGAACAAATGCAACACATAATATATTGTTAATATTGTCATTTTATGCTTCCTCTATTTATTTAACAAATGCCCACTCATGTCTAATTTATTGCAGGCCACATCACAATGCATTAACCTAGATGTAAGATTGATGTTAAAGCCAAGTGATGGTGTTAAAATTATCAAGACTAACTACCCAATAGATGTTTTACTGTATGATAGTGTTTTGACCAAAGAGGTAGAGGATTTGAAAGGGTCAGTGACTTCTTTAAATGCTGGATATCAAGTTCAGAGTGTTGGTTAGTATCATTTCTTATTATATATAATTGTGGACAGTACCCAGCTCATAAAAATTGTGAAGTGCAATGCTTAAGGCACAATTTGATGTCCAAAATTTGAGCAATTGCTTTCTAACATATCTAACATTACATTGTTACATGATTTTAATATAGAAAAATACTATATTCCAGATTTTCCTGACACTCCTGATCAGAGCAATAATGAGCACTTAAAGACATACGAGTATGTTGCACTAGGGGGCACATTCGACCGGCTGCATAATGGGCACAAGATTCTTCTGTCACAAGCAGTACTCAGATCTACCAAGCATGTAACTGTGGGCGTAACTGATGTAAATATGATTCAGTGTAAGGACATGCTGATATCTGGTCATAACTAAGTCTATTTCAATCATAAGTTAATACCAGTTGATCTTGATTTAGCAGATAAATACAAATAGCAAGCTGAAAATTTTGAAGTTTTTTCATTGTGTTGAATGTAACAAAGACTAGGTTTTTAGAAATGCATCTATTTATGAGGTTTGATGCAGAGAAACAGCTAGTACAGCAGACAGACATACTAGTAAAAGTGTTACAAACAAATTAAGATCATTGCATGTTTCATTCATTTATTCAGTCACAGAACTTGTAAACTTACAGTCAAAATCAAATGTTATCAATTGCACATAAAAACTTAATCTAAAATTAAGTAAGGTGTTAGAAAATAAGTAGAAAATATGGTAATGAATTCCAAATAGTCAATAAGCTTAATTGAAGAGAAAACAAATGTAATTTATGATTTATATAATATTAAACATAGAATTGTTACACAAATCAATAATGACACCAGCCCTTGGGGCCATCTTTAAATTGCGTCACATCTCAAGGGTTTGAGAGGGGTCAATAGAATGTAACATTGTGTGACCCAGGGGAAAGCAACCATCAGCTTTCTGTCCTAAGCACATTAATTGAAAGTTTCTGGTTTTATAAAACCTGTTAATGGATGGCTTTCTAATTGTAATGACTCACTCTTTTTTATTGCAGCTAAAAAATTATGGGAGCTGATTGAACCAGTGGAACAGAGAATAAAGGCTGTTTTGAATTTCTTGACTGACATTAATCCGGACTTGGAGTATCATGTGTTCCCTCTCCAAGATTTGTACGGGCCAACAAAGGATGATCCTAGATTCCAGGTAAACTATTTCTAAAAAAGTCGATAGTAAAATAAGTTTTGCAGGTCAATCCATTCAGATAAAGTGGCTTGAGCCTGCCAATAAGCTGCTGCGAGGTGTTCGTGGCACGGTGGCAAAAGCGGAATGTCAACGATTGCTGTTGTAAAGAACCCCCTAATTCATAAAAACTTAAACAGCTACTCAACAACTTTTGCATTGCTTTATCACTTTCATTCTTGTTCCTGCCGCCATTTGCGAGTAAATGACCAAACACGTCAATTACTTAAACAATGCTTTAGCGTTGCGTACGTTTTTATGAATAACCTCCGAATTCACAAACGCAAATCGACGTTGAGCATCCCTCAGAAGTATTGCTGTCCCTTATAGTTTTATTGATATTTTACGGGACAGGATGAGCGTGAGCGCGTGCTTAGCGGTGATTGACGTTTGTGATTTCGAGGGTAAGATTGCAAAAGATAATTATTATCTACAGCTGATACAGAAGTTGATGTTTATTACAAATACATTTACAGATGATAGTAGTAAGTGAAGAGACCCACAAAGGGGCTGTTAAAATAAATGAGAAAAGGATAGAGAATGGCCTCAAGCCGATGGACATGTATGTGATCAGCATGGCTGAGGACTTGCACCCGCAAAGATCACAAGAAGAGGAACAGAAGGTCAGCTCTAGTAACCAAAGGATGAGGCTTCTCGGAACCTTACTAAGGCCTCCAGTGGTAAGTGCTAAAGTAAAAGTGAAAATATGTTTATACTTGTACACTTTATAAACCGCATGTCACACAAAACTCATTCCCCATCTGGCACCACCACATTTGAATTATCTTGTTTCTCTACTTGAAGGTTGTCTGAAAGAGATCGCTTTTAGTGATTAGGCTGCCTTAATTGTACTTACATTTTTAGCAGTTCTTGTTAGAACTGCATTACTATGTATCTGTATAAGAGTTAAAAAAAGGCTAATATAAAAAATGGGTTTCCTAATGAGTCGTTGACTGTACTTACCTAGTCTTTTACACTGAATGAAATCATCATGAAAAAAGTTTTTTGTTTCAGCCAAATCCGAACATTCCTGATCGGCCGTACGTGATAGGTCTTGCTGGAGGAATTGCTAGCGGGAAAAGCAGTATTGCTGAAAAATTAAGGTACAATTTATATAATTGTAGGTACAGTGCGCCACAGATGACGTGTAACACACGAGCTGGGAAATGACCTTTAGCTCATTGGCTTATGGTAATAAGAACTATCAAAATTATTACACTTGATCTGTGGACAGATACATTGTATCTACACGCAGTCAGCTTCAAAACCAAGTGACCTTTCGGGTGCTTTTACAGTGTGATTTTTGTGCGGGGCGAGATTAGGTCGTGTTTGCTGTGATATCGCTGCTATTGTTGATGAGCAAATAAAAATCCGCAGTGTTTCTTTCTCGCCCTGCCACGAAATCGCTCAACGTGTGCAAAAGTCATCAATATATGTATTCGTCCTATCCTGTGATCTACTAATTTGCGACTAAATCGGTTCAGCCGTTATAGAGTAGAACTCATGAGTTCAATAGTGTAAAGTTTTTTATGTGATACCGCCGTGTATGACTGCATGCCTTTTCAGTTCCACTATTTACTAACGCTAACGTCATTTTTAAAATATGTTGATATGTCTCAATGAAGTATCAAGTAGTGATGGGCCAAATGTGGTTTGAACCGAATACGAACTTCGGCCGAACATTAAGCAAAAATTAAAAATTCGGGTCAATTTGGTCGCGCTTTTTTATGTCGTGACTTGTATAAACAGCACGGCCCTCTCTCGCTACAAATTTCCCCGCCCGCACTGCCTCAAATGTAGGCATCCATTGAAACCTTATTCGAAAGTACGTGGAAAAGAGATGACCAAAGGTCGAATCAAACACACAGAGCAATTGCAGAAATGATTGCAGGGGACAATCAACCGACGTCTGTTGTAGATGATGCTGGATTTAATCAGCTGATGGCAGTCTAAAAGCCCAAATACCAGATTATGAGCCGAAAATACATCACTGAAACTGTATTTGTAGAAATATATGATCAATTAAAAAAATGTTGTTGGCACCCATTGTTCGGCATATGAACCGAATGACGAAGTTTGGTTTAAGCTGCCGAAGTTCGGTCAAACCGAATGTGAAACGAATTTCGGCCCATCCCTAGTAATAAGTAAATATTTCTTGCTAAACTGTTTATTCTTTTCTGCACAGACTGAAAGGCGCTGGTCTGGTGAACTGTGATATAATAGCCCACGAGCTATACAAACCCGGCCTGCCGCTCAACAGCACGCTTGCAGAAGCGTTCGGCCAGCACATCATCACGGAGACAGGAGAGGTGGACCGGAGGAAGCTGGGCGCTATCGTCTTTAGTGATAAGGTTAGTGTATCTGTAATCATGAAGGTTCTAAATATCTAAGTGATATCGTTATTTTGAAGACCTGTTTAACGCAGTGTAAAAAAAAAACGCAAAATTACCCTGAGGGGTACCTGTCAAACGGAACGGAACCGACATATTTGTTGGCTATCAAAATTGTTTTTAATAACTGTCACATTTAGAACTCACACAAAGCATTTGACAGAACGATTTATTGTATTAAGTCGCGTCATATAATAAAAACCTATAAAGTATGACCATATCCGTTAGCCACTCTGCTGATGCTGGGGAGAGATATGACAAACTAGGGCCTTTTTAATGTTGTTGAAGGCAATGATATTATCCCCCTCATGGGTTCTCGCCTCGGCGTGGCGAGGGGGCCTAGTACCGGTGGTAGGGGCACCACCGGGAAGCGAAGAGAACCCAGGCGTGGTAGCGTGGTGGACTGGACACCCACCCGCTGCGGCCCGTAAGGGCGGCGTGGGGCTGCGGGGCCAGTGGGGCCTGCAGGCGCCTTGAGGCGCGTGGTTGGGGCCGCGGCGCACAACCGGTTGGTGGGGGCCAGTGATCCGAGGCTGATCCCCCCTGTGCGTCGCGGCCGTACCGTCGGTTACGGCAGCGGAGCCGCCCTTTGGGTGGCTCGTGGTTGCGGGCCCAGTAGGGTCGCTGCGGCCCGTAAGGGCGACGCGGGGATGCGGGGCCAGTGGGGCCTGCAGGCGCCTTGGGGCGCGTGGTTGGGGCCGCGGCGCACAACCGGTTGGTGGGGGCCAGTAACCCGCGGCTGATCCCCCCTGTGCGTCGCGGCCCGGCGGGGCCGTACCGAAGGTTACGGCAGCGGAGCCACCCTTTGGGTGGCTCGTGGTTGCGGGCCCAGTAGGGCCTGCGTACGGTGGCCGGCTAGCGCGTGGTACGGGGGTGCCGCCGCCAGCATTGCACGGGTTTCACCGCTGCCTGGTAGGGACGGCTTGACATCCTCGGCTGTCCCTTCTGGCCTCCCCTCACGAAGGGGGGGGTCGCTTCCGGCCCGCCGTGCAGGCGGGCTCCGTCCGGGGGAACGCGTAACAGGCAGGCGCTATTCACCGTGTTCCCCCACTAAAGGACGATTAGAGGGAGTAGTAGGGGTTTTAGTCGGTAGGGCCACTGGTATACCACCTTTCCAGTGGTGAGTCCGACATAACCCGTCCGTCCCCCGGTGGACGGGTATGCGTAAGGCATTTCCCCTACTAAAAAAAAAAAATAAAATAAAAAAATAATAAAAAAAAAGGCAATGATATTATAATACAAATACGTAGATAGGTTACTTGTGCTAAAAAAAGTGGCACCCGAAATCAGGACTTTGGCCCACCTGAGCAAAGCATTGACAGTTTGAGACAACACTGCGCAACATGTATGTCTCGTTGACGCTCTAGAAAATAATCATGCTATCTTGTACACATGGTCAAATCATAGATACGTACGCCAGGGGACAATTTTTGACTTCGCGTCAGTACTGACATAACGTATCTATACCTCTTTTAAATTTTATTGATTAACCCCATGACTTATGCAGATATCTTTTTAATTCTAGGAGCAACTAGAGAAGCTTAACAGCATAATGTGGCCAGCAGTGCTAGAAGACGCCAAGCGCCAAGTCCAACAGTTGGGCAAGCTCGGCCACGAGGTCGTAGTGATGGAAGCCGCGGTGATGGTGCGCGCGCGCTGGTACACGCACTGCCATCAGCTGTGGGCCGTCATCATCCCGCCGGAGGAGGTACGTACACGGAACATCATCATCATCATCAGTGTTGTGGCCAGTGGTGATGGAAGACGCCAAGCGCCAAGTCCAACAGTTGGGCAAGCTCGGCCACGACGTCGTGGTGATGGAGGCCGCGGTGATGGTGCGCGCGCGCTGGTACACGCACTGCCATCAGCTGTGGGCCGTCATCATCCCGCCGGAAGAGGTACGTACACAGACCATCATCATCATCATTTGTGTTGTGGCCAGTGGTGATGGAATGCGCCAAGTGCAGGAGTTGGGCAAGCTTGCCATCAGCTGAGGGCCGTCATCATCCCGCCGTAGGAAGTACGTACACGGAACATCATCATCATCATTTGTGTTGTGGCCAGTGGTGATGGAAGACGCCAAGTGCAGGAGTTGGGCGAGCTTGCCATCAGCTGAAGGCCGTCATCATCCCGCCGGAGGAAGTACGTACACGGAACATCATCATCATCATTTGTGTTGTGGCCAGTGATGATGGAAGACGCCAAGTCCAGGAGTTGGGCAAGCTTGCCATCAGCTGTGGGCCGTCATCATACCGCTGGAGGAGGTACGTACTCGGAACATCATCATCATCAATGATATTATAATAAAAGAGAGGTAGATAGGTTACTTGTGCTAAAAAAAATGGCCCCCGAAATCAGTGGCACAGTGTTTAGTGCAGTCGCCCGGTTTGCGAAAGATGCAGGTTCGATACCTGCCTGATGTCAAGACGACCAAATGTACACACATCAAAAGTGTCTAGGGATATCTCAAGCATTTTCATACAAAGTATAGCTATTTGGGAGGCTGTAAAAATTAAAATATTCATACCAACGTAGAAATTTTTAGAACACAAAAACTGCTATATAGGCCAGTGGATATTAACATTAAATTCGCAAAGCACGATGTAGTGCTGCATTTTTGGTATGTTGTTTGGATCAGTTAGGGTGATGTAAATCCCAATTTGCAACTTCGAAAAAGTTGTGCTCGCTGCGCACCACGTGATAAACTGCGAAAATTTTGGACTTTTTTCACTTTTTGTTCTAAAAGTCATAAACTATGCTTTTCCGACAAGTAACATTCACTACACAAATGAAGGTTATTAAATTTGCAACAATTTGAGCCTAATTGCAGCTCTCTAAACTTTATAACGACTAAACTGTGGCTATTCGAAGATGGTTCGTTTTTCCCAAAATATTGAAACTAATGCCACGTTTTTTTACAATTACCACTGTACTGTCACCTTCCTTGAATGCCAGCCGACACACAAAGCAGACTCCCGGTGGAACCGACATTTTTTTGGATAATTAGCCTGACTTCGTTCGCGTTAATAAGATAATAGTTTTTCGGCTGCTCCCCTGCGTGAGGCTACTTCCAATTACTATCTTGTGCGAAAATCAAAACCAAAACATAAGCCCGAAGGCATTTGTTTAGTTGATGGGAGTTTTAGCCAGTTTACACTGTTACCGCCTTCACCGCGTGGGGTACTCCCAGCTTATGTTTTGATATGCATATTGTGAGTGATTCATGTAAAAATGTCGGTTCCACCGGGAGTCTGCTTTGTGTGTCGGCTGGCAATCAAGGAAGGTGACAGTACAGTGGTAATTGTAAAAAAACGTGGCATTAATTTCAATATTTCGGGAAAAACGAACCATCTTCGAATAGCCACAGTTTAGTCGTTATAAAGTTTAGAGAGCTGCAATTAGGCTCAAATTGTTGCAAATTTAATAACCTTCATTTGTGTAGTGAATGTTACTTGTCGGAAACGCATAGTTTATGACTTTTAGAGCAAAAAGTGAAAAAAGTCCAAAATTTTCGCAGTTTATCACGTGGTGCGCAGCGAGCACAACTTTTTCGAAGTTGCAAATTGGGATTTACATCACCCTAACTGATCCAAACAACATACCAAAAAAGCAGCTCTACATCGTGCTTTGCGAATTTAGGGTTTTTTAGTGTCGATTTCTACTGGCCTAATATCTGCCCTTTCTGATTGTATAAAGAAATTTATTGTAGTAGCATTATTGTACAATCGTAAGGACGTTAAAAAAAGACAGATTTTTATTTTAAAAGGAGTCAAAATTTTAGCAAAATCAAACGTTTTTTTTTGTAATATTCCTAACCTTTATCTTATGCCACTGTCCTCGCGTTATTCTGAGATAATGCTCAACTTGTAAAAAAACTTAACTTTATGAAATATTTGAAAAATGATATCCCTATGATATCCCTAGACAGTTTTGATGTGTGTATTTTTCTAGTTTTTAGATCTTTTGTAAATTATCGAATCTAATCTAATCATGAATATTTTTTTTTAATTTATTATTTTTTGCTAAACAGGCCGTAAAAAGGTTACAAAAGCGCAACAACTTGACCGAGGAAGAGGCTCGACAGCGCATCGCCTCTCAGCCTCCTAACAGCGAACAGATCGCCGCCGCTAACATCGTGTTCAGCCCCTACTGGAGCTACGAGTACACGCAGGCGCAAATCGACCGCGCCTGGACGCACTTGCAGGACTATCTGAAATCTAGAAAGTAACAGGTTCTAGCTTATTTTCTGTTATTTGTCATTTTCAATGCTGTATCTTTATTTAAGATAGGAAAACCAGAAAAAGATATTCGGTCTAGGTATCAGGCGAGATTCAAAGCGTCTTCCGCTAACTGGGCGGCTGCTCTAACCACTAAGCTACGGAGACCCTAGCTATCTGAAAACTAGAAAGTAACAGGTTGTTCTAGCTTATTTTCTGTTATTTGTCATTTTCAATGCTGTATCTTTATTTAAGATAGGAAAACCAGAAAAAGGCATTCGGTCTAGGTATCAGGCGAGATTCCAAGCGTCTTCCGCTAACTGGGCGGCTGCTCTAACCACTAAGCTACCGAGATCCTAGCTATCTGAAAACTAGAAAGTAACGGGTTGTTCTAGCAAATTTTCTGATATTTGCCATTTTCAATGCTGTAGCTTTATAAAAGATAGGAAAACCTAAAAAAGACATTCGGTCTAGGTATCAGGCGGGATTTGAAGCAGTGTCTTAGGCTAACTGGGCAGCTGCTCCAACTTCGTAGCTACCGAGACCCTAGCAACAACTTGACCGAAGAAGAGGCTCGACAGCGCATCGCCTCTCAGCCTCCGAACAGCGAACAGATTGCCGCCGCTAACATCGTGTTCAGCCCCTACTGGAGCTACGAGTACACGCAGGCGCAAATCGATCGCGCCTGGACGCACTTGCAGGACTATCTCAAAACTAGAAAGTAACAGGTTCTAGCTTATTTTCTAATATTTGCCATTTTCAATGCTGTATCTTTATTTAAGATAGGAAAACCAGAAAAAAACATTCGATCTAGGTATCAGGCTGGATTCGAAGTGTCTTCCGCTAAATAAAAATAAAAAACAATTAGTTTCTTCAAACAAAATGTAATCTATATCTGGCGATAGCTATAAAAGCTCAGACCCGCCACGCCTGTCAGTCTTGGGTTAGTACTTAGCAGGATGGTATTTTGAAACTTACTTTCCTGTGCAGCGAACGTTATGTTATGCCCCATGACAACTTTCTTACGGGTTCAATTGTAATAAGTTATAATTAAACTTAAGAGCCAGCATCAGAACTACACCGAGTTTCTTGCCGGTTTCTTCTCGGTAGAATCAACACCTCCGAACCGGTGGTAGAATCACATTTTTACTTTTCAATTTTTATGTTGTGACTTGTCATAAGTGCTTTTTAATAAGTTTACATGAATAAAGAATATTTTTACTTTACTTTACTTTACACTACTATATAATAGTGTGCCTTCCAGAGTGATCTAATACTTATAGTATTGAAGGAAAGCGATTGCCACGAATGACGCTGCAAACAACACACTACCCTATCAGAGCAGTATCGAAATTGCATTTCTTTATTGCCCACTGCAAGATGCTGACTGTACGTAACGCATCTTGGACGTATTTCTCAAGTCATGATAAAAAAAAAGATTAACATATCAACGTGGCCAATAGGTGGGTAGGGTCTAGAGTAAGACTGACTAACCCCCGAATTCACAAACGTCAACCAACGCTAAGCACACGCTCACGCTCATGCTGTCCCTTTCAGTTCTATTGACATTCTACAGGACAACATGAGCGTGAGCGCGTGCGTGTTAGCGTTGATTGACGTTTGTGAATTCCGGGGTAAGGGCTGTTCTCTAACTGTTTGAAACCAGATATTAGTTTGACAAAAAACAATTTCATTCATGTAATATGAACTATATAATATTCAAATAGGACTGCATTAAGAACGCTTCATTACAGTAACATAATACTTATATTGAGTAAAATACAAGATGCAGCTTGCCATGTAAATTATATTTTTTTAAATAATTTGGGTGTAAATTTCAAAAATGATTTTTTTAATTATATTTCTAATCAATAGTTGTCATACATTTTAAGTGAATACCGTACAAACGTAACATTATTGCAATATAGATGATAAGTTATTATTTTGTTATAATTTAAATTAGAGAAAATTGGCATATTCTATAAAAACATGTTCTGTTGTCAAAGATAGGTCAAGCATTCCTGAGTAAAAAAAATGTGTTTCGTTAAAGGCTCAGGACAGTTTTAAGGCTAGGTGAAAATAATGCTCCTAAATAGTGAAGTAGATGGTGAACAATGATATTATAATAAAAACACGTAGATAAAAAAGTGGCACCCGAAATCAGAACTTTTCGTACACCTGAGCAAAGAATTGACAGTGTTGACAGTTTGAGACGACATTGCGCAACATGTATCTGTCTCGTTGACGCTCTAGTAAATAATCATACTGCCTATCTTGTTTACAAGAGATGCCCGAGGCGTTTGGCGATCAGCTGATTGACCACGATTGTCTTAATTAAGGCTCTTATAGCCACACAAGGGCGCATTCATTGCATATTTTTTTTGGCATCTCTGTGCTTCAGAGAACACGTTAAGTGCCCATTTCATGTTGTCGTACAAATTGAAGACACGTTATAACACGGCAAAATAACTACGTCGTACACTTTTTTATTATAATATCATTGATGGTAAATGTTTAAATAATTGTTATGGTGCAAGTTTGTATTTTATTGACATACAAATAAAATAAGTTTTGTTCAAACATGTGTTTTGGTTATCTACCTCTGTAAAATAATCTCCATTGCTCGTCGTACCCGATTGCTTAATCACCATAGTGCCTATGGATTTGTATTATTCAGTAATTTACATAACTTCTGTAAATTATCTATACAAAATTGACCAATATCAGTGCCCAAATCGGTTCTTGTTGGGTACATTAGGGTAGTACAGGCGGCAACACTTCTGCTTCTGCTTCTGCTTGATACCTTGATAGTATTGATACCTACTAGTACTTAGCTTTTTCAAGAGCAACTGCCAGTTATTTTAATTTTAACCACAAATCTATACTCAATGTACCTACTTTTCCTCTGAGGGCTATCAAAGTTTAAGTAAGTAATAAGTACGAAACGCACTAAACGTTACAACTGTGCTCAGTGAATAACCGTGTTGCAGTAGGTATAATGTTTCTGTAAAGTTTCAGGCAATTTGAATAAACGGTTGCTCCAGTGTTTATAAGAACTTCAAGCTCTATGATTGCTCCCATAGTTTTTTTTTTACTCTCTGTATTGTGAAATGCCATCCGATGTTATGCTAAGATACGTTATATGGGTAGACCCTTACGTATATGTATGAACAATTACCTACCTACAATCATATCAGAATGATTTGATTGAATATGAATAATTCATTTGTAATGATCACTCACATAATTTCGTCCTACTTAAGTTGCCAGAGGGGCAGTCAGTTTTGGTGTCGTTACACGTCTGGGATTTGTGGTATGGGAAAATGCTCGCTCCTGCGTTTTTGTATCTCATTAATTTAATTTTCGCTTTTAGCTGCAGTATCCCTAAGCGTGATTACGATGAAGAAAAATTTGATTTAATAGTAAGTATTGATCGCCAATTTGCTTTCGATGCAAACATTGTAGCGTTAACTGTGATTATGAAGGGGTGTCTTCTAGGCATCTTTAGAACCAATATGGTATTACCTCCCTTTGGTGTAACTTTTAGTATTTATTTTCAGAAAGATATCATCGTTTCTAGTTCTGACAGAAAAGGATGGATAAACTTTCTTGCCGTGGGCAGGTGGCCGGATGCATTTTTTCGAAAAATTCAAGGCCTACCGCAAACATTCACAATCGCAAATGACGCATATAAAGGATATACAGTCACAGAAAGTTTGAAATACCCTGCGAAAACACTAATGATAGACTCAGTGGACTTTAACGATTTTGCAAATAAAATCAATACAGCCCGGAACATACCATACTGGCATCCTCATGCGAATACTATAATTTATCATCACAATGCATCGGAAAGTCAAGAAAATATAGCAAGAATATTTTTTACCTTATGGTATTTCAAAACCAGTAATGCAATCATAGTACAATACAGCGATGTTTCAGAAAGCTTGATGATTACTTATTTCAGTCCATACATTTGCGAAAATAACATGTTGAAATACAGTTTTGGTTGTTGGACCGACAAAAGAATCACCTATCCTGTTAATGACATCAAAAAGGGCATCGTTTGTACAGAAGGATGCCACAATATCACGATTCATTCAAAACTGCGGTCCAACCACCTTGGGACATGCATAGGTTTTGACACTATTACCATACCCTACAACGACAGCATCTCGCTCAAAGCTATGCAATTATTCGAAGAAAAGGCTAAAAACTTACATGGTTTCGTACTTAGAGCTTATGTCAAAGAAATAATGCCGTTCTCTTTGATAGACGACAACAAAGACGGAACTTACACCCTACATGGAAGAGATGGGTTCATTTGGAGTACAATGGCAGAGGTCATGAACTTCACTTTAGACTTTTCTCCTAGCGTAGACATAATGAAAGATCCTTTCGACTTCGAAGCAAGCATTCAGCAAATTTACGATTATGCTCAAAGGAAAGGAGACCTGCTGCTTATTCCTGTATACCAATTCGATCTGGTTATCGTTGAAATAGATATGACGTTTCCCTATAAAGGAAGCGGTGTTTGTTTTATGTCCCATAGAGCTGATTTTGAAACCACCTTATTCGACCTAACATTATTAAAAACACACTACTCGCTTGTGGTGGAGTTCCTGTTTTGTTTTGTAGGAATATGGCTCACATTTTTCATTTTTAACATTGTGGAAAAAGGATCTGTTAGTTACGATCAGGCTGGTAAAGATTTTGTTAACACAATCCGAAATGTCTTATCCGTCAGCTTACACAAACCACCAAAAAAAGAATCGTTTAAGGTTTTTTTGCTAATTTCGATTTGGAGTTTCTTCGTGATTAATTTTACCACTCAAGCAGCTATAATTTCTTTCTTCAGCGCTTTTAAAAGAGGTAAAGAAGTAGAAACGTTTGATGATGTCATCGAAAAGGGTTACCTAATAGAAGGGATGGCGTCACCCGATGTGATGCTCCCAGACACTGAAGAAAAATTTAGAAGAATCAATGCTAAACTAGTGCCAATACAAGATTTATTTGGTTGCGTTGACAAGATGGCGAATGATAGTCATAGATTCTGCCTGGTCGATTGTTCTGTTGGCCGCTATTTAGAACGTAACAAGTTGGATGATAAAGGAGAACAATACCTTCACATTGCAAAGGATCAAGTACACAGCAATTATCTCAACATGATATTTTCCAAAAATTCTCCTTACACAGACGAATTTAACCGAAACATGCTGAAGTTTCTTCAAGCCGGCCTCATCAACAAATGGGAGCAGTATCGGTACACCGATATAAAGTTTGAAGCACCAGTAAAATCTTTAGGAATGGATGATCTCAATGGTATATTTAAATGTTACATTTTTCTGGTGGGATTATCAGTAGCAGTGTTTATAGCCGAAGTCTCGAACGGGACAGTAAAAACCGTCAAGAAATACATCATGAAATTAATAGTTAAATGAAAAAAAAACACACGTTGCTAAATAACTTAATATCCCACCTACTTAATATCTTTAAAAATCAGACAGTCGGTAAGCAACTCATGGAACCATTCACCAAGCTATACCAAAGTAATTAGGTATGGTAGGTATAACTTATTTATCCTTAAATATATTGTACGTCTTCAATTTATTGCTTAAATTTGAATGGAGCTGTCGCTGTCAGCGCACTCACTGCTACTATCAGCTCTCTCAATTCGCAGCTCGCGTTCTTCAAATTTGAATTGCTTGGTCGGAGCCTTGCCGTGCTGGCAAAGTGTGCTATGAGCTCAAAAGAGTCCAACCGTACAAATCACAGATCTGGGTGTGGAGGCTGGCGAGTAATCCTGTATGACCTATGGACGTGGTCTGCTGGAAGAAATCTCTGTTTAGAGATAAGCTCACCTGTACTTTTAATCTCCCAATTGTCTGTTTATTGTAATTGTCTTTTTGCAAGGGCGTACCCAGGTAGGAGCAGGGGGGGGCAGCTGCCCCCCCCTAGAAGTCAATTTCCCTTACAAGTGGGAATTAAAAACGTATTTCTCTCTCTACGAAAAACGAAACAGGTATGAGCTGCCCCCCCCTAGCTGAAATCCTGGGTACGCCCTCGTCTTTTTGTGTACGACCTAATAAATAAATAAATATAGAGAATATCTTGAGTATAAGAAATACCACTGTGACTCTGCTCGATACACTCCCGATGGTCTCAATGTTGTTAACGAGGGAATTGTGGACAAGAAATCCAACACCACCTTGGGACTTTTGGTCGCCTTTCCGGTAGTACAGCTGGTTACCAGCCTTCAGGGTTATCGTGTAATCGCCCTCTCTACGGACTTCAGATAGACCCATGATGTCTCAGCGTAACTGACCGAATCCACTGATCTCTTAATCCAGCTCTGAGATCCTCTCTTCGGTCCTCAGGGCGGACATTGTCTGTTACCAGAGCCAGTTGTCGTTTAGGATGGTATACAGCACGATCCACTTCGGGGATTATTCGAGCCCCCTTACGCTCCTCGTAATTTTCGTATGGACTAAGAGAACTCATAAAATGCACTAGCGAGGGGTGTTCACTAGCTGCTTAACATGACCATGGATGCTATCGCCGGGAGTTGTAGCCAGAGTCTAGAAAATGATATACATCGAGCCTGCATATCCTATCTATCCAATCCAACTTAATCAATGAAAAAATAATTTAGACATAAAAAAATTACAAAAAAAACTAAAGTTTTTTTTTAAACTACCTTTATCCTTTAGTCAAACTTATTTTAATGAAACTTTAGCCTAACTTAACTAAACTGAATTGGGTAGTAAACATATCTAGGTACCTAGTTTCTTGATGCAAAGTTCTAACAAGACTCATCATTTCGTAAGTTGTAAACTCTTCGATCAAGAACAACTACATAACTATGTTTTTGAAGTTAAAATTTGGCGCTCTACGGAACTTTTCTGAGTGATGTAACTGGAGTCCACTTACAATGCGCGGTGAATAAACAGATATGAAAAAAAAAACAATCGAAAAATGCATTTAACCGACCGAGTTCCAAAAAAAAGAGGTTCTAAATTCGAATTTTTTTCGAATGTAGAGATTGAAGAAAACATCTTTCCTTCTAGCTCCATCTTTTTCAACTCGCACACAGCAGTCCAAAATACGTTGTCTGCAAGGTCTATGGCCAACAAAGGGTGGATAGAGCCGTTCATATTTGTTCAAATCTTCAAAATGTGATTTGTTGCTCGAAATAAACTATTATTATCATTAGGCTTTGTACAGACGGGCAAAACCCGAGCTCTCGCGCGTCGTGTGGACGCAATTTATAGGCTTCTAGTATCTCGCTAACACGCTTAAATGATTCTACGCGTCTCGCCTGGTTTCGCCCGTCTGTACATACCTCCGGCATTGTAAAGGAATATACTATTACTGTGCCTCCGGTTGGTAGGTACATACGTTGGCCATGCCATAGAAACTGCAGTTTCCGCGTTTTGGGCTCGCGCTCTAGCTCCGTTCTTTTGAACTCGCGCGGTGGTTGTCTGAACTAGCCCTTACACTCTTAATTGTGCCCCAGAGTTAACAAAACTGGTGAGTGAGGTCCAACAGTAGTTCCCGCTAAGTTACTTTGTTTTGACGCCAGTGTGGTGGCAACTTATGAGCATGAATATTCTAGCCCTCTTAGAGCTTTACGGGACCTTAAATTGATAGCCTCTAAATCATTGTGTATTGTTCAAAGGATAAATCAAGAATCGATAGGTTATTTGGTCTTAGAGCATTAAGAACTGGAGATGCCTTACGTGTCTTACCCCTCTGCACGCGTTACGATTAAAAATCCGAACGTTGAACAAAACTACTTGAAACTCGGAAATTTTGACATAACGAGTCAGACGTCGATGAGTAAAGAGCTCTTCAAAAATGCCGTTTTGTGCTGTAGATAGTTGTAAGAACACTTCGAGAAACTTAAATTGGAAGAAGGATAATGTTATGTTTCATCCGTCTGTATTTTTTTGGTTCAATTTCGTGTTTTTTTTGCAAAAATCACTAATAATTAAAACACCTGAAACATTGTTTGGAATGACATTTGAGCGTTTTCGTAATCACACTAGTGTTGGGGTTAATGGCAAGAAAAATCGATTGGCAAAGTTCCGATTGCACTCGAATAAAATATTTCAATTAGTTCGATTGACGTAAGAATAATGTTTCTAATGATTTATTTATTTATTATCCGACTGCGCTAGAAGGCGGGTTATGTTTTTCGAGTGTATGTATGTATATATGTAAGTATGTTTGTATATAATAGTGTTTGACACGCTCTGCAGCCTGAACGGCTCGATTTATTTCAGCTTGAGATGTGTCGTTAGATTTGTAATTACTGCGAAAGTGATACTGGGCCTAACAATATAAAAAAACATTCAAATTTATTTTAACAAAAGATTATTCACCCGGTAGTTAAAAATTAAAAAACCACACTGCGGTTCTGTGTAATGTAAAAACCGGAAACAGGAAAACAGGAAAGTTGGCATACTCGATGGCACTTAACTTCGGGACTCATTCTAGAATGGGTCGGGAGTCGGGACCCATTATAGAATGGGTCCCCATTGTCACATTTTTTCTTAAATTAAGTGCGATAAGCATTGATATTAACAAAAAGACGAAGATACGACACCCGCGTACCAAAAGTGGCCATACTAAGCTAGGTCCAATGGACCTAACTTTCGAGCTAATATTGTAGCAACTTGTTTACGAGCACGTCATTCATATACGTTATTGTCATGTGCCAGTTTTCGAATTTGCGAAGTATGAACGTAACGTACTTTCCTTTTTTTGTTGGGCGGGTAAGCCGACTATCTCGTTTTAGGTTTTTTACATTACACATAAACGCAGTTGGGTTTTTTTAACTTTTTTTGGCAGTAAATTGACTCGTCATAAATGTTTGCCTGAAATTAATGCAAAGACTTTTGAAGAATGCATACGTCATGTATTCTACAATGTTATACAGACACCATTTGAATCCTTGATTCATTTATAGAAATTAATCGGATGAAATGATTTTTTATCAGTTGAATAATTAAGAGAAGTGATTCAAATATTCACCAAAAAATTACTGTGGGTGAGGTAGGTAACACTGTTTGAAATCAAACTTGTTATTTGTCCAGCTGTAAGCTTCATTATCTTACAATACGAAAGCATGCATTCAAAACCGATGTTTCCCATCACATAATATCAAGTTTACTAACTTAGGCAGTCTGTCAAGCCCTAGAAACATACATACAGCTCGTTTCAGTTAGGGCAGATAATTCAACAGTTAGATCAAAGTTATCGGATGAACAAATAACAACTCGGCAGATTTCAAAATATTGAATTACGAAATCTAAATGTGGACCATCTATTTCAGACTATGCACTAGTCATGGGTAGATTTTAAAATCTGCGGCGTTATTATAGGTTAAAAATAAAAGGTTAATTTATCAGACCAATAGGTCTGATAAGTTTTTAATCCTCAAAATTGGTCCTTAGTCCAAATTTTTACTCTAATAATTTATTTAATGATTGCTTACTGCTATATTGCTTTAAAAGATTAGAACAATCTACACGTTTCAATAAGTTTGTAATTTAAAATATTCGTCTAATAGTTTTAAGTAAATATTCTTATAGGTAAAAAGCCTGATTTTAACTGTTTACGTGGACTTCTACACGTAAACAGTTAAAATCAGGCTTAGAAATTATGGAAAGTGCGTAATTTCCAATACATAATATAATTCACAATTTCTAATCGAAACATTTGTTCAATTTATTTTTGTACATCCAATAGCTGGGTTATGGTCAGCACTAGCCAAGTTGACATAAGGACCGTGTAAAGACATAACTAATGTCAAAAGTTGTGGTAGTGTGAATCATTTTATTGACATGTGTGTGTAAAATATCCCTGTGTTGCTTATTTAGGTTTGTGTGCGATTGTGCCAATAAGCCTCTTCTGTTATAGTAGAGGTAAGTTTCTTTGTGTGAGTGTTCCCCCTGCCCCCGCAAAAAGGGACAGACTTTTTTGCATTGACGGGCGGCCCAATCGCGAGTCCATTTCTATATTGTCTAAGTATTTGGTCCATAGATAACTCTAGTGCTCACTGAGTAAAGATGAGATATCCACTCTCAAGCTGTGTATTGACCTTTTTTTTGTCTCGATTATAACAATGTCGTCTCTTTAACAGGCTTTTTTGGTCTTTGTCTGTTTGTAGTATCGTATAGCTGTATATCGCAGAAAAGTAGCCGTTTGAGACACCACTACGCTGCACTCAATATGTCACATGGCAACATTGGCATAATATTGTCATTATTGTCAATGCTATGTTTGTCTATGGGTGATTTATGGTTTGGAAGAATCACACAATAGTTTTGCTGTTAAAATCGAGAAAAAACATTGGACGAAATAAAGGACCAAGCCGTTTAGATTAATGGGAAATTCGCAAAACAAAAGTAGCCAGCACAGGAGTAACAAAGACTCTGCGCGCCCTAATCGCGACGAGCCAGCATTTGCAAGTCAGGTAAGTGCGACGGACGTCGAATCCAATCAAAACTTGCAAATGTCATCCTCAGCTGGACACACGTAATAGTAAATATTTCGTACCTACGTACCTATTTGCAGAAGCCTTTGTTTGGAATAGTGCGTGGTGATTTTTGAGCGTGCTTTGGGGTGGGCTTGTGTATGTTTATTGTCCGCTGACAGTTCTTTGTTTTCGCCAGTGGCAAAAAAATGTGTGTTATTGTGTACAGTTCAGTTTGTCTCAATTCGTCGGGAACCTTAGCGGGCGGTCCTTCGTCAGCGTGACCAGTAACCAGTCCGTGTACAGCGCATCACGGCCTTGGTCTCGTGTTTCTCGACGAAGGTTGGTATTGTTTGAACATTTGTAACTAGGTATAACAAACTCATGTTGTTTTTGTAATTCTGTTGTGTTTGGCTGTTCGTGGCTTTGGCGGTGTGCATGTGGACTTAAAAATATATTTATAGAGTACTGTTTTGAAATTGTTTAGAAACAGTATTTACACTATTTAAAGAACTTAGAAAAAGTTTTAAGTGAGATTAAAATGAAGTACCAAAAGTGAACCAAATGAAAACAAAAATATTCAAACAAGAATATTCCATCTATGAATATTTTAATCTCTGTTTCCCGAACGAAAGATGAACGTAGATGATTTTAATGTTAAAAGTCCTTGAAAATTAACATTATTTTAAGAACAGAAGGCCACTAGTCAAGTGTACTATACAATTTGACAGTTCATTTCATCATAAGCCAAAGCAATAAGGGTCATTTTCCACTGCTGTGTTTATGCTTGATGTGTGGCATTTAAAAGCATCAGTTAGATCTGAGTTAGATGGTCCCAACAAAAATATTTATTTATTTAGAATTTTGAACCTAAGTACTATAACAAAATATGTTTTTTGAGAGTGGAAGGTTAGTTTGCAAATAAATACTTTGACTTCAAGATGTATAAAAAATGGATAGATCAGGGCCCCAAGTCTGCTAATTTTAGAACACTTTGATTGCATAGTAATTAAGTCTCATTAATAAAATAATAAGTCTTATTAATAAGACAAATTTGATTTGTCAAATTTTCTATGAAAAAATATTATGTTAAATTTGACGACACGGCCTTCACCTAAAAAGGGACTTTACAAAAAAACAAGAAACTACCTAATACAACTAAGTAATAAGGATAGATACTAATAAAACTAACAAATAGTTATATTGTAGTTAAAGTATAGATAAGTTATCATGTATAGGTTAAAAGGCTAAATAAATAAATAAATTAGCAGACTTGGGGCCCTGGTATATGCCTACCCCATGAGGTAATAGATCTAATGGTATGTCTGTATGTTGAAAAGACTAAATAATAGTTGAAATGATGATATTAACAATTAAGACAAATTATAAAATAAAGTATTTATTTTATTGAAGGTGGAATGATTCAACGCTAAAGAACCCCTTAGAAGCAAGCAAGACTGCGTGGCCAGTGGCCCATAAAGAATCGATCTTCCTGCCTGAATTCCCCATCAACACTGACCTACTACAGAAGGACTTCTCATTTGACGACACCATAGCTAAAGGTGCTTTCGGCAAAGTTTACAAAGTCACAAAACATAGTGACAATAAACACTATGCGCTGAAAGTCCTCAGCAAATCACAGGTGAGATATTTGTATTTCAGGTTTTATTTAAATCTACTAGCAACCAGCCCTATCTTCGCATGGGATATTATTATACACATAAATCGTTCTCTTCATCACTCTATATTAAAAACTGCATCAAAATCCTTTGCGTAGTTTTAAAGATTCAAGCATACGCAGGGACAATGAAAGCAACTTTGTTTTATACTATGTAATTTCATTATTTATTGCATTATAGCACAAAAAACTTTTGGCGGACTTAATACCTAGAGGCATTATCTACCAGTCAACCACTGGGCGAAGTAGAAAACCTGTTGGCTGAGACTATTCAAATTCAATTTCTCAAGTTACAGTGGTGCTTTTCATTTTTATATCAATCCCTTGATCACTAATTCTAGTCCTTTGACTTTTGTTACCCAGCAACAGCTTTAGTTTTTTCACATAACTTCTGCTTCTAATATGGGATGTCAAACAAAAGATAGAGCTGACTGTTTCTGTCATCTTCTCTTCTGAAAAATATTTCATACCACTTGGAGAAGTTTAGGATTAGCCTTGCCCAGCATTGGGACACAACAGGTAGAATGAAAAAAAAGGTAGAATACCTTTTTCTCAATATCAAATGTTTGCCTGAAATTTTCATACAAACCAAAGTGCTCATGTTACGTCAAAATGCATGGACCAGTACTAATTCTTATCAACATTATTTTATCTTTGACCTATTTACCTAATTTGTTTACGTGGAGTGATAAGGTCCTCTCAGAATGTTGCTTATCATTGTTAAACTTGCATTTACTTATCAGTGGTAGGATTGTGTTTAATTTGATAGTTAGAACTTAAAATTAAAAGAGATATAATTGTGCATTTTAAGTTCCTTATCAACTGATACACTTTTTCACTTACATTTTGAATTCAGCCAGAAATAGCTGATAGTAGGATGTACAAAATCTTGCAGTTAATGTCTGCAGTTGATGTCTTAACTAAAGATAATAATTTAGCGTATTACATATTTTGTCCCACTGCTGAGCAAAGGTCTCTCCCAATTTCCTCCATAGGTCTCTATCCTGTGCTAGGCCTTGGCCTGGCGAGGACTGGCTTGCCAGTCCTCGCTATGGTGCCGCAAATCGTCGCTACACCTTTTTCTGGGCCTTACATATTTAGTTTGTTTTATTCCTGTTTGTCAGGTGTTTTGTTTGCACTCATCCACCTTTGAAGTACTTCCTTCCTTGTTTTCATTGTGAAGTCCTATTGATTGAATTTTCCATAAATCCATATACTTACAACTAATATAGGCATTTTAAAGGATTGTTTTGGGAATATATATTCACTTATGCAGAGCCTTATCAATTTGACATTCTATTGTTATCAGCAAAGTAATACTTAAGAATGATTACAACCATATTCAAAATCCTACTTTCCTTCCTATTTTCAGATTGTGAATGAGAATGCAGTACGGCAAGTGAAAGAAGAAGCGCGTATTCAAACCATTTGTGGTCATCATTCCTTCATAGCCAGGGCTGTTTCCCGTTGGCAGACTAAGAAAAGACTTTATATTGGTAGGACTATTATTTTTTATCTAAAACTAAAAATTTTGGCAAGTGCATGATCTAGAGCACTTGTAATGCAACTGTACTAGTAGTAGAATTCATATTCTGGAACACTGCATTTTGATGTGAAATCTGACTTGCAACTAACCAATTGACAAGTCAATAAATTCTATTTTACATGGTACCACATAAAACCACCTGGCCTTGAACTAAGCAGAGCTTCTGCAACGTAACTAGACAACAGTTCAATGTATCTAAATTCTTTTTGTAAAAGTACACATACACACATCAAAAGTGTCTAGGGATATCTCAAGCATTTTCATACAAAGTATAGCTATTGGGGAGGCTGTAAAAATTAAAATATTGATACCAACGTAGAAATTTTTAGGACACAGAAACTGCTATATCTGCCCTTTCAGATTGTATAAAGAAATTCATTGTGGTAGCATTATTGTACAATCGTAAGGACTTTAAAAAAAAGACAGATTTTTCTTTTAAAAGGTTTCAAAATTTTAGCAAAATCAAACGTTTTTTTTGTAATATTCTTAACCTTTATCTTATGCCTGTTTCCTCGAGTTATTCTAAGATAATGCTGAGCATTATCTAATATCTTTGATTTTGCTAAAATTTTGAAACCTTTTAAAAGAAAAATCTGTCTTTTTTTTAACGTCCTTACGATTGTACAATAATGCTACCACAATGAATTTCTTTATACAATCTGAAAGGGCAGATATAGCAGTTTCTGTGTCCTAAAAATTTCTACGTTGGTATCAATATTTTAATTTTTACAGCCTCCCCAATAGCTATACTTTGTATGAAAATGCTTGAGATATCCCTAGACACTTTTGATGTGTGTAATTTATACTATAGGAAACACACAGACCAGTATAAATGGACAGTGGCTATTTAAGAGCAGTTCCTTCTGAGTTGGGTGCTTATGAAAATTATTGTTACACCTATGATGAAATCGGCTCACAAAAAGAAAATACTGAAAATATTTTTTCTTGTTGAAACACATCTATTACTATCAATACTATTATAAATACCAACTATACTGATTAGTGGTAATCCACAACCAAACTAATTTTTAACAAATTAAAATGTTATTATAATTGGTAATGAACTGACTGTAAGGTGAGTTGTTAATATTCTACATGTCCTAGATAAACATCATTCAATTAAATTAACTAATAAACACATCAATGAACTGTTCTGTATAAATGATAATGTGTAACATTAATTTATCTATCACTTGTTTGGGTAGTGACAGTCCAAAGGAGGTTAGCTGGTCTTATCATCAAATAAATTGCATACTTCGGAGTCAGGGCTCAATTCCATTCAGGGTTTGAAATAATCTGAATTGACTGTGATGCTAAATTCTTGGCTGACTTTAATTTTTATCTATCTGTAAAACATAATTTGCATTTGACAACTGATTTGGTGTAATGATTAAAAAGTTACCTACTACACCATAGGCCGAGGGTTCGATCCCCGCATAATGCAAATATCCGTATCCTATCCTAGTATTATTAGTGTAAGATACACCCAGATCATGCTGAAGTATGTAGGTATTTATGTAGCACAAGCATTTAATTGCTTAATTTAGAGTTAGATGGCGCTGTGTGGAATGCTGGCCAGTGATATTGGTTTATGATTTATTTACAAAGAAAAAAGTATTAAGTATGTTTATTCGTTTGCTGAAATGGCCCACAACAGTTGGATCGCTCACCCGCCCCAGTCTGCCCACCCGTTGATAAAACCTGTCATAAAATGTTCTGTCTGTAGTTGGTCACTACCATCTCCTGAGGCGCGCTACGTTGTGTTTCCTAGTTTATAAATATTAAATAGTCAATAACGATTTACATTGTTAAAAAGTTACTTAATAGGTTAACACTAGTAATTAATTGTGCCGTCAGTTCTTATAAATATTAAGATTAAACTCACGTAATTTTGTAAAAAGTAAAGCCTTGGCTGTAAAACATTAGAGTTAGCAAAAAGTTTTCTTTATCTCTCCAAACAGAAAAGACCCATGTCTATTCTCATGTTTCTACAATGTTTTACTACTTAGATCTGCCAATTTTACAGTTTTACAGTGGTAATAGAATTAATAATAAATAAGTTACATTTTTAATAATTATTATCAACACCGTCATGATTATGTCTATGTGTTATCAGTTATCTGTTGGCATGACTAGACGCCGGTTTGACTCACCAGCGAGGTCACAGCGCCGCGTGCGCATTTACACCGCATTTCCTTATGACGCTCGAATTAGAGGTTATTGTTGCCTGTGATTAAAACTCCACTTTCGCATAGTGTTTTTTTATGTATCTGTGAAATACTTTATTTATTAATTAAAGGTGGAATGTCATAAACATACAGATAGGTATGGGATTCAGGCGTTTTTTTATAAGAGTTGGGGTGAGGAGCGTTTCGTACCTGGGATTTAAACAGCCAATCAGTTATTTAGATATTTATTTAGGACAGCCAGATAAAACAATCAATCTTACAACTGAACTAGGTAGTCTGTCATGCCGTTGACCCTATAGGGAACGTGCACAGCGGAGGTGCTGCTGACTGGTGTCGCCAATCCGAATCTTTTTTGTAGATAAGTTTCTTTTACTGGCCACGTAGTGTCTCTCTTGTCAATTTAATCCTGCTACCTATGAGTTCCTTTACGTTCCTTATAGGTAATTTAATTTAATAGTAATTAGCTGGGCGTGCGAAATTCATTTCTTGCTCAATTCGGACCGTAGCCTATTTATGTTTAATTTTCGTTAATTGATCAGTTTCAGAATACATTCCCGGTGGAGAGCTGTTAGCGTTGCTTGATAGATACGGCAAGCTGCCCGTAGAGTTAGTGAAGATTTTCGTTGCTGAGATTGCCATTGCTATAGGTAAGGCTTTTATTCATACAGGGCATCCTGTTCACAGTGGTCCAAATATTTTTGAGTAGAGACTATCTTAACTTATCATTAAATAAATAATATTTGTTCCCCGGAGTTCAATACTTTAGTAGGAAGATAGGGATTTTTAAAAAAAATCTTTAAGTTGGACCACTGTGATTGGTCTCTGTATTTTGTCATTTCCAATCTCATTCTTGTTTCGCAAAGAACCTCTGAAGTTAGTTACCAATGTGATAACACTTTTTCATTTCCAGATTTCCTACACAACGCCGGTGTAATTTACCGCGATTTGAAGCCTGAAAACATACTTCTGGACGCTGAACTACACATTCGTCTGATTGACTTCGGTCTCTCCAAGTGGCTGTCTATAGGACAACGTACCACCACACTCTGCGGCACCTTCAAATATATGGGTAAGTTGTAGAAAATTATTCACAGTCGCTTACCCCCGAATTCACAAACACTAATCGAAGTTTAGCAGCTCTTAAAGGTCTGTTCACAGTTTGCGAGACGGCATGATTTTGTGGGTGTGCTCGACTCTGATTGACGTTGGTTAATTCGGAGGTTGAAGTCGTGCGAATGTCCATTTTTCTTTACTTGTCCTCTCTAGAACGGTCGTAAATAACGTAAAATGAAAGAATTGGTCAAATGGAAAGGTAATTTGGTAAATAGTATTCTTGATTTCCTCATGTTTTTGAATCACTCTCCCATTAAAAAAACTTGTCAACATTGTTTACTAAATAAGTCAAGTAAGGAAACATGAACCTTTACATTTCAATGTGTGATAAAACATACTCTTTCTCAATAATGTTTGTATTTTTTCTAATACACAACGAATAGTAGAAGCAATAAAGTATTAAGTTAGTGTCTCGGAGCGTTGTTTTAATGAGACGGTCGTTTCCATTTTCAGTGTGGGACTTGACCCGTTACGTATTTTAACGTGCAATGGCCGAGTGCCGGTCACTTCTCGTATGCACATCGTCCGTGAAGGTAGGTCCGGCACGCGCGTAACCGAACGAACTTTGGGTGATTATGTCAGGGACGGCGCGCGCCTCGGGCCACTGACCCCAACATGAACGCCCGCACCATCTCGTTCGAACTGTCGATGGAGGGCCGGCAGGTCGACGAGGTGGTCGCCAGCATATTCCACACGGTCCTCTTCCACCGCTCCAGCGGCAAGTTCACCTACAACAACGAGGAGAGCTACTCGATACGCACAGTCAGTTACGTCGACGTCGACTGCGACTTCATCGACTTCACCTACGTCTGCTGCGAGTCGGACGCGCTCGGGCGAAACGTCAAGCGCGAAATATCCGAGTTCTCCGAACTATTGCGTGGAGTTGGCACTTCGGCGCCTTCCAGAGGATCAATCAGCCTCGAATTCTTCCAGAAACGCCGAGCGCGGTGGCCGTTCCAACCGGAGTGCGTGCCGTGGGAAGTGTGGACCGTGTTCTGTGAACTCACCGAGTCGCGCAACGAACACGACATGCATAGTAAACACGAGAGTGTAGTGGAGATGTTGCAGGACAAAATTGTGTTCATTACTGAGATAATAAACCGACACGAGTACGTGCCGAAGATGCCGAGTCGCTCGGACGCCGATCTTGTGTTCGACACGTCGTACGCGGACATTCAGCCGTATCTGTTCAAAATAAATTACAACACGTCGGGCGCCCAACGCACTAATGTTGGAAACACGGTACGAAAGATGATACGGGACACGCTCTCATTGTGATGTCTAATGCCTTTACTATTGTAGAATTTGTCTAACACTAACATCGCAATACGAATTAATTATAGTTGATGAATCACGTCTGAAGACCCTGGGGGTCGCAGGTCGGTCCTATGTAGGACACGCATATTCGTCCGAAGTAGAATGTCAGTGTATCTGAGGGCAAATTTTATTTCGAAAAATGTATAACTAAAGTATTAATGAAGATTTATTTTTATGAACTAAATTCCTGTAAATATAACATTTTTAACATTTGTGATGTGATCAATTTGACTTACCTTCTAAACATTAAGTTAAACTAAAGATGATCTAACTTAACAAAAGTAATTGCATGTTTACGATTTGCTTATGAATCTGTCTTCGAAATCTTAATCAACATCATCATTTGTACTTATGCCATTTCAACTTGTTTTTTTGGTGTTGACAACACGCCTTATATTTCCAAATGTAATATTGGATGGCGTTGGTTATTATAAAAGATCTTTTCGAATTTTAATAAACACACCTCTTTTTATAAATTGCCAGAATTGGATAGACTAATATTAGCATAGATTTTATCACATTACTATTTTGTATTCAACCCAAAATAGAGCTAGGTATCAGATTGTTCGCGTTGTGGAAGTCATTTCTACTTTTATATTATGTTGGTCGATGTAAGCCACTATGAAAAGGTCTATAATTATTATATTAATTACTTAACTTCTCATTGCGCTTCTACTATATGCCACAATGACTGTTAGTTTGTAATATTATTTTGAGTACGCTACTAGTTGTATTTTTACTGCATGACTAAATAATTACTTTTCATCTGTTGTAATACTAGTATAAAAATAAATTTAGTTATAATAATTTCAGAGCTATGACTCAGAAGGCTGGTTGATGTGTCCACTCATTTATATGATTTATTTAGTGTTTGAATTTGTCTGTCGTTTTGTAATGTTGAAGTTTTTTTTACTAGCAATAAAGAACTAGAGATGTAAGTTGATTAACAATGCACATTGTATAAATAGATTGTTAGATTGTAAATGTAGTTACCTAGAAATTGACAGCGTATAATATGTTTTATGGATGGTAGTTAGTATTATATTCAAACTGTCACCAGTGCAATGTATAGCTTATAATGTGACTCGGAGGATCTATATTGCGACGGGGTGTTATAGCTTTTTGTTAGTGAGGGTTGTTATGTTAACAAGCGGGTGACAAATAATTGAGTGTCGAACCGCTCAGTGTTAAATAGTACAGTCGTTAGACTATTGTGTGTTTTTTATATTAAAATAATCGCTTTGTGATATTGCCGGCGAGAATTTAAATTGTAAAAATTATTATTATTGGTTTTATGGTGTGGACTTAGGTTAGTGTTGAGCAGATAAGTGTTTGGAAGTCAGTCTAAATATATGATGTATATAAAAATGTACAGGTTTTTTCTCGTTTTTATTAAGTCTTCGAATAATGCAAGTGGTTGGAAAATTGAGAGCTTTATCGAAATAATTATTCAGCTAGTATGATGTAGAGTATGAAGCGTACGTTTATGTAATAATGTTAGAGATATTATTAATAGTCGGTGCATAGACGTCTCATAGCGCGTTAGAGAACTAAGTAAGTAACCAGAAATAATGCGGTTTGTAGTCCTTTGTGAATAACACTCTTTAAATTATTTGTTAAAGATTTTCTTACGACAGTCTGTAAGTAATTCGATCACTTACTTTTTTTACTTTTTGATTTAATTCTAATAAATACGTACCTACCTACTTTTGTCTGCAGTAACGATAAGCTGACCATGTTGTGGATAGATTTCATATTTGCTATGATCGGTGTAATAATAACGTATGGTGGAGCAGATCCCGCTACCCATTTTCGGTCTTCTTTGCTCTATTACAAAGAAATGTCATTTGGCAAGAGCAGAATAAAAACGGAAATGGGTAGCCTGATGTCCTGTTGACTGCATCTACTTTCTAAATAAGTACTTACTTAGGCAGCATTCCAAAACACGTTACTTGAAATTTAGCCTCGTTAGAATGAACAACATTCAACGTTAAAGAAAAAGCGTGGTTTTAGGACGCGTTTGAGCGCTTCTCGAAAGCGTCCCAAAATACCAGAAAACAAGATAACGGTTCTTCATTTGGGCGGGGACCCTTCTTGAAACGTTTAAGTTGAGAGTGATTGTGTTTTGGAACGCAACTTTAATTCAACCTGCGATTCAACTGTCGCAATTAACGCAATGGTCCTCGTTCGATTGTAATTGTAGACCATTCATCACACTTAATCTAGGCAATGTCTTCGAAAACATGATAAATATGTAAGACTGTCTTTCAACCAATATTCAGCCTATAGTGCATAAAGTCAGAGTAAGCGTAATGTTTAAGTAGTTCTTTCGTTGAAGAGGCAGTCTTATGATTTTGTTTTAGGGATTATAAGTCAACCCTAATTGACATTTCTGATTTTTTACTCTCCTACCTCATTTTGTGACTCTAGCCTTAGTATTTCAATTGGATGTTAGTTCTATCTTATGACTTATGGTCGGTTAAAAATTGCTTACCTCTAATAAATGTTTACTGTTTGTTACAGAATGATGAATGACAGGTTTTGATAGAGTATGTTATAACTTACAGTACATTATTAAGGTGTTGGGAGTGGTTACGCCCCCTGGCGGAGAGATCTATGTTCAGCATTGGACTGCTGGGATAATGATGACATACTTAAGATTGTTTCTGTAGATGGAGCAATTTTTTGCCGGCTTTACTATGTAATTTTACCGATAAATCAGATTTATATTTGCCACCAAAGATGAGGCTGTACATGCTGTCGAACCTTATATTCCTGATGCTCTGCATTATTTTGTCCATTACATGTAGTTACTATTTTTGTTTTGTATTTTCACTTGTAATTTTCATATCAGCGAGTACCTTGAAATTATATTATTTAAATGTTTACAAAATAAACAAATCTGGTGATAAGACAATATATTTTATTCTATTTTAATACCTTGATTGTGTGCCTCGTTTTATGAAGTGTGGTATTTTTGAGCACATTATAAAGAAAAATAAATATATATCAATGCACACAACTTGCTATGGCCTTATTTGAAAGATATTTTAGATTTATACGTCAATAGCATGTATAATAACGGCTGTTACATATAATAGAATATATGGTAAAGGAGACAGGATGTATATGTTGTGATGTATAAGTTCAAAAATAAGCTGAAAAATCTTAGTCTTGTGATAATTTATATTAATAATATGTGAATAAATGATGAAGTATTACTGCATGTATTTTTTTTATAATTTTTTATATTAAACTAATTGAAAGGCAATTTTGAGTTATCAGACTAGCCAAATGTTCAAGACAGGTTAAGAGTTGAGTCGATTATTTAGCTTCCCTGAATTAAGGGAAAAAAAACCAGTTTTTAGTGATTCTAAGTTTCCCCTTACAGGGGCAGGTTTGGAAAATAACAACCTGTAAAACATACCCTATGCCTATGTAATGGTTAAGACCTACTTAAAATCTAATTGCGACTTTAAATGCGGTATTTCTGGGAATCTGTCCCTTTTTCACCATTAATTGTAACGATTTTTTTGCCCCATATAACTAATTGTTGGACTTTTTCCCTCAATTTAATTTCATTGATCGTTTACTATCTACATTTGATTATTTTAAGAGAATGCAAATACATTGAAAATCGTAGTTATTTAAAATAAACGGCCTATATACTTACCACTGCTGGGCACAGGCCTCACCTCAACTATGAGGTGGAACGAGCCATACTCCAACACGCGGGCTCAGTGCGGATGCGGTCTGGGTGGTCAAATTCGAAATTTCATAAAACCTTTCTAACGGATGCCAAGTGCCTATATCGCCACATAGTTTTTTTTAAATAGTGACTATTATACTGTTTTAAATGATACATAATTTATAAATTATAATACATTCGAAAAGTGAAGTGATTCAAGAGGACTTCGTGTGCTACGCGACATCAAGATGTTCCTTCCATGGAAAGTAAATATAATTATATTATATTTAGTTGAATATTTCATTATTTGCGTGAATGGAGGAATGCTCGGTGCGTGGAGCACAAGAAGTATGAATGCATTAACTTATATTTCTTTAACTAAATATTAGCGTGATACATTGTTCACTTAAGTATTTAAATAAACTTAATAACGTCTTAGCTTCAATGTTACGCATTTGTTTTTAATAATTTTGAATTAATAGCTAAGAACACCCTGGGCATTTTAAACAAATACTATTTCGTTTTTTCCCAGGTATTAAACATAAGATGACCAGATATTACTTGATTTTTTTCCTGATTTATCCTGTTTCTTTCGTATTGAAGAATATTTAGAATTCAGTACAGTCTGCGTCAAATCCATTTGGTTGCCTGCTAGAGAATGCCTTTTGGTTCAAACTATGCCGCTTATACTTTATATGAAAATGAAACCTCTAAAAATATATATTTTTTTTCAGTATCACGCTATTATTTTTCTCTCTTTTACCAATATCATACACATTTAGTTTTCTTATCATACTATACATTGTGTATGTTGTTCGCAGCCCCTGAAGTGTTAAGCCGAGAGCCGTACGGGCACGCGGTGGATTGGTGGTCGCTGGGCGTCCTCGCGTGCCGAATGCTCACCAACCAGGTATGTGATTAGGTTGTACTTGATAAAAAAAGGCTGCGGTCCGGAATACAAAAAAAAAATATTTAGGTACTAACCGCCGCACTCAGAGACGTCAATTAACGTTAATGGTTACTTAGAGTCAAAATTCCATTTCTGAAAAGAGACTTTATAACAAATTGAATAAATAACTTTTTAGAATGTCAAATTTTGACGCTAATGAACCATTAACGTTAATTGACGTCTCTGAGTGCGGCGGTTACCCCTTATTCATAAAAACGAACGCAACGCTAAATCATAGTTTAAGTAATTGACGTGTTTTCTCACTTACTCGAAAATATCGGCAGCAAAAGAATGAAAGAGACTAAGCGATACAAAAGTTGTTGAAGCACTATTCAAGTTTTTATGAATAAGGGGGTAAGATGGCTGGCTGCTGCGGATTGCTGGTATATCAGCAACTTATAGAACTACAGAGAAATGATGTAGAAAGAGTCGTCGCAATGTACAGTCTACGGCACACCAGGGCACACCCATTTCTGTGTTTCTTTTCGCTCTTGCCAAATGACATTTTTCGCAATAGAGCACTACTTATCACTGCAAAAAGTCGCAATGTGTGGTGGGCCTTTTAGGTGACGTCGCAGTGACAACAAATTGTACGTGTAGGTTATTTTGTATTCAAGCATTAGGGAAAACACATTATACACACACGGTTTTATATTTTAGGCTTCTATTAAAACTTATTTCAAGCCGCCGCGCCGTAGAAGATTAATAAATTTTTAAGACCTGTTAAGTTTCCTTTCCTTTTCTAGCAGTAGAAATAAACAAGCTTGATTGTGTTTGTGTGCTCTGGTATCTTGTACAGGGTTATTTGGCAACACCTTGCTAAGTCACCCTGTATACTTGTAAAGATTATAGAGAAAACATTGTTATCTATGTTGATAATGCAATAACTAAGTTATCACTTTGTTATTCTCTAGAGTATGCAATTTGATAGAATATTTATTTTTATGTTCTCTTTTTGCTAAACATCCAACCTTACAAACTTTCCCATGTCAGTAGGATTTTTAAAACAAGGTCTTGGATGCTCTAATAGTACCTACCTATGCTACAGTGGAAAGGCAGGTAATTTTTCAGAAAATGGCAGATGACAGTTTTTTTGTGCAGTTACAAAAACAGACTGATTCTTAGAATTTTTGCTAACTACATCGCAATACGTTACCTTCTTGTGTCTCAATGTAATATTTTCGCTTGTACTATGGTAATCCGCTGTGGAAGGTATCGGTACATCAACAAACATTTGTGCTGGTGCAGGAATCGAACCCGCGCGCCTTCCATTCTCATCCGGCGCTCATTACTGTAGCTTTTAACGGGTCATAAAATAAAAAGCACTTTATTATAAAAACATATTTTATTACTTATAGTACCTACCGGAAATTCGATAATTTACTTTGACAAATAATTACAACGCAGGTAATTTTCGATTCGGCTATTTAAATAAGTCTCTAGGTCTTCTAGTAAATAGACGGGATAGCCACGCAGTCGCGTCGTGGCGGTCGCGGGCGCCACTCACAGTCACTACTTGCGTGCACGCAACGCATCACATACATACGCGGCGAAAACGCTCGGGCGGCGGGCGCGTGTCGAGGGACGTCGACCCACGCTCGCCGCCAGCGCCAGTCAACACTAATCTAAGATTTAGGAGCACTCTCCTTCTTCTCAGAGCTCTCCTCAGACGAGTCCTTCTCCGCGCTGTCCTCCTTCTTCTCACTGCTCTCTGAGCTCTCTTCAGAACTGTTGGGGGCGGGTTGGTCGGCTGAAGGCTTCTCCTTAGCCTCCTCAGATTTCACTTCACTGGGCTTAGGGATATCAGCGGGTGCAGCAGGCTCAGCAGGAGCGGCCGCCTCAGCGGGAGCAGCGAGCGCGGCAGGCGCAATAGGCTGAACTTCCTTGGCTTCAGGCTTGGCCTCCTTAGCTTCAGGCTTTGCTACTTCGATCTCTGGCACAGATTTGCCTACGATTTCTTCCTTGGCCTTTTCTTCTTTAGCAGGCTCAGCTACTACTACAGCGGGCTCTGCTGCTTTGGCAACTTCCTCAACAGGCTTTACGGGCTCAACAGCTTTAGGCTCCTCTTTGGCCTCTTCGGCCTTTTTGTCATCGACGGTATCACGAACCACGCGCAAGCTGTCTTCTGCCGCAACATCGACGGCCTTAGCAGCGGCAGGTACCTCTGCGGGTTTCTCTTCAGTCTTTACATCAGCGGGCTTGCTCTCCACTGGCGCAACGGGGGCTGGGACAGGCTTCTCCTCGGCGATAGGTTCAGCGCTCTTGCCGGCAGGCAGGTCGATTTTCTTCTCTGGGGTCGGGATGATAGCGGCGGGGTCCACAACGTCGTCGGCGACGGCAGCAGGGTTCTTGATGGCGGTCACAACATCAATTGGCTCTTCTGGGATAGATTTAGCTGAAGCTTCGTCGTTAACGACTTCTTCGATCTTGGCTGGGATTTCAACTGGTTTGTCTGCTTCGGCCACTAAGCTGGGAACTTTAGGTTCCTCTGGTTTGACTTCTTCAAATTTGACTGGTTCTACAGATTTAGTAAGATCTTCCTTCTTTTCCTCCTTTATTTCCTCAGCCTTAGGTGCCTCGGCTTCGGCTTTAATTTCAGCGGGTGCGCTTTTAGCTTGAGGCTCAGGAATTTTCTCGGGTACTGTGCTTTCAGCTTCAGGTTCTGCTTTCTTTTCTTCCGCGACCGCTGGCGGGGCTACAATGTCTGGTTTCGGTTCTTCAGCCTTGACTTCAGCAACTTGCGCGGGCACTTCGTTGACGACGGGTTTTTCCTCGGCTACTGGCATGGCCAGACTCACAGCCGCAAAGGCCAAGCATAATAGAACGACCTTCATCCTGAAAAAGGACAAAAACTGCAATTAGTGGTTTGATAAAATAATGATTGCGACGTGACTGTGGATCAGATGCACGTCTACAAATCGTGAGTGTGGTAAGGCCAATGTTACGCGTCGGCCGGTTCGCCGTTGCGCAGCAATTTTCCAATTAGGCCTGAATCATCTAAGGGACTGATGCGACCGGGGCCGAGTACCTATCTTCTAGTTGCTTCAAATTATTGATAAATAGGATGTAAACTATTTGTGAAAGCGGGTTACAAGCTTTCGACACTGCCGTTTCTCATGTCTCTGTTACTAAGTGATTGTTCGCACAAGATAAAATAAAATCAAAGGATGTGGACTTGTGGACGTCATTATAAGTTAACGATACGTGAGCAGCTCATCTATTTTCCATTAGCTGGGAGGGTCAGGCACCCCGACGGGGTTATTTATAGCTGAGGCTAAGTAAAGGTAGGGCATTAAGACGGTATCCCAGGTCCTGCTGGAATGCGGTCTGGCGCCGCTCTGGAAATAGATTATAGCCTCCGTCGAGGATAAACGTTTTAAAATAGCTAAAATACTAGTCTGATGATAAGCTGCGAGGATATAATTACGTCGTAGTGCTGAGATTTCTTTAGGCTTATTATAGGTGTTGCTTTTTGCATCGTTGGCTAGTATTTTCCCATAGGCAACTATAGTCGTGTTTTAGTGCATAATGAACGCTTCCTAGCGCGTGCGCCGCGGGCAGGATGCGAAATGCGCGTTAGAAATATGGATGATCCAGCCAGACGTAGCCGACACATTATCTGAATTTTAATTTGCTCATTGAATTCAATTGCCCACTAGAATGCATTGCATGTAAATGTATGAATGATTCAGATTCAGTTCTGCCAGTAAAGCAAGCTATTTTGTAAGATGTAACAAGTTATATTTAAAATCCAACTTGTTTTAAAATAAACAGTGCGTCGTGTTCTGTTTTTGCAAAATGCGTCGGGATGTCCATTTCAGCTTTATTTTTATGTCGTTTTAATATCGCAGATTCAAGTTCAGAGCGTAATGGGGTCCGGTTTCATAACCCGGCCGCTGCTCGGTGGTTACCACTTATTACGTCCGACCAGTTCTTCACATAATCGGATGTGCTTTTTGATTTCTTTTCTTTGCGACCGTCTGCTCAGGATGATGATCCTTGGAAAGTAAGTTGATTATTTATAAATTCTCAGCATCCCCAAGTATTTATACAGAGCTTGTTTTTGTATTTTCGTTATGGTAATATATGTTTATTCTTGTGACTACTAAGCTATACTTTTTATGGTTTGAATATTTGAGAGTTTGATATCTTAAGTTGCTGCATGTAACCCTAATCAAATTGAAAAGTGACTCAGTGATAAAAAGTGAATAAATAAAACTGGTCATCAATTTTGCGGAACTGGTTCTACCAGCGTACGTGTTGCCAATGTGGCCTTTATTGCTTTCAAGTTAGGAGTGGGCAAGTGCACCTAAGTGCAATGATCTGAGGAGCTTCGCACGGCCATTGCCTCGCAACCCTCTCCTGATCTTCGTCTCCGATTACGTTTAATTTCACATTATTATTGTTGCAGACGTCTTGCAGTTTCGCAATTTTTGAATTACACTGTATAAGGAACGTGATCCTGATTTTTGCTGCGTTACATTTTTCGTATTTGCAGTTTAATTATCTGCGATATGTCTTCTCATTTTGAACATGATTTCTTATTTTTCCAGAGATGTTTTTATCATTGTGATATTGCTAACCATGATTTTACCAAATCTTGCTATTTTAACTAGAATCATTTTTGCGGCATTGAACCTGAATTTTTGTCATAAGACATAAATATCCAAAATCTTCGTTTTTGCTTCAAACAGTGTCATGATATTGCTAACCAAATTTTTGAGCAAACCCTGCTGATTTTTTCTGAAATTCAGAATTAGTTTTGCGGCATGGAACCTGAATTGTGCCGAACTTAGGAGTTTTACCCTCAAAACATCGTTTCAGCTACAAACAGTCTTATTCAGCTATCGGAAAAATGTCCAGAACGGTGAAACTATCGCTAAAAAGAGCTAATTTCGGCCAAAGATTTAGTCCAGCTGCCAGTGATTACGTGTGCATTGTTTGTCGCAGACGACCGCTTATGCGATTCGTCCGCTGCTAATTCCTGGAAGGATATCCTCGCGGAGGGCAAGGATTGTCGTCTTCCCACACGACGGCGAAGCAATCTTTCAATTGAGCCTAGCGCATGCCGCCTCATTGGTTCAATGAAAAAATTTGCCGACCCCTGCCAGTACCTACTACCTACTTGGGCTACATGTATACACGTGAGTCCACTGAGCGTGAACATGCACATTGCTCGATTACGGCAAGGATTTTTAACGGTAATACAATTTATAAATGGCACCGACTGTGATAAGCCTTGTACTTGCGGCTGTAAGATTTGTTTTAATTGAATCATTATATTCATGTGCTGACCCATTTTTAGTTACAATGTTAAAGATAGAGATAGATCTGATGCAGTTCAACTATAGTAGTCAATTAAATCAAATGAAAGAAGGATAGAAAATAGGTTGCACTCATTTATTTTTCGCGATAATCAATCAGCAATCCAAGATTAGATTAGATGTGAGTAGATTGGTTCATTATAATAATAGGTTTTGAAAATTTAAAACTTATGTCTTTTTCAATGTTAACGCTGACTATGTTAGCTGAAATGATTCTCAATACAAAGTGCATTAGCCAAAAGTAACGTCAATATCTGATAAAAAAGGCGTTAGTAGTTATAATACCTAGATTGTAATGACATACTTACGAAAAGTATTACTGCCTAGAAACACGTAATTTATTAGGTTGAATAGATGAATTTGTATAACAAGCCGACCTGATACCGCAGGCCTTGTGGACTTCTCTATTATGTCTGGTCGCTTGCGCCATTTCGGCCGACTTAACGCTTGACCTGTCGCTTTTACGAAATACACATATTTTGTTTGGATCACCCCTGTTCAAGCGTGACAGATCATTTTTATCTTATGCGAAATTATCCAATGGATGTAAATCGATTACAAGTCTTGACTTCTGTGGAACACGCGCTGACTTTGCGCTTGCACAAAACTAAATCATCTTTTTAAAACCTATAAAAATATTTTGTTAAATTTCCAAGGATCCAATCGAAGTTAAGCTTCTTTTGTCAGTTTAACTTATATAGCTATAGTGCAGGTTTATATATTTCTTCCCTAATTCGCATAGGTCGCTTAAGCAATCCAACATATTTGAACACCTAACCAGATTATCTTTACCAAAAAAGTTAAATGTCATTTGTGAGATTCAATAATGTGCTAAGATTGCTTTTAAGAATAAGAACTTTCAACTTGCAGAAGTTAACTACAACAAGTACTAGTGAATGCTAATAATATCACAATGAACAAGCCTACCGCGCAGCCGACAAGCAATCAACATACAACTTCATAGGCACTTAGGTTCCTACAGCATGGAGTTGAAATGTTACAAGGCTCCCACTATAATGTGCATTGTAATTATTTGCACCATAATAGCCCAGTTTTGTCTATCTACCAAGTGCATCGTGTAGAGGCTTATAGAGGCACAATTTATGTAATCAGTTATCTATTGGCTCATGTATCTTTGAAATTATCGTTGTGACGTTTTGCTCAATATTTTTACATCAATAAAACAGAGTTCTCCTCTAGTTCTTATCGTATTAATGTATAGTAAGAGTAAGTGTAGCATCACAAGTTAAAATAACATAGAGTTCGATATTTATCTTGATTTTGGATATTTGGATTTTATGGTTAAAAATATGTTTAGATAAAACCTATGAAACCCACACACGTTTGTGGTTTTTGATTCAACATGTAAAGAATGACAACTATTTAGCGAAGAATACAAAACAAGCTCATCGGTGGTACTAAAAGTCCTAGTCGACTTCGACCATAGCATGGCGGCAGCTAATCTTAAAGAGTTAAATCAGGTACCTACTCGGGATAAAGTTTAAGTAGAGTAGTAAGTAGAGCACAAGTATACAAACTAGTGTTGCTTGTGGCACATATCTATAACAATAATTCGTTAATTAATTTTTGTTTCCTAATTATGAAGCACTAAATATACAATTTTTGACAGACTCCACTTACAAACAGTTTACCGGCAATAAATTAGAATGTTTCCAGTGTGGCTATTATACAGTTTGCCTGTTCGCCCCGATTGCTCACACTTCCTCGGCACGTAAGAAATTATAAGGTCATTATAATTTGCAAACAGGGTCCCAAGTCTGCTAATTATATAACGCTTCAATTGAATTGTAATTGTGTCTCAATCGGCACATTTTCTATGAAAAATATGTCAAATTAGACTATTGAGACTCTATTACGATTCCATTGAAGCGTTCTAAAATTAGGAGACTTGGGGCCCAGATCAAACAAAAATGATATCTATAATTTTCACATGGGCACCAAAAATTCCCATTTCCTTTTATCCACATATTATAATATAGAGACATATTTTATTTCGATAGTATTTACTGGTCATCGTATGCCACGGACTTCATCCTAACGCATCCGATGCAATATCACACTGCAGGTGACACCTGTTTAGCCTAATTTTTGTTTTCAAACCATTCAGAGCCTCAAAGCTCTTCTACCGGTCCCTATCCTCAGTCTGAGCCTGCCAATCTCCAGAGTAGATTACCAGTTCATCCACCATCGCCTCCTAGGTGTTCCTCTTCGACGATGACCGTCTGTACCGTCTTAGCATAAATGTTTTTGTATCTTTAAAAAAAATAAAAAGGTTTCTACTGAACTTGTCCATTAAGTCTGCAGTGCACTGAACAATAATTACTGATGTTTGATTTGAAACAGTTCCTCAGCTGATATTATTATGGGAACCACGTAATCTGAGGTAACTTACATTATTGAGTAATCATGTTTTTAAACATCGTTATTTGAAATAAAACGTATTCATCTGAAGATATTATTAATTTCAGTGAAAATATTTTCTGAAGTAAGCACAATACAGTTGATCGATCTTTTATTCTTTCAGTTTGTTTCAGTTGTAGTAGTTTAGTCTCAACATAAACAATTACTGTCTTACTTTTTTTGGCTTAACTTTGTGTCTGGGTGATGACTAGATATTGTAATCTATTAAATAATGTAAATATTCAGAAAAATTTATGTTATCAGTCTCAGACTTTTACAGAACAGCTTTACTTAATTTGCGGTCAGATCATCGTTCTTTAAGATTTCCCATATATTTATTTGAGTAACTTCATCAATCTCGCCATTAGATATCCCATAATCACAATCGAAGGTATCCTCACCGTGTTCTTTTGGCGAATCATTAATATCCATGTTGGTAAGTAAATAAATAGTAATTGCATATGTTTGTCAAGTGTCGCGGTGGCATTCCAGACGTCTCCCAATAAATAGTCAGGGGCATCATCAAATTTCAAAATAAACAGGTTTGGCTTTCTCCGTCAGAATGCAGCAATTCTTGGGAAACTTAATAAAATTCATTTACATTTATACATGTTCTTGCATCAGTATTTGGGCACATATTACGAGTTTATTACAATATAACTTACATGAAAATTGTTAGAGGTATCGGGTTCTGTTGGACAGACATTAACATTCAATACTATAATTTATTTTATTTATCTTGATATTGATGGACGGAATCTAAGCGAACTTTGTTTATTGTTGTGTTTGTTGTCTGAGGAAAATATCTTTGTTGTATAGTATGGTAAATACCAAGCGTACACATCTGGGATAAACTCCGCAACAGCTCTCGACTATTACAATCCTTCTACTATTCATAGCGACAAATATTCTGTTAGCTAAGGTTATCGCTCGCCTAAATCTATGACCCAGTAATTCATTCCAGTTCACCAATACCACTTTCTCTACAAAAAATGACCTGACAATCTAAATTGCACCTAGGTTGCCTACTTTCTTTTAGAACATTTAGTGCTTCTAATATTTTATTAATAACATAATCTACAGAATTATTCGGCATCGCCTTTTACAGGAGGCACACTAAACAGTACTAAAGTTAAGTGCATTGAAATTAATTTCATCCGCAAGAGTAATATTTCGACCTTCGCGAAACAATTGAATTGTGGTGTTGTAAACTTATCCGTATACTTATGTGTGTCGATGTTATTTATTATGATTAATTGATTATGCGTATTATTAGCGAATCTGTATCGGTGTGTAACTTTGGGCGGATAAGTATAGGTTAGCATGAGGTTGTCACAGCGAGACTCTATGAGGAGTGCTTGCAGTCATGTTGAAACCCGTTATTCGAGTTGTGGGCCGATTGAGTAACCACGACCCACGGTTCATTGTCGGCGCGAGCACTGGGAGTATTGGGACCACCGATCGATCCTATTATACCGTTGATTCAATAACATCTCACTCTGCATAAATCAAACTGTCATCGACATGACAGGTGAACGTAGGCACAGTATGAGACCGCGACACATGAAGAAATCATACCAGTTTCTGTTCACTAAGCTTAGAATGCGTTATAAATCGATTCTGTTTACTTCAACGGTTGCATAGTCACATATGAATGGGCTGTGTATGAAAATTATTACTTTGCGGTTCACTATAAAGGTGAGGAAATATCTAAGTATGCTGTATTTAGAAATATTGTTGATAGTAATGATAATTTGATAAATTAGTAATAGAGAGGTGAAATCTTTTATCAAATTTTAATCACTTGTCAACTCATCGATTGTCATATCAGATCGTTTGAAAGTGCACTTGTGTGGTGAAAAAGCGCAGTAGCAGGATGTTCTGAGGACCCAGGAGAAACAGTCGTGTTTGTTTTGTGGCTCGTTAGGCCTGGTGTAAAAATGTCTTAGTATTTCTTCAAACGCTTGCATATAATCACGTTCCAAAAGCAGACAAATCAATCGTACTGTCTTTAAAGCAAATATTTATCCGTACAATGTAAATAAAACAAGAATAACAGGTACCAGACCAGTATAAGCAAAAGGAAGCCTAACCGGCGACCGCAGAAAAGCGAGCTAGCCTTTCGAGTGGTCAGCTTAGGTCAATGCCAGCGGAAGAGCAGTTTGTGTAACGGCACTGTCCAGTGTCCAGCGCCAGTCGAAATGTCAGCAACACTCGACACACATCTCAGCAGCGACCAGACATCTTCGACCGAGTCAAGTGAACTTTAGAAAGAAAGAAAGAAAGAAAGAAAAAACGTTTATTGATTCTGAACATCGCAACAGATAAAAACATACAGAACAAGGTGGTTAGGAAAAGACAAAAATAAAATAAAACATACACTAGAAAAACAAAGAATAATTTCCACCAGGCAGCAGTGTCACGATGTCCAAAATGAAATGGACCCCACTCAGCTAATGCCTGAACCTGATAGGCTCAGACGCCATGTTTACATGACGCTTTACATGTTTATATAATGCAAGATGAATGCAGTGATTACGCGATTAATGAGTTCAGCGTGCATTGGGTTGAAGCTTCGGTATTGCAATATGTACCCAAATTGGGACTGTCTTGCAGGATTGAAGGAAAAAGAGGTAGCTAATGACCCGTCTTGTGCTTAAGACTTATGGGCTGTTGGCGCAATAGTTCTTCTGCCTCCGATCCCGATGGTGCACTAGTTTTTCAGTTGTTTATCTCTCTCCATGGGAAAAAAAGAGTCAGTCAGAAGATCAGGACTTTATTTCAAATGGCTGAAAGCCATTTATTGAAGGTAGGTACAACTTATGGAAAGTAATGTCATTTCATGAATATATCACCAAAACAGTTGTAGTGCTGTACAAGTTTTTGCTAAACGTGTAAAACCATGAAGTTAATGGTCGATTTGAGTATCATTTGAGACTTAAACTTCCGGCAGGGTTTCTGAGACAATCGTTGAAGCTGCAGACTAGTTCGGCCGTGGCCTTGCTGGTCCAAAATAATTATACACGCATCTTCAGGGCATTGTTGAAGCGATGTCCATGATCCGTGGAATCGTCATCATTACGCGAGATAATTGACGCGGCAAGTCGCCTTGACTGCTCCTTGCTGGTCTACACTTTTTTCCTTCAAGCATCAGTTTTTTTATGGTAATTTATTATTAGTTTTGTTCAACGCTTAAATTGGGCTCGGCAGTTTTTGTAGCTAAATGTTAGACATTGATAGGGACAGTCGCTCACAGCTTAAGCCTGACATAATTGAGCGTGCGCAAAACTTTTTTTATCTTTGAGAATTCAACGTTTTTTTACCAGTGGCAGCTAATGTTTATATTAGCTTTTCTGCCACCCTTATAACTTCTTGCAAATCATGTCATGCTCCAAAATTTAATTCAAATCCGAAAATGTATTCAGGTTCAGCGACTTATCAAATTCAGTTATTTCGCCTAACACATACATTTGCTGCCACATACTGTTAATGAAAAAGCACCATTTACAATTTAAACTTTAACAAGTAGGTGTTTTATGGCACTACCCAATTATGTATAATGGAGGTAGAACGGTACCGTGTACATACGTTCTCGGCGTCCAATATTTAAACAAACTAGACGTGGTTGCCTAACAATGGGCAATAGATAAAACATCATTTAGTTTGCAATTTACGGTAACTACGCTTCATAAACGAATTTCCACTTCCCATGGCAGGAGCGTACTGGCAAGTACTTATACAGGATGTCCATAGAAGGAAGGATCAAATGAAACGTGTCAGGCATTATCAACGGTTCAAAAGTTATAATTTTAATGAATAAATAACAAATACGCCTCCTTGCGTGAAATTCGTATCAAATTAGTCATCGGATCAGATATTGGAAATAATATTATTCGCTAAAAAATACAAAATACCTACTCAAAATCGTTGTAAGACTTGCCAATAGATTTAAGTTGATGATAAAATATTGCACATAGGCTTCGCTCAGTGTTAAATTCATCCTCTTTTTCGAGAAAAATGGTGCCCTAATTTCGACAGTCATTTGCATACTTCCACCAGGGACACCCTGTGTAACAATTCACGTGTGCAGAACGGAAACATACAGTGCGCGCAGAGGTGCGCGTGCGTCACAAATCGTGGCTTCGTCTGACAGGAATGCATGATGGCTGATGATGACGAATGATGGACAGATAGGGACTTAACGATGATGGGCTTAGAGGAGGCTCTAGGGCTGTGCTGCATTGGCTGTAAAGGCTTGGATACATAGGGCTATTACTGGAAAAACTTGTTGACGATGTCCGATCAGCTAATTATTTTTCATGCTAGCAGCAAGGAAATAAGGTTCCTTCGTAAGGGTTTCCAGGGCACTACTTTGAAGTGAATAGGCATGTTTAGCTAGCCGGTCTATAGTTAAAAACTAAATCTGCGAAAGATGCGGGTTCGATTCCCGCCTGATGCCAAGACGACCAAATGTCTTTTTCTGGTTTTCAGATCTTTACTAAATCTGTGTTTGCTTGTTTTGTTTGGCTATGAAAATCCAGTCAACCATTCAATTTGATTTAATTTGTGGTTGCACTTTTTAGAGTAAAACTCTTGGTTAGCTTTTTTTAGGATCAGCAGCCCTAACACTGTTAAGGTGATCTGATAGTTGCTTTATCGACTATTGTTCAATATTTTGGTTAATGGAACCAGTAACCGTTGGTTGTCTATTGTATTTATAAAATAGGCAACAAACTGTTCCAAAAACAAAACAGACAAGACAAATTATGTACTACAGTTAAGCTCCAAACTATATGGGACTAATGTAAGCAGAAAAAAGCACATATCGATGTGTGGCATTTGGAAGCAGTTTTAAAAAATATTCACATACCTACACCTCTTTTGCTGTATTACTGTCATAGATGTCCTTAGGGCTGAACTAGTAACCTTGTGTATGTACTTAACCTTAACAAAGTCAAAAAGTAACGTGCTACTCTTGATTAGCTATTCATAAACACGTGTGGACAAGAGTGTAAGGCCGCCCTAATGCCGAAGCCATTTATACGAGTCAATGCTCTACAAAAAACTCAAGTTCGTGGAAAAACATTTAGATGAAAATTACCGCGATTGAGCTTTGTTCTAGGTTTTTTTTATTGACAAACGGCTGTTAAGATTCTGTACAGTCAGGTAATTATTTTTTAATAGGTTTGAGCGAGTATTTTTAAAAGTTTTTTTATGAGGTTTTTTAAGTTGTTCTTTGTTGCCGGTAGTCGCATTGCAATGTTTTTATCGCAATACTGTCTCGCTCCAATCGCTTTGCAGGGTCATTAGCAAGTGCCTTCTCTAATTAGTAATTCGATTATTAAGCTTGTACTTTGTTGTTGTTAATTGTCGCTTACTTTTTTACTTTCTTAATTTTATTGTTGTCTGTTTCCACCTGGAACTTTGGGTGGGTTTGTAGAGGTTGTGTTATTATTTTCAGATTACCTTTAAAAGGTCTTTTGCTTGTCTCGAAATTGAAAAATGAAAGGGTTTGACAAATGGGTTAGTATTTTATTATTGTATTAATAACACCCAAAGATGAGGGTAATAAAAAAACCGATATGTATTCTACGTTTGTCTTATAATGATTTATTTATCGAGATCTTGCAAAGAATGAACTCTATATTAAATATAGAGTTTTGTGTATTCTCTACTCGCACATTGCATCGCTAAAAAGAGTTCATACACTGTCCTTTTAATTAGGTACACATCCTGTAATCTTACTTTTCACGCTGTGGCGCTAATTAAGTATTGTTCTGTGATTTGCCTTTCGTTAACTGTTGTTTAGTAATTGATTTACTCACGTTTATTGCCAGTTATGTTAAGTTAAGTACGATTTTGACCCAACTGTATGCATATGCGCATTGGTATATGCGCGAATTGGCAAAATAACTAAGACAGCAGAACGAATAGAGCCCATGTAAAGTTCTTTAATTTATTTAATAACTAGAGGCCGCCCGCGACTTCGTCCGCGTGGACTTCGGTTGAAAAAAAGAGATATCTCTATATATAAAAATGAATTGCTGTTCGTTAGTCTCGTTAAAACTCGGGAGTGGCTGGACCGATTTGGCTAATTTTGGTTTTGAAATATTTGTAATGGTCGAGGGAAGGTATAAAAGGTGAGTAATCATGAGAAATTGCTGGGAATAAAGTAAAAATCTCAATTTTAGTTTCCTCTTAGTAAATGTTACTACCTGTCACGTGACACTAAATGTTTGACAACAGAACGAAGTCTGTTGGGACAGCTAGTATCTTTATAAATTGTAGCCTATGTGCTATTCAGATGCATAGGCTACATTATTGTAAAGTTTCATTGAAATCCATCCAGTAGTTTTTACGTGAAAGAGCAACACGGCTCATCCACAGATACAAACTTTCGCATTTATAATATTAATAGAATGCAATGGTTTATTTCATCGGTATAGTGGGATCCGTATTGATCGTCAGTGGTATTGGATTATTTACTGTGTGAAACGGGGCGATTGTTTTGAATATTTGACGACTGCGGTTCCACTGAATGTGTCACAAGAAAGCAATGTGGCTATAATGACGTAAATCCGCTCAAACGATAACATAGTAAGTTACATTCAATTGTTAATAAATATCACTTCATTACGTTGATTTCAAATCTGTTTCACTCTTTCCCAAAATGTACTTTCGTTACTTATACAGCTAGTAGATTACTCCTTACCGGTAGAGTGGTGAGGGAGATTTTGGCCAGTTTTTTTCGTGGAGAATTTTCCAAAAGATTCCTCAAGTTTATGTTAAGGATGGCTATAGTTGCGGTGCGGTGTGCTCGTAATAAACCTGTATATGTGTATTTCTTTGAAATATCACATGGACCCAAACAAATGTTTTTAACTTAGTACTCATACATAACTAATATTCATGTGAATAGAAACTGTATAAGGTTGTCAGAATAAACATAATAAATGTCAAAGTCACATTAACAGCCAAAACTCTTGTTACAAAATTCTGAGAAGCGATGCTAATTGCTGAATCTATGTTAACATTTGAATATATCACTCTCAAGATAATATTCGATTTTGTAAATCTAACTTTTTTGTAGAAGGTTGCGTTTTGCAAGCTTCGAAACTATTAATCTGTGGTTGATGTCATGGAATATGAATACTAGTATACATATACCATGAAACACAAGTCAGGATATACAGAGATTTCAACAACAACATAATAACCTCAAGTGCTGGCTCACGCGCCGACACTTATATCGACAATCGATTCGCCACGAATTAGTTTCGGCGGCTATTCACAAAATCTTTTTTGCCTAGTTTTTAACAAATTAACCAATTCTACGGTATTGTTTTGTTTTTATGTAAACTTCAAACATCCTCTAACGAAGGATCTGGAAAAGAGGCAAAACCGTCGGGCTGAGAAATAACTATAAGACTATGCTTCTTTGTCAATGCTACAATTAGTTGTGCAGATTTGAAAATATCTGCACCAACTTATACCTTATACCTTTTTAACCCTATACCTATAAAGGTTAAAAAGTTATAAATATTTTTCCAGGCCCTGTTTAAATTCATGTTCAATGCACGTTCCTTCACATTTTCTCCTCCTACTAAAGAGAATGGTGGACTTTTGCAGGGGATAGGGAAAGATAGAAAGGTTAGAGCGAGACCGTTGCCCAGCAGTGGAATCTTGGAGGTTGAAAAATAATAAAAAACATAAATGCCTACTTACCAACTTCATTTAAATAGATAAGCTCTATTTAATGAGTGCTTTACTACCTACTACACAAACTTAATGTATAGAAAAACAACATTGTTCATCATATTACTACTGCTTAGCTTAGCTTAAGTTTAGTGCTTCCTGACGAACTGAAACTAAATTATTTTAATTATGTAATTATTAATTGATTATAGATGAAAAATCTGAACTCAATTATTTTTATGCTACAATGAATAGGCTAATCACCACTAATACTAATGCTGAACGCGTATTAACAATCACTAACCCAGGCTGTGTTTCAAAAAACAAAATTATAACTAACTCGGGAACTTAACCTCTAAATGCCTAGAATCTAGAACGGCACATCAGGCTACCCATTTCCGGTCAGTCCTCCTTGCTCTATTGCAAAGAAATTACATTTGGCAAGAGCAAGATGAAAACGGAAGTGGGTAGCCTGATGTGCCGTTGACTGTACCTATTGTTGAATCGCGACCTCCTCGGCTGCGGCACAGAGGCTGTATCTAGAGTTTTTCATGGAGTATTTGTTTTTGTTTTTCTGATGAAATTTGGGCATCTTTTCTGGACTCATCATCATGTGATCTCATTCTAAACTTATCTTTTATTTTCTTCAAACTAATACTAGTAGCTCTAGCAGTCATCTTTTACAGGAGAACTGGTGTACATTAAGTTTGCTCACTAACCATACACCCCTCCAACAATCCGCACTGAGCCCGCGTGTTGGAGCATCGCACCACTTCATAGTTGAGGAAAGGCCTGTGCCCAGCAGTGGGACGTTTATAGGCCGTTAATGTATGAACATTTCTCAATGCTAGAAATGTTAAAAAAAGTTGAGCATCAGCATTAACTTGATGACTTATTCTGAATGAATTTATGAGTGGTTTAGTCACGACCCCAACATGAGGCGTCTGTTTATAAACACGTCCGTGACCGCCCGTGCTCGGCGAGGCGTGAGCGTCTACATCTCCGTTGACGGCATTCTCAGCCGATTAAACACTTATTTCAATATTTAGTAGAAATCATGTTTAATTAATTTTGCTACCCTTGAAATGTCCTGTCTAATTCTAAAAGCCCCTGAGATAGCTCAACTGATTTATGCACCATTGGCGACCCCAGTACGTACGTACTTGACTGTAGGGGCTGAAAACCTCTGAAGAACGACGACCTTTAAGTCCCACTCCTGGGCACATGCTTCATTGCATTAACCATAAGGTGGGCCATACACCAAGAGGCGGGCTTAATGCAAAGACTGACGTGTAAGGTTAGTGCTTTCCTTATGATCACTAATCACCATTTTTTTTAATCTCCCGTGTGTAATTAGCCTTACCAAAATTAAAGAACTTTATTCATGACTATTTCAATTACCTGTGGGGACTTGATTCAAAATATATTATATTATTATTCATATTCCATGTTTTTTTTACATTTATTAAAAAATCTTTTAGGTAAAACCTGAGCCACTTCTCAATATTTTTGTCTATACATTTCGCCCACCTAAAGATTGTCTAGAAGAGGAGATAGCTTCCTACAGGCAAAGCTGCCTAAGATTTATATTGTCTTATAGTTACTGCTGTACTTACAAATAGTTGCTATTTGCAATAAACTACATATTTATTTATAGATACTAGTATTTTTCTTTTAAAACCTTAGCTTCCTTGTGCTCTTGAAAAATAATAAATTAGCGTTTAAGTATTGTATTAAGTTTCAAACTTTTAATTATTTTGTTCACTTTTTCTTGTTTGTGGATACGGTTGCTCGTGGTATGTATAGAGTTTAAGAAATTAAATAAAATATTTATATGGTATGTAACACACACAAGTTAGACATGAATAACTCACGCTGCAAAAGAGTAGTAACTAAGATTTTTAGCACTAATCAACACTACCTATAAAAATATATCTTAGTAAACGAAACGATCCTATAATTTGGAGATATGAAGATTCGCTGAAATACATTTCAGGATTTTAAGCTTAAAAGCTTTTGGGACACTGCGCTGCAACTTGTAATTTTAAGGGTATTTATTTGTACTGAGATAACTCTTGTATTTGAATAACGGAATTAAAAAAGTTATTATTTTTTATTATTCTTTCGTAAAGCTTTAGAATTTTATTAATTTCAGTCACTTGCCTTTTTAGAAATTAAGTTATGTTTTTCAATATTTAAAAAAAACAGCTAATTTAACAACTACATCATTTAAAATTGTATTGGTACTTTTAATGCACTTTTTACACCTTATTTGCAGATTTGAATAATCTGGACCTGCTGTTATTATTTTTTAATAATTTTATACTCACTTGAAATTCAGGTCCTGTGACGTAAGATGCTCGGGAAGAATCACACACACAAGGTTGGAGAAAATAATAAGAATTCCAAGTTCAGATTTTGTAAATGTGCGTTCGGCGCGACTGTCGGCAATGTATTGGCGTCGTGGTGATACACCGGAGGCTTATATAGCGCGCGCGTTGACGGACGCCGCGTGTGGCTGGACATGACCATCTCCGAACCTCTCGTACTATATCTTTGTTTTTTACTATAAATCTCATTCGACTTTAATATATGATCATTTCTAACTTGCATCTAATTCTGGCCAATTTCTCGTGCGCGTGCGACCCTAAAAGGGGCAGTGACAAATATTTGTTGCGTTTTGTTTTGCGCGTATTTGTGTAAAATCTTCTGCAACTGTCTTTATTTCATTTTAACTGTCGAATGTTATTCTTGTAGTAACGATATAAATTATGTTACTAGCAATTATGATAATGAGATTTGTTTTGATCCTTACTCCAAAAGTGACAATGGTGTCGTTTGACAATCACTGACTGATTGTTGTGCTGTTTGTATGTTTTACAATGGCATAGGTAGTTGTTGATTTTAAGTTCGATGGCATCACTGCGTTAAATCATAATCTGAAACTGAAATTAGTGCGGTTCAAAACCAAAAGAATTCTGAAATTGATTGGTATACCTACATATTAATTTAGTTTCCACCGACCTGGACACTCGGAACATTTTGCTGTAGAACCCTAGCTTGCCCTGCTGAAGGTTTGGTTAGATGTCCTAAAAATACACGAATATCCTGAAGCACCTGTCTACTATACATTTATCATGTTTAGAATGAGTATACCTCAACAAGCATATATGAAAGCATCAGTTTGGATCGCCCTGTGACGGGTCGTTCCTTTGCTTATTTATAATATTTATGTGGAATGATGGCTGGCTCACATGTCAACTTGTGAACAGGCGCCACCCATGGGGACTGGTCTGTTCAGCCTGCTCCACTGATGTTTTTTTTTAAATCCCTGTTTAATCATCCCTGCTATTTCAGGGGACTGGGCCTTTGCCCTGCAGTGGGACGAAATAGTCTGAATTAGATTTGGATTTCCTTTCAGGTTCGAATATGTTTTTTTGGCGATTTAAAAGATCTTTTTGGTTTTGATTTCCACCCATTTTTTATGAGTGCAATGTAGAGTTCTGACAAGCTGGATATTTGAATAAGTTTGTTAGGGGCATACATTTTGTTACAATTGCAATATGATCATCAAGGTACCTTGGGGATGTAATTTAAAAGTTTTCTGATTTACGAGTTTTTCCTAATAGCAAGACAGTTTAGTCTTTCTGCTTACCCAGCCCTTACAACCATCATTTCAAATTAAAATAATATCAGTTATCTAATAGATTTAATAACTGATATAATTGTAACATCCGAATATGTTTGCCCACCGTGTTGCTTTCTTTTATTTTGTCTCCATGCATTGTTTTCAAATAAAACTAGTATTTTCAAAGGATGCTTCATTAAATCATTTTAATACTCCTAGAGTGTAATTTTACGAATAGTTGTCATTTATAACATGTGTATATTGTGCTGCCTGATTCGCAGTATTTAGCACATTTGTTATAATTAAATTACTTACCTGTACTTGGCTTGGTTTTCCCAAGTTAGGTAACTGTTAACAACTTAAAGTCAATTGTTTTCGTATTTCGTATATTAAGAAAGGAAGCAGAAATATTTTCTTGGAAGTATCTTTGACGAAGATTTATCAGTTTGGTAACATCCTTAAAACTCATACCTATGAAGAAGTTGAATTAAATGAGAATGGAATGGTAAAATACGAAATGAATCTAGCTTCGTTTGTTTACTTTCATCAAGTCGCCTTTGAAACGATAAAACCTAGATCGGAATCTGTTCTTTTGTATGGAAGCTGAATGCTACAGACAGCATACAAAATCCCCGAATTCACAAATGCAAACCAACGTTTCACATCCCTCAGAGTTGAGCTGTCCCTCTCAGTTCTATTGACTTTTTACGGGACAGCATGAGCGAGAGCGCGTGCTTAGAGTTGATTGACGTTTGGGAATTCGGGGGATAGTGTCTTTTTTTGTTTCCAAGGTTAAAATTTAGGGCTACAAAATTAAGTAGGTAAATACGATTCAAACATAGTGAGTAAGTGAGTAAAAACAATACCCATGGATTTTTATTGGAAAATAATCAGCTTCATCCTTTCCTGCACGATTTTTGAACAGCACAACGCTCTCGGAAAAAATGCAAAGAAGTTCGTCGTTAGTCAAATTAGCAATCGGGAAAATTTTGTGTTGGATTTTTTTTATGTTAATAAACGGGAAAACATATCAGAATATTTATTTTGTAAGATAATCTACCTAAGTATATGTTATTAAAGGTTTTTAAAATGTAGTGATAATGATAGGCTGAAGCGGTGGAGAGGGGAAATATTTCGGGGAACTGATGGCCATTGGGGCAAAAAAGTGCAAGCAGAGAGGGATGACCCCATGGAATTTGTTTTTTTTACTATCGTGCACTCCAAGTTGAACTAAGTTTATAAGGAAGAACATTTTTTTTTAGAAGAAGTAGTAAGAGAGCGCCGTGGCCCAGTGGTCAAACACTCCGCCTCGGAACCCGATGGTCCCTGAGATCAAATCGGACGGAACACACCTACTTCGTACAATTTGCGGATCTCCGGTGATGGAATACACCGATATAAAACCCAAATAACCCCGATTACGTCGGTAGGCTCGCCCATTACTACGCTGGGTTCATATTCCCTCGGTGAAATGTGGGCTTCTGAATGTTCCGTTCACCATGACGACAACAATCAGTGTACCCCTGACTAACCCATTAGGGATATTGTCGTGAGAGTATGTTATGGGCTTAGTTACAATTTAAAAAAAAAAGATTATCTTAAGTATTAACACTTTAAGAAAAGATGAACGATTGTGAAAACACTTTAAACGAAGGTCTCCAGGGTTTTCCAGTACTAACCTGTCGTTATAAGATACGACCTAAGTTACTTCAATATTATCTTTAGTAACGTGAAAGCAGTTCCCCATTAAATCGTAAATTGCTATCACGGTAAGCAATGGTAAGTTAATATTTTTACTGCCGTAGTTCATAGACCATAAAAGCCTATAAAGGGAAAGGTCAAATAGACCATAGGCGCTTAGGCGCTGCGGTAATCTCATTACATTATGATTTACAAAAAATAACTGGCTAGTTCAACGTTCAAGTTATGGAAATTTGATTTATATTTCCATAGACGACTGATTTGGTGTATCTTCAAAATGAGATTGACTAGCAAAGTAGTTCTCAATTACTGTGCTCGTCAACCCTATATCTGGACCTCACGCCTGCTTCCCATCAGGTGGAGTGAGGTCATCTTGAAGACCACTATAAAAAAAATATTAATATATTATTTTTTCAAGTAGAACATTACACAGTACTTTCGAATTGTCAAGAATCTTAATTTCAACGACTTAATTCACATACTTACACATAATGAAAGAAAATTTTTTTTTTAAATAATACGATTCATATACAATACTTGAAATACATGTACATAGTGTGACTCTACCACTGGCGTCGGAAGGTTGTTTCCATTGAGAAGACTCAACCATTTTTAGGGAATGGAATGACCCGTCACACAACGCCACCACCCCAGAAACATTTCAGTGAACATGACTAATTGGAGTTACTCAAAGTAAAACAAAACACAACCAAGTGTTAGTTTAGACTGTAGGACACAGAGTGATTTTGAAATTGTATAATGCAAGGCTGTTGGTGAGTTTATAGGAAACAATATTAATCCACAAGACACAAACAAATCAAATGTTAGTCTTATGTTGATAATAGGTACTAAAGAAGACGACTACTAATGTGGTTAATCACTGGTTTGGAACCCAATTTATTTATTTATTTATTCTTCAGGAAACATACAGTATTTAAATTATCTACAGTTAACACTTATAAAATTCACTAAAACCAATAAAGTTCCCACTTAAATAAAATACATAATCAATGATCCTGTGATCAAATCTGGCCGGAACATAGGTACCTACTTTGTAACTCTCCGGTGATGGTAAACACCGCCATAAAACCTAAGCATCCCGGATTAACGGCGGTAGGCCCACGTTCGCGTTGAGTTCAAATTCCCTCGGTGAAATGTGGGCTTCTGAAAGTTCCGTTCACCATGCCGGCATTGACAGCAACAATTAAGGCCCAGACTCCACCAGAGCTGAGCGGAGATGTGCGGCGTCGAGCTGTGTTTCCAACAACCAATGGAATTGCGTTATTCACACACGGAGATGTGGAGATGTGATTCTATTGGTTGTTGAAAACACAGCTCGACGCCGCACATCTCCGCTCAGCTCTGGTGGAGTCTGGGCCTAAGTGTCCCTTTGACTAACCCATTAGGGATAATGGTCGTGAGGGTATGTTAAGATGACTAGTAGTCATCTTAACCTGAAGTCGCGGGTTCGATCCTGACGCAGTGCAAACATCAGTTACTCTTCAGTGACGTGACCTACTGGAGCTACGCTTCAAAGATTCACATGTTGGATTAAATTTTAAGTGTACCTACGTTTTTATTTATGTGTTCAGTAGGTACTTGTCATGTTGATTGCACCGGATGAGCAATTATTATGTACTTATGTAAGTTCCATGAAATTCAAATCCTATGGTTTTTACCTCTGCGTCGCCTGACAGGTCTGACCTAATAATACTTTGGATAAAAAAATATGCGCATTCTATTATTTTTGTGGAACTGAAAATATATTTTTTTGCAATTCATTATCATCATTTCGATGCTGAACATAGACATCTAATCTAGGGGAACCGGTGCATCACTGGTGGTCGGCTTCTAAACCAAGATCCTGCAACCTCCCACGCGCTGGTCTGCGTCAACATTCACAAACCATCAGGCAACTATCGGCCCTCACCAAAAGGTTCGGTGATTCGTTCCTGTGTCGTGCTATCCAGACGTGGAACGCTCTTCCAGCGCATGTGTTTCCTTATTCTTACAATCCAGGGTTTTAAGGGGCAATGCGTGAACAGGCATTTATGCAGGCCTTTAAAATGAGATTGACCAGTCCAGTAGTTCTTCATTACCGTAGTTGTCAAACCCATATGACCTCACGGCTGCTTCCTATCAGGTGTAGTGAGATCATCTTGAAGACCTCATCCACCTGAGCTTTCCCATCAAAATGACCCCCATCCCAGGACTTTTCTGCCACAACGGACATAGTTACACTACCTATTGACTCTGTTCACTGTAACTTCAATTATTGGCTTAAGCTTGTATTCTGTAAGCCTCAACTTAGGTATGTGTATGTAATAGATTTAGCTATGCCATTAGTCCCAATATTGAGAATAAACCAACCCTGGCTGGCTTACTTTCTTGCATGCTCATTTTTTAACGTAATTATACATTAGAATACGAACCGAAATGTCTGCCACTATCCAGGGCTCTTGATGCGACAATAATTCAACGAGCAACACTCCAACACGCGGGCTCAATGGATTGTTGGAGGGGTGTAAAGTCAGTTAGCAACCTTAATGCCAGATGTTATCAAGCCACCCTAAGGGCTCTGACTTGGCTTAACGACTGACATCTAGCGACGTCAAATACATATTCACGATTTTATTCTCTGGGACAGCGCACGCCAGGACCACCTAACTGCCTGTTTGGGGTTAGGTGGTTGACCCCATAGAAAACACAAACGCCAATCAAAGTTGACTCATGATGTCCCATAAATTGTCTGTAGAACTGAAAACAACTGATAAAAAACAGCCAGACGCATATTATTGCAACTATTTTAAAGATAATTCTTGCATGAAGCTTTCTTTATATCGAAAATCCTATTATATCGATATCATTTCATGATTAAATTTCATTGATTTCATGAACTCGTTCATTCAGTAGCACTGCCGCCGGATGAGCCGCGTTTATTGTAAATGTATGAAAATATGTGAAATTTCTGTCAATATTATCGTAATATGGTCGTTAAATCCGTCGGGTATTGTTAACAAAACAATTCTTGTTGCATACTTCAGTTGTGATAAGTTACTCTTACGTCGTAGGTTTGTTAACAATTATTCTGTTTACTTGTTGGATAGTCTAGTCTAAGTAGTGCATACTTACCCGTACCAAAAAAAAAGGATTTGAAAAACCTCTGACACAATCTTCTCAAATTATAGGCAGAGCCACTCAGCCAGCAGCTGAGCAGAGTTGATTTTTAAATAAAAAACAAACAAATCTAGCCGGCCACTTGGGAGTTACCATGACACATGCATACACGCTCTCAACTTAAAACAAGACTCTGGTAAGTAACGCCTCATCAGGAATGAAATCAAATTCTTTTCGATTTCCTGTTTGTAAAGGCAATAGAGAACGCTCTACCTGACAATGTGTCTACGCAGATGGAGGGGGTCGAAGGTTGTTGTTGTCTCTGGGATCCCAACGATCCGGATAAGTTCTAGAGGGGGTCAAGAAAAGTGAAAAAGTCAAAAGATCTTTTTTTTAAATAGACCTGTTATAAGCGCTTTTAAATCGTCAACAAAACAAACAAAAATACACTTAATATAATAAATAAATACAAAACAAACATTATATGACCCAAACACCGTAGGTCTACGTAGCAAGTTTTGAATAATGTTATCTTTCTACCTCGAAAGTTTGCTCCCATTTTGTGAAGTTTAACAAAAAAAAAATAACCCTTTACTTACTAGTTAGAAACAAAAAGAGCCTAAAATGCCATGCGAAATAATTATCTTACCAATTAAATATTGGAAAGGACTGTGAACAAAATAAACCCAACAAGAGCCTAACAAACATTAATGAGCACTCTTAGTAGTAACCAGTAATTGGACAGGTTTACTAAAAATGGTTAAAAAATCATGAATAGAAGGCAGTTTGTTTCATATGAATATAGGTAGATTCCCTTTCGAACATTTTCAAAACAAATATGGTAATCTGAACCAATAAGCATTTGCCCTTGCATTATAATTAGTCCAAGTACTGAAACCATAGAAAACACACTATAGTACGATTAATAATTGTAGTCAGCGAAATGACAACTTCAACAGTGACTGATACAAAAAAGGGTGACCCGCTACAATAGTGACGTTCGGCAATCACTAGACTTAGACATTTAGTCATGCTTCATTTATTAGGTATCAAAGCCTTTTTTAAATTGTATTAATAGGTACCCAACGAATTAAATAATACGATTTAAAAAATATGGACCCTATCTCCATATTAGCACTTCTCACTAAAAATTATAACCATAGCTGGGAAAAAAATGTTCAAAGAGGTTCAGGGGAATTAACACTTGAAAATCAGGAAAATATAAGTAATTATATACGTTTTTATTCGCTACGGTTGCTATTGATTCCGACTCCGATTCTGAATCGGTATATTCAGAATCGCAATCGGAATCAGTTACATTTATAACGAAGGAATCCACATTTTGGTCTATAATGTGGTCAAGTTGACACATTTTGTCTTCGACTTTTATGGCATGGTGTATGCACTGTCTCCAATTATCAGGCGTCACCTCTTTCAGGCCTTCTTCAAATATTTTTGTACCTCTTTTATTTTAAAAGTTTTATTGTTCCTGGCAACGTACCCCTTTGCTTGAGCCCAAACTAACTCTATTGGGTTGAGCTCACAGTGAAAAGGTGGCAGACGCAGGATTGTGACACCGTATTCAGCGACCAACTCTTCCACAGCACAGCGTTCGTAATTTGATTTCAGTAATTTTACTATTTCGATTAATTGAGCCTTTATCATTGTAGGTTGATCCTATTTAATTTGTTTTTCATCTAACCACTGAACAATATCAGCCTTCCGCCAGTTTGAAGTGGGGATACGCTCGACTTTTCTTGAATGGTACGGTGCGTTATCTAATACCAGCACCGCATTTGGCTTTAATTTTGGCAAAATGCTTTTAAGCCATTTCTCAAAACACTCTGAATTCATCTCTTCATGATAGTCCATACTATTTTTCTTCGATTCAAAAATAAGTGAAGGTAGAAGGGAATATTCTACTGTTGTATCCTCCTAAACTTTTCCAGTTGTATGACCTGTTAATAAACGAAATTCTTACCTGTAAATAATATAATACAGAAACAAAACATTTTGAAACTGAAAATCTATTTACTAAATACCAAAATACCTCTATGCCTCAAGACGAAAGTCTGACCAGTGTGTGTTGCCAGTAATGACATATGGAAGTGAGACGTGGTCATTCACTACGACTTTTTTGCCAGGCTGTAATGTCGACTAACTTTTAATTGTAAAAACTCGATTTACCACATCACTATTTATTTGGGACTGAAAACCTGCCACACTGAAAATGTCATTTCACTGACTACAATTAAAAATCCGAGTATAATCTCGGCCGGCCGGGACACGCACGGACAACCTTTTCCTTTGGTTGGGTAATTATTTGTAACGTAGTGTTATTGTTTTCATTTAAGTATGTATGGTGGGAAAAAAGTGACTTCGATTCATGAACTGTTCCATTCCGCGCCACATGTGAACATATTATTGCTCCAAAAATATTAAAAAGTAGGTAGATTGCCAAAAAGTACCGAGATGTGAAGTGATGTTGGCCGGAATGTCACCCCTGCTTGCGCTCCGCCTTGCTCTTCCTGGCGAGACCGCTACCGTGCCCCCAGGGGTGGCATTCTGGCTAACATCACTTCACATCTCGGTGCTTCACGCTTACTTCAATCATCAAAATGCTTCACTTAGAATGAGTATTTTCTCTAATTTTGTATGTAAATCATTATAAATTGTATTTGGCTTATTTCCTTTGTCTCAAACGACCACAGTCGCAAAGACACTGAATTTTAAAGATAACTCACCACGACCGAAGTGAGATCTGGCGCCAACCGAAATACCATAGCAGATTACAGTGAAAGAGATGAGTTATTATGAAAAGTTTCATTCGAGTGCACTCTGTACAAAGGAAGTTTGATCTTATTTTGAATATTAAGCAAAACACTATACAATCTGATTGTACACAGAACTTCAGCTCTTCTTCGACATTAATACATATTGAATTCAGCATATTTACTTTAACCCCCTGTAGTCTCCTTTATTTAAAGCCGTCATTCCGTATCGAATAATATTTTCGACAAAACTTTTCTCCTACTGACATGAATTGCATAGAATTGTAGATTTTGCATTGGAACTGCTTACTAACAATTCCATTGTTGATGACACCTGAAACCATTCGTAATTCATAAATAAGCCATTTTTCTTAACTATATAAATGGCAGAAAACTATAAAATATAAAGTTAAACAATTATCTGCTCTACATCATCTTCGTAAGATTTAAACTTCAGTGACTATTCGAATTTGTACTTGAAGCTATGCTAATATGTACAAGATTGACGTGTGTATTATTTTTAAAGTGTTGCCAACGTTACAATATAATTGATTTGTTCCGTAAAATTGTTGGGGTAAGACAACAAAACAGCTCTCTTATTTTTATGTAAATTCAGGATTTAGGCTTTTTAATATCAGTTGATGTATAACGTTATCTTTATACTATTTATAACACTCACACGACGTTCTGTAACGTTTGAAAGTCATGGTTCTTGATTTTTCAAAAGTTCAATCTCAATGTTTGGAAGTTAGCACAATTAATTTGACCGTAGTCATTGAGTGTATCAGAACGCCGAATAGGAATCCCACTTCGAATCCGCTCGCATGACGTTCGAAGTGTGCATTTGTGACCTGTGGGCTATGATAATGGATTGAAAACGATTAAAACAAAACTCGTAAACTATAATAGGGCGAGGCAACGCTACTATAGTCCGTTTGCGTTAAGAATGCGATGATTTTTAAATCGAATTTTGTTGCACACAAAAAAACTCAGATCCACAACCTTTGCGTTCGATAATATGCGTTCAACTGGTCACTGTGGACTTGACTTTCTAATTAGGAAAGATTTGATTGGTTAGGGCTAGGTCAAAGGACAAGTATGAAATTACTGCATTCTTAACGCGAACGGACTATAACAACGCACACTGAAGATAGACTAGTTTGTGATACTTAAATGTTTTTGCTTAGTGCGTGTGAATTTCGTTACGTTTAGGTATATTGCGTAGACTGAAAGCTTTCCATAAGTACATGTAGAACTACCTAAGCCTTAAATGTACCTATTGTAGACAAAGGTTCCACTTGCAAACCTTGAGTTGAAATGCATCAAATTTTAGTTTGGCTAATTCACCGCAAGGTCCACAAGTTATGTTAGGCAAAAGTTCAGTAAACGAAATACAAACATTCAGTGTTTGTCCTGTGTCTAGGTGTGAACTGTGAATTGGTATCTGTCTGGTTTATAGTATAAGTAGTCGTTTAAGAGTATAGTTTGCGTTTTCAATCGTGGTTAATAGCATTGTCATAGAACTCTTGACAATATAACTCGTGATAGTCAAGCCAAGTCGATGAAAATAGTTGAAAGGTGTTCAACCATTTTTTTTCAGATGGATTGCTTGTATAGCCAAGCTGACTGCCTCATTCGCATTTTAAACTATACGTTACGCATGTATATTACTTAGTCTATGGCACTTGGTTCATGCGATATGTATACTAGTTTAAGTTAAGGCAAGAAAAATTGAAGGCTTGGTCCGCGCGAACCATTATTACAGCTGCAGTTAGTTAAAAATGATTGCATTCAAAAATCGAAGACTCGTCAACGAAATGATCTCTGACTTAATCCCGACCTAGGACAGAATATTATTTTAACGGATCTTTCCGTTTGTTCTTTACTGATATAGATTTTTTAAGTACGATTTTCGAGATCTGATATCCATAATACCTCAGCTTAGTTTGGCATTAATGAAGGAAGGCTCATTATTTTATATAGTTTGGATTCATATGAACTTAGTGAGAAAGTGTCCCCGATAGCAGTTAAGTCGGTATAGTTATTAACCAATTTTAAAATCAATGTACATATTTATGTCCAGGCTAAATGCATCGTTCCTTTGTCAGCAGCTTTCCAAACAGAGCATTTCTTTTCACTGATGCTGACAATAATGAGGCAATAAAACCTTGGTAAGCAATGTGCACTTAATTGCAATTGCAGGAAAGGTCATAATACAGTAAGGAAGCGCGGGGTCCATCAATTCCGAACGTAATGCTTACACCACCTGTTTTAAAAGTAAGACCTTGGGCACAAACGCGGGTATGAACGGTTCTTTTGTTTATGGAATACTAGCTGTCCCGACAGACGTTGTTCTGTTGTCAATCTTTGACAGGTTACTAAGGAAAACTTAATTGCTGTTTTTCTTTATATTTCCAGCATTTTCTCATGTTCACTTACCTTTTAAACCTTCCCTGGACTATTAAAAATATTTAAAAACCAAAATTAGCTAAATCCGTTTATCCGTTCCAGAGTTTTACGAAACTAACGCACAGCAATCCATTTTTATATATAGAGATAGGTTTGTTCCATAGCGAGGGTATAGAAGAGTTCTCTGAACTTGCAACTCTCTTCATTCTATCTTCTTTTTTTTTCTGCCATCTGGTATCTGAGATCAGCATCTTCGTATCGGGAATATTCAACGCAGATTTGAATGGTATCGTGGTCGTGGGCTCTGGTGGCGGGTAGACGTAACTCTTTTTTTTAAATATAAATAGGTACGCGTTTTAACTTTCTCGTTCGGTTGGTTAACGAAACTCGCAATAAACACTCTGGTACAACGTTTACGAATTTCCTTGCCTCTGCCTCATTCGTTATTTTTGTTGCCAAACACATTTGGACACTCCATAGTTAAAACAATGCTGCAGCACTGAATTAACGTTAGTGAAAGAGTTCCTCTTATTCTTGAGCGTCTTTAGTATAATATTCTTGATGTTACAAATTTTTGATCTGGATCATACGATTTGCTGAACACGAATCTCCTGTGTGTAGCGTCCTTAATTCTAAGCTATTACTTTACCGTACGCTCAAACCGGCAGGACTAAGCCAGCACTAAACTGTATGAATTAAAACCAACTAAAACAACACATACATTAACTCTGAAAGTAATTATTTAGTCGTTCCGGTTTACCCGTTAACCGTAAAGCCGTTAAATAACCTATTACTTAATAGTTTTACGTTTATCACCTTATGCAAATTAAATCGGCTGTTGACATATTCATATCATCTATTAATCTTAATAGAGCTTATTCAAATATAACTGTATGGACATAAAATACTCATTTATAGAATTATTGGTATTAGTAAATGAGTATTTTATTTTTATCTTTTGGAGAACCTCTAGGAATTCATACCAATGTATATTTTTACTCATTCTTCATATCACCCAAAATTTTTTAATTTGCCGAATGCCTAGAGACGTTCTCTTCCAGTTAGAGTCGTTCACATTAGCGTTTCTTGGTCAATTTACGGCGCGGCGTTCTCGCAGCGATAGTTCCGCGACAAAATAACCGCGGAACCATCGCTGCAAGATCGCCTCGCCGTGAAATCGCTCAAAGACCGCTAGGTGTGAACAAGTTCTTAGTTTCATGGTTTTGGGAGGGTTATTTAGGCAGTTTATGGTTGGGTTAATCTATTACATAATACTTAATACCTTCTTAGAATGTTAACTTTATCATAAAGACTAGCGACCCGCCCCCGCTTCGCACGGGTGCAATAGGATGTTATTACACATATAAACTTTCTCTTGAATCACTCTATCTATTAAAAAAAACCGCATCAAAATCCGTTGCGTAGTTTCAAAGATTCAAGCATACAAAGGGACATAGGGACAGAGAAACAGACTTTGTTATATACTACTCGTATGTAGTGATGATGCTGTGCTATAATGTTTTAAATGATATTAATCAAATTAGATTGCCTTCTTTTCAAAAGCACAAACAGCACACTGATACAAAAACATACTTGTGTCTGTAAAGATGTCCCGGGTATTAATTGTTATTGTGTATTTATTATTATTTCATGCGTCTAAAACACAGAACCAACATACAATTCAGTCAAACTAATGTTTTTCCTAGAAGAGAAACGCAACAGTGACCTTTAAGTCTACACAGGAAGGAAAATGACTGCAAGTTTTTTCATTATTAGATTTGCTTACCGTCTATCATTGAAAATTATGTAAAAGGAAAAAGCTTCGTGAAAAACAAAGACGTATTATGATTTATTCAAGACTTACAACTGGTACCTATTGTTCCTTAATTAGATTCAAGTCTGTTTTATTAAACAAATTACAAAGACAATTTGTTAACAAATAGAATTAATACGACGGGGAAGTATATATTTTAACGACCGTTACCTCAAGTTGCGACCATTACGAGGTGCTCGTGGCGCAGTTGTGACAGTGATCGGCGACGATCGCTGTTGTAAAGCCACACACGCCGGGTCGGAAATGGGATGGGTGTCCACCCCGACCGAAATTTAGCTATGTGTATTTCGGGCATCGCCGTGCTTCGGAAGGCACGTTAAGCAGTTGGTCCCGGTTGACGTCGCTTGATGTTAGTCGTTAAGCCTAGTCGGAGGCCTTAGGGCGGCTTGATAACATCTGACATTAAGGTTGCTCACTAACCTTACACCCCTCCAACAATCCGCACTGAGCCCGCATGCCCAGCTGTGCCCAGCAGTGGGACGTATAAAGGCCGTTAATTTACTTGGCTTGGCTTTTGTTGACGCATTTAACCGAGATCAAAGCAATGCATAGCTAGATTTCAAAATCGTGATACAAAAATGCTAATTTTAATTGAATTTACTCAAGTTTATCATAGCTCAATTTACGTTTTAGAGGCAGTACACTGACCACTAGCGCCACTTATAGTTATTTACTAACTGTGGTTTACTGGTAACTAATAAAAGTTTAAAAGTTTCCAAATAAACCACAATTAATTGAAAACGATTGGTGGCACTAGTAGGCAGTGGACTGCCTCTTAAATTTTTAAAAAAGTCACGCTTTGTAGTCTCTTTTCAGAATGACAATAATGTTTTTTTACCCTTAACCAATAACAATTTGTTCTATCAGTGTCAGCCCAAAATACTTTCTAAGCATATTACCTCCCAGGAAAAAATCTTGGGTGAAGATTGAACTCACAGCCTTTGGTGCTAAACCTCTACTCATTACACCTAAAAGCAACAGGCCAGCCGTGCAATTAATGATGGTCGCCAACTTACGCCACCTTTAGCGTGGTCACTGACCCTCGAAGGAGTCCCACTCATTGGGACCTCAACCCGTTATTCCTCCCTCTGGGAATATGGGAGCTCTTTATGTAGGAATAGAAATTGTGCGGGCTTAAATCTAAAAATCAACCATACATAACATAAACGGCCTATATACGTCCCACGGCTGGGCACAGGCCTCACCTCAATTATGAGGTACTCAAGCCATACTCCAACACGCGGGCTCAGTGCGGATTGTTGGAGGGGTGTAAGGTTAGTGAGCAACCTCAATGTCAGATGTAATCAAGCCGCCCCTAAGGCCTCTGACTAGGCTTAACGACTGACATCTAGCGACGTCAACCGGGACCAACTGCTTAACGTGCCTTCCGAAGCACGGAGATGCCCGAAAAAAAATCAACCAACCAGACTAAAATGGAGATGGCGTTGCAAAATTCTAATTTAAACGGGAATAAAATATGATTTAATTTAACGAACGGACATTTATTTAAGTTATCAGGTTGATAATGTTGTACATTGGTTAATTGCGGAGAATATGAATCGTGTCGATAAACTGGCCAGGAAAATGACGATGATTACTGAATGACTAACAAACGGAAATAATAAAATCATCTCGGAAGCAATCGTCTGGCAGCGCTAATGAAGTTAAATACCTGATCATTCCGCGGGCACACGAATTTAGAATTCTGACGTTTTTTCTGATGCGTTCTAAGTACCTATTAGCAATTTTTTTGTCGATTGCTAGTACTAGAAGAGCTATAGTCCTTGAATCTCAACATTTATCGCGATATCCTTATTTCTTCCACGCAAATCACTGTGGATATGCTTACCTCTCAACCCTAAGGTACGGTGCCCAAACTAGACCTTTGACAGAGGACTGAAAATTGGGGTTTTCCCAAAGTCTAATTGAAAGAAGCGCTTAGTTACGCGATACTGAGGTGCTCGCGCCTCAGCGGGCCGACAACTCGCTGTGGTAAAGCTGGAATTGGATGGGTGACCACCCCGACCTTAGAATTTAGTGATGTACTTTTCGTTAAACCTATTTGAAGGCCTTACCGCCCGCCATGACTGTAGAACACGAGATCTTCCATTCGGAAAATGATTCACCATAAATTGTGGAATAGAATAAAGGTGAGCTCTGCTATGAGGGAGCCTAAAATCATATTTGATAGTGCTATATTATATATTATATTATTTATTTATTAATCCCTATGTAACAGTTATTTGATTGAAAGCTTAGGATCATAACTTGCAAATCATTGAGTGCAACTTGCGTGAGAAGTCGCGACAGTTTGAATACAGGAAATTATCGTTTCTGCAGTGTTAGTGCAGACTGCAGTCGGCCATTGACAGCATGATTGCAGCGTTGAAATTGAAACGTGATGACTTAACACGGAGATAATGCAAGGGTGGAACCGGAATGGCTTAGATTTTATTGCTTACTTCAACTGCAATTATATTATAATAAAAAGACGTAGATAGGTTACTTGTGCTAAAAAAAGTGGCACCCGAAATCAGGGCTTCGACCACCTGAGCAAAGCATTGACAGTTTGAGACGACACTGCGCAACATATATCTGTCTCGTTTACGCTTTAGTAAATAATCATACTTTTTTGTACACACGGTCAAATTATAGGTACCGTTAAATACGCCAACTTTGCCACCAGGGGTAACATTGCCCAAAACACAATTTCTAAGGTAATCTACTAATATCTAAAAAAGTTACAAAGTTATGGCAACATTGATGACATTGGTAGAAAGTAAACTATACCTGTCGCAACACAGAATAGCGCGTGTACTCCTGACTTCATTCAGTATTCAGTCGGGACTTGTCGAGTACGGAGTGTATTTTTGCGGGCCAATTACTGAGAAATTTTGGACGGGAATTGTACATCATGGTGAATACACAGGTATGTTGAATCGATTGTATGTAATGTAAAACCATGAGCTGAGTATTTTAATGCTAGATTCGTTACTGTAACTAGTATATTACAAAAGTTATGCTGATGGGCAAAATTACCCAGTAATGTACCGTCGTACGAGTGTCAACATTGCCCGCAGTAAAAAAATACTTAGGGTTGACACTTTTTTTTACAAACTTTTCTTTATTAACCTGCAAATCTTGCAATATTTGTATGTACGTGCATATGTTCGGATCAAATCTTGCAAGCCATTTTTCGACCACTTTTTGGTATCCGGTTGAACTCAGATTATAGCATACTACTTCTACTTCTACTACCAATGACAATATAATCTGGTAGTGACATTCTGGTTCAATATATAACAATTAGAAGTTAATTGTTCGCAGCTCACATGTGGGCTGTGGACTGTGAACCTGTTAAGTCTCAAGTATGTAGGTTAGTAACAAAAATAAAACTATTTGTTAATTTACTTACTTCGTCAAAATAATTAGGTATTTTGTATTTCAGAAAAACAACATAAATCTCGTATTAGAAAAAGAAAGTCAAGGCGTGAACTTGGATCCAGGGCGTATAAAAATTACTCTGATGAAATGTTAATGCTTGCGTGTGAGTCTGTGCAATCAGGTAAAATTTCATCTCGAGATGCTAATATCTAAGTTTATTGATTTTTGTTTAGTTAAAGACATTTAAATTTATCACAATATTTGTGTTTGATTACCTTAAGTAGAATTTACTTATGCCGAGTGCTGATTGATCTCAATTATGCTACAGAAGAAAATGTTGATTAGGTTTTTAATAATGTTATGGGGCGTAAGGGGGCTCGACCAAGATCTTGAGAGCCCCAAGCCAACCTCACCTACCCGCGGTGCGTCCTGTTGGATAACGGACGGGGCTCTGGCGACCGACCGATGGCGGGATAACCATCTTGGTATAGCGTCCCCAAATGCCAGGCCGCGACGGGCAGCAGCGTCGCGGTGCGAAGGGGGCGTTTTCTGCGCTCGCCAACCCGCCTGCCAAGCGTGGCGAGTACCGGCACATCCCCCCTTATGATAGTCGCAAGAAAGCCCAGGCCCCTAGTCTCCGGCAGCCCCGCTATTCCTGGCCCTGGTAGCAGCCATGGTCACGGCGGGGCGGGGGGTGCTAAGAATCCCCGGAGTGGATCGTGCTACCACCCCCACCGACAACTGGCCCTGGTGACACACAATGTCCGCACATTGAGGACCGAAGAGAGGATTTTAGAGCTGGAAGAAGAGATCAGTGGGTTACACTGGGACATCATGGGTCTATCTGAAGTCCGTAGAGAGGGCGAGGACTCGATAACCCTGAAGTCTGGTAACCTGCTGTACTACCGGGAAGGCGACCAAAAGTCCCAAGGTGGTGTTGGGTTTCTCGTCCACAAGTCCCTCGTCAACAACATTGAGACCATCGGGAGTGTGTCTAGCAGGGTGGTATTCCTTATACTCAGAATATCCAAAAGATATTCGCTGAAGGTCATACAGGTTTACGCGCCGACCTCGACACACCCAGATGATGAGGTAGAGGCTATGTATGAAGACATCAGTGCAGCCATGCATGCCTCGAAGACCCATTTCAGTGTTGTTATGGGGGATTTCAACGCAAAGCTGGGCAGGAGAGGCGATTGTGAGCTGAAGGTGGGGCAATTTGGATATGGGCGGCGGAACCCCCGGGGCCAGAGGCTGGCCGAATTTCTGGAGAAAGAGGGACTCTTTGCGATGAACTCCTTTTTCCAGAAGCCGCCTCACCGGAAATGGACCTGGTTGAGTCCCGATGGTTCCACGAGAAATGAGATTGACTTCATCATGACGACAAAGAGGCGCATATTCAATGATGTCTCAGTGATCAACAGGGTGAAAACCGGTAGCGATCACCGAATGGTAAGAGGCACATTGAATCTGAACGTCAAACTAGAAAGAACGCGTCTGATGAAGTCTACGCTCCGACCTACTCGCGCCCATATCGAAAACCCCGAAAGCTTTCAACTCGAGTTGGCCAATCGCTTCTCATGTCTGGATGATTGCGTTTCAGTGGACGAGATAAATAACGGATTTGTAGAAGCTGTCCATGCGGTCGGATCTAGGTTTTTCAAGCCTGGCCGACGGAATAAACCGCAGAAACTTTCGACCCACACCCTCGACCTCATGGCAGAACGTCGGTCTCTGACACTGCAGTCCTCTGATGACGCTGTTCACTATCGCCTGCTTAATAGACGCATTTGGAAGTCCTTGCGACGCGACATTCGTGTCTTTAACACAAACCGTGTTAAAGAGACAATCGAGCGGAATAAAGGTTCCAAAGTGTTCGCAAGAGACAAGTCTATTGGGCAGAGTCGGTTGACAAAGTTGAAGACGGAGGATGGCGGTGTGGCGTCGACGGAGGAAGCGGTGTTGAGGGAGGTTGAAAGCTTCTACGGGCAGCTTTATACCTCTGTCGCCAAATCCGTTAATAGCACGGCCAAAGATCCCAGAGCTAAGCTAACCCGGCACTACACTGAGGACATCCCGGACATCAGCCTGTACGAGATTAGGATGGCTCTCAAACAGCTCAAGAACAACAAGGCACCGGGCGACGATGGAATTACTGCTGAGCTTCTGAAGGCAGGTGGAAAGCCGGCTCTTAAAGTCCTTCAGCGGCTATTTAATTCCGTGTTTTTCGAGGGCACAACGCCTGAGGCATGGAGCAGAGGTGAGGTGGTGCTGTTCTTCAAAAAAGGAGACAACACCTTGTTGAAGAACTATAGACCCATCTCGCTTCTGAGCCATGTCTACAAGCTGTTTTCGAGGGTCATCACGAACCGTCTCGCGCGCAGGTTCGATGACTTCCAGCCTCCCGAACAAGCCGGATTCCGAAAAGGCTTTAGTACCATAGACCACATTCATACGCTGCGGCAGATTGTACAGAAGAGCGAGGAGTACAATCTGCCACTCTGCTTAGCGTTCGTGGACTATGAAAAAGCCTTCGATTCGATCGAGACTTGGGCGGTGCTGCAGTCTCTCCAGCGATGCCACATTGACTATCGGTACATCGAAGTGCTGAAGTGCTTATATGCGAACGCCACCATGTCAGTCCGAGTACAGGAGCAGAGCACGAGGGCGATTCCTTTGCAAAGGGGCGTAAGACAGGGAGACGTCATTTCTCCGAAACTGTTTACGGCCGCATTGGAAGACGCCTTCAAGCTCCTGGAATGGCAAGGACTCGGCATCAACATAAATGGCGAGTATATGACTCACCTTCGGTTTGCCGACGACATAGTGGTCATGGCAGAATCGCTGGAAGAGCTCGGCAGCATGCTCAAGGACCTCAATCGAGTCTCTCAACAAGTGGGCCTAAAAATGAACATGGACAAGACGAAGGTCATGTCTAACGCCCGTGTTACGCCCACTCCAGTATCTGTTGGAGGCTCGATTCTCGAAGTTGTCGACGAGTATGTGTACTTAGGACAAGTGGTCCAAGTAGGTAGGTCCAACTTCGAGAAAGAGGTAAATCGTCGAATCCAACTCGGCTGGGCAGCGTTCGGGAAACTGCGTAACGTCTTCTCTTCCGACATACCTCAGTGCCTCAAGACAAAGGTCTACAACCAGTGTGTGTTGCCAGTGATGACATATGGATCTGAGACATGGTCACTCACTATGGGCCTCATAAGAAGGCTCAAGGTCACCCAACGGGCTATGGAGAGGGCTATGCTTGGTGTTTCCCTACGAGATCGAATCAGAAATGAGGAGATCCGTAGGAGAACGAAGGTCGCCGACGTAGCCCAGCGTGTTAGCAGGTTGAAGTGGCAGTGGGCGGGGCACATAGCTCGAAGGACTGATGGCCGTTGGGGCCGGAAAGTCCTCGAGTGGAGACCATTCGAGGCCAAGCGCAGCGTGGGACGCCCGCCCGCAAGGTGGACGGATGACCTCATAAAGGTCGCAGGGTCTCGGTGGATGCAGGCCGCCTCCAACCGGCAGCTCTGGAAATCTATGGGGGAGGCCTATGTTCAGCAGTGGACAACATGTGGCTGCTGATGATGATGATGATGATGAATGTTATGGAAATAAACAACTTTTCGCTTTATTAATATTTTTTGTTTCTTACCTACCCTACCAACTTTGTGCAAATTAATTTTCAGTTTTTATTATCTTCTCAATTTTGACAACCCTAGCACTTTCAAATCGCTACATGCCGTTTGTATGAAGAAGAAAAAAATTACAGGCTAACATTGCCCACTCATTTTAATAGGAAAGTATTTCGAGCATGTATTATTATGTCGAGTTAATTTTTGAACCGATCGCCTTCATTGCCAAAATACTTTCATTGGTTTTTATGGCAACCAAGTAAGGACTATGGTTGCGCTAAAAATCACGGTGGGCAATGTTGGCTAAAAGTCCAGATAACTTTACCCGACCTCAAAATCGGTCATATAATGGAGAAAACGTTGACTAAAGTTAAATTTAAATGCGCACGATCTCAATGTTACCACAGATACATAAATATTGCCGAGGTTTCATACAAAAAACTAGATTTTTTTTTAGTTTTTCCCAAAAAAGTGGGCAAAGTTGGCGTGTTTAACGGTACGTGTACCAGGGGACAATTTTTGACTTCGCGTCAGTACTGACATAACCTATCTATCTACGTCTTTTTTATTAAAATATCATTGTTCAACTGCATTTAACATTATAAGAAATGATTTCAAGCTACGGTAGATAACTTCGTTCATGACCCATATGCCGAACAAGTTAACATAACATACGCTCACGACTATATCCCATACGGGGTCGTCAGAGGCACATTGATTCTTGCCTTCATGGTTAACGGAACATTCAGAAGCCAACGTTTCGTCAAGCGAACGTGGCAATTAGCGAGGCCACCGCTGTTATTCAGTGTTTTCCTACACCGGCGTGTTAGCTGTAGTTTTTACAATAAACACAAAGTAGGTATCTACTTTCAAGCTTCGGACAGATTTGAACTTGGGCTCCAAGCCAGAGTGTTTAACCAATGGGCCATGACTCTCTCTCCACGACGAACAAATTACTCATAGCACAGAAATATATTCTTGAATTGTTACGAAGACAATGATGTCCTAAGTAGTGCTGTTGCCCTGTATATCTTCAATCCTGCAATTTTGTAAGCAAAACCCAATAATTGCATCTTTTGCATTCTTCTTACGCGCTGATCTTAATAATATAAATAACTGGTCTTTATTTTGTGCATAGCTTTGCTTTTTGTAAAATTACACGTAATGGCGTTCGTAAGAAATGATTACGCGTGTTTTTGTTTTAAAATTGATCTTGACGTGTACATGACCAATTGCTTGAAATATGTGTCATTGTAAATGCACAGACCAATCCATTTTGGGTAAAACCAAAGTTCTTTGGTTTCGTCCTTCCGTTGGTTGTACATCGTCATCGTGGGACGTAAGACAATGGTTTATAAATGTGATAAACGGAAAATAATTCATTACTATGTACCTATAGTGAGGAAATAATACAGCCTTGTAGGACAGTTTTGCCTTGTTTATCGCGTGTTGTGTAAATGTCTATGAAAATTGTTTTAAATTGTATTTCTACTTGGCCCCCTAGTAGTGTTACCCTCGAATTCACAAACGTGAAACAATGTTGAGTAGCTTTTAAAAGGTTAAGCGGTCTCTTTAATTTCTATTTTCAGTTTCACGGCGAGCTCGCTTCAATAAATTTTTGTTCCATGCTGTTAAAAAATTAGTCAACATTTCTCATTTTATAGACTATTATAACATACCCTCGCGACCAAATCCCTTATGGGTTATCCCTTATGGGTTAGTCAGAGGCACACTGATTATTGCCGTCATGGTGAACGGAACATTCAGAAACCCACATTTCGTCGAGGGAATTTGAACCCAACGTGGTTTGTAAACTAAATACTCTTCATTGCACGACTCTTGATTCCTCTTACCTGCCTACCTATTACAAATGCATGTTTTCATAAACATTAACCCCCTTATTCATAAAAACTTAAACAGCTCTTAAACAACACGATAACTTTTGTATCGTTTTGTCATTGTCATTCTTGTTGCTGCCGCCATTTGCGAGTAAGTGACACAACACGTCAATTGCTTAAACTATGCTAGCGTTGCGTTCGTTTTTATGAATAAGGGGGTAATACAATAGTGGAGAACAACGGAACTTTTTTGGTTTCGAGGTCCACCACAGAGCAACTCATTTCTTCTCAGTGTCCAGTAGGGAGTCTCAGTAGGGTATAACTAACGTCTAACGGAAAGAGTTGCGATATCCCCTGGGGGATACAAATAGTGTTGGATATCAGGAAAAAAGCTAATTAGGTTTTTAACCATAAAGAAACAAAACATACATTGTGAACGTAACTTATTTAGTCAGAACATCATTGGGCTTTCAACTTTTAGTGAAATGTTTATGTTTTGATCATTAACTTTGCGTCAGGTATGACAAGAAGACCCAGCACTCTGCTATTTGCCGCGTCCAATCGCGGTGCGCAGGCGCCGACCGCGGTAATGGCAATGAATTAACGACCTAATGATTTCTTGTCGGCTACTACGAGCGTCTCGAACGGTCAACCTCAATACGCCTCCTCTTACTTTGTAGCCTGATGGGTATGGACTGACTATGTATGCTAGGGGTCCAACTATATATTATGCCTTGGGTATTAAGGACATTTCGGGTAAATATAGAGACGCGCGTTCAATAGTGTTCGTTAGTATGTTGATAAGATAAATAAGAGGAAAACAAAAATGTACTTAAATGAAACAGATTTCATGTTGGCAGAAAGAGAAGTAAGACCGCTTGTTAAAAAAGCAAACTCGAAAAGACAAACTACAAGTGAAGGAAAGTCACTTGCTTAAGCAAATTGTAATACACTTCTTATCCTGTATACATATAGGTAATATAAATACTATAAAAATATTCAAAAAAGTGCTACCGAGACCATTAACAGACCGGCCGAATCTTTTTGGTATATTTACCCTATGAGCCAGGGTAATTCCATCAATGTTAACTTATTTAGTCAAAACATCATTGGGCTTTAAACTTTCAGTAAAATGTTTATATTTAGATCATTATCTTTGCGTCAGGTATGACAAGAAGACCCAGTTCTTACTCTGCTATTTGCCGCGTCCAATCGCGGTGCGCCGGCGCCGACCGCGGTAATGGCAATGAATTAACGACCTAATAATTTCTTGTCGGCTACTACGAGCGTCTCGAACGGTCAACCTCAATACGCCTCCTCTTACTTTGTAGCCTGATGGGTATGGACTGACTATGTATGCTAGGGGTCCAACTATGTATTATGCCTTAGGTATTAAGGACATTTCGGGTAAATATAGAGACGCGCGTTCAATAGTGTTCGTTAGTATGTTGATAAGATAAATAAGAGGAAAACAAAAATGTACTTAAATGAAACAGATTTCATGTTGGCAGAAAGAGAAGTAAGACCGCTTGTTAAAAAAGCAAACTCGAAAAGACAAACTACAAGTGAAGGAAAGTCACTTGCTTAAGCAAATTGTAATACACTTCTTATCCTGTATTCATATAGGTAATATAAATACTATAAAAATATTCAAAAAAGTGCTACCGAGACCATTAACAGACCGGCCGAATCTTTTTGGTATATTTACCCTATGAGCCAGGGTAATTCCATCAATGTTAACTTATTTAGTCAGAACATCATTGGGCTTTAAACTTTCAGTGAAATGTTTATATTTAGATCATTATCTTTGCGTCAGGTATGACAAGAAGACCCAGTTCTTACTCTGCTATTTGCCGCGTCCAATCGCGCTGCGCCGGCGCCGACCGCGGTAATGGCAATGAATTAACGACCTAATGATTTCTTGTCGGCTACTACGAGCGTCTCGAACGGTCAACCTCAATACGCCTCCTCTTACTTTGTAGCCTGATGGTTATGGACTAACTATGTATGCTAGGGGTCCTACTCAATGATATTATAATACAAACACGTAGATAGGTTAATTGTGCTAAAAGAGTGGCACCCGATATCAGGACTTTTGCCCTCCTGAACAAAGCATTGACAATTTTAAACAACACTGCTCAACATGTATCTGTCTCGTTTACGCTCTAATAAATAATCATGCTATTTTGTACACACGGTCAAATCATAGGACAATTTTTGACTTCACGTCAGTACTGCCATAGGTATACCTCTTTTGAATATCATTGGTCCTACTACTATGCCTTAGGTATTAAAGACATTTCCGGAAAATGTAGAGACACGCGTTTTAGACTGTTTGTCAGCATGTTCATAAGATAAGAACCACTTAAGACACAAATAAAAATGATTTACAGTTGAAATATAATACGATTTTCTTGTTGATCTTAAAGGAGAACTATGCATTTCGTACCCAAAAATGAAAGTGCCGGCCAGACAAAAAATAATACTGGAATTTCATTGAAAATTACGCTCTTAAAGTTTCTTTCTAGCACAAGAACCGTCTACAATTAACTCTTAGACTGCTATTGAAGTTTGAAATTAAAAAATTATTATTATTTCCCAGGATTAACGGATGAACGGATTCGATCTTGTGAGGTGTCGTTAGATTTGTATCTACTGTGAGAGTTACAGTTGGTATATCAAAATAAATAAAAACAAAATGGTGTATTTTTGGCACCAAATTCAATGTTTTCATGCCCTGCAGCTTGAATGGCTTGACGGACTTTCAGAGAAATACTAATAATAAATACTACAACTTCGTTGCTGTACAAAGATAGATTCAAGCTAAGTGCAGGTAAATAAGTTCAAATAAATCTGAAAGGAAATAGCAAACGACATCGTTCAATAAAACAAATGGATCTAAATAACGCGAATAGTCTCGTCTCCTCGACAAACGATGGTAATTTTGCAAAAACTAAAAATATCAGTCCCACTTGACCGGCCGGTTCAGTGTAAAGGTCGTAGCTCACTAGGCAAGGCAATTATCTTGCCATACAAATTTGAACCTTAAATTGTTAGTGGGACGATATATTTTGCAATTAATATTCCAGAGAACGCCAACGGCGAGTTGTCAGCGACTCGCCGCTACTATACCTCTCAACTCGCAGTTCGCGTCTTTACAACTTAAGGTTCAAATTCGAATGGCAAGACAATTGCTGGGTCAGAGCCGTGCAAGCCTAGTGTGCTACGAGCTTTAAATGTTTAACACAGAGACCGGGTAGGGCCTGCAGACGATTAGACTAATCGTCCGCGGAGTTAACGACTCCTAATAGCAGGAAGGTTGTTTCCGCATCGTTCAAATATCTATGAAAAGGAGTTAATTTGTAGTTTTGTTATACATTTTTGTAACTTTACTTGTCTGCTTTTCGTCTGTCGTCTTGCAAACGACTTGATGCATTTGTAATGGTCAGATGCGCACACATCAACCTTTACAAAACCATTGCAAAATGGGTCTTATGTCAACAGCATAAGGTGGCCCTATGTAAAGTTTGATTTGAGCGCCGCTGTACGTCTGCATTTGACCTTGATCTCCAATTGTTGACACCACTTGAAGTGGAATAGAAAACACAACCAAAATTGTTAGTAACACTTAGCATTAGTTAAAACTATGTAACCTTTAGGCACGTTAAGCAGTTGGTCCCGGCTGACGTTGTTAGATGTCAGTCGTTAAGCCTAGTCGGAGCCCTTAGGGCGGCTTGATAACACCTGACATTAAGGTTGTTCACTAACCTTACACCCCTCCAACCATACGCATTTAGCCCGCGTGTTGGAGTCGTAGGGCTCTATCCACCTCATAGTTGAGGTGAGGCCTGTGCCCAGCAGTGGGACGTATATGGGCCGTTTATGTCTCTTGTGTATGTAACCTTTCAGGTTGGTCAAATATATCAGTAATATTTGAGAAATGCATCGCAGTAGTAGTTTGATAAAAGGCCCTTTCATTTGTTTAATATTTGATTGGCACTCCAACTCTGTCATTGTTGAGTATTAGTATTTTTGGCTACTTAGATAGGTCACACGTTTTTACAGCAAGGTCTTATGGCCATAAGGCAAAAACAGTTGCACATTTCCGTCAAACAAAAAAGATATAGTGAGGTACATTGGCTTGCACATAAATTACTTCATTGCAATAGAAAAGTTTAGTTTTAACATTTTCATTCAATATTCTACTAATCATTTTGTGGCTCGTGGAGCCATTTATTTTGAGGCTGTAAAATTATTTTTTTATAGATCAATGTCTTTTCTGAGCCATGACGGTTCTGATAGCGACTGTACAGTGTAAGTACTTTAAAAGTGTAGTAAAAGAAATTTACCACATTCAAATCGACGTATTTCACATCACACACACCATCTACTCTCTCATACAGAAATAGAGTATCGATTCTTTTTGTTTTTTTCAAACAATCGGAATTTAAATAAATATCAATAGCAAGATGAGGAAATTGTGAATCCTTCACTACGTAAAGATCTCTGCAACATCTTCCTCAGTTAGACCAAATAGTAATAAACTTAATGATGCATTAAACTTTACCTTTGCGAAACATTAAGATATTTCCGTCATAAAACAGGCGCTGTGACGTGCATAACGAGTTCCTTAAAAACTGAATTCCTTTACAAATACCATTTTACGGCTTTAAATGTACCCAAAAAAGATAACATCGACTGTAGTATTTAGAAGATTTTTGCCCCTTTTTTTCAAACGTCATTCAGACTCCGTGGTTTAATAAAGATTCATCTAAGTGGCACTTCTGTATGAATTGACTCATCAAAATAAAACTTAGGTACCTATTTTCTATCCAAAAATTGAATTGAATGATCAAAAGCAGTCACAAAATTGCAAGCGCAGTAATCGCAATTAATTGACAACAATATCGCCTGTTCTACAAAATATTTATAAACTATTTCTAAAAAACCCTAAGAATGTTTTAGTTCTCCCATTTTGTAAAAATAAAGTAGTGAATTAAAATATTATAGAATAGATACTTCCTTCAATAATAGGCATGCATTGCGCTGAATTTTATTAGTAACGTCATGTTGTTCTGTATTTTATGAACAAATAATGCTGTTGAAACACTGTTAAAATATCTTCTTTTTTTTTAAATAAAAATGCTGTTCGTTAGTCTCGCCAAAACAAGAGAACCACTAGACCGATTTGGCTTATTTTGGTCTTGAAATAATCGCGGAAGTTCAGGGAAGGTTGGGAAGGTGAGTAAACATGAAAAAAACGCTGGGAATATATTAAAAAGCCACAATTAAGTTTTCTCTTAACAACTATTTCTAAATGTTTGACTACAGAACAACGACTGGCGGGACAGCTAGTAATAAATTAACAAAAAAAAGATCGTGTCAGTGCAGTAAATAAAAAAGATATGATTTGATTTGATTCGCGAATATTGAATTAATTACCCCACAATTTTCGCAGTTTGATTTCATTGCCACAAATAATGATGCCTATTAATAAAAATAACCAAGAATATCAGGAAAGTCTTTGGTTAATCTGAGGCTATATTTAATAGATTTGCCTTCACTAAAACTGACACATTAATTCGGTGTGAAAACACCGCAAATATATGTTGGTTCAAAATCGAGTAGAGATCGTTTGATCATCTGCGCAAACAAGAGTGTTCGCTTGTACGAGGCAGTAGAATAGATGCAGAGGAGGGGGGCGTCATTTCAGCTTAGAGGATCTCTACATACGAGTACCATTCAATAAGTGCGCACCCTGAACCTAAAAACTCCTAGGAATAAACCAGTAAGTAGGTATATTAGTTACTGAGATTCGTATATATTTGAGTTATAAAGGAGACAATGGAATGTAAGATAACGTTAATTGAAGCTGTGACTCTAGTAGCTTAGCCATTAAATGTAAAACTTTTTTATTCGATCGTAGATAAGTTTTTGCAGTTTTCAGTTAGGTTACTTACCTACTTAAGGATCTATTTTTAAATAAAACATCACATTGTGTGTACTGTTAAACACACACATGACACTCCATTAATACAGACCACGCAGATAATAGATTTAAAGAATTCATTCATTAATAGTTTATTTTCCTTCCCGATGCACCTAAGTAAATTTCGAATGATTAAGGTAGGTACGCAACATTGCACACAACTTTTTCCAAAAAAACACTGCTTGACCATTTCTCAAACAACTTCAGCCTTCTTTTTATTTTGGAGCATGGCGCGTTATTCATAAGGTTCCTTAGCTGTTATACTGTGAATCAATCAATAAAATATGATATAGGATATCTGTGTATGTGTGATTAATTCAAATTAAGTCATAATATTATTCGCAAATTTAATCACTGCACAGCTGGTCATTGCCTTAGATCCTTATACTACCTAGTAGGTACTTCCATTCAGCGCCCTATAGCCCTACAGTAAGCGAAGCTTGTATTATGAGAACTAAACAACGGATGAATAATGAAGATGATTTTAATGTATTTGTGTTTGGTGTGACCGTGTCTTTCTGGTGTCTTCGCTATTTCCCTAACGCCGGGTGTCGTATACTCTCGTATGAAATCTCTCAACTTTCGAAAAAATGCAGACTTCAAGAATTAGAATACGGCCCCTGCTGTGCGTGAATAAATCGGATCAAATAAAGCGAAAGACGTCGTTAAGAACACAAAATGGCCGATATGTAAACACAAAATGAGTTCAGTGTCAAGGCCGTTGACCGCGTGCTCACCGCGGCTGACTACGGTTACCAATATGCATTTTATGAAAGATAAAATTTTTGTTATTTTATTCAAGTGTGATTTATAATCTAATGATTAAATAAAAAAATATTCTATGACACTAAAGAACTAAACAAAAATCTCCTTTTGAAAACTTAGTCTTCCTGCTGTAGGTACTTACATAAACTCAGCATTTAAAAGCATTTTTAGTCGGAAATGGTGTGATGGAGTATCGTTCGAGCTTCGTTCGAAAGGTTTGCTTTTCACGTTTTCCCTTATATAGAGCAAACTTACCTTTATCAGTTTTAAACAAACTATTTTCAGTAGATCTCCTCATAGTTGATCGGATGGTTTAGTATGCAGCCCCATCAGTGAGTAAACCCTTACATCTGCTGAATTTGTTAAGTAGTTATCGATGAGAAGTATCTCGTTTTAAATCCTACAAAAATGCATAGTACCTACTTATAGTAAGAAGACATTTTTGTTTCTATAAGGTAGATAGAAAAAGGTTTTTATTGTTCATGTTTTAAGCTTTAATGAAGCACTCCCACCATCATTAATTAAACCTAAGAGCAGCAAAATACTGCTCTATATTTTTTACTACTTGCGTAAGTAGGTGTCCTTAAATAACAGGTATGTTTGGTCTCCACAAGGCTTGAGCAAAAATTTACTGGCTCCATATTTTCCTCCGAGGAATAAAGGTAGATCCCTTGCAGCTTTTTATTAGCCCGTATTTTAATGCTGCAATTTGTACGCCACCATTATAGGCAAGTCATTATTTGTGATAAATTGTATTGTGTGCTATGAAATTAATGGCAATAAAATCACCATTACGCGATACAAATACTATCCTGAGTGAGCCACGTAAATGTTATTTGTTTGCGATTGTGTTAAGTTGTGAAAAGTTATTACGACTTTAGAACATTTTATATACCCACTTGGTTATTATGTTGAACATCTTAAACTGAATTCTGTGGGTACAGATTTTATTTGTTTACTAATAAGTCCAGCTTTCTGAATCTAGCTATAATTTTCTAACGTGCGCGTATCCAAAAGATAAGGAGAAGCTCGCTTTGTAAACGTAACCTATAGGCGGTTACATACTTTACGTTATTACGGAACTAAATAGGTATCTGATTTACGAATTTACTATCGCATAGCAAAGTTGCGCAGCTCCTTTACTTTAAGTATAGCTGTCACTTTCAGCCCTACAGACAATTTACGGGATGTCATGAGATTGTTTTGGGGGCGGGGGGGGGGGGGGGGGGGGTGGATCTGCGGGTAAATAGTTGCTATCTACGTGGCACTATTGAAGAATTCATTTTAAGGACAGTGGAGCTATCCATGAGCACGGGGACATGCAGATGACCTATTTTTTTTTATAATGAAATTGGATGTTTTTTTCCTGTTTCTTTCTGTTCTTTCTGTTTCTGTTTCCAGACTTTCTGTTCGTGGGCTTGATTTCGTACAGTTGTAAAGTCACATAAATTTATTCTAGTATTTCATCATGTAAGCCTGATTCATCGATTTTCACATGCTAACTTAGCAGTTTCAGGTTACTAAGAATGTGCGAAAATAAAGGCTCCAACGGGCAATATAACACTACGTCGGTAACGCAGATTGGCTGATCCTCTCACCACGATGGCAACACAAATTTATAAGAGCTAAAATTCATTGTTTATCTAGTGTATTAATGTAGATTCTTAACCATCCTTACGATTTTATTCCTTAAAAACAGGAATAAGTACCTTGTCAACTTTAACAGGATCGCCATCCCGCTCGAGATCAGAATAAAGTACATCATTTATAATAAGTGAATCTTCACTTGTACTTTGCGTATTTTTATCATTCCACCATTAAAAACCTCATGGCATACTTGGTCTTATCCGAACATAAATCCAGTATTTACTCCCATAACAAAGTTGATATTGTCATTATCTGTAATAAAGACGTGATCTACGATAGCAATGAACATTATGCTAAATAAAATACTGTCTTCATTCTAATTATGTGAAACATAAATTACCTAGATAAACACATTGTTTACAGGGCTTTTGCAAAAGATCTGCTATTTTAGTAATATTCATTAAAAATTATAGGTACGTGGATAGATCGGGCAACATTCCTTAGTGCGTGGGGTAGAAAGGTGTATTTTTAATGAAGCTCAGAGGAAGGATATTGTTGTTATTTTAATAAAGATAGGAAAGAAAGATTAGTAAAGATTAATTGCATAGATTAATACTAAAAAATAAAAAAAAACTTTTTAATATTTCACAAGTAGGTACATGAAATTAACCAAAACAAAAGTAGTAATGTGATAGATAAAAAGAAGAACAGAAAAATACTTGAACGGTGGTTGAACAGCGATAGCAAGTCGCTTGTCAATTGGTGTTCTGCAGGATCCGTCCAAATGCCCAAATTAAAAATCGGACGAAACCGCATATTTTGACAATCGGTACACTTGACGCATATTGGTTTTTCATTATTTTTGGCAATATTTCCGCCACCCGCGTACCCGTAAACACAGTATCGCTCAAACATTTGAATGCTATCAAGGTACTGAAAAAAGCTTTCGACATAAGTATTTCCAAAGCATTACAACTTGGATCTCTTAAAGAAGAGAGCTAAAACCCTTTCGCTGCGCCGGCCGATGGACTTACCTCTCATACATCATCTAAAATCTTTTGAGCTTGTAGTCCAGGGCCTTATGCCCAAGCTCTAAACGGCCTAAGAAGACATTCCTAATTTCTGGTATGGGATTCGCTTTTGATTTTTCTGATCTGCGTTAAATACTTATAGCCGCACTGACTTTTACTACCGAATAAATTGAATTGATAACGAATGATAACAGAACTATCAAGTCATTACTAGCAGGAAACCGTTAAAAGAGCACAAAATTACGGTATCCACGAATTCACTCTTATCGAATACAAAATCTATTAATTAGTTAAATTTTTGTGTACAAAAACCTGTTGTTTAAGTTTTCTGCTGGTTCATTGACACTGGGGCATGATGGTTTGCAAATATGCAGACCAAAAGTACCTGCTCCCAAACCTGTATCTTGGACCAGGGTAACAAAATTTTTAGCAAAGGCGAAGTCGACTTGTATTAATTTACTGATTCGATGTTCAGTGCAGGCCTCATTAGCGCATGCAGAAAGTTCAATGCATTATTCATTTAATATACATTTTATTTATTTGCTTAACACTTACAGGTGTTACAGGTGTTTTTCTTTATAATCAGTGCATTTAACACACATGAAAACCCGTAGGTGCACCATATATCTAACAGAGAGAATGTCACATGCATAAAATAGGAAGAAGCCAGAGATATACTAAATACTTATTGGTACACTTTTCCTAGAAGGTAGAGCTTGAGTTGATTTATAAAAGTCTTAATTTTACCTAATTTTTTATACCTATAATCAAAAACCATGAAAGTCGGTCCAGCAGTGCTCAAGTTGAACAACTTGAACACACCCGACGTTGTTTTATATTACCTATCAAGATGTTTGCTTTTTGTTTGTGCTCCCTGATCACTTCATTTTTTATTCGCCACCTGAATTACATTGACTTTATTTATAAGGATAACTATCAAATATGGGTGCTTAGTTATTATTAGCCTCGAGCAAAAAGTGTTCCACGTAACTGCAGATGCAAAAAACTGTACAACCGCTGGCCGTTGACGTCAGGCCGATTATTCTGAAATGCATTTTAATTTCGTGTCGTTTTGTTTTAAAGACTATGAATGAGATTGTGCTTTTGACGGGAATTGTGATGAAGACGAGTGCGTCAGAACAAGGGTTTAGATGACCAGATGTATGATGACACTTCAATTGTTAATCTGCAATAATGGATGACGCGGTATGTTTAAAATATTGTTCAAATGCAATAATAAATGGTTTGATTGATTGACTTTACTCAAACGTTGTTTGATGTTTTACAGTCTCAGTTACGAGTTCCTGCGTAAGCAAATACCTTAATCTTTCAAGGAAAAAAGGCATTATTTTCACAAGACGATTGATAAATATATTTAAAATTATGTTCTTCTAAAGCTTCTCTTCAGCTTAAAATACAAGATATCGGAAGGAAGTCAAAATCTGCCAATTTATAAGGAAGATGCGGAATCCTGCTAATAAAATACCTAGGTATTCCACTGAAAGTATTGCGAATTTACCCAAAAGGCACTTTTTTTAAACTTTGTTTAAGTCGCGTCGCTCAAATGCTTTACGAGTATTTTGCAACTTAATTTGGCCAAATTGTAAATAAAAGCTTAATCCTACTCTTAATGTCAATTTTTGACATCAACATCATGTAAAGAGCAATCAAAGCTACACCAATCCTGGCAGAATGTAGATACCAATATTCTAGCCAAAAAGTGTCGTGACGCGTGGCCTTATCAAGGTTTAAAATGAAGTAAAGTTTAATGAAATTGACCTTGCCCTAACATATGCATCATAATAAAATCACAATATATTGTACAAATTTCGCAATGCAAATACCGCGTCTGTGCTCGCGCCCGCGGAGTCACGGTCACGATGGGACATAACGAAACACAATCCGACACGCAATCACGTTAAACACATTCTTAATTAACTGTCATTGTGTCTGATTACGACATTATTGTATAGTAATACATTTTATACGTTTTGAGGGGGGCCTACTACGATGTAAAAACTTCGAAGTTTCGGAAGTCAAAGACATGCTTTGCCGGGGACGTTTATTAAAAGTAACCTTTTTTTTATTACTAAAAGGCATCGCTGATGGATTTCGCTCCACTACTTTCATTTCGAAGTCAAATATTATGACACTTACCAACTGAGTTCTAAACATTGTTAAGTAGAATCAGAAAAAAGTAGCTGACTACTTAAGTACTTTGTCAGCTGTCAATCTGATGTCCCGCTATCAATATCTCGGACCATTTCAATAATGCTAGTGTGACAAGATTGTTTCGAATTAGGCCACTTTCGTTATAACCGTAACGGAAACTGTTTTTTCGAAACTTCGCGAAGAGAACAATGAAGGCTTAATTTTAATTCATTAGTCAAAGTCATTGGTAAGTATAGAAGCTTCTTATCAGCATAATATTATAATAAATCTATTTTTAGACAAATAAGGTGTGTCGTGTGTGTATTGAAATAGCAAAAGAGCTATGGTTACAAAAATAACATTCAGTTACAACTGTTTTTGTTGTTAAATAAAATAAAACGATATTTGAATTAGGAAGATTGTTTCTGAGTTATTTGAAAAACAGATTTTTAATAGAGTGGACAGCAAGGTCCACCAACTGTCTGGGGAAAGATTATATCTTCTTTAAAAGTCGTCAATATCCACTGCTGGACATAGATAGGCTTTGGAGCGCCATCAAATACGATTCTCTGCTTACCTTATCCCATCACAGCCACCATCATCACCCTCTGCATGTCGTCAGTCCATCGAGCTGGTTGCCTAGCCTTTTGTCTGTAAACGTTAATTGTAAGAAACCCCTCAACAATTTAATTATCGGTATTTTCCATCATTGGAGAGTTAACCACAAATCGAACAACAAAATTTACCAAGTTGTTCCGGCCAGATTTGATTTCGGAACCACCCCGATCCTGATCTAAAGTGTCTAACCACTGGGCCACGGCACTCTACTTGCATAGATGGATATACCTTCAGCAGACCTCAAGATCCTCTTGGACCCTTCAACACATTCCAAGCTAAGGGAACTTGTAGACGATACACACCATTACCTGTGAGTTGTTAACTAAATCTTAACGAGAACATTTAAAGCATCATTAGCTTCTAATTAAGGCTGGAATTCAGACATGGTTAGAACGCCCTTACGCTAAACTGTCTGCACATTTCTAAATAAAATTCAGAGTATCTACCAGATTCTACCGCAACTTGATCTTTCGATATTTTCTCTACTTTGTGAGTTTTCTTTTAATAAATGAAATGAAATAAGAGAGTTGCAACTCATTTCGGACATAACTATTTACTTCTTGAGAAACAGGGATATGTGCAGTTAAAAAACATTAGATATACGTCTGAACCGTTGGTTTTCGCGGCAACCAACCAACCAACCAACTCTACAAAAATAAAAATGTAGATCACTGTAAATAGACCACTTTATCTAATCTCTTGGATATGTTGATCATCCTACTGTTGTGTACCCTGTGTTGCTCTTTCACGTTAAACCTACTGGATGGATTTGAATGAAACTTTACAATAATATAGCTTATACATCTGAATAAGACATAGGTAGGCAACAATTTATAAACAAATGTCCCAATTTTTACGCGGTGTGTTTCATTTAGTGTCTCGAGGTGAAGATGTCCGAGACAAAAAACTATCCTAAAACAGCATCAAACAGACGCACAGACAGATATATGAGCATACCATGTGACCTTAACTGCTCTCTTTATGGCAACTTCCTGCAATCAGATCATACGATGGCCCTTTCATACATCACGCCATTTTACTTGTAAGTGGTTGGGACCTTTCCGTATCCAATAACCCTTCTTTAATGAATAAGCAGAAGCAATTTGTAATGCAAATTATTGAAATAACTATGAATTAACCATTTAAAAATTCTCTACCGAAGTAGGTATTCTTGAATCATACATGATCATACCTAAGCAGTATCAGTCACCTTAGACAGAAAACAACTGATGCAAAATAGATTTATACATTGAGGAACTCTCCCTTTTTTATTGAAGTGTTTCAAAGAAACTGAGAAGTAAACATAAAAATTAGTTTCATGGATAGTGTTCACTGAAAGTAATGTAAAGTAAAAATTTTGTTTTATAAGCACCTATAACCTTTTTTTTTTTTTTTTTAAGTAGGGGAAATGCCTTACGCATACCCGTCCACCGGGGGACGGACGGGTTATGTCGGACTCACCACTGGAAAGGTGGTATACCAGTGGCCCTACCGACTAAAACCCCTACTACTCCCTCTAATCGTCCTTTAGTGGGGGAACACGGTGAATAGCGCCTGCCTGTTACGCGTTCCCCCGGACGGAGCCCGCCTGCACAACGGGCCGCAGAAGGGACAGCCGAGGATGTCAAGCCGTCCCTACCAGGCAGCGGTGAAACCAGTGCAATGCAGGCGGCGGCACCCCCGTACCACGCGCTAGCTGGCCACCGTACGCAGGCCCTACTGGGCCCGCAACCACAAGCCACCCAAAGGGTGGCTCCGCTGCCGTAACCTTCGGTACGGCCCCGCCGGGCCGCGACGCACAGGGGGGATCAGCCTCGGGTTACTGGCCCCCACCAACTGGTTGTGCGCCGCGGCCCCAACCACGCGCCCCAAGGCGCCTGCAGGCCCCACTGGCCCCGCATCCCCGCGTCGCCCTTACGGGCCGCAGCGACCCTACTGGGCCCGCAACCACGAGCCACCCAAAGGGCGGCTCCGCTGCCGTAACCGACGGTACGGCCTCGCCGGGCCGCGACGCACAGGGGGGATCAGCCTCGGATCACTGGCCCCCACCAACCGGTTGTGCGCCGCGGCCCCAACCACGCGCCTCAAGGCGCCTGCAGGCCCCACTGGCCCCGCAGCCCCACGCCGCCCTTACGGGCCGCAGCGGGTGGGTGTCCAGTCCACCACGCTGCCACGCCTGGGTTCTCTTCGCTTCCCGGTGGTGCCCCTACCACCGGTACTAAGCCCCCTCGCCACGCCGAGGCGAGAACCCATGAGGGGGATAAGCACCTAACCTAACGGCGGTCGGCTCGCCCCTTACCACATTGAATTCACATTTCCCTCGGTGAAATGTGGGCTTCTGAATATTCCGTTTACCATGATGGCAACAACCAGTATGCGTCAAATACATATGCTCGTGAGGATATGTTATGTTAAGACTAGTGTCCGACCGAACTTTCGGTTTCGGTTTCGGTTTCGGCCAGTTTCGGCCAAAAAATCGAGTTTCGGCCACAGTTTCGGTTTCGGCCAAAATCGGCCGAAACTTTTGCCGAAACCGAAACTCACTTCGGAAGATGTCGTGCCCGCTCGTATAACTTCGTTTCTCGCGGCAACGTTATGGCAGAGCCTGGTGATCTCCACAATCTTCGGGAAGAGCTTCGAGAAAGCGGTTAATTGTTGCATCCAACACGGCTGGGCACTAAGGAAAGTAGGTTAAAGTGTCAGTTGGCATTGCACGAGAAACTGGGCCATCAGTTTGGAGTCGAAAAGTTATGGAGGGGATATCGTTTGAAGCCAAACGCAGGAAATCTAAGGGGGAGTCCTGATGTTCAGAATTGGACGTCGTGCGTGTGGTTGTTGATGAAGTTTTCGTTTCGTTTCTGTGCTTGAATGATGTAAATAGTTCAATATTGGATCACTCAGATTATTTAATATCACATTGTCGGAGGTTTTTAGGCAGTTGGCTAGTCTAATTTAGGAGTCGATATCGAATTATAGAAATATGCCGACGACATCGTGCTTTTCGCCAACACATCCGCCGAGTGGCAGGGCAGACAATGTTCAAAGAACTAAGTGTACCATGCTATAGCATTGGACTGGTGCTGAACCAGACAAAATCGAAACTGACGACAAACGACAAGGAAGTGGTAGACGGCAGACAATGCACCTTTGATGAGTATATTGACTTGGGCCAGATTGTTTTGTTTTGCCTTGTGGTATAGGGCGTTAGAATTCTGGCACGGTTACTCCCCGCCTGTCGTAAGAGGCGACTAAAAGGGGGCCTTCGGGGTCAATGGAAGTGCACACGGCGGGGGCTTTGTACCTACATTCCAAGTGGCCCCGAGAAAGGGCGGCGGTGTAAGAGTGACCTAATACCGCCGTACACACTGGCGGGTGTAGATGGGAGATGTGACTCCCATCAAGGTGGGCTGGTTAGCATAGCGCGCCAGGGATCCTCCAGCACAGAGTTCTAGACCAGAGATCACGGGGACCTCTGGATGCGCGCTAAAGCAGGTCACCGAGGAGTTTAGTGAGTAATGTCTGCCGCCTCACGGCAGGCGAGCCTCACAAAACCCCGGCCTTCCCTCAGAGTCCCGCCCTCTGGAACGTCCATAACCAGTCCAGTCCATAAACGAGATAACGTCTTCTTCGAGAACAGGCAGGATGAGAAAATCAAATGCCAAATCACCTAGAGGAGCTAACTTTTCAAGGTATAAGCCTTGAAAAGTTAGCTCAAATAAATGAAGCCACCTTCCTATATCTTTAAAGCGAGACCTTCTCGACGTTTGCATTCTGCCCACGGTGCACCAGCCTGGTTGCTCATGGAACACCCTAAGTCAAAGCTCGGAATAGGTCCAAGGGTAATGGAGTTGAGTGTGTTAGACATTAAACACACAGACAGAAAATGGTCACCACGATCCATGCCAAAATTGTCGTTCAAGACGTAGTCCAAAAAGTCACCAAACTGACAATATGGGAGTGAGCACTGAGCAGTCTGTAAGATGCATCCGGCCCGAATGACAACCCAATGGCTCCTTAAAGATTGATATCATTGAAAGACGAGTGCGATCACCTGATACATTACTCTGACGAATGGCTGACTTGAGCAAAAGACAGGGGTAAATCGAAAAATTTGGGGAGACTTTAGCCCAGAGTTGGGATCTTGTGTTGAAACATCTGTAACTTAGTTTTGTTGTTATTAGCAGAATAATGTGTAATTTTTTTTCAGAATTTAGTAATTGTAGGTATTTTATACTTGACCACGTGAGTTTCGGTTTCGGTTTCGGTTTCGGCCGAAACCGAAGCCTTGGCCGAACATTCGGTTTCGGTTTCGGTTTCGGCCGGAAAACCAGTTTCGGTCGGACTCTAGTTAAGACTGATATGTCAAAGATGTATTATTTCAATAAATAACCATGTGACACAGCTTGTGACGTTGATTCCACCTAGAACTCCAAAAAAAGTTAACTATTTTGTTACACCTACTACAGTGAGAAAGCTGAAATTACGTACTATGCGTCATTGAAATTGAAATCTAAAACAATTGAAACACTATTTTCATTATGACGTGTTAAGATTGCTTTTCTTTAATATGCACTTTAGACATATTCTAATACATTGACCACACATAGCAATTGATTTGAATAAGACATTGTAACAGCTCTATCTCGTTTACGATTATATACCTCGTGTATTGTACAGATGGTTGAAACGATGTCAACCTACTCTCGGTCAGCAACCGAGGGTCCATTACACGGGTCTTTTATCACAAGATTGACACATTCAATTTCAATATCATTATTAGGACGAATTTTGTCAACTTTGATTGTCCTTATACTGTTGGGTCAGTAAAATATTGTTATTTCTTGATTTTTCTCATAGTTGAAGTAAGGCTTGTGCCCAGCAGTGGTATGTATGTAGGCTGCTGTTTGTGGGTTTAGTCTCAAAATTGCATATTGAAAAGAGACTTCATTACGAACTAAATAAAGAGCTTATCAGAATGACAAACTTTGACACTACTGATCAATGAATCTTTAACCACTAATTATTAGTGAGATTGACAGTTTTTAAATATTTTTTTCGCTTCTTAATTTGCTCTCCGTTTCCATCTGATGATTAACATCTTATCTTTTAAAAATAAATACGAGACGACCTTTTAAATTCACGGATGAGCTCAATCAAAATAAAAAAGTTTTACTTCAACAGTTTTTTCCTACATTTCTAACCTTGCGGTCGCATTACAATAAGCTATTCAATATTCCATCATAATATAAAAAGCAACAATTAAAGTTAATAGGACGTATGCCGGATAATATTTAAATAAACTCAGTGACCAATTATAATAAACCGATCTTGTGAAGTTAAGTTTAAAGTTCAAAATTCTTTAAAATTAAGCTTAGGCCGGGTAGCGTACCTAGTACATGGAAAATTGCTAATTCGTGCTTTGCAGAATGACTTAATGTTTATTTACTGGAATCAAGGAAACCAAGCGTTGACCTACACTCGTAACATAATACCTTTTTGAGCAAACATTTGTATTTATTTGTTTATGGAACCACAATTATGATTTTACTTTTAAAAGCCCGTTGGAACAATAGATTTAAGTTCTTCATAAAACGACACAGGCTACAACAGGCTTCGTCGTCGTAGGTCGTAGGTTCAATTACTACGATTAATACGTTGTGCGATGCATTTGTACAAACAATAACGTAAAAGCGACTTACAATTTAGTCTAAATTAGTTTTTTATTTGATCATTCATCTATTGTTTATAATAAATCTGTAGAGAGGCCAAGTCTGTACATTAATAGTACATTGTTATCCTAGGGGTGAAAGTTAAGTCTTTCACCCGAGGGAAACACTGTGCTTTTCATTACAAATACGAGGAAAGTAAAAATAAAAACATGAATTAGCTTAAGAAAAAATGAGGAAAATAAATGAAGATCGAAATGCCGCTTTCCCGCCTATTTTGTTTGTTTTTTTTCTGTGGCCGGCCCGCTATTCAGCCATTATTTTTTATTTTCATCATTAGAAAAATGGTAAATATTTTACTCAAAGCTAAGTTATTTTAAAGAAATTGTTGAAACTAAATTATAATAAAGTTATTTAAAACATATATATTCTCTGATCAATACTTAACTTTAAGTTATTTCAAATTTTACATCGTGGCTGTATGGAAAGTTGGAACACGGTTCAATAGATATGTGAAAAAGAACTAGTTTTTTTTAAAAATAATTTGACACTTGTCAGTTGAAAGTGATTCTCCCTAGGGATGAAAAGTGTTACTTTCAGCCCGCTTCTCAGGTCAGTAATGACCTACTTTCAGAGTATGAGTAATGAAAATATATTTAAACAATGTTATCGAAACCCTTGGTCCGTGGGGTCCTAGTGCTTCCAACCTAGTTGTTTCTCTACCAAAAAAACTAATTGAAACAACTGGTGACCCAAGAGCTGGTACATTCCTTGCACAGCGTGTGAGTCTTGCGATTCAACGGGGGAATGCTGCCAGCATCTTGGGTACCCTACCTCATGGACACAATTATTTAAATGATTTTTAGCTTAAGTTTTATTTTTTAGTTTGTATTATTTAGTTCATAGTTTATGCTTATGTATTAATTCATTGTTTTTTTAATATTTATTGTTTGTTGTCTTTAAACAATAACTATCAATGGTTTATTAGGGATCGCTACTGATGCCAAAAATGCAATCAGTAAATATTATTCGTATATTCGTTATAGAAACAAAAACTACTCAATGGATTTTAATGAAACTTTACAATTATACAGCTAATGCATCGGAATAGGACATAGGCTACAATTTATAAAGAAGTATTCCTTTTTTTTAACCTAAGTCCACGCAGCGAAGTCGCGGGCGGCCGCTAGTTTCTAATAAAACTCAACTATGTGTTTGTGAAAGACAGAGTAAATACCGTCCATAAATTTGAAGTTGATATTAAAATGGAAAGTGTTAAAGCTGAATGAATGTACTGTTATGATCGGTTGCCCTTATGACCTCTATTTCACGCCGCGCTAACCCTACCGTTGTCTAATCTCGCTTGACAAAATTAGTGCTAGCGCTCAAAAACGGACACCAATCTAACGGTGCTTCCGATGCCAACGGGATACCGGTTGTATATTGGTTTACCAACAGATTTGTCATCTGTCGCCATCCGGAGGTAACGGAGTAGGAGCCGTTGGGTAAGGTAATTTTGTATGAAATGTGTTGGTGGAAAGAGAAATGAGAGGTGGGCTTCTAATTAATTACTAACTTTAAGAGTTGACAATAATTACTATTTATTAAAAGTTTACAGTGAGCAAGCGTAGTTTGTTTGTTGTAGGAAGCAAAGACAGTAAAAGACACTCCTAAAACACAGGCAGGAAGATGTTTTAATATTTTACAAAAGTAGTGTTATGATTTGAAATGTTTACAAGTAAAGGAAGCACTTATGTTGAAGACGGTTTTAGACATTTTCAATGTTCCGTAGAAAACAAAAACACTTCCATATTCCATACCCATCAGAAGGTCACAGAATAGCTGTTTACATTATATACAGCAGTGAATTCTGTAATACCCTCGTCCTTCTGAACTTTGAAACCCGAGGTCATTCTGTCCGTTGCACCAAAGTGTTGGCTCGTTGCAACGCGATCGATATTGGTTTTTTAAATGTTAATATTGTTTAGCACTATACATATAAATAAGTGACGCAAAGAGCTCGGGGTTGTAACATAAAGGAGCTTGATTATGACCTCAGAGCTTCAAGCAAACCTCACCTTCACGCGTGCGTCCTGTTGATCAACATGGAGAGGCTGTGGTTTTAAAGTTATTGGCGGGATAACCAATTAACCATCCTGATAACAACGTCCTCAAAAAAGTGAATATGATGCAACGGGTTATTGCAAACATGGTGGTGCGAACCCATTCTTACGTGTTTCGTAACGCATTCATTCGATTTAAGAAAAAAACTTAAATTATCCTGTTATATAATTATGAGTATTTTGTTTTCATCGCTTAGCTTGTTATTACTCGTACCTACGTGTTTTTGCGTTTGCGTGAGTTTTATTCGATGTCAAAACTCACAACGGAACATCTTTAACAACCAAACGTAGATTATTCACGTTTTCCCAGTAATAATGTTAACAGAAAATCAACTTCTCTCTTTTATTGCAAAATATAAGAAATATGACGTTGGTTATGTTTCGTACTATGCGGTGGAGTGAGTAAAGTATAGTTAAGTAAGTATAATGTATAAAAGCTCTGCAATATCGATATTGTTCGCGAAACAGCATTCCTAACCACTCCAGGTGTTTGATTCTACTACTTAAATGTCAATGCTAACTTCAACTTTGCTATAGAAATAACAAAATATAGGTACGTAACTAAACTGCTGGAAGACAGGAGATCCGACCTTTGAAATTCTTGCTCTTCATAGAAAGTTAGCCTTTTTTTTCAGCCTAGTTTAGGCAAACTGTTTATTGAAATGTCAGCTCGATCCAGAACCTCCCATCTCTGTAAAGTATCAAATCAAATCAAATCAAAATATTTTTATTGAGCCATCACATCATTTACATCACAGTATGTTGTAAATAAGGGACCTGTTGCTCTTAGCTATGTATTGAAAGACGTGTCTCTATAATGATTTTCCTAATATAAAAATCAATTGGCTCCCCCGTTACTCCATTACCTAGGCAAAATTACGATTGATGATCCGCAACAAACGCCTGACAGCTAGGAAACTGTAAGTTCTGGAAATAATAACCAAGTTAACGGGTTTCAAGATGGCGCCGGTTATTTAAAGTTTATTCATTATGCAGGTATAATGAGATAGTGACATTCTTTGCCTCAGTAGAAATTATTAGCGACACTATGAATATGAACTCAAAATTTTGAATATGAATATTCAAATGAGCCAACCCAAGCAGTGCAGTGCAGAGTTGCAGTTTTAAACAATGAGCAGCAACAAAGATTTGATTCGTAGACTTTTTTGTAGAGATTGACTTTAGTCACTATAGATATATGATATCACCTGATGATAAGGCACTTTGAAATTCTTCAAGTCAATCAATTTGAAAAAGTTTTCCAACTCACAACACCAATCTCATTCATTAGTCATGATTCATGAATGACAGATTTTCTCTATTTTGATGACTCCGCGTTTTGTTTTTCCTCATTTCCACTGTAGTGTAATGTATTATGAAGGTCACATTTTAACAAAAGTTAAGCCAATGACTTCTAACTGTTTGAAAAAGAAAAAATCTTTTACCAATTCAAATGTTTTGAAACCGATTTTGCTAATAAGGAGGCCGTGGTTCTTCATAAACTCTCTATTGCAATTTGGTATTATACTTACTTAACCTGGTTAGAAAAGAAACTATAGCGAAAGCAGTTATTGCAGTTTCGGACAAAGTTTTGATGCAGACGAGAAAGACAGGCGTACTTTATATTTTTCATTACTCATACTCTGAAAGTAGGTCATTACTGACCTGAGAAGCGGGCTGAAAGTAACACTTTTCATCCCTAGGGAGAATCACTTTCAACTGACAGCTGTCAAATATTTTTTTTAAAAACTAGTTCTTTTTCACATTATCTATTGAACCATGTTCCAACTTCTTATACAGCCACGATGTAAAATTTGAAATAACTCAAAGTTAAGTATTGATCAGAGAATATATATGTTTAAAATAACTTTATTACAGTTTAGTTTCAACAATTTCTTTAAAATAACTTAGCTTTGAGCAAAATATTTACCATTTTTCCAATGATGAAAATAAAAAATAATGGCTGAATAGCGGGCCGGCCAGAGAAAAAAAACAAACAAAATAGGCGGGAAAGCGGCAATTCGATCTTCATTTATTTTCCTCATTTTTTCTTTAGCTAATTCATGTTTTTATTTTTACTTTCCTCGTATTTGTAATGAAAAGCACAGTGTTTACCTCGGGTGAAAGACTTATTTAGTCCCTCGAACTATTGGCGCCCTCACTTCGTTCCGGGCGCCAAACCCCGTCTCGGGACTAAATAAGTTACTTTCACCCCTGGGGTAACAATGTACTATTATGTTGTACTAGCAGCCACCCGCGACTTCGTCCGCGTGGACTTAGCTGTATGTGAAAAAAGATTTTCCCGCTTTTATGTTGAAATTAACCTGAATTTTCTTTGCTATAAACCTCACGGAGCCAGAGACCTTTCCAACTAAAGCAAATCCGTGGAAATCGGTTGGTGCGTTCTGGAGTTATAGCGTCAGGAAGGAAAACACGACTTATTTTTATATAGTAGATTATAGGCAACTGGAGCCTAGTTTTTATGTTAGAGTTCTTGTTGCTTAACTTTAATTAAAAGATTAGGATTATAAAGACAGAAACTCTACTGTATTGTGAGCAAGCAAGTTTACCACTGAACTTAAGTTTGACATTGGTGCATAAGATAATTGTTCCTAAACTCAAATAAAATAAGTAGTGAGTTGCTATTGGACAATTGGCAATTCCGGTCGTCACATTACGGATTCACTAGAGATTTCCAAACTCGATTGAGGCTTACGACTCGACTAAGCTCTCAACTCAGGAGCATTTTAAGCCAACAAGCCCTGCAAATGACGGAACTTCCGAGTTCAAATAATAATTCGATTATACGAGAGCTCAATTATACCAGTCAGTATAACTCTCTAGCTATGTTTGTACAAGCTAGCGAACATAAATAACGCTGAGATCAACAATAGTACGTACCCACACCTGCATGTTGGATTCGTTGGGAGCAAAAGTTTTAGAACGGATAGAAGTGGAAACCCATTCTTAGGCACAAATGCGGTCGAATCGTGACCGGGCTTGTAACATAAAGCTTGTTAAGGCCTTTACAGGTACCGATTTTACTAAACAAAATTCCATATTAAGTATTTTTATTTCTATTTTAAGCCTTGTTCGCAGGAATTTGGCGGCATTTGCATCATACATACAGGCTTCACAACTACAAGTACTTAGGCTTTTTTTACCGCTTTTTCAGGTGGGCAATGTGACTATTTTAATTAAATTGAATGTGCCTACATATATTTTTTCATACAGTAACCGTCCATCTAGCTAGCATGGTGATAATATCCTATTCAGCGGTGCGAGCGGTATCTTGATTTCAATGATTTTCTCAAAAGCTAAATACCTAGTCCCGCAGGGCTTCTTTCACTAGAAAAGCTTAAATAAGACTAAAATTGACTCTAGTTAAATCACATTAGAATAGGAAATACAAATTTTCATAAAATAATGCGAAGCAAATGCCAACCACACAAAGTATTCTGTGCAATTACACTTAAATAAAGTTTGACTGAACTATTCGCAGTATTATGGAGGCAAGACATGCCTTTGGTTTTTGTTATTTTTAAAACATTAGTCGTGTCGTGTAAACGCGATACTTCTGATACTAAACTTGTTTGTAATATTGATACAGATAAGAATAGTGGCTATAGTTTAAGCGCCAGCGTAACGGTACTTTGTTCTTAATTATTTTACAGACTGACAGACAGCGAGACACTTGCTTAATTACCTACTTTTATTAGGTCGATGGTATTTATTTATAGCTAATAGATTTTTTTATATAATTATGTAAGAGTGAATGTTTTTGAGACCATACAATTGAATCGTTAATGAATTCTTACAGAAGCATAACCGGCAGGTTATGCTGTAGTAGGCATACTACTAGATACTAAAGTCAATGTAGCTAGAATGACGCGCCCCTCCACTGTTTCTATTCTTAGAAAAAAGCGCTCTTGTATGTCATTTCAGCTAAGACGATCTCTACCTGTGTAAACTCATAGGTTAAAATGTGGATAGGAACGCTATACTTACAGCTCCTCTCCGCTTTGGTCCCGGCCTAAAGGTTTGAACAGACAGCATTAAAATGATGAATGCTAAACGGAGATGTACGTCAGGATTGAGGAGCCATTTTTGGTATCTTGATGAAATTAATATGTCATTTAGTAGTAACTTAAAAAATATCGTAGGTTCGATCCTCGATTTTGTAGTATAATACTTCAAAAGTTATATGAACATAAAAGTGGCTCCTCAATCCTGATGTTGTGCATACTAAATAATTGACTGTAGCTACCTGAAATCACAAAGTAAACAAAAACCAATGACACTAACATTTAGTACAAGATGTTTACTCAATACTTTTACACAGAACAACATTCAGGAAGCTTGTTGTTTAAAAAAAAATACGTTTTTATATTCCTTGAGAAATCGCTCTGAGGGGTGACCATGTTGTATGAATGAAACCAGGACGACTGGTTTTTTAATTTTTTTTTTCAACAAATCGACAATATATAAAAAATATATAAAAATGGTGAGGAGTGGGGTGGTTAGTGCAGTCGCCCGGTTTGCGAAAGACGCGGGTCCGATTCCCGCCTGATGCCAAGTAGACCAAATGTCTTTTTCTGGTTTTCCTGTCTATAGTGAGATGATAATGCACTAACCCTAATGCTTAAAATAAAAATAACCTATTAAAAACCTAGTTTCATCTTAATTGAAAGTCTGCAATAATGTTTCTTTCGAGTGTCCAAGGTATATGCCTAAACATTGGTGAAACAAACAATTAGTATAACTCATACCATCGGCGGAGCCAGGGAGGGGGGTTATGGGGGTCATGACCCCCCCCTGAGCTGGTGCCAGCGCTCCTGAGAAGACCCTAGCTATACAAAAATTAAATAAACTACAATTATTCTTGCAATGTTTTTCGAAAAAACCGCGCTCGCTCCGCTCGCGCTATACTACTCGTGTAATATTTTATTGAAAGGAGGCCGTATGCGCATTTTCTTCTCTGACTGAAGATCATTGAATGACAGACCAACGTGGATAGCCATAACGGGCTTGTCCAACTCCCAGAAAGGCTATCTGTTATTTAGAATTAGTTGTCTACTAAATAAGCAGAACGTAAGAAACGCAACAAAAACTAATTTCCTAGATTTGATTGATCTTTCTTTCAAGTCTCTAACACCACTTAATAATCTAGTCAATTTACAATAGCAAAGAAAAAAAAAATCGCTCGCTTCGCTCGCGTTCAGTTATCTTGACAGAGCGCTATTGCTATATATTTTTTACTACGAAGTAAAAAAGGCCTCGCGATGATGTGGCCGACGTCTACATGGGGTCCAGCGCCGCCACTGTCGAAATCACTTTCCTGCCTCACTTTAGTTTTTGCAATAAGCCGATGATAATATGTACAAGTTATTGTGTGTTAAAGATAGGAAACCCAGAAAAAGCATTCGATCTTGGGCTGGGGGGACCAAATGTTTTTGTCGTGGTTTCCTATCGTTAGTAAGATGATGTGTAGGTAATGCATTATCCCTAATGCTAGAATAAAAATAACTAGAAGAAAAGTTTTTCAAGTGTTCTAAGGGGGTCTCTCAAAAAAGTTTTACAATTTGCCTACCTATTTTATTATGCCAAACAGGTAAAAAACTGAGCAGTTGATATGATAGTGACTCATATTTATCACGAAGAGCTTTATCTACTTTGAAAAAAAACGCACTCGCTTCGCTCGCACTTGTCTAATACAATGTATTCATTTTCATTATCGGAGACGTTCGCACAATTTCTTATCTCAACTGGGAATCATTAAGACAGACAAATGTGAATAGCCCTAATGACCATTACCTCCTTGCTGAAAAACTACTAAAACAGCTTATAGCATAGCACTTTGGTATAATTCAAGCTAGTACGAGTAGGCAAAGTGAAAAAGACAAAAAAATGCTTGTTTTCTAGGTCGCCTTTCTCCATCTTTAAAATGTCTAATTAATTTCGCTCATTTTGGCCTAGAAAAAAAACGCGCTCGCTTCGCTCGCACTTTACTACCTGGATGACAATCCTGATGACCATAATATACCCAAAAAATTCGCCTATTTTAATTTCTATGTTTGTAATATTTTTTGGCAGCATTTGATTTTGAACAATACTTTTTGACTTGACCACGACTATGTGACCCCCTCCTGGCGCCAAAGCTGGATCCGCCCTTGACTCATACTCGTACTACAGGAATAAAGGGCATTTTCCAATGAAAATTTAGCGCGTGGCCGTCTCTGCTCAAGTAATCTCCTTCCATCAGGTGGTTTTCAGAATCAAAATACATAATATAACATGTCAGTCGGTAATAGAAAACCCGGGAAAACCGGTATGGTATTAACTATGTAACATCGGACCACCACATTAAACAAGATAGATTTTGCCAAGAAATTCACCGTGTCATAAAGTAACGAGTATGAGGCGACATAAAAAATGATTAGCGAAAGGTATTTTTTCGTAGCAGTAATAAAATGTTCAATGTAATAGTTATGTTGCAGGCAAATGTGACAATATGTTATTTAGATGTTAGTAGAGCGAAATAGCGTCGTGGCCCCACTGGGCCACGACGCTAACCACTGTTAACCACTGTTAAACACTCTGGCTCGAAACCCCTGGACCACTAGGTTCAAGTCTGGCAAAAACTACTTTGGGTCCATTGATATTTATTTACTATGCTTACTAAGCGCCCCAGTCTCACATATAATATAAGTTTATTTTTTAAACATTCATGTATGAGTAAACCGTCCAGGAGAAATTATCTACTTACATGTGAAAACCATATCAATACTTATACGGACAGACAAGCTTAGGTACTTATATCCTTATTCATAAAAAACCCGATCTGCGCTATAGTACTGTACGTCAACTACTGTACATTTTTAGAAAGAAAGATAAATTTATTCGACACATAAAATAGACATACAAGAAAAAGTATGTCTCATTCTTACTGCTTTCAATAGGAACGAGTTTGTAAGTGCTAGGACACTTCAACGCTTAGCCAACGCTGCAGCACTGACTACCTTCTTAGAATAAGTGGCATTAAAGCGACTTCATTTTACAATGAGTATGTATGTAGAGCTGATAAGAGGTCTCGCGGAAAACCTATAAGCGATTTCAGGATGAACTAGACTCCCACCCTGAAAACTGGTCTGCCATAGCCGTGGACCGTAGAGAGTGGAAAAGTGGCCTTTGCCCAGCAGTGGGACATTTTAGGCTAATAATAATGTAATGATGACGAGATAAGAGTCCAGACGTTTCCCCTTTTTCGCAGTCTTGCTGTGACGTCCACTAATTACCATCCAGTGTTCCCTGCCCCTCGCGTTTATCGGGATGGGTTCATCATTAACTCGTGCAGTAAATTCCAACTGCAATTAAGGTGCGGGCTTCCTATTTTTAGCTGGCGGCCGGAGTATGCTTTTTTCTTCGACGGGATTGGTAGGGTAGGGCTGAGCATAGTGATTTGAAATACCATGGGCAAATACGTAATATGATCGCTCGTGTAACTACGTAGTAGCAAATAGTATGTATAGTTAGCATCAAAATTATGGGTGCGTACAGAGTGGTCAAAAATGACTGTTTTTTTTTAAAAAGCAACCTTGTCACTACATTATCAAAATAGTGTTCCATTTGTTATAGAGTTTGGTGACGCTTCAAATGACATATGACTATCATTGCAGAAATAAAATTGGTTTTGTCAAACTAACAACAAACCAATACCTTTTTGACCACTCTGTTAGCACGCATCATTTTGATGCTGACTGTACATGAACTATTCCTAATTAGGAAACTGTCTTAAATGCTTATTTCTTTTCTTATTTACTACTCGTAATAGATTCGATTCAGTGTCAGGGGATGTAATACAATGTCGAAGATATCTTTCCTTCCCTCGAATCCGTAAACGTCAACCTAGGATGAACAGCCTATAATAGTATAGCCTTCACTTTTAGTTCTATAGACAGTATTACAGGAAGACATTAAGTCTGAAAGGAACATTCAGGATAGCTTTTCTCCACGTTGTGAGGCAGCCGTGGGGTTCAGATGTAGGTTGCCAAGAACGGTACTGAGCTGGTAAATCTCATCTCGAAGGCTTGCAATACTGACGTTTAAGAATTCGAAAGGCTCGCATAATGGTTTAAAGAAATGTTTTATCTACTATATAAAAATAAGTCGGGTTTTCCTTCCTGACGCTATAACTCCAGAACGCACGAAGCGATTTCCACGGTTTTGCATTCGTCGGAAAGGTGACGGGAGGTTTATAGCAAAGAAAATTCAGGAAAATTACGCGGAGAAGAGCGGGAAAATCTTATTTAAAGTGGGATAATCTTTTTTCACATACAGCAGCCAAGTCCACGCGGACGAAGACGCGGGCGGCTGCTAGTTTCTCATAATTTCGATAAGTATCTGCTTCAAATTGATGACTTTTACTCGTAGCTAGCTATGTGTGTTTATAGATGTAGCCAATATTTATTATTATCTATAGTTTTAGTTTTACTGGCTGGCTTATAGGAAGTAGGAACGTATGATACATTGTGTTGATGTTTACAAGTTTATACTAAAACATCCATTGTTTGACCTATTGTAGTTTTTATTGTCTTTTCGCAGCGAAAGGTATTATTATAGCAACAGGTCTTCCTTATGATCGGCAAGTACTTGGTAAATACTTATACGATAAGTTGTTTATAGTATTACGTAAAAGGGTCTTTGTTCTGTGCCTGGTGGTGCCAGTAGAGTAAATACTTCGCCAATGCATTAAACTGAGGATCCTATTTATTTTATTAGTTCGTATACAGTTAGATAACTTATAATAATAGTGAGCACTTAGCACAGCAAAAATACAAGCGGGCAGTACATGGATAGTTGTCAGAATAATTATTAATAATAATTTCGTCAACTGATGCATCGTCTTACTTGGTTGAATTTTTTATTGACATAGCACTTTGTGTATTGCTTCGTCGCGAAAATGTTTAATAGAGCAAGGCAACGCAACGCAACGCGCTAAAGAGACTTCACCTTAACTGGATAGAGACAACTGTGCACAGCCATAAAAAAACTAAGATTGCAAATTTTGTTTTCTAAACGTAACATAGCATACGGTTACCACAATATCCCAAGAGGGGCAGTCAGAGGCACATAGTAAAAGGAACATTTAGAAGCTCACAGCAAATCCAATTCAACGAATTTCTTAAAATAATTTATAATTTGAACAGATATGATGACATTTTGCGACATCGGCAACCCTGGGTAAAAGCGCGGAGGTCTTCGCTCCCCGGGATACTCGAGTAATATGACATCTAGCTATACAAGCGTTATAATAAATGTATAATATTATCACCTGATTATTATTAGATCTTGATGCTCATTTACTACAGCGCTCGTCAACCTTGATGTGCCTAGCTCTAGATTAACTGGCAGAGTATGCGTTTCAAATTAAGCCTGCCTTCTGCTCTGGTTCTGTGGAATTAAGAGTTAATAATATAGGAGTAAGTGAGTGAAAGAACTCAATCGATTCCAATAAGTATGTTTTCAAAAGTGAATTCAGTGCTGCAGCCATGGAACGGGTGATGACCAAGCCGGGTTGAGTTATTTTGTTGATGAATTTTTCGGTAATCTCCGTGCTTTCGTTGGTTCTTTAGATTCCTTTTTATCACATCTGACAAAAGGTTATCAGTAGTCTACTCAACACCTCGGAATATAAAAAGTAAATATCAATGGACATTATTCCACACAGCGTCATCTATAGCCCCAAACTAAGCAACTGATTGCTTGTACTATGGTATACTAGACAACGGATAAACATACTTAAATACCTACTGTTTTTTTTGTAAATAAATACTTAATATACATAGGAAACACCCAGATCAGCCGTGCTATTCCGGCGGTGCACATCGGACATCACTTCACATATCGGTGCTTCACGCTTAGCTCAATCATCAATACGCTTTACTTTGAATTAGTATTTTCTCTCATTTTGTATGTAAATAATTAAAAAATGTTCTTTGGCTTAGTTCTTTTCTCTCAAACGACGACCGTTGCGAAGGAATGGAATTTTAAAGTTACCTCGCACGAGCGAAGTGAGTTTTGGCGACCACCGGAATAGCATAGCAGTACAAACAGACATGCTCATGCACTCAATGTTTGTACTGTGCGGGGATCGAAACCGCGACCACTTGTGTAATAGCCCACCATTCTGAACCATTACACCAAATAGGTACGTCAATATGTCTCCTACAATGCTTAATTTCTTAAAATATTGTTCCAGTATCCTGCTCCTGCCGTCGTCCCGCGAGCAACAAATAACACCGAAACTGTTTCGTCGCTTTTAAAAGATGAAGCGTAAGTACCTAGGCTATTAATAGGCATTTTATATATGTTTAAGTATGTAGTCAAGTTAATTATTTTTTAATTTACTTTAGTGTTATTGAAAAATAGGTAGGTACTTAACAACACAATTTAGATATGCAATATTTTTAGTACAATACGTACTTACGTATTTAATATCTTAAGATTTACCAAAGATTAATAAGCTGAAAAAAAATACTAGAAAACAAAGAGGAACTTACTTGTTTCCTAGCAAGTTATTCTTATAATGTGAAGCTGCCAGTCCATCGGCCAAATTATGATGACGAATGACGATACATACTGTATGTACGGAATTTATCACACCTAGACACCAGCTTCCCCGACAGACATAGATCTACATTAGGACTTTAGCACTCGTCGAACCTTCTCTGGACTTACACGAATATTTCAGAATCAAAATTATCTAATCGGCCTCCATTTTTGTAAAACTTTGTCCATCATTTCTTCCAAGTGTTAAATATTAAATTAATTATCTACTTAATTTGTGCTGATTTCCCTCCAAATTATCAGTCGCCATTTTTTAAATTATTCGTTTTATGGCATCCCACGTTTTCTGCCATTGGCCAGCATCAACAAATTTTACATGTTGGTAATGAACTCTAAACTTTTTTTAACAGCAATCGGCAAAGCCCTAGTCGGCTAACTCCTGGGACATTACCAAAAAGCGCAGAAGACCTACCAGGCGCAGCGCGAGCTCTGTTGATGCGGCTGTTGGAACGTGATCCTAAAGTTAGGATGAAGAATCTCAGGCAGCTTCAGCAGTCGGCTTTCTACATGGGATTTAACTTCGAACACGTTAAAGCTAAAATGGTAGGCGAATTGTTTTTGCTCTCTAAGGGCATTTTCATTTAAATCGGATGGGTATCTGGGCTGTTGAACTGGCTTAATTACTTGTGTTAGAAATCTAACAAATTTGCCAGTTGTGTGGGAGTTGCATATCGGTTTTGAGACAAATATTTCTACCTACTAAGTTTTGAATGATTTCTTTCTCTCTTTTCAGACGAAACCGAGATTGCTTCTTGAAAAGTATTTCCCTAACGGTGCTCCAGAGTTACCAAATAACTATGATTGTGCTGCAAATCAACAAATATTAGATACGTTCGATAGTCCTCCACAATAATGTAGGTAACGATTAAGTTTAGATTTAACGGCCACTTGCAGAACTGATTTAAATATCGATCTACTTATCTAAACTTGGTGCTTTTTTTTAAACAAATGGAAAAAACATTTAGGATATCAGTAAGAATTATAACTGAACTGAGGTAAAAACAGACAAAACATAGATATAAGTACAGTCTATCGATTAAATATGTTGAATGGCATTTGAATCTGAGGCATGTTTCTGAATTGAGTTTGAGAAAAGCAAATTTCGTCGCAATCAATTATTTAAATAGAGATGTTTGTTATGAGTATAGGTTTTGCTTTTATCAAATATTTTATGTTGACTGTAAGGCGTTTTGCAGACGACGGGCGAGCCGGTCTTTTTGACCGCGAAGTAATCCAGACTGCGTCTACCACGCCGATACTCGTGACTGCCGTCACCGCGAACACGAAGCATTTAAGTGGCCGCTGGGCATCACAGGGCGGACGTTCTGCCCTTCATATGCGTTGGTAGCATAGCTTTCCCTTCCCTTAGCGCTATCGTTCGCGTTTTAATTGACCGGCCCAACCCGCCCCGTCGTCTGCTAAGCGCCTAAACAGGACAGAATAGACTCAAATCCAAATGGTGTGTTGTGCAAGTGGATCGTCTTATTTTTAAGTTTGTATAATCCATCCATCTACAAGGTGCCATTTTTAAAGTTTAATTCACTTAGGTAGCAATATGTCAACGTTAGTATGTACCTATCCATCGATTTTTAATTTTTTTTGTTGTTAAGTAATGTTGGAAGGATATCACATTCCATATAATGTAATTTCTATGTACAGATTGATTCCTAATATGAATCTCACTCGAACAGAAGAAACTTTTTGTTAGCAATACAATAAAAAATTAAAAATGTAAGTTGTTTTACTTGTGTTAATATTGTTTCCATCCTTTCCATCTTCTTTTGCAGATTCATTTTTATTTCTTAGCCCCTCTCAAGGTATTATGTTTATTAAAATTCGCAGTAATCTATTCTGAACCTTATTAGACAAGATTTTCTATGTATCTAAGTATTGTGTAGTTTTAGCTTTTCAGTCTCCAATAATGTATGATTTCGGTCACCCAACCCACAATATTACATCGGCCTCGATATATCTTTTTTGAACAGTGAGACGACTGTAACCACACATGAAATCTTAAACTGCGTTTTTCAATAGTGTACAGCCAACTTTACTTGCGATCGGCTAAAAACCGAGGTGCTAGAGCCAGTTATTTATCAATTCCATAAAAAAACACTGACATTAGGGATGCTCACTAATGGTTATTTGATACATTGACAGAGATGAGCTACCAATTGATCGATCACACTCAATACAATTCAATATTTCATTGCAAAACTAACTAATTAACTGTGAACGGACGGCACACCATTGGAAGTCGGTCCTCCTTGGTCTATTTGATAGGTTTCTTTGCAAGAGGGTCTGCTATTTTGCCAAGAGCAAGCTAAAAAATCATCTAGTCTGATGTGTCGTTGACTGTACATGATAAGGTGTTACAATTTTAACTGCTCAGTATTATAGCCCATATCGGGCATGCCACAAAGGATCTAGATAACAGGAATTCGCACTCATCCATGGATTGGAATGCAACACCGTCGACCCGATTGTTGAAAACTATGTCATATTAGTTTGGTGAAACATAATAGGTATGGGAGTTTTCTATATTTTAATTCAATTTGTTGAACTCGCTACCTTTGTTTCTCTAGGCAGGCTGGACCTCTAACCATGGAGCTCATCATCAAGTGGCTAAGATATCGATCCCTCTACCCATCATTGCACCAGATGGGTTAGTCATATGATCCTTAACATTCTTTTAAATGCTTCTGTCTCTTTAGATACATACCTACATACATCACTAGTCTTGTTGACATTAGTTTTTTTTTGCATTTGACATTAGTTTGACATATTCGAAAAACTGATTGACGATTGGGTTTTGTCTGGATCAGTCAGGTTATTAAAAATGGCTTCAATTCTTCAGAGAGCCGCGATTCAATACCTTAAAAAGAATGCTCGTTCTTCTACACACGCCGCTACTGCTGGTGGACACGGAGGTAAGTTTTATAATATTTCCGAAAGCTTCTAAAATTATGTAACCACATAACCTATTTTCTATGGCTTATCTTGAGCCCTTCCATCGCCTTTTTTCATGTATACTTTTTAGCCAGGTGTTCAAAAGTTAGAAATGACCATAAGATGTTTTTGTTTGAAGAGATTGTTCTTGTTTTGTGTTTCTTTAAATGTACTAGTATTCAACAAACTTAACTATCTGCCAGGTTAAGTCTTTGGCAGGTAGGATGCCACACTTGATCAGAGAGAATTTGATTATTTTTTAGTGAATTTGATTGATCAAACATCTCATATAGACACAGATCAACAATGTCATGTTAAAACTGCTGTTCTTTGTTTGTTTGTTTTACTGTGGTTGTGGGCTGTTTGTTTCAATTATTAACCCACATAGGAATTTTAAAATATTTAATAGTTTTAGACAATTTCTGAAGCAAGTGCAATATATCTGTCATCTATTTTGTTCAGGTGGCTGGCAGCTGTGGAAGAAGCTGTCATTCCTTGTAGGAGTGCCAGCTGTAGGTCTTGGCATGGTCAATGCTTACTTGGGTCACCAGGAACACGCAACTCATGAGCGCCCACCATTTGTGCCCTTTGAGTACCTGCGCGTCCGCACAAAGGTAAATTAGGCATTTCATTATTTGACAACTGATTTGTTATGGTTGTGAAGTTAGGTACTACACCAGGTCACCTGTTCAATCCCTGCACAGTAGCAACAAGTCATGAAGTGTGCATGGACGAGTCTGTTTGTATTGGACTGGGTGTTTGCTATGTATTTATGTAAAATATCTTTAGTATTTGAGTAAAGAAATTCTAAGTGCCTGTTCACACCCAGCGAGAAATTATCATACCAATTTATCGGGGCGATATCTTAGCAAGCGAGCTCGTAGCGATATCGCTCAACCATGAAATCGCCCAAAAATTACTATTGTGAACAGGCAGTAAAACTACAATAATAGAGTAGTTTCACTCAAATCTATAAGAAGTAAGTATTTGAGTGAAAATCAGGTTGTCCTTTCTAATCTCCTATAATGTGCGCCATAGTAAATGTAAGGAAAAAATGAACATATTTTATTAAAAATAAGACATTTCCTTTACTTTGCCATAAATGTCACTGGCCAGAAATTGATCCTTATAAATAACACTACAATCTTTTTTCCAAAATGATGTTAATTTTGAGATTTTGAAACTAAGAAAACAGTTTAAAATTATAATATACATACTTATTTGCCATAATTACTCTATTACAATGTTAATTAACTGAAGACGGCGAAGTTTCTGCAAAATATTTTTTTTTTCATAGAGCGCCTTTTAATAAAAAATATCATCTTTTTCAGCGTTTCCCATGGGGTGATGGCCAGAAGTCCCTCTTCCACAACCCCCATGTGAATGCGCTGCCCTCTGGCTACGAAGACGACCACTAAACTCTAGAATCAGCTTTCATCATTAGTGAAGATATGCACTTTCGCGCTTTTAGTACTAAATTGTGTATGTGATAATAAGTCATTAAATAAAATTTAAAACCAACGGAATTGACTTTTGAATTCCCCTTAGATTGTAACCAATTTCTAACTTCATGCCTGGGCGCTATCAACGCCATTCATGAAGTAATCACAAAACAGGTAAAAGCGCAAGACAATAAACTGGCTGTGGATGGCTTAGAACCCTTATTTTGCATTCCTAACTAAATTGGCCTTAGCATTACCTGAGAATAATCCTACTAATATTATGAAGGCGAAAGTTTGTATGTGTGGATGTGGCTTGTTGCTCTTTCACGTTAAGAACTACTGAATGGATTTCAATGAATCTACAATAATGTAGCTTATACATCTGAATCGCACATAGGCTACAATTTATAAAGAAATATTACTTTTAGTTTTCGACACCCCTGTGTTTCAGGCAAGAGTGAATAGGCATTTTTCTGGGTAACATACAAAAATAGTAAATAAGGTGAGCATCGCGCGGGTGATGTCCCTGGCCTGGTGAAAGGTGTCCATAATATTAAAGCTGCGGTAACTGCCTACAATCAGGCGGTACGAAAGCTTGTTTGCCACTATCCGTAAAGGTCATAGCACAAAATGCCTGCACGGCTCCGACCCAGCAATTATCTTGCTATTCAAAGGAGAACAACCATTTCGTACCCAGAAACGAAAGTGCCGGCCAGACAAAAATAATACTGGCATCCTATTGAAAATGACGCCCTGAAAGTTTCTTTATAGCACAAGAACCGTCTACAATTAACTCTTAGACTGCTACTTGAGTTTCAAATTAAAGAAATATTATTGTTTCCCAGGATTAATGGATGAACGGATTTCACCTTGTGAGGTGCCGTTAGATTCGTCTTTATGTCAAAGTAACACTGGGTATATCAAAATAAAAAAAAACAAAATGGCGGATTTTTTGGCGCTAAATTCAATGTTTTTACGCTCTGCAGCCTGAACGGCATGGTGGATTTTAGCTGTAGAGGTGTCATCTGATTTGGATTTACTGTAAGAGTAACACTGGGTACATAAAACTAAGAAAATATATAAATGAAAGAAATTGAAAAAAGGTATTATTTTTACATACCTGGAGTCACTCTCACAGTAAATTCGAATCTAACCCCTCCAGCCAAAATCCGCCTAGTCGTTCAGGCTGCAGAGCGTGAAAACATTGACTTCAGCGCCGAAAATCCGCCATTTTGTTTTTTTTTTATTTTGATATACCCAGTGTTACTCTCACAGTAAAGACGAATCTAACGACACCTCACAAGCTGAAATCCATTAATTTATTTATTCAGAGAATTAATGTTATTTTTAGAATTTCAAACGGAAATAGCAGTCTAAGGGTTAATTGTAGATGGTTGCTGTCCTAGTAAGAAATCCTCAGGGCGTCATTTTCAATAAGAATCCAGTATAATTTTCGTCTGGCCGGCACTTTCATTTTTGGGTATATTTTGTACGAGACGTGGTTGTTCTCCTTTGTACCTTAAACTCGTAAGGACGTGAGCTGCGAGTATATATTGTACCACTCTTAACTTAACACGTTCACAGTCCCCATACATTTTTTTTACTACCCCATATGTCCCAATAACTTTTTAACAAAATTATACTTGATAATATGTTGGAAACACAGGGAAACCATTTTCCCCCGGAAAATATGTTGTGCTAATGAGTTTTTCTCTGATTTTCGCGTGACCCCCATAGGGGGCACGGACTTGTGAGTTAAAAAAACCGTGACCCCTATTTGGATTCACGGACTTGTGAGACAAAAAAAAGAAATCTTTTGAGGGTAGAATGTTAAAAAAACTGATAAAACTACCAGCTGCTGGTCACGTGTATCATGAGAAACGATTTATTTGCATTCTTACTTGGTGAATGTGTCATTCAAGATGTGATGTGGGATATTGCTCAAAAAAACCTAGCATTCGATTTTTTTATGAAAAAATCAGCAAATAGCTTCTGACTGAAATAGGAGCATTGCAGTTTCTGCCACACAACATATCTCTTGATTTGAGAGTACTGCAGTTTCTAGTTTGGAATAACTTGGACCTTTTAGATCCATAGAAATTTCAAGCTACCCACCGCTTTTTAGTGGGACTAAATTAAATTCCTGGGAAAATAACAAGGGTAAAAAAAGATGCGTGGGCCGTTAAAAAGTATTATTGATGAAGGGAAAAAAAACACAACGTTTTCAGCACGAAAAAGGGCCACAAAAGAACGCTAAGAGCAATATAAGAAAGGTTTTTGTCTCCCCAGTTTTATGAATTTTCACAAGTTATGTTTCTAGATTGTAAAGCTAGGTTTGGTTTTTTCTTTACTCAGATACTATCAGTTTCAAGATTTCAATTTGTTTTTGTTTTGCTTTGAGTATAACTTTGTTAAAATAAAGCAGTTTACATGATTTAACGGTTTAAATAAACCTTATCTTGAAAAAAATATATTTTAAAAAATATTCACATTTTGTGGCATGTTTTTTCAAAATTATGCACAATTTTTCTCTATCCACAAGTCCACAAAATCGCAGAAACATATTCTTAAGTCCGAGCAATTAATTGAAGTAAGCAGAGGTATGGGCATCGTGCCCCCATAAGGGGGCACGGACTTGTCACTTTACTGCACTGTGACCCCTTAAGGGGGCACTGGACTGTGAACGTGTTAATGCTTAAATTTGAATGGCAGGATATTTATGCTGGGAAAATTCATATTGTAATAAAACTATTTCAATATGAATTTTCCTGGTGTTAATAAACCCGATCGACTCGTAACTCATGCAGTGTATGTATTATCTTCGAAATTTAATACGAATTGACAAAACAAGTAAACAAACAAAAATAGTGTTTCGATTCGAAATAGAGGTTAGAACGACTCTTTTCTTCTAGTTCCGTCCATTTCAACACACCAAAGCTCTGCTATTAATGGGGCGGGCAACTGTCAAACTGGCGCTAGCAGAGCACCGACCCATAACAAACACGGATTTGTATGAAATTTGTTGAAAATAATTAATTAGAGGCGATTATCAAATAAATGCCCAGGTGTTGTGTACCAAAGTGCAGAGAAACTGGAGGCCACCACTTTCCTCGAGATGAGCAACTTAAAAAGATGTGGCTAAAAGCAATAAGGCGAGTAAGTTGGAGCCTAAAACCGGGGCGAGGGTGTGTCATAACCACTTCGAGGCCAGTGATTATGAAATAATCAGTAAATACTCAGGTAAAGTACCTACATACATAAGGATTCAAATTGATTATTTTCTGTTTGTCTAGAAGGCACAAAACTATCGTCTATTTGGTGCGTAACAGAGAGGCTCGCCACCTTGAAGTGAAATTTAATAAACCTCAGGAAACAGGCAGCCCATAAAAATAAACAATTGAATGGTTAATAGTCTGCCTTACTAAATTTGTGGCCAAGTCTGGCCTTTTGGGTCCACCAAAAATTCACTTAATTCTCTTTGATTTAAAGGTTACTTAGATGCTAAGGTTTTTCTCACTTTTTCAGGCACCATAAACCAGCACAAAATTTTGAAGAAGTCTGTCATCCCTTCAGTGTTTCTATAGAACATAAAGCAGGGCCCCACATTAAGAGAAGAACGCCTGAGGACACGTATTTTTTTGAAAAAAGCTTGTTTCAAGATGAGAATTTAACTACTCCAGACTTCAATCATTTTCAGCCACTTGAAGAATTAGATGATGCAAATGTTTCCCACAGTGTTGATGTAACTGAAATTCAGTCCTCAAGCTCGGATCTAGCTTCTGGGTCTGGAGAAATTTGTACAAAAGGGACACAGACTTGTAATATTTTGAGATTATTCTCTACAGAGCAATTGCATAAATACAGGAAAAACAGGAATTTGGGAGAGGTTGTTGTGGTTGGGTATTTTACAAATAAAAGAAAAATGATTAAGAAAACACAACAATTTATTTAATCAATACTTGGTATTCCCCCCCTAGCCCTTATCACTGCTTGAAGTCGATTCTTCATTGATCTGATCAACTTTTCGACGTCCTCTTGAGTTATATTATCCCACTCTTCCAACAATACTGTCTTCAATTCTTCTACCGTGAAGGGGCTTGATTTCTAGCTCATACTCTTCGTTTTAACTGGTCCCATTAATGCTCGATCGGATTTAAGTCTGGACTGCTGCAATACTTTGTCCATTTTCTTGTCAGAGCTGTAAGAAAATGAAAAAAAAATCTGTTAATTAATGACTTGTATGTGGTTCATGTTTAAAGTTTAAACAGGTCTCCACACATTCTCCACTGTCTACCTTGTTCTAAAGGTGTAGCCTGACACTGTTGAAGGTTGCGGCACTGAACACCTGAACAGGTTGATATACCTACTTACATCAACCAAAATCTAGTATTTTCTCATGCCAGTAAATTGATTCTGACTTCCCAGCCCAGATGGAAGTAGTTTTGCTTGCTTAAATAGCTCCTTATAATCGAAATAAGACTTACATAGATAAGTAATGCCGTATTTGAACTTTATCCAGTGGAGAAAGCTTGGTGTTGCTGTTGATGTCTCTGTAAGACTCATTGGGTGGAAGTTCCATTGAAGCCTCGCCGTCCACAACTTCAGGTTGCCCAAAATTGAAGTTTTGGTCATATGACTCTAATCTGTAATACGAAAAGTATATTTGAAAACGTTCAGACTTGAATTATAACCTCAAACTTTAAAAGTAAGGAAATATGATGTTTCGTGTTTTCAATTGTCACTAAAATGATACAATGGTTACATACTAGCTAGACTATCACAGGTAAACATTCAATAAACTTTAAAACAAGTTACAAGACCTTCAAGTTGACAAAATAAGAAGGAATTTATGGAACACAAATTACCTTTCAATTTAGTCAGTTTTCCTTCCACGTAAAGAGGCACCTCTTTTTCTCAATTCTTCTTTTAACGCGCATATTTTCCAAGTGAAATACATGTTTGAAAGTGAGGAATAAACGAGAATTAACGCAATATGTTAATCGAAATTATTGTTTACCATTCAACAAGGGTGGGTGCTAGGGTGGCGCCATCTGAGATTAGCTTTGCCTTGTAGGCCCCATTGCTGTTGAAGTTAAATCTTATTAAATTAGGACACATTCAAAGCTGGGCAAAAAGGCATGCACCCAAAGCAAACAACATATATTTAAAACCATAATAATGATTGCTTGACATTTGTTTGACACTTTTGACAGACCCCGACCAGGTGACAATGACATTTCGGTGTGCCGTCCATAGATAAGAATAAGGAATAGATAGCCGACTTCAAGATTTGTATGTACAGTGGTGCCATCTAGCCACCACTCGTCGTGATATCAGCTCCGAACCTTCCTACTATAGCATGCTCAGATAGCATACGATCGGTTTGGTGTAATGGTTAAGAAGTCGCCTTCTACACCAAAGGTCGCGGGTTCGATCCTCACACAGATTAGTATGCCCAAACATGCTTGTACTGTTTTGGTTGTTTCCTATATATTTTAATTATGTATTTAAAAATGAAAAGATGCCAAAGATAATTAAATCGTTTATTTGGAACACATAAAAATCACAAAATTAAAGGTAAACATGATTGGCAGTAATATGTAGTACCAAAATGCTCAGTTTAAGATGTCGTGCGTGACGCAGCACCACGACACTAATATTCCTCGGATGCGTTAACCTTTTAACATAAAAGAATACTTAAGCATACCTAAGTATAATATTAAACTATGTTAATCCGTTGGTATACAGATAAATAGGAACGAATTTATATCCCCAATTGCCTACCCTTTTCTTTGAATACAGGGTTCATTATGAAAACAAAAGTAATAAGTATTATTATTATTTTCGATTGCGGACACTGGTAGTGGGCCGGGTGATCGGTCCGCTTGTTGTGGGCCATTTCACCTATTTCCCCAGGCTCCCTGGGAGCCTCAAGTTGTCCCATCGTCACGGCGTCCCGTCGAATCTTCGAGTGGCCTTACAGAGTCTGATGACTGAAACAATGATCCACCGTCACTGCTCGTATTTATTCTATATCTAGTTTGTCCGATCCTGTGAGCCCCCATCTGGTCAGTGCGTACATAGAGCATTCTGCGATAGGGTGGAGCCCTGTTTCTTCGGGTTTCCTATGCCATATCGAAACACCATTCACAGAAACACGATTCCTGACTGACATTTCATATAAAGATCGGTTTGCGGAATATTTTTGTTTGAATATTTGTTTATTTGTCACTATGTGGGAATTTTTAGGGCTCCGTACCTCGGCCTCCGCTGTCTGTCTGTCTGCCATCAGGCTGTATTTCAGGCTTGTAAACCCCGATACCTAGAAAACTGAAGAATTTACCCAATTGATGTATTTTCGTTGCTGCTTTAGAGCCTGTTCATACCTAGCGTTTGTCCGGTGATTTCCCGACGAGGCGATCTCTCCGCGACGTCGCAGCGATATTTCCGCGATTAAGAAAACGCTGCTGTTAAGAACAAATACAAAAAATCTAAAATATCGAGGGGCTTCCCATACAACAAACGAGATTTTATTTTATAGATGATGGTACGGAACCCTTCGTGCGCGAGTCCGACTTGCACTTGGCCTGTTTTAAAATCTGCAGAGTGATTTAGTAAATCTCAAATAACGGAATGAGCTTAATTTTTTTCATAAGTTTCACAGTATTTTTCGTCTCAAGCATGTAAGGTTATTGTAAATAAATGAGAAAATAAAATTATTAATGTAGGCAAATAGTATTACTTTCTACAGGAAGAATCTGTGTTGGTATACAGATTTTATGCTAGAAGGTTTTCGGTAAAACGATCCTTCGGGCTAATGAGCTTCGGTCATTCGAAATTCGAGGAAACGATGCATCGGGCTAATGAATCTTACAGGAAACAAATATTCCACAAACCGATCTTTATATGAAATGTCAGTCAGGAAACGTGTTTCTGTGAATAGTGTTTCGATATGGCGTAGGAAACCCGTTTCTGGGTTTCTTCGCACTCCCCGCACTCCGGACACATGGGGTCGTCTTTTACGCCTATTAGGGTCAGGTGTCTGTTTAGTCGGGAGTGTCCCGTTACTATTTCGATTACTAGGCGGGTGTTGCTCCTGGAGAGCCTCATCAGTTAGCCGGTCGGTTTCTTGTCTAGTCCGTGGATCAACATCATCGACTGTCGCATTCCTGCCATGGGGTCCGGGTCTTGACAGATTGTACTTTGCAGAGCTCCTGAAAAGGAAACAATATTTCAAAAGATTTGACGAGCTCGGATGTACGACTGTTCAGGCACCTACGGTCCTGAATCCATGCATCATACGGGGAACGCGGACATTGCCTGTACGCTCGCGACAGGAGTAACGAGGTTCATAGAAGAAAACAAAGTTTCATTGGTTTCAGTGTGTCAGGCGAAGACAACGACCAATACAGCAATGTTTGTAATTACAGCACAACACTAGAAGTGCGAACGAGAGTTCTGAAATGCCTTATGGCCCAGGTATAGTATTTACGAACAGTTAATAACATTATCAAGAACTGTTGGTTGATTTCCATTATAGGGATTCAAAAGAATAAGGAATCGCTAATATTATTATCAAATAATTTACAATGTCTAGTTTATGAGAGCGTCGTGGCCTAATGGTTAAAGACTCTGACTCGGAACCCTATGGTCCCGAGATCAAATCTGGCCAGAACACACCTACTTTGTGTTCATTGTACAATATGCGGCTAACTCTCCGGTGATGGAAAACACCGACATAAAACCCAAGGCAACAATCAGTGTGCCCCTGACCCATTAGGGATATGGTCGTGAGGGTATGTTATGTCTAGTTTATTGCGGAGAACCTGTTTGTCGTCTAAGACACCGTTCTGCGCACCGTTCCTCTTTGATGTAGGTAGGCAGTTAAAAAATATCATACTCACTTCTGCTTTGAGACGCTGTAATATAAATTATTTTGATCGTGTCGGAAAGCGGCTTATTCAAGGGAATATAATCAGGCCCTGCACCTGAAAAAGAGAAAAATATAAACTGTAATCTCACCGTACTTAGGGCGTGAAACCTAAATCGCGCTCCGTTATGGATCGCGCTTCAGCGTCGGGACCAAGGTTTTGTTATAATCCTTTTATAATAATATCTTTTTATTATACAAAACAATTACAAATCTAAAACAGTGTTATACAAAGAAAGTGGGCATTGAACAAGAGGTCTCCAAACAAGGCTTTGCCTGTACCTTGGAGAAACAATTTAGATTTTTATATTATATTATTTTTAAGGAAGGAAGCAAATAAACAAATTCAATCTTATTTAAACAACATGAAATACTCACTCTTAACGGGTCCACAACAAATATTTGTAGTACTTGTAGAAGGCTGCTGCTGCTCATCCACTGCAACAGGTACTGGACCTTCCCTGACCTCATGTTCAGGTGCAGCTGTAAGATATGATATAAAATCAAGCTTCAGAAAATAATTGTTCAAAACCACCACCCTATCCCTCTATTGTGATAGGTTTGTAGCGTGCCGCTTGCCAATGAATCTATGTATATATGTATGGTGTATGTACGTTTGTTATAAAATATTATTGTTCTGTATGTATATTGAAGTAATTTATGTGTTTGTGGTGTGTATGCCGTATCTTATAACGTTATGTTTCGATTATTTTTATTTATCATTTAATCTCTCATCTTACTATTTTACCTTACCCACATTTGTTTTTTTGTTTTCTCACGATCCTCTACCTGAAGGTTGTCTGGAAGAGATCGCTCCCTAGCGATAAGACCGCCTAAATTGTACATTGGTCTTTGTAATTTAATACAACTGTAATGTTTTAGTGCAATAAAGAATATCTATCTATCTATCTATTGTTTTTCGACATGGACAGAATCACCACATTTTGTAACAAAATTACTAAAATTAAAACTTACATACCTGGAAGGAGCAGTGTTGGGATGGCCACATTGCTTAACCTATTTTGTGGCTAATAAAGGACATTTTCAAAATGTAGGTGACTTATTCTTCTATTTTGAAAAACGTAAATAGGCTCTTTGTCCATAAGCCCCGCGGTTTTCACCCATGCTAGGAACTCAAAATAGTTTGTAGCGGGATTCGGAAACGCTTGCAGGACTGCACCTGTAAAACCAGATAAGTAATCAATGGTAGGATTCAAACACAAACTGTCGGTACAGCACGATTTGAGCTTCAATTTGAGCTGACTCCTGTTTAAATATAATGTTAAATTTTCTCCAATGGACTCTGAATACTGGAAATTAATAAGTGGTTGAAAGATTTTCTCCAGAAAATTGCTCTCTAGTAACATAATAAATTATGATTAACAATTATGGTATAATCAACCCAAAAGATTGTAATTGTTAGAGGATATACAATTGATAAATTCTAGGTTATTATCTTCTAAAATACCTTCCTTTAGAAGTGAGATCACATAAGCATCAGCGTTTATGTAAAATATACTACTTATCATGTACTTTTACTGAAATGGGAACTGAACTTACCTTCAATGATAGAGGATTTGCAAGAAGGAATGCAGCAGATCCTCTGAGGCACGGTTAATTACTATCAGGACAGGTAAATAAGAACTTGAAGTAGAAACTGAGGATGCTAACACGCTCTACTCGAAGTTACTACTACTATTTAATGCAATATTATATGAGTAAAAACGAATAATAAAGTTGAAGAATTACCAGAACGAGCAAAAGTGTTTTTTAACAAATGTCCTTTTGAGGAAGGCGCGCTGTCAATTGAAGCTATTTCATTTCACGCACGATGTATTCAAGCAATGAAAAATTGTGAATCCAGAAAATAAACTCAAAATCATAGACACTCTTAAAGTATATTTCGATTAACATTCGAATTAAATGCTGCTATTAGACTTACGTTATTAAATTTATAACTTGAAATTAAAAAACATGAATCTAAAAATTAACTGTAATGACTAGGTGCGTTAAATGGAACGGTTTCGCTGTAGAGATTGACGTTCAATTATCGGTTAATCGATACATTTTTCAATATGATGAATAAAATCGTATTATGATTTGTTTACAAATATGTACCGTAAGATGGGGTGACTCGAAACACTATTTGGAGTTTACTAGTTGATATTTTTGTCAATTGGTATTGAATTTAAAACAATACTACACGAGTTACGATCGTGTCTATTGGTTTTATTAACACCAGGTGAATTCATATTGAAATAAAGCAACTTTTTGGCTAATTGTTGCTTGTTGTGAGTCATCCCTCTTAAAAATAAATAAGTTTTCCCAAGCCGCCATTTTATTCGTTGACGTTTGTCACTAGGTATAGTCAACAGTACATCAGGCGGAAATGGGTAATTTCCGTTTTTCCATCTTACTCGTGCCAAATGACATTTCTTTGCAAAAGAGTGGAAGAAAACACCACCAAGTTTGAAAATTTGAACTTTATTAAAAAAATTTATTTAATTAAAAAACAGTTTTCCATACAAGTCTCGAAATACACCCTGCAGTGTCGAATCACCCCGTTTTACAGTACAATACATTTTATGGCTTAATTACAAAACTAAGAATAAACGGATAAGAAAATAATACTAAGTAATCATTAAATAATTCTTACCTAGACTTTTTGATCTACAGTTATTAAATCAGTATTTCAAAAACAAAAATGAAGTAGCTATGTCGACACTAGCAAAGCAAGAGTCCGTCGGGCATTCTGTCATATTCCCATGAACATGTTCTTTCTCGATAAAACACTCAATCGATTCCCCGATTTTACCGTTACCACATCACTAGAAAACATTGAAATAAGATGTCAAATGTTTTGAGTTGCGTTCATTCTGGAGGAATCGTTATGCTTGGTCATATTTCTGTTTTTTGATTTCATTAACTGTATGATACATGTTTTAATTAGAGATTTATCTACCAATATTTACAAAAAAATACAATTGACTTAAGTAAATCGAAGCGCTTAATATTTTCTGAACGCATATAAAAATGTTATTAGTAATGGCGAGTGACGGCGAGATGGCGCCAGTGAACATGGATTTCTATGGTGCGAGAATGAGACGGAACAGCATGGTGCCGTCCGTCTGTTCTGGCTTTCTGGCTTTGCGCAAAATAAAAAAAACGTTTAAAATCCTCGTTATAAGGTTTATTTAATGTATCGTTCATTATTAAAAATGCTCAAATCAAAATAATTCAACTTCACACAGAACAAAAATAAAATCCAAAATGTCAGTGAATGTGAAAGAGTTCGGCCGCGCTTGGTGGTTGGAGGTATACAACAGAATAATTGGTGCTGCGGTGTACTTAGATGATGCCAGCGCTGAGTGCTTGCACTGGGAGGGCGGCCTGTTTAACCTGCTGTCGGGAGGAGCCGTCGCTGTCAAGAGTTTGTCTCCATTTGAGGTATAGCTCTTAAAAATTTTACCAGCAGCTGTGCTACTTTGAAGCTAAAATGTTGACCCAATTAAGTGCTTCGCCCTTTGACGAAGTGTTAAAAGACCTATAGAAACCATACAATCATATCTCTACCTCATCATAACTTGTTTAAAAGTAGCTGCAACATGTTTTTGATTGATACTTTTGTCACTGTTCATGAAATTCTTTTAAATTGCCTACATTTCCAGTCTTCCAGCAAAGATCACAAGAAGGGGGTATTCATAACTCAAGCAACGTCTACCCAGCTGAGAACTATATGTGAGATAATACGGAACAGTGACTTTACTCACTGCATTCTAATATCATGCGTGAGTCTAGAGGTGGTCTTCTTGGAACTGAATGAAGGCAAGGATGTAAGTGACGTGATAGCAGCTGGGAAAGGTATAACTGAGTGTACTAAGCAACTGGAGGGAATGTTACAAGACTGGATTGGAAAAAAGGTTTGTGTAATTGCTGTTTCTTTTTATTCAGTATGGATTCATAAATTTAAGAACATTTTAGTGGGAACCCGTCACTTGTCCGAAATTCACTAGTCCAAATTTCATTTCACTGAAAACTATTGACCAACATTTCATTTGCCAGATATATTGTTTGACATATTTTCAACTCGTCGAAGTATCTTTTGACATAAGTGTCGTTATACCGAACTACGTTAAACCGAATTTCAGAATAAACTTTTTACTATTGCCCGAAGTCTTTTTTCAACTTTTTCATTTACCAGATGACTTATTTGGCATATGATCACTTTGCCTAAATCACATTTTACCGAATATTACTAACCCACAGCTACTGTATCATAACGTTCAACGTCTCTTTAACGTCGATTTTCAGTAATTTCAACTTCAGGGCGAATCCGACTCAGTCAACCCCGACACCACGTGGTACTTGTTTTGCCCTACCCCAAGAGTGTTATTTAAAAGCGCGTAGGCATGGAGGGGCGAGGCGGCCCGCGGGCTGAGGAGCAGGTGGCTATGAGCGAGGCGCCACGGCTGAGGCTGGGCGGCGAAGCCGGCCAACAAGCCGAAGCTGCGGGGCTGAGCGAAAGCCATCTGCGACGATAAGCACGCGAGGAACCGCCGGAGCCCCGTAATGCCGGAGCCGTGACAGAATTCTTGTGTTTTCCTTAAACTTGCATGTTGAATACTTGCATGCTGTTTGCCTGCGTACATAATATCAATTTCTTATTTTATTTTAAATCCAAAAAATCCTTGTCTGTTTTTATGCTGCTTGCATTAAACCCGTAACTTTTTTATGATCGTTTGGGAAACTAAAAATATGGCAATCAAAACTGTGGTCTAATGATTGTTCTGAAAAACAATACTTCGGACAAGTGTCGTTTCGGCCAGTCATCACTTTGGTAAAACGTTTTGTGGCCTAATGAAACGTCTGGCAAACGAAAAAAAAACAGTTAATAATTGGTCAACTGATACAGTGGCAAACGTCATTTCGGGAAAATGAAAAAAATGCCAAACGAAAAAAACCGAAACGTTTTCGGGAAAATGAAATTCGGGATAAGAAAATTCGGTCTTATGATAGGTAACCTCCATCATGTTTATTAGTCATTGATACTTATACCATACAAGCTTAGCTAAGTCTCATGTCTTATATATTTTCTTAGATTGGTACCAATGGTATTTATTTGTGAGGTTGGGTTTTGTAGAAATGAATGAAATTGAATATTTTATTCATCCTCCACCCATTCAGGTAGTCATTTCAGAAAATTGAAACCACAAAAGAATGCTGTATTAATACCCAATAGTGCTTGCCATAGTTCTCTGACACCTCATAATATCTTACTTTAATTTTATTTCTAAAAAGAAACATTTTGTTTTAGGCATGTTAACATTCAGGAAATATTTTATTTATTTTCACCCTCTTTTTAACTTTCAGCCAAGTGCAGTAGAAGCAGTACACATACCAATTTGTACAATATCCCCAACAAATGTGGTATTTCTGACTCCTCCATTTCACAAAGTATACCCAATGTATGATGGCAAGTTCTTCCCTGAAGCGGCTTCCATAGACCTATACTCGTTGACAAGTGAAGAGAGGTCTCAAGTAAGACGATTGGCTAGTGGGCTGAACAATATGATGGATTCAATGAACTTGAAAGAGGACATTTTCTACATGGGTACATACAGCTCGTTGGTTGCTGGAGTGTTGGAAAACTCTCCTGTTTGTACAGCTAGGAGAAAGGTACTTGTTATATGTTTTTTTTTGTTTATTGTTTCTACGATGGAATGATCTTGCCCTAAAGCACCCTATTCAAAGCACTCTGTTCTTGGAAGCCTGTGAGTTATAAGTAACCATAAACCCTAAATCCCTTGACATAATTAGAATGTAAAATGTAGCACATTCCCTTTCTTGTTTTCATAATTTGTTTAGTGGGTATTTTAATTTGCAAAAAGTTATTTTAATTTGTCCATCCTGGTTAGCCTTGTGTGTGATAAAAATAAATTATTATTATTGTTTTTTGTTGTGCAGCAGCCTTAAACAATATAGAAATGGACTCGCGATTAGGCCGCCCGTCAATGCAAAAAAGTCTGTCCCTTTTTGCGGGGGCAGGATCATCAATAAATCAAGGATTCAAATGGTGTCTGTATAACATTGTAGAACACATGACGCATGCATTCGATAAAAAAAGTCTTTGCATTAATTTCAGGCAAACACTTATGACGAGTCAATTTACTGCCAAAAAAAGTTAAAAAACCCAACTGCGTTTATGTGTTATGTAAAAAAAAACCTAAAACGAGATAGTCGGCTTACCCGCCCAACAAAAAATGGGAAAGTACGTTACGTTCATTCTTCGCAAATTCGAAAACTGGCACATGACAATAACGTATGTGAATGACATGCTCGTAAACAAGTTGCTGCAATATTGGCTCGAAAGTTAGGTCCATTGGACCTAGCTTTGGCCACTTTTGGTACGCGGGTGTCGTATCTTCGTCTATTTGTTAATATCAATGCTTATCGCACTTAATTTAAGAAACATTATAACAATGGGGACCCATTCTATAATGGGTCCCGACTCCCGACCCATTCTAGAATGAGTCCCGAAGTTAAGTGCCATCGAGTATGCCAACTTTCCTGTTTTCCTGTTTCCGGTTTTTACACTACACAAAACCGCAGTGTTCTTTTTTAATTTTTAATAACTGTGTATTTAATCTTTTTCTAAAATGAATTTGAATGTTTTTTTATATTGTTAGGCCCAGTATCACTTTCGCAGTAATTACAAATCTATCGACACATCTCAAGCTGAAATAAATCGAGCCGTTCAGGCTGCAGAGCGTGTCAAACACTATTACATACAAACATACTTACATTTAAACATACATACACTCGAAAAACATAACCCGCCTTCTAGCGCAGTCGGATAATAAATAAATGAATCATTAGAAACATTATTCTTACGTCAATCGAACTAATTGAAATATTTTATTCGAGTGCAATCGGAACTTGCCAATCGATTTTTCTTGCCATTAACCCCAACACTAGTGTGATTACGAAAACACTCAAATGTCATTCCAAACAATGTTTCAGGTGTTTGAATTATTAATGATTTTTGCAAAAGAAACATGAAATTGAACCAAAAAAATACATACGGATGAATCATAACATTATCCTTCTTCCAATTTGAGTTTCTCGAAGTGTTCTTACATCTATCTACAGCACAAAACAGCATTTTTGAAGAGCTCTTTACTCATCGACGTCTGACTCGTTATGTCAAAATTTCCGAGTTTCAAGTAGTTTTGTTCAACGTTCGGATTTTTAATCGTAACGCGTGCAGAGGGGTAAGGCACGTAAGGCATCTCCAGTTCTTAATGCTCTAAGGCAGCAGCACTGTTGAATTTATATTTTTACATTCTTCACTTTTTTCATTTTTACATTACAGAATTGCTCCAACCCCACATCATTGATAATAATAGATCGAACCTTAGACCTGTGTGGAGTAACCAGCCATTCAATGGAATCTGTTCTGGATAAAGTCATGGCCGTGCTGCCAAGGTTCCCTGGGCACTCAAATGAAGTGGCAGTGGATATGTCTCCTCTCTGTGAGGCTAATGTGTAAGTTTTTTTTTCTTAGGTCTGTTTATTTATTTAACAATTTAATTGACTATTTATCGCAGTGCTTGAGCAGTTGAGCTTGACGCTCCAAACTACTGTGAACAGTTATTTCTTCTGTGTTTGTTTCATCAGACTGCATCCACCAAAATCCTGTAACTTTTATCAAATTATCCATCCACCTGGCAGGTGGACACATTGCAGAACTTTTCAGGCTCTATGGCCATCATTTCTTCGCGCTATGGACCTAACAGTCAGTAGGTGTGCATGTCTATTTATTTGGAATTCATTGACAGTCTATATTCCACAGCATAAACCATCCCGAGGACATCCAGGTCAGTCCCGGCTGCCTGTACCACGCGAACGACGACGCCTGCGCACAGACCTTCGACCACATGATCAACAAGTCGCAGAAAGAGGTCATGTTCGATTTGTACAACAAGTTGTCGAAGATCGACGTGCAGAAGTCTCCCAGCCCTAAAACCTTGATGAAGGTAACGCCGCAGAGCGTGGAGAAAATTGTCACTGCTTCGAAAGGTGTGTAACTAAAGTTATTAGCCGTTATTTATACAGAGCCTCTTTTTCGTAACTAGAGAGAAAGGGCTCTGAATATTTAGGACATCACCATTTTATGTTAAAGGAAAGGGCATTTATTTTAAAAACGCGCAAAACTATATTTATGGTTGTTACAATCGAAAATCTTTCTATCTATCTGATTGTGATAATTCCAGGCAACTACGATGTAATCGGCAAGCATCTAGGTGTTCTTCAACAGGCGTTGGCAGTGGTTCAAACGCTGAAGTCTCCTAAGCGCGGGCAGATGGAACTGCTGCAAAGCCTCGAGCGCCAAGTTATACAAAATCTAGTAGCCAGCAGGGACTCTACGAGTGTGCTGCACCAGGTAACTATGAAGCTCATTTTTCATCAATTTCTCCACGGAAAGCCCATGGAGAAAGCATAATTTATGATAAGGAACAAATTATCACAAAGATTTATGGCCCAGGTCCCATTAGGCCTTAGTGCTAAAAGCAATGAAAATCATGTTTATTTAATGATTGTGCTGTGGTTATGTTCGGTATTGCACGTCCCCATAATGAAACTTGTTGGTGGGTGCCATAGCTTAGACCAGAATAAGAAAACGTTACGCTAGTAACTGGGTACTTACCCTGCCAACCCTGTTTGTGACCCTGTCGGCATGATCATTTTGCATAGCCTCAACAAAATTCAGCCTTTCAGTACTAAGAGTAGAGCCTATTAACAATGCCAATTGATTCTTAACTCTTACACATTTATGTCAATCTGTGTTACTTTTGCTGTTGATTTCTGTTGTTTGGTGTGCTATAAAGAATATATCTATCTATCTATCGCTTTTATTTCTACTACTAGATCAGCCACCTCATAAAAACCCGCAAAGACCGCGACCTCTCCTTAGAGAGTCTTCTCGCCCTCATCGTCCACATATATTCCCTCACCGGCACCGAGTTTTCCTTCTCGAAACAGCACGAAGACAGCCTCACAGAGACATTGAGCGTGGCCATATTTGAGGACCACAAGACATTGCTCATCGGTGAAGATGCTGGGCATATCATCACTCCGGAGCAGTGTGATGAGATGAGCAAAGTGGTGATGGCAAGGCTGAAGGATATAGCTCAGATGAGGAAATCGTTGAACAAGTTAGTTAAGTTATTTAACGTTGTCGCTTTTTACTTGCCGTTTCTCCCCTGTATTGATTGAGCATTTGAGTTATTTTAAATTATGCTTACTGTTTCTTGTTTTGATGTAACCTTATTGGTGATTATAAAAACGTTATTTATTTATACTTTAATGCACAAACAAGTACGAAAGGCGGACTTAATACTAAAAGCATTCTCCACCAGTCAACCATTGGGCGAGAGGGAAAGGCTTTTTTGGTGCAAAATTCGAAATAAGAATGAAGTAGTAGACTCTAGCCAATAGAAGGAGGAATAAAAACGTTCATGTCAGACTTTTTGTAGCACCGATAATCGGGCCGATTTTTTTCCTATAACCTGTCCATAGAATCATAGTTTATCTCATCTACCCATAAACCTTACTTCGGAAGTTGGGACCAGGAAATGTTTGTGACGTTGTTTTTAGTTACATAACTTAAATGGCCCATATCAACCCACTGCTGCGCACAGGCCTTACCTCAACTATGAGGTGGAACGAGCCATACTCTAACACGCGGGCTCAGTGCGGATTGTTGGAGGGGTGTAAGGGTAGTGAGCAACCTTAGTGCAGATGTTATCAAGCCACCCTAAGGCCACTGACTAGGCTTAACGACTGACATCTAGCGATGTCAACCGGTACCAACTGCTTCCGCACGGAGATGCCCGATAACTTATCACTAAATTTCGGTCAGGGTAGTCACCCATCCCATTTCCGACCCGGCGCGTGTTGCTTTACCACAGCGATTGTCGCCGATCAATGTCACAACTACGCCACGGGCACTGTTTTTAGTGAATTCACATTATTTTTTCAGATACCATTCAGTGTTAAAACCATGTGAGACAGGCGTAGGCCACGAATACAAAGGTTTACTCCAGCAGTTAGTCGACGATATGGTGGACACGGAACGGCCCGAGCTCACCGACTTGAAGTACAGGAACGAGGGCATCAAGGATCTGCTGCGGAGTGGCCTCAAGTGAGTACTCACGGTTTACAATACTTTAAGATACAAACAAAGTAAGGCCGAAGATCTCCATCACGATCATCGTCAGCAGTAAAACATAGTTCAGACGCGTTCACATCAACCTTTACAAAACCATTGCAAAATGGGTCTTATTCCAGCAGTATAGGGTGTCCCTATGTAATGTTTAAGAACGCCTCTGTACTCTCCAGAAGAAGTCTGGGTGTTTTAATGTAGTATTTATAAATATTTGTGTGCAATAAAGTGTTTCTTTTCTTATCTTAATATTTATCTATGCTTCAGCAATCTATGCTGAGTTAGACGTCAGGTTATAACGGTGTAATATTATGTCCCTGACAAATTCTCCCGTATTTTAGTGAAAATAAGCCGTAACAGGTTATTTCATTGTCATCTTAAACTCACTCTGCCGTTATAGTAGGAAAGTCAATCAACACGCTTAGAGCTTGTCGACTTTGCTACCAATACGCCCATCACTTGAGCTTTGTGCCCTGCCTACTGCCAGTCCCTAACTAAATAATTAACTAAATCAAAATTTATTTATTTCAGCATTCTCACAAGCAAGAAGACTCGAAGCGCGAAGCATCCTTTCGACAACTCCACTGTTATTCTCTTCATCATCGGTGGAATCACAGCTGAGGAGTGTAAGCGTCTCCACCGGAGTGTCATCACCAGCGGAGTTGACAACACTGTCCTGATCGGCTCCACCAAGTTGGTCACCCCAGTGGAAGCTATGAGGGATGTGCTGGCATTATAGCATTGTTGGGAAATAGCAGGACAGTTGGAGATTGCTGCTAAGAATGCCAGGAGGAGGCACAGGCGCAAATCTAGTTCTGCTAGCACTAGGTAAGCACTAAGCAGTTATCTTGTCCCCCCAAGTTGACAAACGTCAATTTATCAAACCATCAAATAGATTTTGTTATTATGTCTATGAACGAAAATCCTCCTTAAATTGTAGATCCTAAAGCATAAAAAGACTTAATATACTCAAAGGATTCTAGTTCACATAGGAATTCAGAAGATAGTGAGTGAATTTCCATTGTTATGTTAACGAATAGAGAAGTTTTGAAAAAAAATTGTAAAGCCGGAATAAGCATTCTAATGCACGCGTAATCTATGTTGAATACGATTAAAGTATTACAGAATATTACTCTAGTGTTGATCTATCTTGAATAGAGGTTTGTGACATTCGTCAGTTCATTCAAAAACGTCACTTTTAAAGTACTGTTTTTGGTGAAGTTCTAGAAAATAAGCCTTTATAGTTTGTATAGACATTGCAATAGATGTTAGTCAAGAGATCGTTTTGTGTGCGTATGCATGGTGTAAGGGCCAGGGTGTTATGAGACAATGAAGAGGATGAAAACGCGCCAAATCGAATGGTGCTCAAGAAAAAATATTTGATAACAACATTATTATCACAGTGAACTCCACACGCACATAAAATTTTGTGTTTTAATTCTGATTTTCCTTGGAAATCATTGCCAAACAGCTACCAACTGGGTTGCTTTTAGTTTTTTCTCGCTTACTGCTCATGAGATTTTGTACATAATGTGTTCTTCGCACAAATGCAGTAAGTTTATGTAAAATAATTTAATATAATTAAATAATAATTAATTAATTAATTTAATTATCCATAATTAGAAAATAAGAAAACAATTTCTAAGATTTCTTGAGGCGTGCCGTACGCACTTGTAGGTGTAGTAGGCTGTTGTATTGATATTATTTAATATTTAAATGACCACTTTTAAGGGTTAAATCAAAGGTATTCAAATGCCGTTGTATGTGTTAGAGCATGGCTCGGTAAAATGAAACCGAATTTATTTATTTTAACGCTTGGCGTCTGATTATTATTACTTAGTTAATTCGTTATATTTTTGTTATTTTACTATTTAATGAATTATTGATAATGTTAATGAATGTATTTATAAATTTAAGTATGGAAATGTCTTATTATTAAAATTAGGACTTAAAAGTGTCCGTACACTTTGGCCGTGATTGTCTGTTTGACATCTTGCTTTAAACCAAATCTGTCAACCACACGGAGAAGGGTGAAGCCTGGGACGATGTCTCTAATAGGCCAATAGGATTGACAGTGTTTTTACGGATTTCGAAAGTAGTCGGAATGGATTTGATGTCAGTGGGAATGTCTGACGAATTTGCCTCTCTTCTGTCATCAGGAGTATATTTGGCTGTTAGGTCGATGGCGGAAGTGTATGGGCTACATATTATGTAATAAGCGCAATGCAATTACAATGCAGGTTTTAATAAACCTTTTGAATGTTCACAATTCGTATTTTTTTGAATAACCTCAACTCCAGAAATAATTCAACAGAGAAATAACTTTATCGTAGCTAACTCTTCCACACCTTGTGGTTAACTAGCTGAGATTAAAATTCCCCTGAATTCAGAAACGTCAATTAACGCTAAAAACGCGCTCAATCTCATGCTGTCCCGTAAATTGTCAATAGAACAGAAAGGGACAGCTACACTTCTGAGGGATGCTCAGCGTTAATTTGCGTTTGTAAATTCGGGCGTCTTGGCGTTGAGTGTGCCATTGAAACTTACATACTTTATGGCCAATAAAGAATAAATAAATAAAACACAAATAACATGTAAAATTTTATTATTAACGACTGCAAATTCATTCAGAGTCATAGTTGGTATTGCATACCCTTAGTTATTTAATACTGCAGTATCGATCTATCGTGGAGCGGCAGGTACACTTCAAGCAATCGGACATACATCGTAACGACATTTTGATAATAGACACTCATTCTATAGCTAACGTTATATGAACGATTTATAGCCCATTTTTACCTCATCCTTAAACCATGATATGTGGGGCGCCAAATGACTTGACCCAAGAAGGGCATTTACTACGCATAATACAGACACGCACAAGAAGTTTAGAGAAACTATCACATATATTTCTTTAGTAAACACACATAATATTGTATTATTAGTTGCTGTAATTAATGTTGTGTAACATTTAACACACCACTTTCAATCAAACCCAAAACTCGGTTTTAAAAATAGTTGAGGTCATTTGGCGCGCACTATCCTGGTTAAATCTAATTAAGAAACGGCATATTCATTCTGAATGAATAAAATCGTTCATGCAATATTAGCATCGATACATATTTAACATCTAGAGTTTGTGACATACATAAATGCTAGATTCTTTAAGTAATCTGTTGACACTTGGCCACTACTAGACGGTCAAGTTTGAAATGGACATTCAGGAAAGTATTTACAAAATGTAGTGTCTTGTAGTAAGTGATTCGTAGGAAGTTCAAAATCAAATAGCGGGATCAGAATATCGACTTGGGAAGAAAGTTATGACTGTTTTATTGATAATCTTTCTATAGCTGCTTTAGGTCCTTCGACCGGATTACTCGTGTCTCGAAGGACCATGAGATAAATCATCAGCTGCTTTCCTGGCTAATTAAGCTCTGCAAGGGTGTAGAATACAGGACCCAGGAATCTTTCAAGTGTTTAATAATTGTTTTGTGCTAGGACTTTTGCCTAAATATGTATCAATTCTGTTCAACACAGTTGAAGCCAATTACGGCAGTACTTGATACTGAAGAAACTACGTCCAACATACGTAGTATTTACGAAAATGAATTAGCGAGGTATAATAATAGCTCTATATCGTTTTTTTTCAATCAGCTGGTTTCCATTGACTACAAATAAGTGTGTCAAGAAGTCTCTATAACATCATCAGTTCGATTTCATACTCCATACTGTGATAATTAATACTAAGTATTTTTAGTGTAATACTTCGTGGCTCAGAATTTACATTGATTTGACTTAATCAAAATTTCTTACCATTTCAAATGGTCAAGATATTCAGGCTATTTCACAGTTTGGCATATAAACATTATTCTTTTCTGAAAATCATCAAGAGTTTATTTATCATTATTAGTAAGATGAAGAACTATCTCCCTTCATGTATTTTCAAATATATGTTGCTCGTTTTTTGCCAGAATTGACAAAAATGTTGAATACCAAAACTCCTTAAAACGAGATTCAGACTTCACAGAGAGTGATAAATAGTATTTTTAGATTTTTAATCCTACTCTATCTAAACTATCACATTCCTTTTCATCTTTACCAATTAAATCGCACCACATTTCCGTTCTAATTGCCGAGCACATCTCAGACTATCATTAATATTTGAACTAATCAATATGTAATATTGTCGTCATGTATTGTTTGTAGTAGAGAGAGAAAGTAAACAATAGTTATTAGGGTGAAAACACCAATGACAAACAAAACTATATTGACACGTACTTACACCAATTAAATAAGACTGTCTTTTATTCCTAACTTCTGTTTAATCTCGTGAGTGATAATTTTTATAACATTTGTGTTACACAAATGTATTACAAGGATGGATTGAATAAGTTTTTTAGATACTAATATTTAACTCCAATTTATTTGGAACAATGTTGTCTGTAGGTGAATGAATAGTATCCATACTACCGTTTGTTTCAATTAATTAAGCAGTTTTAGACTGTCAGGAAATTGTAGGGGTATGAGTATATTATGTCCTCCTAACAATGGCTTTTCTGCGCTTTTAGTGATTTAACGGGGATTGTATGTACCTGTTGCTTGCATTGCCTGTGAGGTAAAAACTATCCGATAGCTGACACACGCTATGGAGCCAAAATAGACCCCGTTTCTGAAAATACGGGCATCTGCCTGAATCAGATTCAGCCTCGTCGAACGATTCGATAATATTCTTTCAATTTTAGTTCAGTTTATTAGTATGGGCAGCATCTACATTATTGTCTAACCAAAATCTACATACGTTAAACAAATAGAATGCTACCGCTGAACCAGTGATTTGCTAATCTTCATTTATTGAATCATTGGAAAACGCAGTTCTCACCGCCCAGCTGTGAAGAAAACGGGTCTAACGTTATCACGTGTTTTGGTCAAACCAACCTGTGTCAAAAGGAATTCGAGGGTATTTAATAAGACAATCAATCCACCCTTGTGCCTAGACTCTATAGTCTAGGAGTTAGATACTATTATCTAATCCATGCCGGCGACGTCCCCGCCCTTTCTGAAGTCTGCGTTCGCGTAGATAGCAGTGCGGTTGCGGAAGAGCGCGCACACGATGGAGCCACGGCCGCGGTACCGAGTTAGTCCGTGGCCTTTCTCGCGGAGACCGTGTACAATGTCCTGCGAACAACACATTGCCCTTCGTTAAAATGTGAAAAACCAAAAAAAGCCTACTAATTTATTTACTGTCATTATCATTGCCATCAAGAGCTGCAAGACGTCCACTGCTGTTCAGCAGGCCTCCCCCGTGGATTTCCAGAACGGCCGGTCGTTGGCGACCTGCATCCGCCAAAATCCTTTCTCGGGTCATCCGTTGCGTTGCGGTTGCGTTTGCCTTCGAATGGTATCTACTTAAAAACTTTTCTGGTCTTAACGGACACCAGTTCTTCGCTATGTGTATCGCCTCAACCTCAACCTGCTAGGCTATGTCGGCGATCTTGCTCGTAGATCTTCTACGGATTTTCTCATTCCTGATTCGATCTCGTAGCGTAAAGCATACGAGATCGAATCTACGACTAACGAGTAGGTATAACGAGAATAATATGTAAGGTAGTGATTACCTCAATGATTCCGAATTCGTACTGTATCTCCATAGGGAACAGCTGATGGTGGAACCGTGCTTCGTCAACAGCCTCTTTGATAGTTTGATCGAACCATAATTTCCGCATGATCACCTGCAAGTAGAAAAAGCGTTCATTAGACTGAAGTCTCCGTGTGTCAGTGGCGTTGGCGAATCAGCAACGAGGAACGATCTTCAGGTAGGCATACCAGGCGTTTTAAAACCACGTAAAAATTGTTATATCAATGTATATAACATTGCATGAACATTTTCAACACTTTGGCAATTTACATCAACTTGGCAGCGCTTTTCAACTAAAAATAGGAAGTTATTTAGTGTTTGCGTTATTTCATCGTGTTTATGAAAACAGTCGTATATGTGTGATAGCGTTGCTTCGCTCCTGAATACCTATGTTTAAATATGGCAGTAAGGTCGTATAAATAAAACATTTGAATGACAAATTAATACGTTCAAACATAGTAAAGTTGGATCATCTTTAGGTTGAAACAACTCAACTCTTTCCTTATAGTCTATTTATTACTGCCTCTAAATACTTACCTACTTATATTGCAGATCTTAAGATTAAATCAGGCAAGTGCTTTTTTTAAACCTAATTATCTTTGAAAACAAACTGACATAGCCTTAGTCCTTACACAATGTAGAACTAAGGTTATGTCAGTGCAGATGCGAAGTCGGAAATTGTCGACTTCGCATTGTTATCAAACTGTCAATGGATCAGGTGTTCGAAGTTCTGATTTCGGGTGAAACTTTTTTGCACAAGTAACCAATCTACCTCTTTTTTATTATAATATCATTGCTCACGTCTGTCCCCAATTGGTGTACCCTATACCTTCAAAAGGAATACCACACTTACCAAAGCCACAGCAGTCGTAATCTTAGTGCCTCCCGAAGCGCCAATGACCATCTTGGCGTTCCCATTCCTGTCGACAATGATGCTGGGACTCATAGATGAAAGGGGCCGCTTTCCTGGCGCAATGAAGTTGGCGGGGGACGGAGGGACCCCAAAATAGTTGTTGAAGCCGGGGGACGCGAAGTCGTTCATGACGTTGTTCATCACGATGCCGGTGTTGAGGGTCGCGAAACCGGCGCCGTAGCTGGGGAGAGTTAGCAAATAGATTAAAAAACTTATGGAGCTGGATTATACATTCACAGCACAATCTAGGCGGCCTACTACAGGCAACCTTGGTGAAAGAAAAATCGAAAAGGGAGCCAAATGTGCATACCTACTACTAAAATTCAATATCTAAATATGATATCGGACAGAATTTACATGATATACCGAGTCATTAATGTATTATAATAATGAACCATATTAGTACCTTGAAACAAAATACAAATAAAAATTATTATTAAAATTGTTATTTAGCTTCATTATAGCAAGGCTAAGCTCGGTATTTCGGTATTTGGATGATTAAATCCGTAGGAGAACTAGGTCACTAGGACCATAGCTTTTTGTTAAAGCTATTTAGGTAATTATGCTAGGTCTAAGTGTACTTAGGTGGTACATTCGTTGTGTCTAGGACTAGCCATATTCACAATGTATAAAATGGGGACCAATACTCTCCTGATTGTGATTTTATCTCATATTCATTACTGACGTAGAACAATATTGTGATAGTAGACAATAATATTGTTCTACGTATGTACAGACGCCTTTAGTGTTATGTAACCCATCTTAGTGTCAAAATCGCGTATCATGCTTTCGGTTCCCTTGTAGGTAAGTACCTATGTAGCCGTGAAGATTATTCTTTCTATATTATATTATAAATAAATATTTCTTTCAAACTAAAATATTTTATTTATTTAAGGATAATAATGAATCACTAAATTGCAAAGAATGACGAAAAGAATGACGTGACGTGAGGCGTAAATAGATACCTGGTTCATTAACGCGAGAACGTAAGTAGGAATCTTCACGGCTTCATAGGTACTTACCTACAAGGAAACATAAAGCATGATACGCCATTTTGACACTAAGATAGGTAAAGTAAGCCTAAAGGCGTCTGTACCACAACTCCGCTAAGTTATTATTTAACGTACCCAAATCAATAACATCTTTAGAAATAACTACAAAGTACTAGAGTAGATAATAATAATCTTTAGTGAAGGGGTTAAACAGCCATCCATACAATGTGGTGAATGTCGCATTAGAATGTTATAAACAAGGAATGCGTATTTAGACTACATGCAGCTTATTCTGATAAAAGTAAATACGCAACATTCAATAATCTTTCATCAGCTTCAAGTTCAAGTTCATTCAGATTTGCTCCTCGATATCACCTTGGCAAATTGCAGCTGAAAATACCATGACATTGTACCTACAACTCAGTCCTAGCATTATGCACAATTGCACAAGTAGAATAAAAATTCAGTATTAAATATACTTAGGTCTACCAATTGATTTCAGTGTAAAAGTATAACATTTTCTACAAAACTTATGTTGAGAAAATGGTGACGAACAAAATAAAGGCAGAAAAGATAAGCTCATCCTTCTAGCAACTTCTAAACCTTCTTGTCAACTACGGTTAATTTTTTTACTAGAAAAAAGTCAACTTGGTCAAAACCTTGTTTGCCAGGAAATTAAATTCAGCGTATCCCATCGTAGTTAGATAAACTAAAACTTTTCCTATTGACTCAAATTATTGCTACACCCTTGCAGGGTTCATGTAACACCTGCTATGCTATTCCGGTGGTCGTCAAAACTCACTTCGCTCGTGCGAGGTAACTTTGAAATTCAATTCCTTCGCGACGGTGGTCGTTTGAGAGAAAAGAACTAAGCCAAATAACATTTTTTAATTATTTACATACAAAATGAGAGAAAATACTAATTCAAAGTAAAGCGTATTGATGATTGAGGTAAGCGTGAAGCACCGAGATGTGAAGTGATGTTCGATGTGCACCGCCGGAATAGCACGGCAGGACACCCAAATGTAACATCTTCTGCATTGCATTGAATGCATTGAATAAACTATTAAAAAGATGTTATACTAACTAATAGTTTATAGAGCTCGTGACTGAAACCGCGTCGCCATTGCCCGCGATGATAGAGATGTGTGCGGTTCCCGCGTCGTCCTTGCCGTACTGCGAGGCGCCGTACGTGGCGGAGTCGTTGCTGGTCTGCGAGTCGTTTATCTTCAGTCTGATGGAGGATGCGTATTCTGGGGTGGACACGTTGGTCAGCAGCTGGGGAAATTAAAACTCCTTATAACAGAACGAGTAATTTTTTATTCGATTTGGACTGTAGGATAAGGCAATCAAAAATAATGATCATTTTTGCTCTAACAAACTCATCATCGTTGCCTAAATTCAAGAACAGTAGTGACCGCCAATCCTCTCTGGCTTCTGGCTTCATCTTCAGTTCTTTGTTCAACATGACGTCCACGAATAGATAACTAATGAAACTAATCATCTTATCAAAAAATAAAGAAAGAAGGAAAAAGACGGCTACTTTGCGGGTACTGTTTCCGTCTACTGCAAGAACCTTGTATTTATTAAGGAAAAGAATCTAAAGAACTATCATTTCCACATCGTCCAAGCCTCACCTCTTTCAAGTCCAAGAAATCCACATCCCCCAGCTGCGATCTCGTAGCATACGCGAACTTGAACGCCTCAACGATGCGGTGGTACGTCAGGATCTTGTCTTCCGTGCTGTTGATGCTGGCCGCCGTGAAGTTGTACCCTCGGAGGACGTTGAGGATGTAGCCGAGGAGCACTCCGCTGCTGGGGGGCGGGGGGGTGTAGAGGATGTCCCCGTTGCCAATGGGCACGCTGATGGGCTCCGTTATCTTGGCTCTGGAAGTTAGGGAATGAGGATATGAAGAAATTATGGGTTTGCAAGTAGAAACCTTATTCCTAAAAGTTTCTTCCTTGAAGTTGTGGGTTCTTGCTGAGGAAAATCTGTATCTGCCTAGGATTTTCTATGCACGGATAAAGACGAGAAACTATTCAAAGGGAAACAGCATTGAAATATCCACTGTGGAGTTACTATGTACACTACTATGTACATAACTATGTACACTACTCAAATCCAGAGACCAGCACAATATTGTGAGATCTCCATATTTAGGTTATTTTTCTTACTGCGTGTTTAATATAATCACTGGACTCTGTGTGTGTGTGTTTTATATAAAGAAAGAAAGAAAGAAAATTTATTTGACACATACAGCACACAGAAAAATAAAAATTTAAACATAGAAATAAATATAATAACATTCCTGTGATGATTGTAAGTTGAGTGCAGACTTAATTCAGAACCTTCAATACATCCACCATCGATGTTTTAATATGAAACACTTGTCCTTTGGTTTCATCTGCTAAAGGGGTTACTTACTTTTGGACCAAAACAGTATACCTACCTCCTATGTTATGCTTATCTACTATATAAAAATGAGTCGGGTTTTCCTTCCTGACGCTATAACTCCAGAACGCACCAACTGATTTCCACGGTTTTGCATTCGTTGGAAAGGTCTCGGGCTCCGTGAGGTTTATAGCAAAGAAAATTCAGAAAAATTTCAACAGAAAAGCGGGAAAATATTTTTTCACATACAGCTAAGTCCACGCGGACGAAGTCGCGGGCGGCTGCTAGTGGTTCATATTTATCTTTTTTATTTATTCGTGGTATTATTGATAAGAAACTTAGTGATACCAGTAGATGTTATAGTTAATTTGGTACACGTAAGTCTTGAATTGAGTCGATTAACACGAATATTCTAGATTACTTCCTTTCTACCAATCCATTCATACATGATTAACAAAGAAACTAACAAAAGAACGATTTCGACATACTTCGCATTATTACGATAACAAATTAAAAACAAAATGTAATGTGACTCACATATTCAGAATGCTTGTTCAGGTGATATAATATTTTCCATGTTAAACAATGATGGCGACTTTAATAATTATATTGTGAAATGGCATAGCGGACTGTGAATAAGTTTATACCAATGTACAGAGGCGCTCACATCAATCTTTACATAGGGGTACCTTATGCCGCTTACATAAGACCCATTTTGCAACGGTTTTGTAAAGGTGCCTCTGCACCTATTAAGTACCTATAGAGTTTTTATTAATCATTCGAACAGAGTTTTGTTATCGAAGTTGCAGAGAATGTTAATGTAGCGAGAAGTTCTAGAAGTCAACTACTTATGTGTGCGTTTATAGGTAGTTATAAAGTTTCCGTTCCTATCTGTAGGCATCATTTAAAGTTAAAAGTAATTAAAATTAAAGGTACATTTCATTTTTTTTAAGGAAGAATACTAATCAAAACAAATTGAAAATAAATTCATCATCATCATCCATCATCATCATCATCAGCCTGTTGTAGTCCACTGCTGAACATAGGCCTCTCCTTTTGCACGCCACTGTACTCGATCTTCGGCTGCTCGCATCCAGCTCCTGCCAGCCATCCTGCGCAGATCATCACTCCACCTTGCCTGAGGACGTCCTACACTACGCTTGCCGAGACGCGGTCTCCACTCAAGAACACGTTTACTCCAACGGTTGTCGGTTCTACGGCTAACATGGCCAGCCCACTGCCACTTCAGCTTGCTAATCCGGTGGGCTATGTCGATAACCTTGGTTCTCTGCCGTATCACCTCATTTCTGATTTGATCTCGCAGAGAAACGCCGAGCATAGCCCTCTCCATAGCCCGCTGAGTGATTTTAAATTTGTGGACCAGCCGTGCCGTTAGTGTCCACGTTTCGGCTCCGTATGTCATGACGGGTAGGACGCACTGATTGAAGACTTTTGTCTTTAGGCACTGTGGGATCGACGATGTGAAGACTCGACGTAGCTTCCCAAACGCTGCCCAACCCAACTGAATTCTTCTGCTCACCTCGTCCTCGAAGTTGTTTCTACCTAACTGCAATGTCTGCCCGAGGTATACATATTTTTGAACAACTTCGAGAACGGCGCCGTGTATCGCAATCGGTTCCGGTAGTACATGTTCATTGAAAATGACCTTGGTTTTGTCCAAGTTCATCCGTAGACCGATGCGCACAGAAGAGTCAGCCAGGTCATTCAGCATCTGTTGTATGTCCTGCAGCGTTTCTGCCACGATGACGATGTCGTCAGCAAATCGCAAGTGAGAGATGTACTCGCCATTGATGTTGATGCCACGTCCTTTCCAGTTCAGCGTCTTGAACATATCCTCCATTGCATTTGAGAACAATTTCGGGGAGATCATCCCCTTGTCTCACACCTCGATGCAACGGTATAGGACTTGTTTGCTGATTCTGGATTTGGACGGACATAGTGGCTGCTTCGTAAAGGCATCTCATCACTTGGATGTATCGCCAATCTACTTGGCATCGCTGCAGGGACTCCAGAACAGACCAGATTTCAATCGAGTCAAAGGCCTTCTCATAGTCCACAAATGCTAGGCACAGGGGCTGATTATATTCTTCAGTTTTCTGTATAATCTGCCGCACTGTGTGGATGTGGTCTATGGTGCCGTATCCGCTCCGAAACCCAGCCTGTTCCGGTGGTTGGAATTCGTCGAGTCTTCGCGCAAGACGGTTCGTGATCACTCTTGAGAACAGCTTATAGACGTGGCTTAGAAGGGAAATGGGTCGATAGTTCTTCAGTAGGGTTTTGTCTCCCTTTTTGAAGAACAGGACGACCACACTCCTACTCCACGCCTCTGGAGTTCTCCCTTCAAAGAGGACAGCGTTAAAAAGCTTTTGGAGCTCCCTGAGTACGGGTCTGCCTCCTGCTTCTAACAGCTCTGTTGTTACGCCGTCCTCTCCAGGGGCTTTTCCATTTTTAAGCCGCCCAAGAGCGATCTCGATTTCGTCAATGCTGACTTCTGGCAGGTCTTCGGTGTAGTGGCGTGTAAGAGTGGCTCTAGAGTCCTCATTTCCGGGGTCAGGTCGAGATGCATGCGAAGCGTATAACCGGCCATAGAAGTTTTCTACTTCCGAAAAGACTGCCGGCTTCGAGACAACGACTTCTCCACTTTCTATGGTCAACTTCGTCAGGTGGCTTCTTCCAAGAGATTGTACGAACACTTTTGAACCCCGGTTCTGCTCAATCGCTCTCTCAATAGAGAGAGTACTGGAGCAACGGAGATCGCGTCGCACGTGCGTACTAATCTCTCGGTTTAGAGTCCGTTTCCCTGACGAAGTGACGGGTGGGTTTTCCCGTCGTCTCTTCATTAGCCCCAAAGTCTCTTCGGAAAGCTTCGACTTCTTGCCTTTACGCTGCATTTTACAAAATCTCGTACCTTCTTCCCTGAGGACTCGAACCACATCTTCAAGGTTCTGGTTAACGTCAGTTGTGGTTTCCACGGCAGCAAATTGGTTCTCCAGATTTGACTGGAACGCTTCAGATCCCATGATAGTTTGAAGCAGAGTTGGTCGGAGCCTGGCCTTCATCAAGCGGACTCGTTCAGCTCTGAAATCGATATTCAGAGAGCCTCGGACGAGTCGGTGATCGCTACCGGTATTAAATCTGTTGATCACGGAGACGTCTCTGAATATGTGCTTTTTGTCCGCCATGATGAAGTCGATCTCATTCTTTGTCATAGTGTCGGGGCTTTGCCACGTCCACTTCCTTTGGGGTTGCTTCTTGAAGAATGAGTTCATCAAGAAGAGCCCCTCCCGTTCGAGGAAATTGACGAGCATTTGCCCCCTATGATTTCTGCTTCCATATCCATGGGATCCTACTACCGATTCACTGCAATTTTGTACTCCCACTTTAGCGTTAAAGTCCCCCATAACAACGGTGAAATGGGTCTTGGTAGTGGAGTGGAGGGCTCTCGATATGTCATCGAACATATCCTCCACCTCATCGTCCGAGTGTGACGAGGTCGGTGCGTACACTTGCACCACCTTGAGGCTATACCTCTCGGTGAGCTTGATGATGAGGTACGCCACCCTGTTCGACACACTGGACATTTCCACAACGTTGTTAGCTAGGGACTTATTAACCAGAAACCCAACGCCACCTTGGGATTTTTGGTCTCCCTCTCGGAAGTACATCAGGTGGCCTGAATTGAGAGTTATGGTGTCCTCTCCCTCTCTTCGGACTTCACATAACCCAAGTATGCTCCACCTGATGTTCCCAAGTTCCACCTCGAGTTGCGCCAGATGCGAGTCAAGCCGCAGCGTGCGTCCGTTGTACGTCGCCAGGGTCAGTTGGTTGTGGTGGCCTCCCGTAGCCCGGAGATTCTTTGCACCCCCCGCCCCACCGTTACCATGGTCGCCACCATAACCAGGAATAGTGGGGCTGCCGGGAACTGGGGGCCGTGGCCTTTGTCGTGCTTCCATAGGAGGTTATGCCCATAATCGCCACGCTGGGCAGGCGGGTTGGCGATCGCAGGGCGAAGCTTCTCGCACCGGTGACGCTGCTGCCCGTCACCGGCCTGTGGTATTTAGCTCGCCTATTCAGGACGGATATACCGCCGTCGGTCGGTCGCCAGAGCCTCGTTCGTTGCTCAGCAGGATGCACCGCGTGCAGGTGAGGTTGACTTGGGGCGATAGATGGAGGTTCGCCCCCTTACACCCCCCATAAAATAAATTAATTTCGAGAAAAACCCCAACCAAACGTGTTCTTTATGGAAATTCCGAAAACTGTTAAAATTAGTCATAGGTAATTAAGTGACCTAGGGTTACTTACCGGTTGGACCATTAATGACGGGACATCCTGTTTATAAGCAAATGAAGGAAAAAACCCTCAAATCAACTGGTAACACCTTTTTTTGTTTCGGAAAGAAAATCCTATCCCACCGTTCCGGGGGTAGAAGAACTCCCCGTGACAATTGGGGTCACCTAGGTATTTGGTAGGTACATCATAGATAGAAGAACAACCTTCCGACGCCGGTGGTAGAGTCACATTATGTATTTTAAGTATCGTTTATTCATTGTATTATTATGTGTATGTTTATTAAATGGTTAAAATTAAGATTCTTGACGATTCAAAAGTACTGTTTATTGGTCTACTTGAATAAAGAAATATTGAATTTGAATTTTATCTTGAAGAAATGTTTAATGTTAAAGTTGGGTGGTTAACCCTGTTGTCTTTTTCAGGTGACTAAGGTTTATGCTGATTTCCGGTTTGTTTATTTAAAAGCGTCTTATCAAATGGATACGCATTAATAAATTATTTACCTATTGACTGGAACTGATAAGAATTAATGTTTTGAGCTGGTTTTGTTTACGAACATGATAGACAATACGTCGAAAACCTACATCGAAAAACAAAGTATTTTAACCAATCTTCAGATATCAGTTTGGTCACCAGATTTCACTTGAAGTTAACAGTTCTTAAAATTGAAGTTGTTGATCTCTTTAAAAAGGGCAATATACACTCGTACATTTGAATGATGTTTCATTAAATAAAATAATATCAACAACCTGATAATGACATGGTTTCTTTAAAGAAATGAGGTATTCATTAAAATAAAACTACAGCAGGTACCTTATACCCGTCGATCATAGTACCTAAATACCTTTTTTTTTTTTTTTTTTTTTTTTTTTAAGTAGGGGAAATGCCTTACGCATACCCGTCCACCGGGGGACGGACGGGTTATGTCGGACTCTCCACTGGAAAGGTGGTATACCAGTGGCCCTACCGACTAAAACCCCTACTACTCCCTCTTATCGTCCGTATAGTGGGGGAACACGGTGAGTAGCGCGAAGCCTGTTACGCGTTCCCCCGGACGGAGCCCGCCTGGACGGCGGGCCGGAAGCGACCCCCCCATCGTGAGGGGAGGCCAGAAGGGACAGCCGAGGATGTCAAGCCGTCCCTACCAGGCAGCGGTGAAACCCGTGCAATGCTGGCGGCGGCACCCCCGTACCACGCGCCAGCTGGCCACCGTACGCAAACCCTACTGGGCCCGCAACCACGAGCCACCCAAAGGGCGGCTCCGCTGCCGTAACCTTCGGTACGGCCCCGCCGGGCCGCGACGCACAGGGGGGATCAGCCTCGGATCACTGGCCCCCACCAACCGGTTGTGCGCCGCGGCCCCAACCACGCGCCTCAAGGCGCCTGCAGGCCCCACTGGCCCCGCATCCCCACGTCGCCCTTACGGGCCGCAGCGACCCCACTGGCCCCCACCAAAAGGTTGTGCGCCGCGGCCCCAACCACGCGCCTCAAAGGCGCCTGCAGGCCCCACTGGCCCCGCAGCCCGTCGCCCTTGCGGGCCGCAGCGGGTGGGTGTCCAGTCCACCACGCTGCCACGCCTGGGTTCTCTTCGCTTCCCGGTGGTGCCCCTACCACCGGTACTAGGCCCCCTCGCCACGCCGAGGCGAGAACCCGTGAGGGGGAGTACCTAAATACCTCACCATCTAAACCTTTTTATGAGTACCTACCTACCTTGATTTTAAACACTTTTATTTACATTAAAAGATATGAGTAGGTAATGGCCTAGATTGTTTACTAAATACCTCAAGAAAAGAAAAACAAACTATCTAGGTAGTTCCTAATATGTTACTTAGTAGGTAGGTACTTCAATATATTTTACACATAGGTATATTGTTATCATGTCCAGACACTTAAGTTAAGCACCAAATTGCCTTTGTGATGAGTAAATAAACTTTTTTTTATTATGTAGGTCCGTAAAACCGACTTCCGATAAGAGCATTCACACGTAATGTAAGTTAGTGGCGAAAACATGACACTGATTTTTTGTTTACATCTTTCATTTACGTCAATAACATTCGTTTTAACTTTTTCTGTTATTGCATCATACAATAACAAACCAACAGCCTTTCTATACGCACAGGCCACACCTCAGCAATTTCATTTATTTATCTTATTTTTCATTTATTTTAATTTTAATAAACAGGTTTTGTGACCTACTAACACAAAAAAGGTGGCCTCACTGCGGGCTCAGTGCGTATTGCTGGAGGCGTCGAAGTCTAGTATCAAGCCGCCCTAAGGCCACCGACTAGGCTTAAAGACTGACATCTAGCATCGTCAGCCGGGACTAACTGCTTGACTTGTCTTTCGAAGTACCAAGGTGCCTGAAATATACGTCAGTAAATTTCGGTCATGGTGGTCATCCATCTTAATACCGGACTTGGCGTGGGTTGCTTAACAACGGCAATCGTTGCCGATCTGTTGTTGCTGCAGTGCATGCAGGTCATTGCATCATATATGACAAGATTAGGGGCGTTCCTAAGCGCGTTGCCTTGTTCGTTTCGTTGAAACATTGCTTGCGACGAACGCAACGCATAAGGGTAGGATACCGCCGGGTACCGCCGCACTCAGAGACGTCAATTAACGTTAATGGTTCATTAAAGTCAAAATTTTACATTCTTAAAAGTTCTTTATTGCTTGGAACACCAATAAGTGCTAAATTTGTTATAAAGTCTCTTTTCAAAAATAGAATTTTGACTCTAATGAACCATTAACGTTAATTGACGTTTCTGAGTGCGGCGGTTAGTGTCTCAACCGCAAAGCGGCATTTCACATATATTCTTAATGACATGCCCCCTTGACAACGCCCAATGAGGCTTCACACGCTAATGTGGCATGTCATTAAACGCTGTCGTTGCGCTGCAACGACGCGACGCAGCGGCGGACGCTCCGACGACGCAATGCAACCATTCCTTACTTGTCCTAAATCAATAAAATGGACTGGCCTATTTGGTCTAGAGGTCCTGTCCTGTTTAAAGATAATGCGTAGGTTCGATTCATACTTAGTACAAATATTCATGAGATGTTAAAAGTATTCTTTTATGTAGATTTAGATAATTTACGGTTGTGGCGATCGTGGCCTCGAAGTCAGGGTCGTGATTCATGTGATCTCTTCCAAACCCTATTTACCGCAGAGCATGAAAAATGTATAAGAATATGATCACAATGAATGCATAAGTAGGTACCCACCGGTTTATTTTTTGAATAAGTACTTCGTGTGTGACATTAACAAGGACTTTGCCTCAGATTCAACCGCTTACATAAACTATAATTATGTGTACCAAGGTAAATGAATTTAAACGTAAAACGGATATGACCTTGCGAATATAAGGAATCACGCTGCAATATGTAATGTATTTGGTGATGCACCTAGATTCTATAAGATACTAGCCTCATGTATCAAATCAAGCACAATTTTTGAAGAAAAGCAACAGTGGTTAAGTCCATTATTGACACTGCGAAGAGTTGAGAAACCCATGGCCTATGTGTAAACAACAATCAAATTGCCTCAATAGTTAATGGTCCGGAACTGAATCAGCTAATAAATATTAATACTGAGCTAATGCTACCTAAAGAAAATAACTAACCTACGCATATCTAATTACATATACTTAACTTAGGTAGTAATATAGACATTAGCTTCATTTCCTACTTTAGGTAAAAACCTATTTTAAGAATGTCTATTTTAGACCTAGCACCTTAAGACTTTAGATAGTTTATTAATAAAACCTGGCATGTTATTGGTTTCATGCTGATAACAAAACTTATGATAATCTGGTGTGAAATTCCTAAGAAGTTTGGAGTCATCAGTTAGATTTCCAGAGACTACGGCTTCATGGGTATCCTGAAAGTCATCTATCTTTTCAAAAATCCCAGGGTTTTTCTGATGTAACGTGCCATAGGTAATAGCAATATTAAACGACCATAATTTCTAAGGTCACCAGTAATGATGCAGCTGACCAAAGCGAGTTCCTCGAACAACACGTTAGAAAAACTGCTGCTGTACAAAGGCGCCCCCATCAACCTTTACAAAACCATTGCAAAATGGGTCTTACGTCAGCAGCATAAGGTGTCAATGTAAAGGTTGATGTGACCGCCTCTGTACCTACAGCTCCCGATACTCTTTCACACCTTGCGAAAGAATTGTATTAGGCTAGTCAAGACTTACTCATAATTCCTCAAGTCGTCAGCACTGATGATGCTGCCGACCCTGGTGAGATCGTCCAGGAAGTCCGTGGCGAGGCTGCCGTTGTACAGCTCATCACCACCTCTCTCGGCGATTCGCTGTAGCGTGCTGCAGAACGCCTCTGTCGGCTTCACGACAGTTCCTGGCTTGTGGAACTTGCCTTTTGAGGCGTACACTTTACTGTAACATACAATGGACTTTGAGAAAAGAAAAGGTATATCTAGTAGGTACCTGGACTCAGAAAAAAAAACTCATCAAGAAATGGTTAAAGAGATATATTTGCAGATCATTTTTCCATCTCAGAGCACAAGCTTTGTGTAGACACCTACAAATGGTGCTATGGCACCCGTCTGTCTGTGGAAAAACTCTTGAGCGAGCACAGGCTGTTATAACTATGACAGCTAACAACATCAAGTATGTCTGTCTATCCATCGTTGCCATTATTGGTAGCCAACATTGGCCTACCCTTATTCAGATTTTCCTTGTCACCATTTTAAGAGTTGCATCCATTAAAATTACTGATTGTCCGTCTATTCTCCACGCTACGTTGCATTAGCCTCCAAATAGTCTACCTTGCAAAACTTTTCAGCTTCAACGGCAACAATTCATTACTTATTTCTCGTGTCCTAAATAAATGTACAAGTTATGTTGTTCTTATTTACCTCAACTGTGGGTCGTTCATAATGTACGGAGCGCTTTCCAGCCCGTCATAGAGCACCTTGGAGATAGGGTACCCGTACTTGCAGAACTCCAAGGTGGGTGCAACCAAGCTGTCCCAGGGCAGCCGGCCCCAACGCTTGTGCGCGGCCCACATTCCTCTCAGTTCACCTGGGATACCCACGGCTAGCGGACCTGGAGAGCCAAATATTTAAAGTTTTGATACTGTCAATAAAGGCAACCCTTACTGGACTTGAGTCCTCCCAATTAACGGGAAAAGCCACGGCAGCATCACTCAAATGTCTATGGTGGCTACAGTCCCCAACCTGAAGGGTAGAGTCGCCCGCTTGTGAAAGGTTTCAGGTTTCCATCCCACCTGTTAAACGAATACGTTTCATACAATACAGTTTTCCACTTTTTATTTTTGTATATTTTACACGTCACTTACATCATCATACTACCCACTTTATTTTGACTGTTTAATTTTGAACATTATTCCTCACAATCGCCGTTATTTGAGTATGAATAAAATTAAGATTCGATTACGTAATTCCATTCTTCATCTTCCTTCAAATCTTTTCACAACTTCAGTAAAACAGGGCTTAGCCGATCTAACGAACCATTCACATTCTGAAATGCTGATTAATCTAACTGAGGCAGTGTTTCTCAAAGTGGGTTTATTAATGATTGTTCATAGGATTCACCTACGATACGAGTCTTATAACGATCAACGCGCAAAATGGTGCATTCGCAACTGAAAAAAACAAACGAGAGCTTCTGAAATCGGATGAGGAATAAACAAGGCCATCATCATCAAAATTGTTCATTTAGTTTTTTATATTACCTACGATTGCGTGGGTTTTATCAGCATTACCGGAATTAAGATGAGCGCACGACCCCTACATAGCTCTAACCTAATTTAAACAGGCAGAAAAAAATAGCTGTTAATATTTTAAGTAACATATACCCATACCATATGATAATGATGAACGATAACGACCTCCTCCAGAAAAATCTTAGGTAGAGAAACACAAGGAAAGACAAATAAGTGGGAAGTGATACCTATTGATAATGATACAAAAAAAACTAAGTTTAAAATTTTAGACATAACTTACAAAAAAAAATGATAGAGGTTTAACACCTTAACTTATGTTAATATAATTTCGGGAGTTGTAAACTGTCTTTGAAGTTAACGTGGAGCAGGGCTTCTGAAGTTTGAGGAACCGTGGTCTAAGGCCTAAGCCTGCATTGAAACAATCAGTCGTCGGAGCACAACGCGGTTCAGGTTTTTTGCGAAACAGATCGAGGAGAAAGCTCGGTGAAATTCGCTCAGCTATTACGAGCACTTGACGTCACACGCTCTCACAATGATATGCTGAAATTAATTAAGACTTTGTTTTGAAATAATTGACTTTGTTATGTGGCTATGTCGGTTGGTGTATCTCACATGCCAAAAAATATACTTATGGCAATATTTCTGGCGTCGGTGTTGGTGGTTATGATTAAAGACTTATAGCGCGGTGGTTAAGAGCCCTGTGGTCGGTTCGATCCATGCACCAGCGGCAGCTAACAGTCAGTCATTTACTTTCTTTTATAGTAACTTCAAAATACTTAATTACGCAATAAAATATTCCACAAATAGCTATCGCTATGTTTACTAAACATTTTTTTTTAGGTGATAGGTGTCAACAACTAAAGAATAATACTACTTAATTTTTAATAATAGCATGGTATTTTCCCAACTGGTAGCCAACGCGTTGTGGTGTTGACAAATTGATAATTAAATTACTGTTAGGTGATTAGCAAGCTTACGTTCCGTCTTGAAGACTTTGACTTGAGCTTCGTGGGTGAGATTGTCTACAGTCTAATGTATTTTCTCAATAACAGACATTTCAGTAAATTAAGCAAATTTAGATATCGATTTGAAAAATCCTCTGGGAACTTAAGAAAACAGTATTTGTGATTTTTCCACCTAGATAATATCGGCTTTGTAAATAATAAGGGATAATGTCCTCTAGTGGGTCATCGCCCGTTTTTAAGTCCAAAAGAACCTTTAAATATAAAAACACTTATTGTTTCTTTACAGCCTGTTTGCACAATTGGTTTAAATGACAAGACAATGTAATTCATTTAGGTATATCTACCTGATAAACAATGATACCGACGAAATATCTAGAACATGGGTCTAGTCAGTAAAATTCAAAGATAAACACCTACGTGGACAATTTTCATTTGTTATGCTTTATTTCATCGATGTCGGTCATGACAATAATGGCTCATGATTAAAATAGGTATAGGTAGGCATTTAGAACTTTTTAATGCGGAAATGTGGAAGCTATGTCGTGAATGCGTGACATGGTAATATTTACTGTTTATTCATTGCGTGACGTGATTTTAAAACTTAATAAGCCAATAAAATTAAAAAAATAATTATCGTGATCTGAGTAAATTTAATTCACTGAGTTATGGTACGTTCAGAGTTTCAGCGTAATCGGTGTTGCGGCGTTTATATGTAAACTCTTCTGATCATTTAGAACGGACCTGAGTTCTCTAAAAAACAAAACAAAATACAATACCCTACCTCATGGACACAATTATTTAAATGATTTTTAGCTTAAGTTTTATTTTTTAGTTTGTATTATTTAGTTCATAGTTTATGCTTATGTATTAATTCATTGTTTTTTAATATTTATTGATTGTTATAAATAAATATAGATACCCTTTTATTTTGCAAATTCACTATTGCTTTTAAGAGCAATCTTAACCACTGGGCTTGTATTTTACTTTTTTACAAAGTCGGCTCATTTATTTAGTTCTTATTTTTTGAATCCGTTTTTCTGGCGACTTCTTATAGCCACTTTTGCTTCTTCTTTTTTTGGGTTTATCTGTACCAAGTCACTAAATAGAGTTTATTCTTAGAGCTGTTTTTTCAATGGCCAGATAGTAATCATCAGCCCAATAAATTACCAACACATACGAGAAGGATACAATTATAGATTTAAACGTCCAGCATTTCCAAATCTGCTGATTTGTTAATTATTGGTCTTATAAATTTCATCTAACTTTTGAAAAATCAGCCCTTAATTTGGTTGCGGTACGTTGAGGCTTGCCCAGGGCTGAAGCCATCATGCAGGGGCTGCTAGGTACCATTCAATCTTGCAAATGGTAAATGTAATTAGAAAGTGATTATTTTCAAATATGATTCCATTGAATATGGCCTCACCTTTCGACCCTGTATCCGGATTGCCATGGTACATATCCACAGTGGCGGCTCCTGGGGCCGTCTCCCTGGCGTTCACGGTGTACGCCTTCTCCTCTTCTTTGATGTAGACCGTCATGAAGAACCCGCCGCCCAGGCCCATGCTCTGCTGGTTGAGCAGACCATTGCAGAACATGGCTGCAATGGCTGCGTCCACGGCTGACCCATTCTTGGAGAGGACGTGTCTAGAAACAAAATGTTCAACCAGATTATTTACAAGATTATTTAAACCAAACGGGATATGGAGAGGGCTATGCTCGGTGTTTCCCTAAGAGATCGAATCAGGAATGACGACATCTGTAGAGGACCAGGGTCGCCGACATAGCCCAGCGTGTTAGCAGGTGGAAGTGGCCGTGGTCAGGGCACATGGCTCGAGGGACTGATGGCCGTTGGAGCCGTAAAGTCCTTGAGTGGAGACCATTCGAGGCCCAGCGCAGCGTTGGGTGATGTTTAAAAGCTTAGGGGGAGGTAGGTATAACAAAACAGGGAGATAGGGTCATACATGCAAAGCGTAATATCGTTGTCGAAAGATGTTGTTTAGGGCATTAATATAGATGATACGATGATACTGTCAAAGACTTGACCTGTGGCTTTCTAGCGATACGTTTCACTCAGGTAGAACTTCGTACTGCTAATATTGGATGTTTGCACCTGATATTCGGTGATGATATGTTTCTAGGGCAACTAGACTTACGTGATAGCATAACAGATGCCTATTCAGTACGCTTTCAAATGTTTTGGGGGTCTACTTTAAGATTTTGGTAACCAGCAAAAGGTACATAGTTGCACCTACTTTCCTATTCATAATCTATTTATGTTAGGATGATTAATTAGTTCAAATACTTTTGAGCAGTTATTACATACATAATTAACTAGGTCACATAATACCAATAAACCTGTATTATTTATTGTCTCGTGTTATGTAATATGATATAATAAGAAACAAACAAAAACAACATTGATAATGCTATCAGTCTACTGAGTACTGATACTGTGTGAAGATAAGAAATAATAACAAATGGATTTGTGGCAAGGTATCTAGAGCAAACATTGAATACTGCCAATTCTTAAGTTTGTATTTATGTTATTTAGCTCACACGTAGGCATTTTTCATTCGAACAGAATCACTTTTGATTACATACCTACATACCAAAATGTTCTAGCCAAAATCATGTGTCAGACTCTGACTGGGACTGTAAGTACCTATAGTACAAACTCTGCATCGTCTCGCCCAGATCATGTAGGTGTAGTAGACAGGATTTAATCAAGACCAAATATCAAAGACATACCTAATTCACAAGATGAAAGAAATCCAATTTGTCGGTAGTTCGTGAAAAAGTAAATATGCTTAGTTGCCTCTACTAACTTAAGTAATTCTTTTTTATTGCAGTGTGTGTGCAGTGTAGTCAGACAAACAAAAATTTCTACCAAAATACTTCAGAACTATTTTGGAAAGCAAATCAGTAGCTTTTTACTTCCCTCCTCGTAGGAATCGATCCCGCTACTCCCGGTGCAGTAGTCACTCACCACTGCGACTGCGACCACAAACCATTAATTAGTAAAAAATTCATTCAGGTTCGAATAACCCTAAAAAATACTTTTGCTTAGCCGTCTGGCCCACATCCAGAAATAAAATAAAGCAGTCGATTGGACCCAATTTGTTTATTTCTAAATGTATTATTATGTGGTTCTCCTTCAACGGTGGGCCTGGCCGGTTTTTTCTTATAAATAAATAACTGGTGTGGAATATTTTAACGAATTCAGCTGATTATTTTGTTTCGAGTATTGCGTAGTATTTGAAATCGCCTGTTAAACATACGCACTTTTAATAGTGTTTGTTTATGTGTTTTTAGGTCACAATTTATCGATGAGGGCTGTGGCCCAGTGGTCAAACCCTGTGGTTCGGAACCATAGTGGTCCGATCAGTTCTGGCCGGAACAACAAGGACTTAGTGTCAAAATTTGCGGCTATCTCTCCGGTCATGGAAAACCCCGGTAGAGGCCAAGCAACCCATATAACAGTGGTAGGCTGGCTTGCCACGTTGGGTTTCAATACGGCTTCTGAATGTTCCGTTCATCATGACGGCTGCAATCAGTCTGCCTCTTAACCCGTTTGCAAAATAGTAGAGATGATGTGAGAGACAACTAGGTATTTTGTCGTGTCGGGTCCAGCGTTTCAAGATTTAACTCGTAGACCATTGACCTACGCGTATGTTATAGACATAACTGGGCAATGATATTATGTGAGGTTTTTTGTTTAAAACCTTTTTATACCTACCTACTAGCACGAGTTCTTTGTTTGTGTTATTATACTGTGAACAATTGTTTTTCAAAATCCTTCCGAATTATGTTAATATTCAATACTCTGTTTATTTCTATGCCGCTCGTCGCTAATTCCTGGCTGAAGAAAGTTTCTTGAGACCTCCAAGGTGAGGACTTTAATAATTTTACAAGGATTAAAGCAGGTTATCTAGATACTGACACTAAAAGTAGTTACTAAAACCAAAACTGTAAGGAAAAAAAATATTGAATTTAACATAGCAGAATTTATCAGTCTTGGTAGGCTGGTAATAGGACGATCGAGGCTTGAAGGCCAAGAGGCACAGTTCAGGTAGTTTCTGATTTGTATTTCTACATGACAAAGAGTTTGTAACGAACAGCTCAATCCTCAAAAACCGCGTTACAGTTTTTATTAAATTGAAACCCACTTTTAAACTTAGCTAAGTAGAAATAACCTATAGTCAAGTACAAGACGGTACCCTAAAAAATATATTCCCGTTATGTACATCATGTACTCTCAGATTAATTACTGAGATAATACTTTTTACACACTTTTTATAACCAACCTGTAAAGCACGCGAACCTGTAAAAACGGCGCGTCGTCGGAGCTGGCTTTGAAGGTGATAAGGAAAGTTGAAGCGTCTTCCCGGTGATTAAGGTCCAAATTTGTAATGCTTAGACTACTTGGTCCGAGGTTCTGCCATGCGTTTACGTAGATGCTAGATTCTGTTAAAAATTTTATTACCTATATGGAAGACTAAAAATAAAAAAACTCGGAGCAGGGTAGGCCCCCGACTGCTGCCGAGGAAAGGTATGAATTCCATGCAGAATTATTCACTGCGAGATAACATATGAATGATATACTTTATTGAATTAAGAAAACAACTACAGAACAATGTTGAAGAGATCATATGACTAGTCATCTGATCTGGAAGAGATCGCTTCTAGAAGCGATCTCTTCCGATCTGGATCGCTTCTAGAAGCCATCTCTTCCAGACAACTTACAGGTAGAAAACCAGGAAGAGCAAAGTGATTTGCAAGTGCAAGATGATTAGTGAAAGATAGTATTTTTTTTTGTCCAAAGTTGACATCTGTAAAATACCTACTGTGAGCAATTACACCGAAATAAGTAGGTACATTAGGTAATGCTTTTATTTTCCTCACCATTTAGTAAGTAATTGTATGTTGCGCTCCGATACGCGCCGGCCGCTATAAATCGTACGAGCAGAAACGTCAAAGTTACATTGTTGAAGTAGTCAAGTATTTTTCCTACAGGTATGAGAATGCTTATGTTTCGAATAAGTAAAGTGAGTGTTCTAAATGTCATTCCCCAACTGATTTACGTAAAGATCACGTGTCGATTGGTTCCGTACGAGCTCACGGTGCAAAAAACGTGCAAATGCCCAACACATCGATAACACATTGCGAAATATCCATGCGCAGTTACCATTCGCAGGATGTTGGGAAATATTCGTCACTGACGCTCTGGAAGTACCTAGCAGTTTTCTGTGTTTTTCTAAAATTTTCTAAAATCTGCGAAGAGGTTAAACGTAAGAATCAGCAAAGCTGACGTGACAGTAGCTGTAACTTTTAGTTCACTAGGCCGGTCAAAAACACGTTTCATAGGTATACTTAATTACACGATTAATAAAAGAGCTTAGAAATATAACAGTAGCTGTAACTTTTAGTTCACTAGGCCGGTCAAAAACACGTTTCATAGGTATACTTAATTACAATAATTGAATTTTGACTTCGCTCGGGATCTCGCTGAGGGCCAATTTTTCTCGGCAGAAGCCAAGATTGACTCCCGTAGTTCAGAAGTCTGGCAAACTGAAGTGGCAGTGGGTTGACCACATTTGTCGAAGAACCGATGACCGGTAGAGTGGACAGGTTCTCATAAAGAGACCACGTCTTGGTCGTAGTGTTTTATTTTATTACAAAATGCACAGCTCTTATTTACAGTATAATACTTAACATAATATAACACAAATACAGCCAATAAAGGATTTACATTCTATTGGTTAGGTACTAAATTATTTCGGCAATCACAACTCACAACCTATGTCTAGTATGTTGGACGCTATGTGGTCAGATGGACCGATAACTTTAGGTGGGTGGCTGGTTGTGGCTGGAAGGCGAAAGGCGAACTAGAACCTTTATGAAAAGACTAGCGGCCGCCCGCGACTTCGGGACATAAGTTGAAAAACAAAAAGTAATATTTATTTATAAATTGTAGCCTATGTGCGATTCAGATATATAAGCTACATTATTGTGAAGTTTCATTAAAATCCATTCAGTAGTTTTTACGTGAAAAAGCAACACGGCACATCCAGACATACAAACTTTCACCTTTATAATATTAGTAGGATAAGTTTTAGGTAGAATCTTTATCATAAGTTAGACAGTTATATTTCTAAGCTCTTTTATTAATCGTGTGAGCTATCTACATAGGTACTAGGTATATGTTTAACATTGTCAATAAGAAAACTTGTAAACCTACTGCTGTCGTAAAACTCAAACCTTTTATCATAATTATTAAACCTTTCATTATATCAATCATTTTATTTCAAGTTTTATTATAAATAAGGAAAATAATGGTGTTCATTTCATAAATATTATATCTTTTTAATAAATTACTAGAGTAAAGAGGAAGTCGGGCTATACTGGAATGACATTGATTTACTGAAATGATTTAGAGTTCAATGAGCATCTTTTGTAGGAAACTGTCATTGTCCATTGATAGAATATAATTAATGTGCTGATAACTTACTATTATGTACATTTATCTACATTTACCCCTTATTTATAAAAGTTGTCATTACATTAAAAATATTAAAAAAAAAATAGAATAAGTTGTTGCGATAAAGTTTGAAATAAAGCAAAATAAACGGGGCACATGTTCATTAATTGTGTATCAAGAAAATTAGAATATGCGGACTTAACATGAACATTATCTACCATTCAAACATTGGGCAAAGCACAAATCTTGTTTGCGGTGAATAGAAAAAAAAATACTTTTAATAAAAAAACTCCCTAAAATAAATGCGATAGACATTCTTGAATCAATGTGAAATAAAGTTAATTGGTAGATATTCTGTGCGACATAGGTATTAATGGTTTTAAATTTAACGACAGTCCCACTGATAAATAAGAAAATACATTTTGACAGCTGCCAGTGTCATTCGAATGTGTACTTCATTTCTATAGTAAGAAGATTCATGTCATGAGCTATGGCTATCGATTTTTGAGCCTGACAGAACACTTGAACCCTTTCAGCGTTGCATAAAGATCAATTTCTAATGACACTGGCAGCTGTCAAAATGTATTTCTTAAATTAGTTGGACTACCTATAGTACTTTCATTGAAGTTGATTATATCATCACATTGACTTAATTTTCAAATAGCAAATCAAATGTGCTAATTCGCAGAACACATGTCATAGATATATAATAAATGGAAAATTTAAAACAACTACAGAAATTTACATTAATTTGCGTAGGTAGCTCATTTTCTTGTTTGACCGAAATTGCGTTATAAAACAAAACTTTAGTAAAAAAGTATCGTATATTCGGAATCCGTAATAATCATAAACAAAAAGCAGAAAATGATTAAATGAATGTTTTGTTATGTTATGTCATCAATGATGAATGAATCATACAAAATAATAAAATCGTTTGTAATAAAAACCTAAGCTTGATTTGCACCATCTAAAGTTCTGACAAAAACCAGTGCAATCACTGGTTATTGTCAGAACTTCAGTGTGTTTGTTTGTTTTTGAGAGTTAAGGCTATAATTCGAAGAAATAACTAACCCTTAATAAAATTATTGTATTGTGTTGGTGACTTCCCATACAAACCTAACCAACGGAAATTAGATCTCGATCAAAATACTCTTATTTATGTGTTATAATTTGATTCAAAGGTATTCTTATTAGTGTAAGACCAGTATTTGCAGATTGCTAATCTGATTTTAACAAACAAAACTATTATTCATACGTTACTAAGCAAATAAAACATTTAATGTTAAATTGGGTGTGTCATCTGAACTCTATGTGAAGTATTGAATTATTTTGAATGACAGGTAGGTGTCGACTTACCAAAAAATTGACTACTATTTCAAATGAAACGAAAAAAATACCAACTAAATGTTACTATGATTTATTTGTTTATTCGATTGCTTATAAATTGAGTAAAATGTGTTTTCCATAACTGTTAAAAGTATTGTAGTTTTTAAAATGAAAGATGGGTATCTGTAAGTCGATATATAGATAATATTGATAAGTCTCAACCTACCTATATTTGATCTAAGTATTGTTTTCCTACGACGCAAAAAGCGGACCGCGTTGTGGCGTGGGCTTAGTCCACTGATAATAAATAGCCGACAATGCCAGCCACCTCGCGGCTGCTTCAAGGTTGTATTTGTGTATAAACATCGCACTCAGCTCAGGCGAATACAAACAAAGCAAGACCTCGATCTAACTTCCCGCTTCATCAGACAAAAGGAAACAAATATTATCTTTAACAAACTATAATTTTATTACCTTAAATTAATATTATTACAGTCACAAAGTACCACGAAGATACAAATTAAACGCATAATAATCTAATTAGGAATTAATAACACAGCAAATTTGAGCTCTATAACGAACTCGGAATAGATGAGATCAGTTCACGGAACGGTGTTAAGTCCAAAATAGATTCACTGGCCTGTTTTACAGTGGTTCCCGGTTCACCGTCGCGGCCTCGGCCTGCACCTCATTTTGTAGCTGTGGTGAGCCATGTAGAAGCCCTGCGTCAGCAGAAACCGTCTTGGGTGTTCCAATGATCTCTGAGTTGCGCCGCGACCCGAACTTTCTTCAGGAATTCGCGATAACATCCTCCTTTCGCTCGGCATATCAACAATCCTTTTACAAGCCATTTTCGTCTTCATTAATCAGCCAATTTAATGTTTTCCTTTCTTGTTGTTCTCTGTGTTGACGAACTTGGTAACGATCTTTCTAGAATGGCCGGACGGGTCGAAGTGGTTGGTGTGCTCGCTTACCTCCTTCTTCGTGCGTTGCTTGCCGCTGTGTCCAGAGAAAATGTGTTTGTCGTGATCGAAGTTGTAGTAGTCGTATTGGTCGAAGAAAGCCTCGGACATATTTACTTTTGGTTGAGAAATTGTGAGACACGAGAATTTGTCGGTGAAGCGACGTCACTTATTGATTGCTTGTAACAGAATGTTGGTTGGGTAGGTTGCGTCGCGCTTATATAGGAGGTGGGCTACGTCAGTGACCGCATGCGCGTCGATAATATTCTCGAATCGTGATTGGTCGAGAGCGGTGTGCCGCGACCCGGTTATGAAGGATGTTTGTTTATTTATAGTTGCATGGGTGTGTGTGTTTGCCGGCTGGGGATACCGGTGTAATAATCTATGATACCAACAATAATAAAGCCGAAATGATAACAGACGCCGGGGATGTTAGTCACGCTACGCAGTAAAGTTACGAAATCGCATCGTAATTCTCGAATCTTTATCTGTTGCACAATAGCCTTCTAATTGTGTAATATGTATCTATTCTGCCTTTAAGTCATTAGCATCTAAAAATGATCATGGAATTTAAGGAAGTAGATCCATATAGAAGATATAGAATAGAAGTAAAAAGATAGATATAGAAGTAAAAAGTAATATTGTGAAAAAAAAATCTGAAAACATTAATGAAATAAGCATAAAAAAAATCCTGCTTCCATAAGTCGTAGAAACTTAAACTTAGATGACACCTCTTCTATTAAAATAATAAAAAAAAAACATCCCTTTACCAGGAAAATATAACTTTGCGATACTGGTAAAATAAATAAGTCTATATTGCCATAGTAACTGAAAAAATATTTTTAAAATCTTGAAATAAAACGCACCTTAGGCCATTATCAATTACGAGTATGATATTTTAAGGAAAACTGATTTTTGTGTGGTTTTGTTACATCTTATTAATCTCTAACAATAACTGCTTCAGTTAGTGGTCAATTTCAACCTACTGGTAACATTATTGTAAATTATAATTGTGTGACTGGAAACAATCATGCGATTAGCGTAATATTGAAGTTAGGTATTCCATTGTGTCGATTATCGCAGAAATATCACGTATGCAACTTCACCTTACCGATAAAATACAGAACAAATGTACAATAACAAACATTGTGATTAAACCACTTGTACAAATGTAGAGGCTGCCATCTACCGTCAGTTACTGGAACTGCATATGCGGTAGGTGGCTGGAAACTTAAATACCTACCTACCTATTATTTTCTAAGTTGCAACCTAACAAGAAAAACTTACCCCATGAAACTAAAAATGATTTAACCTGTTTGTTTTTATCTGTATCGTATAAGCACCACTTAATTCTGAATTATTAGGTAATATCTACTAATAAGTTTCTTCTTAAAACAATGAGTCATACATTTTGTGAACTACCTATGATTACTAGATTGTTTGAATGTGTCATTATTAGTACAAAGAAAAAAAAACATTACGAATTATTTGAGCAATGACAGTGAAATTTGTTAGGTCCAATTTGGCTCTACTTCCTGCTATGGTATTTTTGTTCGTCATTTTGAAAAAGACATGTTAGGTACCTATAAAATAACAAATGCTATTCTTATAATGTGAAAGTTGGGCCATTTCGTGTTATTAATTGATACTCCTTTTAATTATGTATTTATCTAACAACTTCTTAAAACCAGTTAATTTAAAGGAAACTACTTAATAACAGGTATTCATCTTAGCAAGTGAGTTGAGTGTAAGAGTGAGTGAGTTGATTGACGCCTCTGAGTGCCGTGAAAATAATTTCGATGTACAAGTCGATGGTTAAAACAGTACTAAAATGGCTAAACTGGTAGTCACTTGGTAAGCAAATAAAGAAATAAATCTAATTGAGCCCTGTCTGCTAAGAAATAAAATTACTTAATGTGATGAAGATGTGTTTACTGCCCGTACACAGCATATGCCATTTAAATAAATAAATGTATTCAAGTAGGTATGTGTAGATAAAATTAGGTGCCCAAAACCGCGATGGCGACTACACCACTGCGGTGCTACTAAGCAACAGTGGATCAGCTACGAAGCTACGATACCCGATGTTAAGCTACGAACCCATTGGTTCGTATTCAGTAGTAGGATGGGTGACCAAACCTTACCAAAATGTAATTCATCTTATGTGAATTGTGTGTTGAGAAATAAATTATTTTAGAGCCTGCTACCTTATAATACTTCATCCTATATGTAACAAACAAACTGTTCCATAAACTGTGAGTAAAATTGACTATCAGTCATTTTGCATGTTTTTTTATGTTCACCAAAAATAATAGTTTAATTCAAATCTTATTGTGAGTCCACAATCAAAATTTGTTTCAAAATGAGGCCACAATAGGCACAATAACTTGGGTGGGCAAGTCCATTTCAAAAGTATTATTTTTTGTAAAAAGGAGACCATTTGAGTAAACGCAATATTTATTAAAAAGCTGTCGAGCAAAAGTCTTACGCGCTCCGCTCAGAAACAGTGACCGTGACGTCGTAATCACAGTCATGTTTGTATGAAGCGTTTTTGGGCAAGTCCATGAATGTGCATTTCAAATTGTGCTATCTCGGGTAGTAGGTATTGATACTAATGAAGTCATTATTTTACGATTGTTTACACAAATGTAAGGTCTTTCATAATAAACAAAAAAAAATACAGTCATCTAGCCTATTCTCGAAAACTACTATTATATTAGGTACTCACCTGCCGATCTGAGAGCAGTGCGGGGCATCTGTGCAAACGGCAGCCTTCTGGAAGGTGTGCAGCCATGACGCCGAGGGCAGCAGCGGCTCCACCGGGTCTGGGGGCTCGCGGTTCTTCCAGTTGTTGTAGTCGTAGCCGCCGATGAAGTAGCCGGCCAGCGCTGAGACGATGACCAGGACTACAAGGCCTGTGATGATCAGCTTTGTCTTTAGCTTGTATGGCCTGTTGGAGGAAATGGTTTTTTTCATTCATGTTGTTAAAATAGTTCCAAGTGTAGATCTACTGAAATTACACAACATAGTGTTAACTTAAAAATATACAGTGTGTTCCGAAAATAGTATCAAGCGGAAGTCCAAAGATAGAAAACCTTTGGAGGTAGGAAAATCTCTATCAATGTTGCATAACGTTGCAACTCCACACAGTCGATAAAGTGGTTTAAATACAGACTAGGTTTAGGCAAAATCATAACAATATATTATCTATAAGTTAACTCTATGTTTTGGAGAGTTAAAAATATACAGGGAGTTCTAAAAATAGTGGCAAGCGGAAGTCCAAAGATAGAATACCTGACGGCTACCAAATCACTTCCATGTATGTTGCATGACGTTGCAACTCCACACAAGCGATAAAAATGCTACCTAAACAGACTAAGGGTAAGTTGCACCATAGTAGAAGTTAAAGTTAAAGTTTTTGTCAAATTTGACAATTTGACGTCATTTTTGGGCCTAACCGGTACTTTAACTGAAATTTGGATGTTTGTTATTGTTAAAGTCAGATGGTGCAACCCACCCTAAGTTTTGGCAAAATTTAGTTGGCTCCAAAGCTTATAAGGGCGGCTGGTGGCCTTTCACGGCTGCTCCCAAATATCGGTGGACCAGACGTAGCTTGCCGCCGCCTGTACACCGGTGTGGTTAGGTCGATGGCCCTCTATGGCGCACCAATTTGGGTTAACGCGCTAGGTTCCCAAAACCAGGCCCTCTTGAGAAGACCGCAAAGGGTGCTGGCCATTCGCGCCATACGAGGGTACCGCACCATAGCTTGGGAGGCGGCGTGCTTGTTGGCAGCAATTCCACCATGGGATTTAGATGCTGCGGTCCTTGCGGATATTTACCGTAAATGTGCGGAAAGAAGGGCTCGCGGCGAAAATCCAGCCGCAGAGGAAATTTTAAAATGGAGACAAGATTCCCAAGCAGATCTTCTAGAATCATGGCGGGAAAGATTGGCGAGCCCCAACTATGGGCACCGAGCCATAGAGGCCATACGTCCCCACATGGACGATTGGATCGGACGTAAGCACGGGGCGTTGTCCTTCCGAATCACCCAAGTCCTCACGGGCCACGGGTGTTTTGGTAGGTACTTGTGCCGCGTTGCCAAGAGGGAACAGTCCACCATCTGCCACCAGTGCGGGGATGCCGACGATACGGCGGAGCACACTGTGGCCCACTGTCCCTATTGGCAAACGCAAAGGTTGGAACTGGAGAGAGTAATAGGCCCTGATCTCTCACTGTCCTCTATTGTCCGAGCAATGGTGGATAGTGAAGAATGCTGGGAAGCCTTTGCAGTCTTTTGCGAGGCTGTAATAAGCGAGAAGGAGTCGGCGGAGCGAGCACGAGAGGCGGACCCCATGTCCCATCCGCTCCGCCGCCGGAGAACTGGGCGCAGACGGCGTAACCATAATCGCTTGATGCTGCCGTAAAACCGGCTCAATTTCTACGGGTGACAACAGCGGGGGCTGCTTGTCGCTCTGTAAGGGGCCAAGAAGATGGAGGGTGTGCCGAGTGCTCCTCGCACACCCTGGCTGAAAGGTGGTGAAGTGGTGTCATATCACCACACAAGATGGGTCCAGACTTGGACAGCCGTTGCCGGGTTCATGGAAGCGCGACAAAGCGATACCCACGATCCCAACAACACGATGGCAACGTTGGAGCACCGGGGGGTTTAGTCAAAAAAAAAAGGTATTAGGCTATGTTTACCTCCACACAAAGTTATGACGTTTATGCTTCTTACTACTCGTAGTAGGTACCCAATACTCAATATTGCTTCGATTTGAAGTCAGTGAGCAAAATGATAACAACTTAGGTAAACTTGTAGGATATTATTTTATACTTTGAGTGATGTTTGAGATTTAGGGCCAGTGTCAGTGTTGTAGAAAACATCGTCTAAAGATCTCAACATTGCTGAGATCTCAACATAGTATGAGCGCACTAAGATTTAGATTAAAAAAAATAGCAACAAGTACTCGCATGAGCAAAAAAAATATTTGTACACATACATAGGTACCTGACTATCCCTGGAAAACTTATAAACAAGTGTTTGAAGTACCTAAGCATTTTTTCATTAAAAAAAAACAGTTATTATTGCTTCAGCGTTTTATGCATTTGTTATTCAAACATTACTTACTTTTCCGGATAATTATCGTCGTCATTGCTGAAATTTCCTTGGAATATGGCAAATCTGTTTATAGGCGACACTAAACGTATTGTGTCCATTGGAATGTCATCCACTCGGGTGCTGATGAAATGCCGCCTATGCAGGCCACTATGCTGCTCCATAATTCAAGTTTTAGTTACTCTAAACACACTGACACTTGCACTGGGTTATAACAACATAACCTACACAGAACTATCCGTTCCAGGGCAGTAAAATCCCTTTAGTTTCACAAAAGCTAGTGTTCCAGGGGTTTTTTGTGATGTATAGCACGTATTAACACTATTTAATGCTGTTGTATACAATGACGTTTCGGAAAATGGCAGATGTTGCAGTGAACTTGCTTGCGGGTACCGGGAAAATCGATACGGTTAACAGCTGTAGCGTAAACGTACACCCGGAGCTGTATACTGGTGTTTCCACGGCGACACGATAGATGGCGGAAGTGTTCACGGGCTATTTCAGTATTAGGTCCTAATTAGCTGCCAATTTGCAAGTATTTTTTGCCTACTTAAACATAGAAAAAAACGCCTGCTTGGAAGTTTAGAGCAATGTTGCAGCGAGTTGCTATAAAATATTTCGTAGGAGTAAAATTTATGTTGGTTATTCAATAATAATAAAGTTTTTAGAATTAGTATTAGTATTATTTTACGTGGTGAGAGGCTCAGGAAGTGTTAAAAGAATATATATTTACATAGGTAATTCTTTTAAATATTTAGTAGTTAGGCAGGTACATAGGTAGCTATTTGCCTCACTCTAGCTGGATGTATTTAATACAATTTTTTCCAATGTCCTAGGGGTGATGTTTTTCTAAAGACAGATTCTTTCAAGGAGGCCACTTTTTACCTGTTTGTTAGTCTGGAAGGTCCGCTGAATTCGGAAAATGAGGTTGTTTGTCTGAACCCGCCCGGAATGAATTCACATAATTTAAGCAGGTAATCTACTTTGGCTGGTAGCTGAATTAGAAACTGCAAATGGTTTTCTTCAGTGAAAATTTCTAGAATAATTTAATTGAAGTTGAAGCGGTAATTTAGACCGTAGAACGTGACAACCAGGGGGTCTACTAGTTACATTATGATGGTAAAGTTTTGAGATGTCGTTTGAATTTATAAGTAGAAACCTAATTTGTTGTTATATTTTGTGCAAAAAATAAACAAGGATTTGGAAATTTTGTTGGCTGGAAGAGAATCGCATATGGCATTAAGTTCGTCAATTAAAGCTTACTTGTCCAAAGTTAAAATGAAAGAAGAAAACTGTAATTTACTCAGAAATTAAAACAAATAAATAAATATAAAAACGTAACATCATGTAAACATCATCCTAACTTAGTCTCATTCTATCCCCTACTTAATTTGTTTTTTGAAATTGTTGTCTTGTATTTCTTCTCTGTTGCGCAGTGCCACCTGTTATACTTTATTCATTTATATATTTTATTTAATTCTATTTTTCTTTATTAATTGTTAGGTACCGCAGAATATCAGCGTCGTAGCAGGGACGCATGGTCCATGCCACGACATTTGCTGAGCGGAAACCTTTTTGGTACTCACTCAGAATGTTGCCTCATAATGTTATTACTTTTTATACTTACTGTACCAAATAAACGTATTTTCTTTCTTTTCTTTCTTTCTAAATACATAAAAAAATATATGTTTGTATCAGTAATGTTAATATCTCACTGAGCCGATGGTTATCAGCCATTCATAATTCTGTAGGTGGAACGAAAGTGTTTTGACTACTAAGCTGGTTGAAAATGAAGCACTATTATCTCAAGACTAATTTTAAGTAAGTAAGTTAATAACAGAGCAACACTTAGACAGACTTAATATAATTCTCTAAGAGTATCTCAATGTTAATGACTTTTAATCATCTTTTTAACATGGGCTATTCCAAAAGCTCGATACTATTGATAAGTACTGATCAAGTCTTAAAAAATTAATGATTGAGACAAAATCACATACATTTTCCTGGTAGCAATTTGAGGTTTTCCCTTGTATTATGCAGATCTAATTCCATAGCTGACATATTATTACTATGTAGGGGAAGATTGGTTAAAGTGGTCCAGCAGGGTGAATCGTCATCAAGGGGCCATCGTCTTTTCAAGAACTAACCAATTATCCTCACCGCCAATAGTTATGCTTAAATTAGTAAGCATATTGTTCAGCTAGAAAACTCCGATACGGTTTCCTTACCTAAAAATATTTTATTACGAAAAATAAATGAGTTTTGGGTGTGATCTCTGATCTTAAGTCAGTAATTTGAATATTGTAATATGATAACCGTGTTCAACATGAAATAAGGTGATATTTTATTTGAAAATGCTTTTTTATTGAGTGTTTATTTCACCGCAAATGATGACAATCTAATCTCATTTGATTTTCAGCATTTTTTTTCTTCTGCGCATTCTGTTTTCGTAAAACTGACCGAGGTAACTATTCTAGCTTATTTATTCCATGACATATGAATTATGTGTTTTTTTAGTTAGATATGTCAAATACCTATGGTTGTGGATGCATATTTTATATCTGCAAATTATGGGACTGATAGCAAAAGCTGTAAGTGCTGTATAAAACGAAGAGTTCCTTTTCGAGGTTAGCTAAGAATTCGAAGTTCCTCAGCTGACATTTAAAAGGTGTGCAAAAGAGAAAACTATATAGTACAACGTAAACAAACTAGGAATATTTAAGTTCCCTTTAGCTTAGGCGACCTCACCCGCTTTTCGATTCAATGAATTAATGCAGTTACACACGAAAATACTAATATTCATATAAAAAAACGTTCATTCTAAGCTTAGGACAATTTTGCCTGTACCTCCCCCTGCCTAAAGTGAAGCCAACTAGATCCGAGTGGACTATAATACGAACAAAGATATGTTTACATACATAGACATGCATTTTCCGGTGTGGCCTGCAACTGTACAAAACTCGTTTCCGCAATGACAACTTTCTTTGTAGGTACATAATACATACATTTAACCAACAACAATTGGCATGCAATAATTGAGAGAAGCACCTTAAATTGTAAATAAATCAAATTAAATAAATTCATTTTGATTAAATTATTACAAATTAATAGATAACAATATTTGATTCAAATTGTACTATTAATAAATTCATTAACACTAGGTATAATATCATTTTTTAGTGGGAACATTGTACAAGGCACAATTGAATTGTCTAAAAGGCAAAGCCTTAATAGCCTCCGGCAACTTAATATACAATTTCATACACATGTTCTAACAGTTCTTTCCAGCATGTCGTCGAACAAGACGGTACAACCAAACGATTCAGATACCGAGTCGAGAACTTACATATACTTACTTATCACGCTTCTTTCCGAAAAGCTCTATGTTATTTTTGGTGAAAACACATATTTCAAAGATCTACATAGATGGCATGGATTCAGTGTGTGTGTGTGTGTGTATTAGAAAAAAATCTGAGGAAGGCAAGTTTTTAACAACCCTCACGGCGCTTCTGTTGAAATAGAAAAACCTATTGTTTATTCTTCAACGAACTAATTCAACTTGAAAATTGAATCATTCGTGTTAAAAAATAATGCTAAGGAGAGAAAGTTTAAATTAGTTTTGTACAAAAGCATCTCGTTACTCAGCTTTCTGCACCCAAGTTGGTGTAGGTGCTTAATAAAACAAAATTAAATTAATTTAATAAAACGAGTAGGTAACATTATCAAACTTTATAATGCAAAGACTAAGAATGTAAATTAGTTATTTTTAATTTTCAACTACGTCAACTACTCAATGTATGTGTTCTTTCGTACGAAAATGCGATCTCCCAGAGACTTGCAATAAGATGACGTCTATACATGCTCTATTTTGGGGCGCTCTTAGGCACATTATTCAAAATTTCTCGCCCTTTTTAGCTCGCCTTATAGTTGGTAAAGCCTGGCAAGGTGTGATTACTATGACTTGTTAGTATGTAGTAATTTTCTTCATAATACTTAAACTAACTTTTACTTTATTTATCTCTTTTAATTGCAAAAACAAACATTAAAAAGAACATGTTAGTAAAGGGACACTACAGGTAACGTGCACAGTATTCAGTGGATATTAGATATTGGCTAGCTTTACTATTATAAGTCAAATTAGCAAAAAATCAGCCACTAAAGATCGTGAATAGGCAAAAATAAAATAAACACAAAGCCTTTGTTCTTAAAAAATATCATATTATGTAGTTGTCCTCAGCGGGGCGCCTTCTTCCATCCCATGTCAAGTCAACCTGTATTCAATATTCCTTAAGGAAGCTTACCTCACACGGTCCGAATCCGGCACCCTGATCAGCACATGCCGATTTTTCTTCCTGGCACTCCCAGGCTTTTTCATAGAGCTGTCTCGAAGAAGTTTTTTTTCACTCATTGTTTTTTCACATTAACACACTCTGTTTTTCTGACTTTTGGTCAAGTTTCATTTGGTATTGATTAGGACGTTCTGTTTACTAGTGATATTATCAATCACCTAAAAAAATGCCAGAACTAATATAACTCCATTTTATGGCATACCTACACATTATTGTAGACACCGGAAAACTATGTAATAGATTACAATCCGATTTCCTAGGAATAGTATACAATTACAGATCGTTGTATGCGATACCTAGAAAATGTACGTAAACAAAGTTTGAAATCACAAGAAAATGTGTGAATATTTGCTATTACGCGTTTCCTAGGATTTTTGAACATATTAATAGCCAACGGAAATATGTTGATATCAGTGGGTTGATACAAATGATTGGTATGTATATGTCACCGGAAAATAACAAAAACCGTAAATTTATAAATTTCCTAGGAAATTTATAAACTTTCGTAGGATTCTAAACGAGAGATAAAGTGTATTATTTTACGCCCTCATTTCCGGAAATTGATAAACCTTCGGAACGCATCCGTAAAATAATAAGTGGGCAGTAACCAAACGCCATGTGCGCTCTAATTGGTCGAATAAGTCACGTGTTCCTTCTCCTTCCTCTCCTCCGCCACTCATAATCCGATGAATACAAGCATTGCTACTGTCAACATCGACCAATCAGAGAGCAGTGTGTTATTTTCCGTAATTTATAAAAGCGTAAAATTAAAAGCTCTTCTGTGATTAGTCGAACCGTTTAGAATCTTACGAATAGATATCCGTAGGTTGATAAATTTACCACGAGTCGTCGCAAATTGATAAACTTCCGGAAATGTAGGCGTAGAATAATACAATTTATCACTCGTTTAGAATCCTACGAAAGTTGATAAATTTCCTAGGAAATTTATAAATTTACGGTTCTTGTTATTTTCCGGTGACATATACAAATGGTTGAAAAACTGTATTGCTTTAGCCTATAAAACTTAGGATAGTAGTTAGGTATCACTATGCTTTAAACAAAACTTTCGAAGATGGACAGATCTTATTCATCGTTGTCTTAGGCCCAGACTCCACCAGAGCTGAGCGGAGATGTGCGGCGTCGAGCTGTGTTTTCAACAACCAATGGAGTTGCGTTATTCACACATGGAGATGTAGAGATGTGATTCTATTGGTTGTTGAAAACACAGCTCGACGCCGCACATCTCCGCTCAGCTCTGGTGGAGTCTGGGCCTTAAACTTGTTTTCAGAAGGATGCATTAAGGGAAACGGCCCTATTTGAAGTGACCCCCACAACGCTCTTCCAAAGTTCATGAAAGCGGAGACTTAGCTCGCTAGGACCCAGCGCCTGTGATATGGGGATGTGGTAAGTAGATGATAAGTCCGCTTTGGCTCAAACATGTCCTATTTTAATATTTAAGTATTGCAGATTTAAACAAAATTAGCAAAAGCTAACAAGGCCTCAAATATACTCGAATTTAATCTTTTTGAATACTTAAACATCATTTATCGTTTTGAATAAAACATCATATTGATAATTTGTTTTATCAAAACCACCACAAGAACATGTTTTCGAAGATAGCTAGTTAAGAGATATCTTCAGATTATAACTCACATCATTTAGAATGATACAAACAAGAACTTCTTGTTAGGACAATGACAAGCACAAAATGTAAGTACCTGCCTATGACAAATCACCAGCTACGAGGCTTATGTATATGATTAAAATTGTCAGTAATTGTACTTATACGGATCTGAGTTTGCAAGGCAAAAAAATAAAATGAACATATACTCTCATACTGCATACTCATGCGAGATTCAACTGTGTAGTAGATAAACAAGAGAAAAATATTTATATTAATCATTGATCAATCATGGTGATCTATGTTATTCTAAGAAAAAAATATGTTTTTGTACAGTTGCTAAATCATGCGACAAGATGAAGATCATGGAGAGCGTCGTGGTCCAGTGGTTGTACACTCTGGCTCGGAACCTGATGAGATGGGCTCGAGTCCAAAATTGACCGGGACACTACTTGCACTTGTGTTCACTGTGTAAATTGCGGCTAACTCGCTGGTGATGGAAAACAGCTATTAAAAAAAACCTAATCAACCCGGAAAACAACCGAGGCTCGCTCTTTACCACGTTGGGTTTAAATTCCCCTCCGTTCACCATGATAGCAACAATCAGTGTGCCTGTGGCTTACCCGTTTGGGATTTGGTCGTTAGGGTATGATGAAAGCAATACATTAAAATAAAAGCTTGTTGTGCAACCGTTTGGAGATTACGTATACGGTGCGAGTATTACGCTCTTTCCTTACTAACGCTACGTACACTTTCGTAGCCCTTACAATGGTGATCGCCTGGAAGGGCCGCCTAGGACGAGTATGTCGGTACCTGGCGCGAAGCCTTTCGAGTAATCTCGATTTTTATGATCGGTGTGCTAATTTAAACAAGAAGTCACATTATATTGAATGACGAGCAGATTTACTGAGCTAATAATATTGATTGCCTGTAGAGGTAAACAATGAGTCTGCTGTTTAGTGATGGGTATAGGAAATTAAATGTTGATACACCATGATCACGAAAATCATGAAAATGAGCATCTTTATACGCTAGATTAGATAAAAAAAATCGGTCAAGTGCGACTGTAGCACCGAGGTCTCCTTAGTCATTATGTCAGTTTCAAGGTTTAAAAGGAAATTTGTTTTTACAAGATTTTGTTTGTTCGATAACATTATAAGATGGTCTATAAAGTTGCTTCAAGTGTATGCTCTCTTGATAGCTACTTATACGAAATGGGTAGTAAATGTGCAAACTGAACAATGCGAGTATTATCGTTAGATACATATTACTGCTGTTAAGTACATACGTATATTTTATGTGAAAATGAATGTCCTTCCAGGAGACAAAAGGCTTAGACATCAGACAAATTTCGTATGTGGTTTAGACAAATGCATTCGTGGCCACAAATTACATTCTTACTTTGTAAGATAGAAAAAACATCGTTTATATTGATTTATCACAGAATATTAAGGAACTTATTTCATAGAATTTTAAAGATGTGTTTATCTGATGTACAGATGTTGTGTGTGAGCTACGTGCAAGAGAAAATGTTATGCCTTGTTCAAATAGGAATAAAATCCCCACCCCCTCATGAGTTCTCGTTTTGGCGTGGCGAAGGGGTTTAGTACCGGTGGTAGGGTGAGCCGCCGGGAAGCGAAGAGAACTCAGGCGTGGCAGTGTGGTGGACTTGCCAGCAACCCGCTGCGGCCCGCAAGGGGGACACGTGGGATTGCGTGGCCAGTGGGGCCTGCAAGCGCCCTGACACGCGTAGTAGGGGCCGCGGCGCACAATCGGTTGGTGGGGTCGAGTGATCCGAGGCTGATCCCCCCTGTGCGTCGCGGCCCGGCGGGGCGTGCTGCCGGTTGCGGTAGCAGAGCTGCCCTTCGGGTAGCTCGTGGTTGAGGGCCCAGTAGGGTCTACGTACGGTGGGAGCCAGAGGCCCGGAGTGCGGTGGTTCCGGCCGGTGGACGGCGTCTACTGAGACGGCAGAACTGCGTACTCTAGGCGCTTTCGTGGCCTCACCCCATTGTTTGGTTAGAGGGGGCTCCATTAGGGGCAAGCACTGGCGGCGGAGCAGTGCGGTATTAGGTACTTTCGGTAGGATCCAGCTTCGCCGCCAAAGTGCAATGGTTGAGTGCCGTGGGGTTTTAGTCGGTAGGAGTCCAACATAACCTCGTCCTCCCCCCGGGCGGGCGGAGAGGTATCCATGAGGATTTACCCACTAAAAAAAGCGATAAAATCGTTAAAGCCGTATTACCCAAGTGATCAATAACATTGGAAGCCATGAGCTTCCTTGCTCACTTTCGAGTTGAACAGTGATGACTCGAATTTTGTAATGTCACTTTAAATAATTAAAATCAAATTGTAAGTAACATTGGTAAATACCGAATACACTTTCTTGCTACTCACATAAGTAATTGTAAACATTTGATTTTATTTTACTTAAAACGTTGGATATCACAGAGTAGTTTTTCCACCACTGACGGATTCGACAATACGGACATTTCCCTCAAATTATCATCTTAACTAAATGTTACGATGGTTCCCCCACTGACGAGAAATGTGGAACCGGCTATTTTTATTCTTAAAACAAAGATGAAGCGAGATTATTTCATTTTTGAAAAAGCTGTTGATTAAAGTCCCGGCCGTTTCAGTCCATCCAACTACAACAAAAGAAGATCGGCCTGTTTTAATTTGCCACGAGCTGCAATCAGTTTTTAACTTTCTCGTGAAAATTAAAACTGGATTGAGTGAACTAAGTTGAGCATTATTCGCTGCAAAATATGGCGATGGAGAACACTTGTTTCTTTCTACCTTTTTGGTTTTCTGAGAACTGTTCGGGACGTTTGTGTCAAAGTTCAGTAAATAAGATGGTGAAATCAGCGTGAGAGGTCGTCTTGCTGTGAAGCTGTCTGGTACAGTCAGCAACTAAATGTATTGCGTACAAATTTGTCAATATATCTGAGGTACCTACTTAAAAAAGCAACTTTGTCTCTACAGAATTAAAATTGTGTTTCACTTGTTTCAGCTTAGACGATCTCTACCTGCAAGTGCTTTAGTCTAGGCGTTGATTCCTTTCTAACCAGACCATCTGTTAGAAAACATTATTTTGATGTTTTATTTTGTCTGTTGTGAGTTAGCCCAGTTAGTACTATACCTCAATACGTGCATAAACTGCCTTTATTAGATATCCTTAATATTATTTCGCCTGTGGCCTTTCTGGCCGTCGACAGCTAGCCAGTTATGTAGTAAATAAGAGTAAATGCCTGCAATAATACTTAATTCCCTCCTTGCCGACCGTCACGACCGTCTTGGTGTAATTGTTGAGAAGTCGGCTACTACACCAAAGGTCGCGGGTTCGATCCCCGCACAGTACAAACATTTGTGTGCATGATCTTGTCCGTTTGTATTGGTCAGGGTGTTTCCTATGTTTATTAAGTATGTATTTACAAAAGAAAAAGTATTTAAGTATGTTTATCAGTTGTCTAGTATCCCATAAAAATGAACTATAATTAGCTCACTTGGGGCTAGATGGCGCTGTGTGGAATAATGTCCAGGAATATTTATTTATTTATTGCCTCATCAAGCAGGTACTAGCAGTCCCTTAAGACGTCGTTCTATCAAATCACAGTATAATAAAAAGAACCCCTGTTAATTATTTTATTTCTGACGCAAACAAACACAACGAAGAATTAGCGAAACCGGTCCAGCCGTTCACGCGTGATGTCGTAACTAAGGAAAATAGGGATTTATTTTCAAATGTAGAGATTACTATCATCTAATTATGAGATTAAAGAGTGTAATAGATAAAATGGAATCCCTTTATCAACGAATTTTACTTTGATTATAAGACCACCACGCCGCGGCCTTATCTCGCTAATCTAACACCACTAGTTATTTCTAATCAAACAGCATGTTGCTAGGTTCTGAATACCGCTACCGCTGCGAAGTATACCGTGTATTGAGCGAGGTGTCTCTGCCATTCGTCCTAAGGCGTCATTTAAATTTGAGAAGTCCTTAGACTGATACTGTCTTCATTGGCGTAACTCCCCTGGCGTTACCATACCACCCTGACCTGCTGCTTTCAAACACTGCTGACTGCTTTCAAGAAAATGTGTGGCCCTCTTTAGTCGAGGGCCCCTAGAATTTTTGTACGAGTAGCAAAGGTAGTTGAACCTTTTAGTAACGACATTGACAGTGACATGACTGGTACTACTAGTACTGATAGTAGCATTGATACTGATAGTGTGGTATGTTATAATAGAACGCCCCACTTTTTGAAATGTTTTACAGTGTTAGGTCGATTACATTTGTGTATCGAAAGAGAATTCGCGAATAGCAACAAAACATGCTTTTTGACGTAAACAAACTCGCAATGACGTCATTATAAGCGTTTTTTTTAGTGACGTCAATGAAAGACTTACAAATTTAGTAATAAGTTTTGTTTTTGTGATAATTAGATTTTACCGCCACTCATTGCCTATAGCAGCAACCACTTTGCGATAAATATAAAAATAGGTAGTCACTGCATTTTAAATGACTGTTAGTTAAGGTAGCACTTTCGCCATAATATACCTACCTTGAAGTTAAGATCATACTTTATTGCAAAAAGAAAATAATGATTACAATGGATAAATCATTATTGCAGAAATCATAAGCAAGGTTATACGGAAGGAAGCCGAGAGTCCACAATGTTATCAGTGTATTTCCTAGCCTCGCTCAGCACAGCTATGCTATTCTGGCTTACGCGAAAGCTCATCTCGCTCGAGATCAGGAAAAAAAGCCAACTTCAACTATCTTTTGTCTTCACCTTGAATTGGTATTCTCCCTCAGAAATAATTGCAAAATGTTATTTAGCTTAGTTTTTTTCACTCAAATTCGCGTAGTTATTAAGTTTTACAAAACCCCACAATACCATTTCACCTTCATATTCGTTCGATGTGCAAATGCAGAATTCCACCCCAGCTCTGGTGGGGACGGGTTCGGAGAGCGATGTTTTAAAATAATGCATTTATGCAACTGCATAAAAGCCTTTTTGCTCCCGCCTAAAAACACGGACACCTCCCGAATACCGAGTGCCAATAAAACATTGGCTATCGGTGTTTCTGGTAAATTTACTGTTTTATTAGTCAACTAGCGGCCGCTTGCGACTTCGTCCGTATTTTTTTATAAATTGTAGGCTATGTATTATTCAGATGTATAAGCAACATTATTGCAAAATTTCATTAAAATGCATTTAGTAGTTTTTAGGTGAAAGACCAACACGGCACATCCACACATACAAACTTTCACATTGATAATATTAGTAGGATTTTACTAATCATTTCATTGATGCAACGTCATGATTACTAGAGTATTCATTAGTTATTTCCTGCAATTGAGGGTACAATTTGAATAACTTTTAATTAATAAATACCTAACGATGAGCTGTCCGAAATATGGTCCGTAGTGACTAATTATGATACTGTAACAGCAATGATTGATGGGCTTTTTAATTATCAGATACTGGATAGTATAAAATCAGTTTTTGCGATCTAGTAACTATGGTCGATAAGCGTCATATTGAAGTCTTTCTCTGCAGTGTATTGTAATGGACTTATTTTGTGAAAAACTATTTTTGGTTCATTTATTTCATCCTCATTGCAAAAGAAAATACTTGGCCGACTGAATCGAATTGAGAGATGAATCTTACACCCCTTTTTAACGGGGAAAAATGCTATCTGCAGTATCCCACCGTTTTCCTCCAAACGAGAGTGTAGGACTCCCTTTTTTAAGATGTGAATTATTACCATTAGGTGTACTTGACACATGCTGAGTGGAAACCCTCTTAGCGCCACACGCTAGATTAATATTTTTTGTAAACTTTAAACTTTCTTGTGTGGACTAATAAAGTTTTTCTTTCTTTCTTTCCTTCTTTTTTTCCCTGATGAAATGCTTTACGCATATCCATCCGCCGGAGGGTGGATGTGTTATTTCGGACTCTCCACTGGGAAGGTGATACCAACTAAAAACTCACATAGCCGTTGTGGAGCCCATAGCGCTCTACGGAGCGGGGGTCTGGGGATCCGCGGCAGACAAGGTCTACGTGCGAAAACGACTCTGCTCTCTACAGCGCATGTTCGCGATCCGCGCGGCCAGGGCGCACCGCACGACCTCCTACAATGCGAGCACTCTGCTGGCCAAAATGCTGCCTCTTGACCTGCGCGTCAAAGAGGCACATTTGCTCTACCTGGCCAAGGCGCAAGGAGAGTTTGCGGAGCTCCCTGACCGCGAGATGGAGCGCAGAGTCCATTGGACCGAACTGCCGCACCCCACCAAAAGACCACACATCATCTATTCCACCGCAGAAACGGACCTATCCAACGTACCTCAGGAGCTGCCCCAAATCTACACTGACGGTAGTAAATTCGAGGGAAAAGTTGGCGCGGCTTTTACATATTGGAATGAGGGCCGGGAGATCAAGGGGGGGAAGATCAAGCTGGCTGACTACTGCACAGTCTTCCAAGCAGAGCTCATCGCCATCGATAGAGCTCTGAAGTACGCAAACGGAAGGCTGGACAGTGTCAGCATCTTGAGCGACTCCCGATCATCTCTCGACCTCATTTCCAATCCCGCCACAACACACCCAATTGCACACACCATCCACACTACCGTCAGTGAGATGGAATCCCGGGGACAGGAGGTGCGTTTCTATTGGATTAAAGCCCATTTTGGAGTGGCGGGTAATGAAAGAGCCGACGAACTGGCAAAATCCGCCACAACAAAAAAGACAAAACCGGACTACGACGCCGTGCCAGCCTCGCACGTAAAATACGCTCTAAGGCAAAACACAATAGACACCTGGCAAAAACGTTACTTTGACGGACCATCTGCTGCGCTGACCAAGAGGTTTTTCCCAGATGTGAGGAGAGCTTACCGGATCCTGGACCAATGGGTCCCAAACACCATTCGCACCCAGATTTGGACCGGCCATGGAGGCTTCTCCTCGTATCTGGAGAGATTTAAGCTCAAGGACTCAGCGCAGTGCAGATGCGACCCAGCCGAGGAGGAGACTGTCGAACATATACTCGACAGCTGCCCGATATTCGCCGCCCAGCGACAACAGCTGGAAGCGAGGATGGGGGTGGCTGTTGAGAGTTCCGCCTATAGTCTCTTCCTCGAGAAACATCCCGGACATTTTATGGCCTACGCAGAGGCCATCTGCCAAAAAATAATAAAACAAAATAAATAAACCAGAATAATAATTAACATAAATACAAAAAAATAAACAAATTAAATACAAATATTTAACAAGAAAGACAATTAAATACCAACAAATAAACAGAGATATGAGGAATAAGAATAATAATATAAATATACAACCCAAAGAAGAAACAAATATTTAACAAGAAAGAAAAAATCAAATAGCAATAAACAAACAGAAGGATAGATAATAAAAATGAGAATAAAACTATACAATCAGAACAAATAAATATAAATAACATCAAATAATAACTAAGTAAATGAACCAATAAAATAATGAAATAACAATATATAATAGGATATAATAACTCACCAAACGAAATTGTGATTATAAGATAAATTATAAATAAAAATACAAATCATTGTAACAATAAAGTCAAACTAACCCGTTTCAGTCTCCCTGAATAATAAAAATCAGGGAAGCAAATTTATTATTTCAAAAAAAAAAAAAAAAAAAACTAAAAACTCAAGGACTCCCTCCCATCGTCCATAGTGAGAGAGTGAAAGAACATGGTAATTTGTGCGAAGCTTTCTACGCGCTCCCCCGGACGGAGCCCACCTACACGGTGGGCTGGAACTCACCCTCCCCCCTTTGTGGGGAGGGTCCAGTGACCAGGCAGTGGTAGAGGCCTGTGCAATACCGGCGCGGGTACCCCTGTACCGTCTCCCTCCCGTCCTTGCCTTGAGTGTAGGACTCACTGCTTCGTATTTTGACCTTACACCTCTCTAACAATTCGCACTAAGCACGCATGTTTGAGTATGGCTTGCGCCACCACTGAGTGGAGGTTAGGCCAGCTCACCATACGGTCGTATAATGGTTGCTGGCAAGATAGAGCACCAGGAACAAGTCAATGCAGACTTTTGTTATTTACGTTGATAGATTCAGAGCAATTATAAACATAACTACCTAGTTATTACAGCTCATGACCTTACTTGGTAATCAGTCTTGTCTTATTTCCTATTAATAACGACAAAAATCCATTTCCTCATTGATGATGGCAAATTAAGACCTAGGTGAAGTAAGAATGTTCAGCGAAGGTAGCAGTGTTGTAACAGTAAGGCGCGCATTAGGCTACCATTTCCATTTTTCCGGAAAATTTACCGGATATGGCTAGCTTGTTTTGCCTTTGATTGTACTGTCAGCATCAGAACCATGTGAATTTTTAAGGGGGAAAACCAAAAATTACTATGATAAAGTAGTATGATGTATGTAGCAGCGCCACTCATTTCTAAAACAAGTGAATGCTACTTCATCCTGAAGTAGTAAGATAGATGAATATTATTTATTGTATTACACGTATAACAGTAGCAGAATTACTTGATTTTTAACTGTAGTAAAGTCTATTCAATTCTGTCTCCATAAACTCGTTTTCACTAAACAATATCAAAATGTATCCATCCTATCCTTTCAAATCCTCTAACGACGTGATTATGAAAGAAAAGAAAAGTTTATTGATTTCAGACATCGTAACTTACGCAAAACACAACTATTAAAACGACAATTACGAAAAATAACGATAGAAAAACGAAAATAAACAAAGATTCTACTCTACCACAGAGCAGAAATATGTCCAAAACAAATGGACCACACTCAACCAGGCTGGACCTGATAGGTTCTGACGCTGGTTTTCAGTGAGCCCAGCTAATATTTGCAGCGGTGATGAAATTATTTTTGCGTTTACCTAGTGTAAAAGTTTGTAAAACCATACATAGATACGGCCGTCGCTGTATTCATGAATTTAAGACGAATTCTCGACGAAATAATAACAAAAGTAAAACAATCTATTGAATAATATCACTAGTGAAACAGTTCCCTAACTTACACGTTTTCATAATTAGACACACTTTGTCGATAACACACTATTTCACCACAGTCCTCACAAACAAAAGTTCTGATCGTAAGGTAAACAAACACTGGTCTCCACAGTCACTGGGCTTGGTCAGATCGCGGCCTGACAGCAGTGATGCCGGTCCTACACTGACGAGTGACGTCAAATTTGGCTGATCGCGCCGCGGAATCACGCGCGTACGCAAAAAATACGTCATTTGGTTCCGCATTTCAAAAGGTGTTTGATTACAGTGATTAGGAAGAAAGAAAGAAAAGTTTTTTTGCATCGGTTATTTTTTTTGCTGGCGCGCATTTGGCTACAATATGACCTGATCATAACTGATGATGTGCTCTATGGTGGAACATGCTGGCCTAACAAATGGCGTTCGCTCTCTTCTTGAGAACTCCCAAGTTGTACCGCTCTAGTAAATTCTTGAAGCTCATGCCACTTCCTTGCTGTTCGCATTAAGAATAAGTAACCAAAACTGACCATGGGGGTTTCTGGAATATTATCGAACAACAAAGGGGTAAAAAGCTGGTATGCGTCTAGTCAGTAGTGGAATAATATAATTTTCGTACCACTTGCTCAAAAAAGTGACATTCTAGCCCGCAAAAAGAGAACATAACAATAGTCATTTTTAATCTGTTGAAAACAGGGAAAGAAAACTGTACTGAATTTCATTCATCCTCTAGGGAGAGAATGTGATTTAAATTTGGAATACTTACCGAGGTTTTCGAGCGCTAATTTGAATTAGAAGTTTTAATTCTTTATTTGTGACCTGCCAGTATTATATGTGATAAAATAGAAAGAAGGGTGTGTTAGAAGGCATTTAATGTGTGTTTGAAAATTCTTAGTCCTGATATTTATTGTAAAATAGTATAATTAAAGAATCACTGATCCTGCAGTCAAAATTGTTCTGCAGTTTTGCGGGACATAATTTAGTTTGTATGTTTATGTATGTTGTTTATAATAAATAAATAGTGAATATTTTTTTCGCAAATGGTACGAAAAGTAGAGTATTTTCCTCGGTGATAAAGCTGTCTTTGTCTTGGGTGAACTTAAATCCCTCGCTTCACTCAGGACTCGTCTTAAATCCCTCGCTTCGCTCGTGATTTAAGTTTTTAACACCCTCGCTACGCTCGGGAGTAAACATCGAGTCCTTCGTTATGCTCGCGATTTGAATCGTCACCCGCGAAAGAAGACACTGCTTTATCCCCTCGGTTAATAATCTACTATTTACTCTTTTTTTATAAAACAGTTTTGTTGCTGCCGCTGATCAGATCTGCCCCCAGAGTTCTAAGTAGGATGCTTGTCATGAGCAAAGAGGTCTGCACTCTATGGAATGATGAGGTCTCATAGCACCATCTTTTCCTCGTCGACGATGATATGGGTGGAGATGCCATCAATAGATGGTATTTTGGGTTCAATCCAGTATTTAAAATAAATATACTAATTTATTTTTATTTCCGTATATAAATTACCCGTATTATACATATATATTTTTTAAAATTATACTTAAGTAGTTGCCTCGTTGCAAGCGATTACTATTTATTGCAGTAGCTGTTGACTAGATTGATTAAATATTACGATAGTAGTAAACTTATTGAAATATTACCAAATAGTTAAGTGGATTGGTTCCAGCTATGGTCGATTACACCACGCCAATTTATGCATGGAAGGAATAACTCTTCTTCGGGTGTTAACTCGTAAATAAGTAACAAGGTCATAAGGTACTTACAGGCAATTATCACTTTTTATGGTGTACAAGAAATAACAATTGTAATATGAGAAATACCTTTTATTACACAAAATAACTGGAGGAGGAGGGGAAGACAAGCTTTTGCCCAGCAGTGGGATCCCCATGGCCATTTTTTTTGATTAGATGACTGGAAACGGACAAATTCAGCTAAAATAATGAACACTCGGTTCTACTACATTAAAATTGTTATTTATGAATTTATTGTATCCAATGGGTGCACGAGTCCTAAAGATTATGCAATTAACCCCGAATAAAAAAACAAAAAATAACTATGCAATATTATAGGAATCCCAAATAATAATAATTAAGAATACGATTATGATTTAATGTTGAAATGTGAACGCTCCCGAACTGTCAGTGTGCTTTTGTAATCTGTGGTGTTTTTTCTCTAAATACGTCGAATAAACTCAGCAGCTCATGTACGATTCACAGTTTCACACTTCGTCCTTCTTTTATTTTATTCCATCCTATTAGTTCCTATCAGAAATAACACAATAACTAATCAGTTTGCATCATTTAACCATAGCGTCATAAATTGTCATAGATCATGCTTACTAAAAGGAACCCTAAACGCCTGTAATCATGACGAGAGACAATTACAGCAGTTTCTGTAACTTAGTGACGTGAAGTGGTTCATTCGCGATTACATGTTACACGCTCTTGATACGGACTTGGAAGGGCAAGGCCCTGCGGATACGTGGAATCTTCGAGTGGTCAACTATTCATATCTACACGGCGGCCCCGAAAATAACGAAACAGGGGTGTTGTCCACTGCCTTAATTAACTTTTTTTTAAAAAAAGAAGACCTAAGTTTTTTATTACTTTTTTTTCACGTGCACGCTTTTGACGGCAAACTATGTTATGAGATAACACGGCTTTTTTACACAAGTATTTTTTATAAAACTACTTCTCAGAAGTTTATGAGAAATTCAATACAAGGGGTAAAAAGGGGGTTACTCCCCACAGTATGCAGTAGTAAAAAGTAAGTAAGCAAATAACGAATTCGAGAGTAATGGCAACTTTTGTAAGATAAATTGTGTTTTACGAAAAATCAATTAAAACTTCAAAACAGTTTCGTAGTGTTGATGCTGTATGTCGATGTAAGCTGGCCGTAGGGGGGTTTTGTCGGGTCATTATGATTTACGATTTTCAGGGCCACCCTGCTTATTGGAGATTGCCTAACAATGATCTAGCACTGTCTCATGCTTAAAAAATGAAAATATTATCAAATTAGTGTGGTTATTTCTAAAACTATCCGGTCACCAGGTGTGTCATTCGCAATACTTCACTTTACTTTGATTTATTTGGCTTTCAGTAAAACTCAATAACTTCACTGTGACTGTGATCGTTTGAGTCGTTGAGAGACGTTGAAGACGAGTAAGATTTAAAAAATATTTTCATATAAATGATGAGACTAGATCATTAAAGATGAAGCGAATAGAAATTGAAATGAGCATGCTGCATCTAAATCTAAATCAGCCCGTTCCGTCCCACTGCAGGGCAAAGGCCTCCCCTCCTTATCTCCATCCCACACGGTCTAAGGCCAATGTCGGCCAATCTCTCTGACAGGCATCTAGTTCGTCGCGCCACATTCTCCTGGGCCTTCTTCCTCTTCTCGTGCTCCATCGAGATGACAAGTTATGTTAGTGAGAATCGCTAGACTGTTTTGAGCAGTGATTTTCTTCAGATTAAAGTAGATACTTAACTGAAAAAAACTTGTACCGGGATCAATGTTAGAGATTCACAGTGAGCATTTGTCACCTTGATGTAATCTCCTAGGTAACACCATGTTAAACTTGACACATTCGTTTTAGGGCCTTCTAAAGTTTTCTAACAACACGATGACGCGTGATGACGCTATATCAAGTTCTGTGCCAACATGACGTGATATGGTGTTCGCCCGGTTCTCTTCATTTCGAGTCAATGTGCGCAAAAGGCCTTTTCATTATATTATGTTTACATTTCTGCACATTTTTTCCGTCGTAAACAAGGCCAAGGTTTCATTAAACTTCTGATGTTCGTATTTTTACTATTTAGGACACTGGTTTCCCTTGACAGGATTAAAACACAATAAATTTCAATTATTTATAAGGACTGATACCTATATTTTGAATACCGAAGACTATCAGCTAAACCTGTTGGAATTTCGTTTTGTTTTTTTGCCTTTCAAAGAAAATGTAAATTATTGTTATAGGACTTACGCTCACGACTGTAGCCTAAACTTGGTAGTCACAGGCAGACGATACATTCAGAAGCCCACACTCCGTCATGCGATTTTAAACCCAAGGTGGTGAGGGGTGAGCCTTTAGGAATATTATACATACGAGTAGACAATAACACCCAGACTCAGAAATAGTTTTAAAATGACACTTTGTTAGTTCCTTTCCTATGCGCTAGAGGGGTTTGCAAAATCCCATACGATAGTTGATAGCGTTTTCGCGTTGACTAATTGAATAGCTATTGTGAAAATTCCTCATCCTAGTAAGTACCTAGTGAGTTTTATATTAATAATGAGTCTGCAAAATCACTCTTCTGGAATGAATCATATTATAATTACAACGAGCAGGGCAAAAGCTACACCTACATCATAATTACGAATTTCATTCATTTATAATGTATTGTATGTATTCATAACCCGATAATAACCATTGCACGAACATAAAGGGCTTGTTCCGATTTATCTGAACATCTCTTTCAACGGTTATCGCTCGCGGCTTTGAACAAAATTATGAACGTAATTATATTTAACCTTTTCAGTATTCAATTATCAGTACCGGCTATTTAACATCGGTAGCAACGGACGAGTAACGGACCGAGGATCCTGAACACAAGTTGTTTAGTCATAATGGAAATGGTAATGAATTCGCGTGTTAATAAGGTTGAATTTATGTTGGCCCTTGGCTCAGTTGTGACAGTCAGTCAGATCAGCAATGGGATGGGTGACCATTATTTTTCTGGAATTCCCGTGCTTCGGAAGGCACGTTAAACAGTTGGTCCCGGTAGACGTTGCTAGATGTCAGAGGTCTTAGGGCGGCTTGATAACATCTGGCATTGGGGTTTCTCACAGACCTTACCCCTCCAACAATCCGCGCTGAGCCCTCGTGTTGGAGCATGGCCCGCGTCACCTCAAGCTGTTGATGTTATGTATAAGGTTGATATTGACCCGTTTAGAGCAGTGGTTTAGATGAGCGCCAGTTGAGTGCGATGATCGCGTTCAAACCTCGCGCCAGCACGAATGGTTATTGATGAAACAGATGTATGTGCTGGGTAGTATTTGTAGTAGGTGTTTGTTGTTTCTGGTTTTCCACAATGGAAAACCTAACTTGTGGACCAGATTAATGTTCTTGATGGTGTCTTTTATTAAAACTGAATTTGCAGTTGCAAAACAATCTGTCGTAGCAGACAATTTGTTAATAGAAAATTATATCTGTAAGTTCTATAGTGTAAGTGTTAAATCTCTATAATTTGCACTTGATATTTCTTTTCATGTCACATAGTGCCCAGCCGTGGCCAACCTGGAAAGTGCCTTTCTTGACTGTTTTGAGGATGGCCTCTGCAGGCAAAACCTATTGGAGGTTCAGAGATGGAGCACAAAGCGCGTGTAACAGCTAGGCGAAGTCCCTTCCCCACTCTGTGCCCTAACACCTACGGGCGACAGAGGCGGATTCAGTGACGCAGTCGAGGCCTCCAAGTTTTGGTTGGGTTTTATTTGATGCCATTAAAAAGAAGAATCATCATCATCAGCCTGTTGCAGTCCACTGCTGAACATAGGCCTCTCCTTTTGCATGCCACTGTACTCGATCTTTGGCTGCTCGCATCCAGCTCCTGCCAGCCATCCTGCGCAGATCATCACTCCACCTTGCCTGAGGACGTCCTACACTACGCTTGCCGAGACGCACTCTCCACTCAAGAACACGCTTACTCCAACGGTTGTCGGTTCTACGGCTAATATGGCCAGCCCACTGCCACTTCAGCTTGTTGATTCGGTGGGCTATGTCGATAACCTTGGTTCTCTGTATCACCTCATTTCTGATTTGATCTCGCAGAGAAACGCCGAGCATAGCCCAGCAATAGCAAATAGCTAGGATAAGAAGAATACCATAATGTTATTTTATACATACCCTGTGCAACATTTCCGTGCTGTAGCGTCGCGAGCGTCGGTCACCGTCATGCTCTGGATAGTCATTTTTGAAGTATTTTTTTATCTGGACAAAAAACAATAAAAAGATAAGTATTTAAAATAAATGTACACATGGTTGAGAAACATGGATTAGGTTTTTATACATACAAATATTGAACTAGCATTAGCTACGTGGGAAACAAATGTCTTGCTATGCCGCCTCCGCCAGGCCCCCGCAAACGGGGTAGACCCAAAAAGTGTAGGTTTGACCTCGTGAGGGATGACATGCGTGCCAGTGGCCTCACAGATGAGGGATGCACAAGACCGGGAGAAGTGGAGAAGCAGATGCAGAAGAGCGGACCCCGGGCGGCCATAACGGCAGCAACCGGGATAATCGTTAGGATGATGATGATGATGATGATTGAACTAGCATTTGCACGAGATTTTGTCCGCGTAAGTACTGCATTGTGCACATCGAAAGTTCACAGTGAGATTGTATTTTGGCGTTTTGTAAACCTCAATAATCAAGCGAATGTGTTCGTTTGAGTAAAACAGAACTAAGCCAAATAACATTTCAAAATTTATTCTACAATAAAGAGGAAAATGAGAGAGAGATATTTTAAACTGGCTTCGAGAAATACATAATCAAGTATCCACCGAAGTTCATCGTTGTCACCCACTGTTGGTACCTACTCACTAGCTCTGCATAAGTGGTCAGGTAATAAAATGCTGATTTCCAAAAAAAACTCTTTACATGCCAGCCCATAGTTTTCGGAAAATCAAAAATGAAATGTTTTAACTACCATTTATAGTCTGATTTGAACAACGTTTAGTCGACGACTACAACTAAGTCTAAGTACCTATCTGTTTCGCTTTTATAACACATTGCCGTGAAAATGTTTCAGGCTCTACATCTGCTAGCTATCAATAATTTATATTCGAATGTTCGTCACATTTTGTTTTTTATTTTAGAGTGCAGGATCTCAACTAATTTAGTAGATACCATTTTTAATTATCTTTTCCGTTCGGCGCGTTGTGGTTGTGCTGATGGTAACTATTTGAAAAAAAATGGCTTTCAAAAACTAACTATTTAAATTCTTTCACGCCAACTAATAAATGTCTTACTATTGCGCCGTTTGATACATTTAGAGAAAAACCTAAGCCAGCTATTTTAATTCAGTGCACACTCAATGACTTGCTAGGCAGCGGCCACTGGCACTCAAAATGATCTTAACAGGAAATATTCAATTTGTATGGATTGAGTGGATAAGTACCAATAGGTACAAGTAACCTACTCAAGAGTTTTAGAACGTACGTAAAGATAATTTCTAGACAGTTTAGCACCAGAGCGACTATACTTTATTGCACATTACCAAAAAAACTGACAGCCAAGTACCTACATTTGTTCTAGGTAACCGACTTACAGTTACAGGAAAAGCAGAACGAACGGGCCAAATTTTTTTTAGGCGGAATCAGATGGGTCAAGTATCCATCCATATACATGGACAGAATGAAATAAAGGACAAGTTACAGTAAACAATCTAGAGAAGGATGGATAAGTGTGCTTTACCAACCAAACCATTGCTTAAACTCGTATTTAAGTAAGTACATATTGACTCTCAAATGGTGAAGGATAGGGAATTCCACAAACCGACACAGTACAGTGCAAGATTGTGCGTAGGAGTGTGATGAATGAAGGAGGAATTTAGGTTTTAATTCAGAGTTGTTAGGAGCGCCGATTAGGGCGTAGAGGGTTTTTGATAACGGCTAACTTTTGCAACAAGACAAGACCACAGGATAGCACGGTATAGCTCATAATGCCAGAAAAGACTCTGCCACGGAACCCGGGTGGTCCCGAGATCAAGCCTGGACGAAACACCTGCTTTGTGTTCATTTTACATTATTATTACTTTCCAGCGATGGAAAACACCGATAAAAATCCAAGCAATACGGGGCGGGTTGGTTGCTTTGGTCGGCGAAATGAGGGCTTCTAAATGTTCCGGTCATCATGACGACTACAATCATTGTATCTCTGACTACCCCGGACTGGGATTTCATCGTAAACGTATTATGTATTGAATGAAAAAAAAATATCGAATATTTGCGTCCCTAAATTAGGAATACGGAGGTGCTCCAATTGTTTTGAAGTTCCAGAGAGATACGATAACAAATTCAGTAAAGGCTTACTCTCAAAAGAGAAATTCCTTCATCGTACTTCGGTTATTACTGGTTATTAAGAAATATTTATGTTAAAATAACTTTCTGGAAGTGAAAGATCTTTACAAGATTCTACGAGTATCTTGGTACTTCGTTTAAAATACAATTGTTAGTTAATTTCAGCACAACGGCAAAATTGGTAACATTTTCCAATCCTCATTTTATAATATGCCCTTCGCAAGAGGAATTATATAGTTATTTGGGCTTGCTGTGTTCTCGAATAAGAAGAGGTCCAACCAATAGCACCCAAGCCCATGAGTTCGATTACCGGCCGAGACAAATATTCGTAGGTTGAGCATTTTTGTAGGTTTGTTTGTGTGGGGGTTCAAAACTAATTTAAAATAGAAGTAAGAAAAGCTCAAAGGCCAAGTAGGTCATGTTGAAAATAGTACTTGATACTAAGTACCCAGTGGTAACTGGTGAGTTTGTCGCCAGTTCTCCTCAGTACAGATTATTTTGGATTTTGCTTTTGATGGACAATAAGCAAATAATTAGAAATTAGGAAAAAAAACTGCATCAAAACACTAACACAACACCATCGACCAAAATATTATATGTCTTACTTATTCACTTTGTTAAATAAATTATCCAAAGAGTTAGCTGCTTTAAAAATGTGCACCTACTGAAGTGCTAATCATTTATTTGTGAAAATGTACTGTAGGCGTCCAGTCTTCAGCCTTCATTCGTACATGAAAATGGTCATTAGAGATAGAGAGAGAGAGAGAGAATGGCAGGTCACTACGTTTACGTTTGTGTACTGTGTACGTTTTGTGTTGCAATTTCTATTAAAATCAATAAAATATCCAGAAGTTAGATAAGAGAACGAAAATCATTAATGCATGCTTTGTTAAAATTGACGCCGACTATTCATTGAACCATAGCTGAAACAAGCGAAACCCCTTGTTTCGTTATCGCTTCAAGTAAATTCATAGCATTATAAGTTCCGAGTTTCACCGTATTTTTTGTACTGCTAATGTTTCATGATTTATTTCCAAAAATAGCTGCCAACCACGGGGCATCCCAATTTTGAGTCATTAACACAATACACAAAAAGGCATGTGACCGTTCATTTTGTTGCAAGGTAATTCTGGCTGTTCATAGCTCAGCGGCGATAGCGGATGGCAAAGGTTTTTGTATAGGTGACCAACCGACCCAATATATTTTTGAGCATCTCTGTGCTTCGGAAAACATAGCAAGCAGTTTGACTGGCTGACGTCAGTAGACAGATGGCTCTTGAATAGTTGAGGTGTTAGACTGTGCACAGCAGTAGGACATAGATAGGTGTAGTGAAAAATATTCAGTAGATTGAATATTTTTATTATATACACAAGAGAGTGTCCCATGCGGGCACCTCATTTAAACTTTACTACGTTCTATGTTTTTTCACATCGTTTTCTGCAACCCAGCATTTACACGTTTTGAAATAGAATTTCGAAAGTTAAATATTGTGCAATTGTTTTCTAGAAAACTGTGAAAAAAAAAGATTAATATTAAGTTCGTTCTTAGTTACTTAACTGAAGGATCTCATAGATTTAGGATTCACATTCCTACGAAACTACGTACCTTGCAACTGCAAACATCGAATAAAAATAATAAAATTAATGTTTAAAAGTTTGTTTTACAGAACTATTTGTCGCTTTTTGTAACGATGTATAAACATTTATTTTAATTTATTGATTCATCATCGTCATCACGTCACATAATTTGGTCTTGAGCTCATCGGCGGATCGAGGGGGGGGGTCATGGGGGTCATGACCCCCCCCCCCCTGAGCTGGTGCAAGCGCTCCTGAGCGGCCCCTAGCTATACAAAAATTAAATAATCTACAATTATTTTAATGCAATGTTTTTGGGAAAAACCGCGCTCGCTGCGCTCGCGTTATACCTACTACTCGAGTAACATTACATTTTATTGAAAGGAGGCAGTATGCGCATTTTCTTCTCTAATTGAAGATCATTGAGAGACAGACCAACGTGGATAGCCATAACGGCCTTGTCCAACTCCCAGAAAGGCTATCTTTTATTAAGAATTAGTTTTCTACTAAATAAGCAGTACGTAAGAAACGCAAAAAAACTTATTTCCTAGATTTGATTGCTCATTCTATCAAGTCTCACACCACTTGATCTAGTCGATTTACAATAGCAAAAAAAAAGTAAAAAACTCGCTCGCTTCGCTCGTTCAGTTATTTTGACAGAGCGCTGTTGCTATATATTTTTACTACGAAATAAAAGAGACCTCTTTAATTAGTTCTTGCAATGAGCCGATGGATGATAATATGTACAAGTTATTGTATGTTAAAGATAGGAAACCCAGAAAAAGCACTCGATCTTGAGCTCTTGGGACTGACTTGGGACCAAATGTTTTTTTCAGGGTTTCCTATCTTTAGTAAGATGGATGGATGGATGGATGGATGGAAGTAGGTAATGCATTATCCCTAATGCTAGAATAAAAATAACCCATGGTGTGTTATGGTTTTCAAGTGTTCTAAGGTTCTAAGGAGACTCGCAAAAAAGGTTTTTCAATTTGCCTACCTATTTTTATTTTGCCAAACATCCTGATTCAGGTAGCCGACCCCTAACTATCTATTAAGGTAAAAAACTAAGCAGTTGATATGATAGTGACTCATATTTATCACGAAGAGCTTTCTCTACATTAAAAAAAAAGCGCTCGCTTCGCTCGCGCTTGTCTAATACGGAGACGTTCGCGCAATTTCTTATTTCAACTGTGGTACTGAGACAGACAAATGTGAATAGCCCTCACTCCAATCACGTCCTTGCTGAAGAACTACTAAAACAGCTTATAGCATAGCAGTTTGGTATAATTCAAGCTAGTACGAATAGTAGTCAAAGTGAAAAAGACAAAAAAAATACTTGTTTTATATGTCGCCTTTATCCGTCCTTCAAATTTTTTTCTTCTTAAAATTTCTAATTAATCTAACTCATTTTGGCCACAAAAAACGCGCTCGCTTCGCTCGCGCTTTACTACCTACGTCACAATCCTAATAACCATGAATAGCCGAAGAGTTCGTCTATTTCAATTTCTATGTTAGTAGTATTTTTTTGCCATCATTTCATTTTGAACAATACTTCTTGACTTGACCATGTGACCCCCTCCTGGCGCCAAAGCTGGATCCGGCCTTGCTTGAGCTTCTTTAATCTAGTAAGTAATGTTAGTTAAAACATTTTTTATGAGATACTTTTACCTTCCAGAATATTCCTTACAAGCGATATTTTACGGGATAGTTGTTTTAATTTTACAGCCTCGGGGCTTTTTGAGCATTTTCTATCTTAATCCTGTGTGGCATTTAGCTCAAAAAGCCCAGTTGAAATATTTTACATAGATACGTAATAACCAGTGCTTGTAGTTATGATAACCAATATTGCAAAAGCATAGAAAAAACATGCCTTGAACATAAAATTTCCACACGGTTATTTTACACATTGTATAGAATTATCAGTCGTCGCTACTCAGAAGAAGCAAAGGTAAACATACATCCAGTCGTCGATTTCCTCAAACAATTTACTCAGTAGATAATTGTTCGCACCTGCGTGTGCAATCAGTTCACTGATTCATGGAATAGTGATTTTTGCTCAACAGAATAACTCAAACAAACCACTGTGCATCTAAAATGAGGTAATGTGTTTGGATAACACTTTTTGTGAATAACGTACCTATACTAAACCATTGTGTCACATTTATTTAAAGCTTTAACAAAAATGATCGTTTTTTTGACATGATTAAGGTTTGTAAGTAAACAACGCGCTAGTTCAACTAAATTGTAGTTAAAACTTTGTGTTTTGGGTTTTATCTTGACGAATGATGATGTCTGACTACCATTATACATGAAAAACTTACTTAACGATATTTTTTGTACATAAAACATAATATTATCTTACACGGGGAATCATAAAAGCTAAGTAATTAGTGGTAATGATTGCATTCGCTCCAACAAGCTTCATTATTCTGCTACATGATAAATATACCAATGATACGTGCAGTTTTTATAATTCCTAAATAATAATTTTGATGATTATGATCATGCTCCAGACATAGGTATGACTTTGAAAAGGGTACCAAATCCTAAAATAAACAAAGCCTGATTTACATACTTAGTTATGTTATTTGAAATAAGTGCTTTACTCATAGATATAACACAAACTATGGTGCTCGTCACATAGATGGTTATTCTGGGTGAATTAAGTGGTAAAGATGATCACCCAGGCTGGCAATGAGCAAGAAAACTTACAAAATTAATAAATACTTACTCTTTCCAAGCAATCACAATACAACACAGATCGGCACACGCACAGGTAACAAATTACATCACAACTTTCACTTTCAATGTAACCTTGACATTTGGTTATGGGTGAACTCGATTATCAAGAGAATCTTGGATTTCGAACTGTTTCTTAAACAAGTATGATGATTTGATGACTAGTTTTGTTCAATTTGATTGAAGTAAGACGAGAGACGCGCTGTGCGATCGCGCACGTTGACGCGTATGACGCGATCAATCGGAACCGGCGCGCGCGCAGCTATGCCGGCTACTACTACAAATTAAGGTTGGCACAAGGATCCTTAATTCATTTTTTAACCCGGGATGAGCGTGCCTACAAGCCTAGTGTGGGGCCACGTACGATAGATGTGTAGGTATGTAGGATATGATTGACTAGATAGATTGTTAGAGATGTAGATAAGGCAGAAGTAAGTGCGAAAGTTTGTATGTGTGGATGGATAGATGGATGTGTTTTGCAATTTCACGAAAAAACTACTGAATGGATTTAAATGAAACTTTACAATAATATAGCTTATACATCAGAATGTGTCTTGAAGGCTACAATTTAAAAAGAATACAAAGTCCACGCGCACATAGTTTGTTCCTGTGCGGCCGATAATATCTTGAAGCGTGTTCCAGAGTTTTCAAGAGGTTCTCTATTGTGTCTCATAAAATTTTTGTCCATAATTTAACGTATCATAATGTTTTCTGATATAATTATCATTTGTCCGAATGATAGGTAGCCCTAATTTACTGTCTCATAATATCACTTGCCCTAAAATCACAATTCCGAAACGTTATATGTCCTAAAATTCTTTGCCATAACTATCACAATCTATAATATTTATGAAACCTAACTGCTTTTCTCATAATAGTGTTTTGTCCTAACGTCTCTTCTCATAATATATCGAGCACTAAAATCGAAATTGCATGAATGTTAATAACTGTCCTGAATATTTTTTGCTATAAAAATTGCATGCAAGCAAGCAGCATGCAGGCAAGCATGCAGCATGCAGGCAAGCATGCAGCATGCAGGGATGCAGCATGCATTTTATTTTAGGGTTTGAAAAAAAAATAACTAACCCTCGAAGGTTAAGGCGTGAGCTGCGCTCACGCCTTAACCTTCGAACCTATCACGGCCGTGTCGGATCCGCCTTCGGCATTCACCATGTAAACAAACATGCAACATGCAGGAAAGCATGCAGCATGCAGGCAAGCATGCAGCATGCAGGCAAGCATGCAGCATGCATTTTATTTTTGGGTTTGAAAAAAAAATAACTAACCCTCGAAGGTTAAGGCGTGAGCTGCGCTCACGCCTCAACCTTCGAACCTATCACGGCCATGTCGGATCCGCTCTCGGCATTCACCATGTAAACAAACATGCAGCATGCGGGCAATCAAGCAGCATGCAGGTAAAAATGCAAGCAGGGATGCAGCATGCATTTTATTTTAGCGTTTGTAAAAAAATTACTAACCCTCGGATTCGGACTTACATTGTTATTATAAACCACCATTCGGACAAACATTCATTATGTCAAATCACACTTAGACCAAGTGATTTTATAGCTAGTAAAATTAGGACGTATGATTATTATAGCACTCAATTTTATGACACAAAACCATTATAGTTGTGGACTATTAGGTGAAACAAAGTTTCGTATAAGAGACCATTATGGATAGTGATGATTATAGAAAACGCGTTCGGGATTTCAATTTTCGGACGTACGATATTCGGAGAAGAAAGGGACTACCTTTTCAAGAACATACAACGCGTTTTTATATCGCAACAAAACTACTTACACAATAGAATATGTAAGCATGATTCTGGATTGTAATAGGCCACTGGAAAGAACAAGTATAATGGTGAAGTTCTGGAATGGTTTGATGCGTGCGCGGCCTTTGTTAGTTGATTCACCATCGACATAGTATGAATCGAAAGTGAGAACACGACAAAAAGCAGGTCGAAAGTGAAATTGAATGTGTTTTATGAATTTTGATTGGTTTCCTGTTCATCTTCGTCGTAATTTTAGATGTTTTATGGTCAATTAATCCAAACAGCGCCATCTAGCCCCAAACTAAGCAAAGCTTATAGTATCATGGGAACTAGACAGCATATGAACATACTTAATACTTTTCTTTTGTAAAACATACTTATTATACAGAGGAAACACCCAGATCAGTACAAACAGACGAATATTTTTACTGCGCGGGGATTGAGCCCGCGATCTCTGGTGCAGAAGCCAACTTTCTGACCACTATAAACCTGACTTCCACCGCGTCTTCAACGATATTGTCCTATTTGTTCTGCCGTGTATCTACTCACCTAAGTTGTGATCTAAAATTATGCTCACTTGTTTGGGAATAATTCTGCTGGTGCTGTTTAGGATATCAAATGTCAAAGCCTTTGTTAAAATATGCTTAAAAATACACACACTATCACATTAAATGAATAAGGAATCTTAAATACGTGAATGCAGGCAAAACTATCAGACTTTCCAATGATAAAGAGTCCTTGTGCTCCGATCACAGTTATGTGATTATATGTTGTAAATAAAACTGCCCTTAAAATTAGGAAACCCTTTGATTAATAGGTGAAAAAGTATGACAGTCTCCTAAATGTACTTTATTTGAACCGGGCTACTAAGTGTGTACCATGTTTGAACCTACAAATACCATTTAAATGTATAAAGGTTGAAACTAGGTGGTAACCCTAGATATGAACATGAAGAGTTTTTGTGCCTCAGCCTTTTAGGGATCAGCAAGATGAAGGGAAAAGGGACAAAAACGTAAGAAACCGGACCCTGGTCTACGCTGGTGAATCCACGCTTACCATTCAATTATTCATTGGTTTGATTAAGTGAAGAAACAAACAACTTAGATATTGTAGTTTGTTTATAATATCAAATTAAAAAGATAAGATGTGATAAAAATGTTTACTATGGTCCACAATCATTATTGTCAAGCCCATGAAAAACTAATTAATAATAATTCATGAAACGTAAAAAGACAGTTTTTTTTTCTGAGGAAGCAAAAATTGTCATAGTAGGTAGATATTAGAACAAAATAGGACTTACAAAAAGTATATTTTCAAGACAAGAATATTGATCTGCAAAGGTCTACTGCAATGTGCGCATGCGCCAGTTTTTGAAGCAAAAAATCTTATCAGATTTTTAGCTCCTAATAATTATACTCGTAAGTATATAACTATGATTCGTCCTATCTTCCTTATGTCCTAGATACTTACGGAAAACGCGTTAAATTTTTGCCTGGAGGAACTTTATTAAGTAAGTTATTTGTAATTGATGGTATTTAGTCGGTGTTTTCCTTCTAGAGCTTTATAAAAGGGGCCGGTGGACTAAAGCAAAGTTTCTTGGTGCTAAAAACATGAAATAAGCCTAAGTTAAGTTAAGTTTCAGTTCTGCGAGCCAATGATCCTCTTTTTAGTTCGCTACTGATTGTTATTTAAAGTGCCGACAGACTCCTAGTCAATACAGAGTTTACGCTTAACATTTTACGATTTAGTCAACACAGCTATTGTTAGAAATATTATGAGAAGCAGGTTTCATTGTAATCAGTTAGAGAGAAAAACAAGTTATGTAGAGTGTATCTTTGGCAGTTTTTTGATTTGGATGAGATTTTAACAAAACAATCAGACAACATATTGAGCCCGTAGTTATAGAGTGAGGTTTAAGACAAAATACTTAACTATATTTCTGTTTTTAAGCACTGACAATTAGCTCAGTTAAATTAGCCATTTACCTCCGAAAGAGAGATAATAATCTTAATCTTTATGACCATCATTTTGGTGTTTCAAAAAATTGTCTCTAAACTCTAAAGTTCATAAAATTTTATGCTCAAGGTCTGTGGTAAAAAATAGGTTTTTCGTGATCATCTCGGTTTTTGTCGCCCCAGTGATCAGTCCAACTAGTTTTTCAAGATCGACCAACGACACAAAACTGTTAATTTTATTATCGAGCAAATCAATGTTGCAAGCGCCAAATGCATCTACAGTAACTTAAAGAAACTTAGTCGAATATACACTTAGCATCGAAAATATGTAAGCACTTTCTAACTATGTCACATTAACTTTGCTGATGCTGTCTAGAAATAATAAAGAAGTCAAATTAGTCTGAGTGCTGAAGTGGTTACATATTTATTCTAACTGCACCTTATGTATTTTATCGTCATCGTTTTACTGGCAATTGAAACATTCCTAGAAGCAAGTGTTTTAGATATATTTCTCTCTAACACCCGCTTAACAAGATCTGCTTACTTTAGTTAAAGTTATTATTTATAGAAATAGAAAAATATTTATTCAGGTAACACAATAATAGGTAGAAAAAAAAAAGTTAATAGCTAACTATTTATGCCAGTTGTTACAGAATCACAAGCATGAGTCGGTCTTTCAGTTGAAATAGATACACGCAAAGTAATTAGAATTTAGATGTTATCTATCAATATGCTTCCCCCATGAGTCCTTGGGTTTTTTGTGACTTACATTAAATGAACCAAAATACATGCGTCAATCATAATAATAGGACTCCTACTTGTCACATGAGACCCGCATGGTTAGGCGCAGACATGTAATTTTAAAATTTAGGTAACTGACTACTTTCGGTTTTTCCCGGCTCAAACTTTGCTTGGGACTTTTTAAACCAATGATATAACAAATAAAAGACGTAAGAAATCTCATTGCCTTAAACTGTGTCTTGTTGAGACGTGTCGAGTATAGTGTCGGTATTTTTAGTCTCACGTTGCGTTTTAAGTAATTCAAGGGTTTAGAAATCAGACTTTGAGTAGGTATCCAAACGAATTAGCGAACAGCAAACAAGAAACATCTTTCCGATCGTGGTAGCGTCACATTTATTTAAGTACAGTTTATTTATTGTTTACATTCAATATTATGGTAAGTATTCATGTCTATTATTAAGTATCTATGTTTGGTTTGTTAATTAGATTTGACTATTTAAAAGTACCTTTGTAACAGTTCTATTTAAATAAAGCTATTTTCGATTTTGATTTTTGACTTTTGCTTGATCCAAGCTGTTTATAACTGCAGCACTCAGATAATATAATCTGAAAAGTTATTTTACCAATCTATATCGGTCAATATTTCAAGTGGAGATCTTTTCTATTTTCAATTTGAGTCATAATACGCTACCTAAAACTAAATCTGGCATTCGAAATAACAATAAATAGTCAACTAACGTAACGAGTAGGTACATACTTATCCAGAATCTTAGTTATGTCACCAATAAATATCCTAAATTCTTCTTCGTCGCTAAATCAATACTAATTGGATCCAGCCTGATGGTCTTTAACCAATTGCGCTCGAATTAAGTAAACCTAAAACGTGACTCATGGTCATAACAATTCTACGAATAATGCCATGCTCTTTGATGAATTAGAAAGGGTTACCTATCATAAAACCGAATTTTCATTTCCCGAATTTCATTTTCCCGAAAACGATTCGTTTTTTTTCGTTTGGCATTTTTGCATTTTCCCGAAATGACGTTCGCCACTGTATCAGTTGATCAATTATCAACTGGATTTCTTTCGTTTGCCAGACGTTTCATTACACCACAAAACGTTTTACCGAAGTAACGATTAGCCGAAATGACAATTGTCCGAAGTATTGTTTTCCAGAACAATCATTAGACCACTGTTTTGATTGCCATATTTTTAGTTTACCAAACGATCATAAAAAAGGTTACGGGTTTAATGCAAGCATCATAAAAGCCGACAAGGATTTTTTGTATTTGAATTAAAATAAGAAATTTATAGCATCTCTGCAGTCAAACAGCATGCAAGTATTCAACTTGCGCAAGTTTAAAGAAAACCAAGAATTCTGTCACGGCTCCGGCGGTTCCTCGCGTGCTAATCGTCGCAGATGGCTTTCGCGCAGCACCGCAGCTTCGGCTTGTTGGCCGGCTTCGCCGGCCAGCCTCAGCTGCGGCGCCTCGCTCATGGCCACCTGCTCCTCCGCCCGCGGGCCGCCTCGCCCCTCCATGCCTTCGCGCTTTTAAATAACACTCTTGGGGTTGGTCAAAACAAGTACCACGTGGTGTCGGGGTTGACTGAGTCGGATTCGCCCTGAAGTTGAAATTTATCATACGTTGAACGTTATCATACAGTAGTTGTGGCCTAGTAATATTCGGTAAAATATGATTTAGGCAAAGTGATCATATGCCAAATAAGTCATCTGGTAAATGAAAAAAGTTGAAAAAAGACTTCGGGCAATAGTAAAAAGTTTATTTTGAAATTCGGTTTAACGTAGTTCGGTATAACGACACTTATGTCAAAAGATACTTCGACGGGTTAAAAATATGTCAAACAATACATCTGGCAAATGAAATGTTGGTCAATAGTTTTCAGTCAAATGAAATTCGGACTAGTAAATTTCGGACAAGTGACGGGTTCCCATTAGAAAGACCTGGTTTTGGTGACAGTAAACTTAACGGTGAGAAGAATAAAGGCGAAAAACAAGTGTTGCAACAAACAGAACGAGTTTCCAACCCGGCTTGGTAGGCTAAATGGGTCATTATTTGAGTCATTGAAATAATCGAAAAAAAAAAATATACACCCTTTTTTAAAATTTGTTTTATTATCATTATAAGAACACTTTATTAATCACAAATGAAGTATAATTAGAGATCGATGAAGCTTATTTATTAAAATATCTCACAAACTAGTATTTTGTAGGTAACGAAAGTGAACTCAATGACCACGAAAAATAACATTTTAACAAATAATAATCAGTCTTCAAACTTTAATCAACTATTAATCTTATCTATAGATGTTAATGAATATTAGGAACTTTAAAACTCTGAGATCAAGAAACTTTTAATATAAAATGAATAAAAAAAAAAAACAAAAAAATTGGCCACGAAAGTGATGTCACTTTCGCTGTCAATGCAATTTTTTTTTTTTTTTAGATTTTAGTCTGAATCCGTATCCCAATAATAATTAATCCTTTTATGAACATTTGATGCTCGAGGATATGGTGCTCCTGCATACCACTCATCAAGACTGTCATCTAACTGTCTTAGCTCATTCGCTGTATTAGGTTCAAAAGACTTCAGCGTTTCAGATGGAGATGGCAAGCCAACCATACTAGTAGTGTCTAGGTTCAAATCAGTAATTTCTTCCTACGTAAGGCTCTTTCTCTCCAATTTTTTCTGGTGACTCTCTGTTCACGAGGGGTCATTTCTGATATTCTTTTTACTAATCCTTTTTCTTTCCTTTTATAATACCTTTCTCGAGCCTTTCTTCTTGATTCTTCCAAGGCAGATGGATTATTTTTCATTTTTTCCCGCAACTTCCGCATAGTAATTTTTTTTTGTTCTCGTCTTTTAGCTTTCTTTTGCTCATCAGTCAATTTTTTACGTGTTCTAGCCATAGCTGTAAAATAAAACACGTCTACTTAGTAATACTTTCACCATAAAATTATTATCCGAGGAGCTGCCATGTTATGGTGTGTATCGACAGATCGAGTCTGCCTCGCGAGGCAAGGTAAACTGAGCTTGCGCACACTGAGCGCCCTTGGAGCACCGCCACTCACTGAGCCGGTACACACCATTAGAGAAACATAAGGGTGAAACTAAACGAGCGTAATTTTTTGAGTCGTGAGTCGCAGAATTTCGGTCGCAGAAATTTAGCTGCATTCGATTTCATACAATGAGGCAGTTGGAGCCACACGACGACGCAAAATGAGTTGTTTGCCGTCTCACACTTTTATATGAAACCGAATGGAACAGATATTCTACGACCGAAATTCTGCGACTCACGACCCAAAAAATTACGCTCCTTTGGTTTCACCCTAATTTATCTTTAAGTAGTTTTTATTTTGGTTTTGGTTTGGTTAGTATTAAAATAGTCGTCACTTTCGTTGCCGGCAATCACTTTTGTGGTCAGCACGGTAACGAAAATGATGACCACGAAAGTGATGATCTGACACTTCACCGATTGCAGTGTTAAGCGGTTTTGAGGTTAGAAAAAATCCAATAGAGTATAACAATAATATCATTAAATGGAAAGGAATTAAAGTAAAATCGTACTCATTCATTAATAACTTACCGAAACACAGTTAGTACAAAAGTGATGCTCGATCTTTGCGACTAACTTATCACAGTACAGAATATTTTATTCGACAAAAACCATTGACGAAATTATCCAAATGAATTTTTTAACGTTATGACAGATACTTTAGTGTTGTCACCAAAAAATAATAACATGGGAGTTGCCATTTTTTAAGATAGATTTGCCCCAAAATATGAGTGACCACAAATGTGATGACAGTTTTCGGAACAACAGAAAATCATTAAAAAAGTGAAATTACGTATTTAGTTTTTTTTTGTTAGTCATTTATGATATAGTTACATTGATTACCATTTACGACAAATAATTAAATAGGTTCATTTGTGCTATAATTTATTTTATAAGCAATGAGAAAGAACATGGATCATCATCCTAACGGACCACGTAACGTGATTTTAAACGTGTAAATTCAAATTTCATTTATATTAATAATCAATTTATAGAAATATATAACGTTATTTAATAAAAAAAAGTAGATTTCTCGTATAATTAAAGTTATTTGCTTTCCTTTTTATAGTAATTTGTTAGTTTTGCGACCTGAACAGAATTTTATCATCTCAAATAATGACCCAAATCTTAAGCTATGTGGAATAATATAGAAAAATGTTCAAAGAAGTCTCCAAGACCAATTTTGATTGAGCTCGTTACATCCACGGACTTCCTGGAAACCTCAAGGCTGTCTAGAAATACCTCAACACCAAATCTTTGACGATGGTGAATTAAGGTGTTAACTGTAAAAAATAAAAACGCATTATTAAAAAGTAATATAATATCAAAAAAAATATTTTCAAAAAGCAAAAGTAAACTTTCTGCTCACGTAAAATTGAGCAGAACGTTCTCCTCGTGCCAGGGTACGTGCACGAGCTCGTCTTCCAGGAGAGACTGGCCCAGGTGCAAGATCTTGGAGACCAGAACACTAGACATTAGAGCTCCGTTGATGGTTCTATTTCCTTTCTGCTCCTCTGACTCCGGTACGTTCAGGATGTGGTAGTTCGAGGAGTGAGAGATATTACCTAAACAATATGAGAAATTTGAGAATGTATAACCAGAAAAATTGTTACATCGATTAATTTCGGTCGGGGTGGTCACCTATTCCATCACCCAGCGTACTTTGCTTCACTGGGGCAATCCTGGTCATTTCACTGAACCACAAGTACCTCTCAATTACAATGATAAATTAATGAAATTAACAAACTTCTAACTTTGAACCACAAAGTTTTGAAGAGAAACTTAACTTAGCATTTTCTCGTGTGTTGTTCAAAAAAACTGTTTGCTATGATGCCCACGGCTCTTTTAGGAGTGCCATGGCCTAGTATAGTCAAAATTTAAATGATGTGGATGTGTGGGCAAAGTGGTCAAAATGTGCTGACAGTTTGACAAAAGCAATTAGAATACTACGTTGACAGAGTCCCCACTTCAGACACTCTTTACTTACGAACACATTATTTTAGTCACGACTACAAATCAGCTTCTGTGATGTTTTCTTCCGAGATCACTTAAATTGTGGAGTTAAGTTTAGTATTGCGCGTATGCAAGCTTCCCAAGACGCAAATGTGCAAGCGCTTGGCTTGATGATGTAATTAGTGTCGCTTCAACACACACAGTAATTACTATTAGAGTAGTTTCCAGAATTATATACCACATTCGTGCCATAGACCCAAACGGGATTGGTTGCCGTCTTGTTGAACGCACTACACCGAGTGAATTTGAAAACATGAAGGTTTTTATCCCGGCGAATCAGCTTTATGTTATAAAATGAACACAAACTACTCAGGTGTTCCAGCTAGATTTGATATGAGCTCTAAACCAGAATTAACCAACAAACTTACTGGCTCTGAAGCCTGTGTGGTGCTCCAGGTAGCAGTACGTGTAGCCGATGAAGATGCCTATGGCCACCGCCGATATCGTCACCAAGAACATTGCCAACGCGAAAGAGATGCATGCTGTCAATCGAGGTTTCCTAAACCGAAAAAGATCTTGTTTGAAATTATTCCTCGAAACAGCTACGCTGGTTAAAATAAAAAAGAGCGGATTAAAAAGCCCAGTGTGAGATTTGAAGATTGGCAGAAGTTGGCTCAACCCAACCACTCCAAGAATCCGCACTGAGCCACGTGATGGTGGACTATGCTTCGTATAATCTAATACTTAATTGAAGCGAAGCTGGTAGTGGCACAACTGGATGTTTTGCTCGACTGCTGAAGTGTATCCGTGGGTATCATCTAAGAATCACAGCACTCACATCAGTCACATATTGAATGATTTCGTGAGTAAGCGACTTGTTAGCCTGGCCAGAAATTCATTTCAGAGCTACTCTTTCTCAAATCGAATCTACTTCACCCAAGTCGAAGAAATAAAGTATTGTGATACTTACTTGTCCCAAACTTTTGAAATATTTTCCATTTTTAAAATTGTGTATCCTGAGCCCGACATGGTAGCTCAAGTAAAGATCCGTTGTGCTAAATTAAAATGAATGGTTTTGGAAGATACTCGTATTTTAATAATGAGACAGGTGACAACTAAAAAAACCTAATCTGTCAATGCAACCAAAAAAATTTAGATTTGCGCATGTCAGTCTATGACAATATTACCTAGAAATCTCACAACTATACTCCGTGCATGCCATATAATTTCGCAATAAAGTTCATTGCTCCCACTTGTACCAAAAAGTCGTTCACAAAAAACTGGCGATATTTTGTCATACAAAGCTGTCGCTTACCTGTCGCTACCTTACTATGGCCTGTTTCGAGAAACAGACTATCCAACATGAAAAGAAAATAAATTCGAAGAACTTAGCAGTTAGTTTCTATGACCAGAGCGTTCAAAAAGACAAACAAACGAACTCTTCAGCTTTTAAGTGTATAAATAAAGCACACATTAAAAAAATATGTGGCCATGTCTGTCCCAAAGCTGCAAAAAGAACAGAAATTGCCACGGTTGTCCATTGATGCTGTCAGTCTGTCACCACCAGTGGTCATTTTGACATATTTTTTTAAGACGTGAAAGCCAATTTGTGGATCATGTTGATTTTATACATTTTATTGATAATTTTTTAACTTATTTTTACCACAGCATTTTACTGTTGGATTTTTTACAAGTCCAAATTATAATTTATTATTTTTTGTTGACAATTGTATGAACGAATTAGCACAAAATGTGTGGTGGCCAAATTGGTTCTTGTCTAAGTAATCTTATGTATATAGTTGAAAAGTAAGTATTCTTCGAGGTTTATTGTTATTTTGATTGATAATAATAGGCAGAGCAGTTAGTATTTGACCTTTTTGAAATTTAGTTTTGACCAATATTTATATCTGCCTCGTTGATTAAAACGTGAAGAGGAAGATACGGCATTAGTGTACCGAAAGTGGCGCGACAAACGCAGGTCCGATGTACCTGGGTAGCTATTAACAACCGAGTTATCGTACGATTCGGTAATTTTCATTTAATTTTAGTATATCCCGCGCTTGAATTTTGTATATGTTAACGCCAATGGTATCTAGTATTCATTAAGAGAATAATACAGACACCTCTCATATTAAAAAAACAATTAAAATTTATTGAAAATTACCGAATCGTAGGTACTATGAGGGGCGAAACAGCGTTACGCGGCTCATATAGAATTGGCCCGTGCGGGTCGCCCATTCGTAACGCAGTTTCGGCCCTTACTCTGAATCGCACTCCTGGTTTCAAACCAATAATTATGTCAGTGACTCGTTTACGTGAACGTCATTCGAACGTAATTGTCATGAACTCATAGGAACTCATGATCTAAATTGAGATTTTGCGAAATATGAACGTTACGTATCTTCCTCTTTTTGTTTTAATCAAAAATCTGCATACAAGGACTAACTTGAAAACTAAACATTATTTTATACACTGTTAATTTATGTTGCAGGTTGACAGCATGTTGCGCCTTGTCATTGATTGTATCCTGCATCATTGTCACTGTAATGCTCAGCCTGGGCCTTGGGATCGGTATTGGTTACAATTATTCTTTTGTTGATTCCAAAAGTGTAAAGAGTTCAAGCGGAGATGATAACTCTGGGCTCCTAAGAGAGGGTGATGGTTCGCAAAGAGGAGAGTATACTTACTCTGGAGAAAAATTTAACGTCGTTACTACTTCTTCTGCACTTACTTCAGCCTTACTAAGAGCTGCGAATCTAAACGTATCCATAGCACCGTCTATATACCCTAAGCAGGCTAATACTGCTCTACAAGATGTTCCCCCTACACCTCCCAACTTAAAACATATTGCTACCGTGATTACAAAAAACACTAACTTAGTAAATGATCCTAAAACTCTTACAACTCATGCAGACTCCATATATACTGCACATACAGGTCCCCACCAGAGTCCTAACTTAAAATCAGCTGCAAGTTTTCTTCCTCTGCCTATTGGTTCTTCTGACGAAATTTTTCAACCATCCATTCTACATGCAAATAATAATAAAGAAGAAAAAATAGCTAGTTCGGTTGAACGGTTCTCAGGTGATACCAGGAGGGCTGGGAAAAGTAAAATGTTTAAAAAAAAGGGCCAATCAGGAGATAAAGAAATGGATGATGATGATGAACTTGATGGCAACGTAGGCTACGTTGCATTTGATTACCAAACGGAACCAGAGAACGCTGAGGGTATGTATGAAATAGGCAATTTGATTTTGGGAAAAATAACACAACGGAAGGTATTTACATGCCACAATATGCGGTGCGTGGGTCACTGCAACGCAACACGCTAATGAGGCCTCGCTCTTAAGCAGTGAACTCTTTCTTCTGGCAACTTAGGTAGCCAGAGCTTACTGGTAGTAGTTATGAGTTCATCAAACCCTTTATATGCCGGAGCTTGTTGCAATATTCATTGGTTTTACACCCTAATAATACCTATAAACAATATTGTGCCACGCCATCCAAATAACACTCGTTACCTGTGGTATGGGGCGTTAGAATGCTGCCACACGGTTCCCCCCGCCTGTCGCAATAGGCAACTAATGGAGGCCTTCGGGTTCATTGGGAGTGCTCACGGCAGGGGCTGTGTGCCTCAATTCTAAGTGGCCCCAAGGAAGGGCGGCGGTGAAAGAGTGACTTCACACCGCTAGGACCCTCTAGATACGCGCTGCAGTAGGTGACCGGAGGGTCCAGTGAGTAGTGCTTGCCGCCTCACGGCAGGCGAGATATAATACACACTCTTATTTGAAGATGAAAATAACCACAGTAATTCAGCATTTCATAACAAGCCTCTGCATGGGCACCCATAGTTTCAAAACACAATCAACTACAACTACAGTGTTCTGCCTCGAAACAGCGGCAAAACGTTGCTGTCGGCATTTGCGACTTGGTGACAAGACTCGCTAAATCAATGCTGCAGCGTTGCGTTAGTTTTTAAATCAAGAGTAATGACTCTTGATTTCAAGAAAGCACTGCAAACATGCTTTTTCCATAACCAGAATTACACATTTAAATTAAATATTTCATTGTACTTTCTAATGAACCAATTTCTTACAGATATCCCAGAAAGAAAATATAAAAATAGAAGGCGCAATCCAGTAAAAAGAATAAATATCATTAAAACTACGGCAAAGACATCAGTGATGCCCATCATTTTGATACCCTCGAAATTTAATAATTTGTCTTCGCTAATCACGAAAATATTAGCACAGAACAAAAACGTCACCTTACAGTTCCTTGCATCATAAACATATAATCATATACAAATGTTTTTTCAATTCAAAATGATTCTTATCTCTTTTTCGCTGCCTGCCTTTTTTTTTTTTTGACGCGGAGAATGCATTTACGCACTATCCCGCTCCCTGGGTAGGAGAGCGAGGGAGTGTGGGACTCGCCCACCCCAATGGGGAGGGACTACCCACTAAACTCCGCGGAGGCCATCTTCCGCGCGTTACCGAAGGTCCCCGAGTACCACCGCGAGGGACTCTACCGGCGAACCCCTGGCGCGCTATGCCGGCTTCCCGGCTTTACTCGAGAGGAGTTATATCTCCCTTCTTACACCCACCGGTGTTAACGGCAGTGCGAGGCCCCCCCGCACCGCCGCCCTCCACGGAGTCGCCTGTGCAATGGAGGCACACAGTCCCCACCGTGTGCACTCCTAGCGACCCCGGGGCCCCCCTTTAGTCGCTGCCTGCCTGTCCTTAGTTCCTTTAAGCCAGTCCTTCGCAAGGACATCCGGTTCATCGCGATACCTGTCTTGGTCTGCTTTGCAATTTCACAAAAAACCCTCAGACTCAGGATATGCCAAAAGTTTAATGGAGCGTAGTAACTTAGTCGATGCTAAGTCAACGTTGAAGTTGACTCTTTTCCTGTGGTTTGAAAACAGATTTCTGGAGTATGAATAAGCGGAGAATGAAAAGGATAGCGTACCTACTAAATTTGTAAGCACTCCCCAGTAGACGTGGTTTAAGTACGTTGATGGTGTTGGCCTATGGCTGGCCACCACGTGTTCCGTCCAATTGTGGCACTCTTAAAGCACGTTTACTCAAATCAGTCTGATGAAACTGAAATTGGCCTATACTAATAGTGCGGTCCGTTTTGAGTCGAGAGTGATAATAGCGCGCTCACGTCGCTCACGCTCATACAATATTATGTAGTATATTTTCCATAGCCTTATTTTTATATTTTTTTATGTTCATTCATAATAAACTATGTTGATATTACTTGGTGTTTATAAATAGAAAATGCAACGTATGGTATTTGAACGCAACGCGTGAACTGCTTGCTTGCATCCGAAAAGGTTAAGGTAAATTGTATTGTTTATTAATGGATGCAAGGTTCAAAATCGGTTACAGAGCCAATAACCATGGTTAATATTTTGCTTTACATAATAATGGTGATGAATCAAAATTAAGTGGTACTTATAATTGGTAAATTATGTTGATAAATTATCTACTCGTTTTCGGGTGTAACTCCGATCCTAAAGCAAGATAATATTATAAAATATAAAATATGTATTATAATATTGGTTGAATTATGAGAGCAAGATTTTAAAAATCTATACAGTCTAAAATATAATCTGGTAGAAAAGATCGACTGTGTAGGGTCCACAAGTCGCTGGAAGAAGATTGGTAGACCTTAATGGACTTGACTGGATACTGGTAGATGCTCGAAGGAACATTTTGTATGGTTCCATAGGGAGCTGGTTGAGGAACGAAGGACCATTATACACGATCAGGAAGCTAAGTGGTTGTAAGGCACCGCCTCCCGGCCGCACAGAGAAGGGAATATAAGATTAGGAAGGGAACTAACTCCCTATATAGAAAGCCTAGAGCCCCTTGCGCCGAGACGCTAGGTCACTAGAGCCCTAGCCCTACCTAACTATAAATACATAAATAGATAGTAAGGGGAAGGAGCTTGCTCCCGGGGTGCCCGGGGTGCAAGCGGGAAGAGTTGGGACAGTAGATAGTGTTGTAGGAACCGCTGCCAGTAGAGCAGGCTCACTCTACTGATCATGATACTGACGGCTTAAGGTGTCTTGGCCGCAGCGGTGGGGAAATGAGAAGTCAACACGGTTGGTTGAAATCTAGTTTATTGGTAAAATGTTATTGGTTTATATACATGATTATTCTAATACACACTATATACTATTGCTATTTGTTTGTGAGTCGTCGGTGTAGAGCGCCGACGCTGCACGTTGAGGGTCCATCGGTCGCCGGTGTAAGTAGGCCGCTGCTGACGGCTGCTGAATGTGCGACGTAGCTCGTACAGCTTGTACAGTTAGTTGGTCAGTAGTTAATGAGAGTTCGTCTGTTCAAAAAGTTTTACCATGTTGCAACATGTAGAGAGATATCCACGAAAAGTATGTAAAGCCTTTACTTAGCGTCCACGCACACGGGCCACATGCTACAAAACGCCGCCACTGGAATAATTTATGTAGTGTTCATACATTTTTTATGGAGTCGCCGCACACATTGAAGCCGGTAGCCGCCACACGCCACACGCATGCTACAAACTATAGGAATTTGCCGGTGGCAGCGTTTTGTAGACTATGTGCGGGGGACGCTTAGGTGCCTGGTGTAGGTAGGTATATGACTACATACTGTGCGTGTGTTAGTGACGGATCAATGCACACTTCGAACGTCACACGAGCGAATTCGAAGTGAGATTCCATTTTGGCGTTTTGTACAACTCAATGACTACGCGAATGTGATCGTTTGAGTGAAAACATATTTCTTTCCATCTAGGTACTATTTTAAAAAGATTTTCAAACAAATGTGGACAAATACTAATCCAAGATGAAGCGAATAGGCAATTAAAGTGGGCGTTTTCTCCTGAGGAAGATCGAGATGACATTTCCTAATAACGGTAATTGGTTGGCAAAGCTGATAGGCGACTCACCGATACTCACCACACATTTGGGCTGTGACCTGCATAGAGGCATTATTAGTCCTGAAACTTGAATCAAAAATATCTGTATAATGCATCGACCACACAACATTTAATTGGTATGAGGTCGTTGGTATGATGTGAATGCTTTTTTCTTAAGAAATAATAGTCACAAAAATAAAGATTTTTCATTTAAATAAAATACTACCTACTCCTATGTGGAGTATATATGACTATTTATGATGCTTAACTTTTACAATAACTAAAGTTTTGATTAATGAACTCGTACCCTTCACGCAATTGAGGAGTTCAATGTTCAATTGAACACGGCCGTAAACTACAAAATTTTTATTCTCGATTTTTTTATGTCTCTGGGTCGAACCTAAGTCTGTGGTTTTATGCCATGCATTGATTGCATGTCATATCAAAGACTTATTCTTGTCTATGTGTTATATTTAGTTCTGACGGTTGCAATTCGTTCGATGAAATATATTTTTATATGTTTGGATTCTTATTATTAATATACACAGAATTGCAATTAACAACCATGGGGTGTTGTTTAACTATACTTTCTCATGTTTTATATACTTCAGAAAAGTAAGTTATTTCATGACTTTTGAAACTTATATAATTTTTAGGTTACAGGGAGCTTAGGTTCAAGTTTTTGTGGAGATAGGACCATAAGTATTCGTGTTAAGATTAGTATAAGTTATAGCATATTCTCAATCATATTTGAATGCAATTTCTGTAACATTTCTTTCTAATTGCTGTGTAGCGACATCTATCTCGCCACATAGGAACTACGAATACAATCCTGAAACGCGCTATCAAAGTTTTCGAAGCGATTGCGCATAGATAGAAAAACCCGATAGCAACCGTCGGGCTGCAGCCCTCCAAACAGAACACCCGTCTGGTCGGAGGATCCTACCTTTTCAATGGTGGATGAGGAAATGAACACCCTGTTCCTCATAACCACAAAGCTGCAATGGTTACATAACTTTATGATTTGCGTGTTCAAATTGGTGTTCCCGGCTCCCCGTTTTTTTTCCTAAGGTGGGGGCAGGCCGTGCACCGTTAGGTGAAGGGAATATTTAAGGGATATTTCCTGATATTGCGTTCTATTTACTTCTGATGGGCTAGAGACAAGCGCTTCTTCGCCGTCTCCCCCTGTTTCGTTGCTATCTTGCCCCAGAAAGGTGCCAGGAAGCCTTATTTTTATACTACCAACTGGCCTAGAAGAATCTGTCCTCCCTTACCTTTCCTGGCTCAATTGTTCCCTGATTGAGTCCTGCTATTTCATACTACAATGTTTTATGTCAAAATGAATTAAGAATGAGTATGATCCTTGTGCCACAGCTTGTGCTTTGAAAAGCTAACACAGCTTTAGTTCAGATAAGAAGTATATAATAATGGCAATCATTCTTAGGGTCGTGATGTGTTTGGCGGGAGTCTGTACAGTGACCTGCCTGGTCGTCACACTCGTCATGATGCTGGCACTAGGCATAGGGCTTGGCTACAACTACTGCATCGTTGATATTAAAACGAAACACAGATATGGTAAGAAATTATTATCTCATTGCCAGACTTTCAGAAGCACTCAGTTACAAAAATGCAACCCCCTTATTCATGGAAACGAACGCTAAAGAAAAGTATTAGTTGAAACTCATTTTCAAGAAATAACAACAACAACTTAGTCGTTAATTTTGACTACAGTGAAAGTTTTCGTAAAATAAGAATGATCCAATTTGAACTAAACTATGTATTGTTGCTTTTCTTACAGTCCCTGGATACTATGAATATACAATAGTTACTCGAAGAACTACACGTTGGTACTATTACGACTACCATTTGCGCGATGGATCAAATGAGACCGAAGCACGCAAATATGGCGAGAGGAGCAACATGACAGAGACCCAAAATGTCACTACAGAAGTGTATGCTGCTTCGGAGAGTGTAGACACAGATGATTATACACTAGACGACGATGTAGACCACAATGCTGATGCTAAAGTTTCAGAGAAAGCTGAAGCCGGAAATGAAATTGCAAGTACTTCAAAGACCATTTTACAAATAGATGGAATGGATTTGCTAGCTCTGCTGGCCAAACTAAGAGCAGAAAACCGAAATTATACTTTGCAACTTGTAACGTAATAATTTTCTTAACAATGTTAACGTTAAAGTGTTTTTTTAAGTTAGTTATAATTATTTTTATGATGCTATGATTTTTGTAAAATAGTTTTAATTACACGGTATTCTAATGCAAAGAAGTATAAATTTTAAATTGAAAATTCCGTAAGAAAGTAAAAGAGTCCAGGTTTTTTTAAACTACTTGTACTTTGGTGCCGTACTCTTTTTAACAAGAGGATTTTTTGAATTTGAGTTATCCTAATAGTGAGTCTGGGAAAAACGCTAACTTTAATCGTTTTATTGGCTTCACCTTGGATTGGTATTCTCCCACATTCATTTAGAAATAATTTTAAAATGTTATTTGGATTACTTCTTTCCCCTCAAACGATCACATTCGCGGAGTTATAAAGTTTTACAAAACGCCAAAATACAATCTTAAAATTCAAACGGTTGATGTGCACATGCAGAATGCCACCCCTGATAACAAAATAGGTCAACGGCGCAAGGAAGGAGTTAGTACCATACCGTACCTTCTTACATGATTATGCCATTATGGGTTCTAATAGGGTAGTTGAGAGTTTATTAGCATCGGAGCACTCTTCATACTCCGCTCCCTTCATCTTTACGAATATCCATAACCAACTCACACGCGATGACGCGACCTACTAAACCAGAAACGGAGAGAATATAATGTTAACTAAGAATACTCTTTTTCTAAAATAAGTAAGTAAAAATTCATATCCTTTGATTATCCATGTTCTGTGCCTAAATTATCTGACTACAAGCTAGGAGCTTGAACCATGTAGGTGTCTGACTGACAAAAAAGCTTTAGGTAATTGTTTTTGCAAACATGTAGATAGATAAATACAGATATATTGAGGAACACCTACGTCTTAAATACCGCCGTTCGGGCGGAAAGGTTCTAGAATGGCGACCGCGTACCGGACGACGTTCCGTGGGCAGGCCCTCCACAAGGTGGACCGACGTTCTGGGCAAGGTCGCGGGAAGCCGTTGGATGCGGACAGCGCAGGACCAATCGTTGTGGAGATCCTTGGGGGAGCCTATGCCAAGCAGTGGGTGTCGTTTGGCTGGCATGATGATGATGATGATCAATCGAGCGAGACACAGCATATTCGTAGCCATGGAGCTGTCGAAGCATATAGACTGTTCAGTCAGCATCAGAACTGTATGCAGATATAAATGATAAAACATAATATTTAAATTGCGACCTATGGCTGGGCAACCATGTCAGTGATTAGTCAGTACGATAGTTTACTAATCAGTAAAATTGTAGCTTGCTCAGAGAGATGGGCGCATCTGAATTCGGTGGTAGGTGACCCTATAATATCTGATCCGTTGACAGGCTTCACCTGTTATCAGGAGTTTGTCAGGAGTTATATAGGCTGTGTGAGGTCAATGCATAAATGTCAGGATTCTAGGGGCGGACGATAGTTGATGTCATCATCAGTGTCAATGTCATTTATTGTTTCAGAAGTTGCGGACGTTGCGGTTATGTTTATTTTATTTGCTAGCACTTTGTGAAATCCACAGTTTTCGTTGCATAGGGTAAACATATGCGCTAACTTAAAACTATGCAGTTTCTTCTGGCTGAATCAATGTTTCCTTACTATGTGGTATGAAACTAAAATAATATTATTTGTACCTTCTTCTTGAGGTATTTGTGTGTCATCAGTGGAAGCAGAGAGTGGGGAATGATCAGCATTATTTACTAATAAAATATGAATTGGAGAGGTGGTCGTTAACTAATGGGTCTCATAAGAAGGCTCAAGGTCACCCAGCGAGTAACGGAGAGAGCGATTCTTGGTATTTCCCTGCTTGATCGAATCAGAAATGATGAGATCCGCAGGAGAACTAAGGCAACCGACATCGCTTGAAGGATTGCAGCGTTGAAGTGGCAGTGGGCGGGTGGATATGATGATGATGATGATGAAGAGGTTAGGTTATCAAGGGCGATTCACAACCGAGTTATCGTACGATTCGGTAATTTCGTAATAGTTTCGGTAATATGGATGAAAGAGAACAAAACGTTATAGTAGCGAAAGTAATGCAAAAGGGCTGATGGAGCTTTTATTAATAAGGGAGTGTGACTTTATCTGATATCTGTCGTAGCTTCCGTAACGTCATCATAGGCGGCGGTGGAAGCGGATGCTGTTGTCCTATCCCCAACCCTTGTGCCTGCTGCTCTCAGTGCTGCGCGCAGATTCTCGTCAGGCTACTCTGCTGCTTATTTATAATAGGCGCTATTGTCGGAGGCCTTCTCTTCCTCGCTGATGCGTTACTTTGTAAGTTTTTTTGTCTAAAATTTGTAGTAGTTAAATTATGTTATTAGTTTTGAATAGAAAGCGATAGGGTGGCCCTTTACCACGTTGCTTGCCGAAATTTTGGAATTCTGAATGCCTATTAGAACTACACTTTTCTTAATCTTGGTAATGTAAGAAACTTTAACTCGTAGTAGTCACTCTGGTGGAAAGTGATCACCTCCGCCTATGAACAACCGTAAAACCAATATGTCAGGAAATGCCTTTCCCGCCTTTCGAAAAGGACTATGCTATTTTCTTGTAGGCGTCGATATCACATCTTTCCGGAGTTTAATGAAATAGAAATAATTAAGCAACCTCAAATAGTTGCTTGAGAAAACAAAAAGTTCAAAGAGAACTTGTAGGTTATGCTGATGTGCTCCTGCGTAGATATATAGTACTTAGCAAGTTTCTAGTGCTATTTGAGCTAATTTGTTAAGTGCTTAAGTTGAGGATTGGTTTGAAGCGTACTTAGTTTCCAAGCCTAGTGTTTTAGTGAATGCTTAGCGTGCTGTGTTACGCTCCAAGGTTTTGTTATAATTTGTTATACAAAGGAGGAGTATCACAACAAGTACCTAAATCAGTGATTGATCATATCATCAGTTGAAAAGAAATCACCGAAGTTATAAAGTTTTTTATTTTTCAGGTTGAACGTTTTATTAAAGTTTTGAGAGAAGATAAATCTTACACAAGGAACTAGGTATATAAACTTCGCCTTCTAGTGCGACAAGTCAAAATAAAAAGTAAGTACTGTCAACAGTGGCAGCACGGTGTGCAGTCACCAAACATCAAAATAAGTCAGGTAGAGATGTCATATAGTTATTGCAAGTAATTTTGGTAAAGGATTTGAAAATGAATCCTAAAAAGCTTAAGCGGCGATGTGGTAAGAGATTCAGTCACTGTAACTTGCATCTTAGTAATAATAGATAAATTTATGCTTCATGCAATATTGGCACTCAGTGATTGCATCATAAAGCTGGCTTTAGCTACCCCTCCCATTGCTTCCAAAATCATTAAGTCCTGCTGTCGGCTTTTTCAAGCTGAGGTCGAAGATGGAGTGCCAGTTACTACTCTATATTACGCCACAACGCCAGCTGCATTTTTTGTAACTGCAGTGGCCTGTGTTAAGACAGAACTATACTGTACTAAACTTGGATGAATAGTTACGGTGGTCAAAGTCTTCAGTACTCCTTCTTATTTTTCGAAATTCATATGGGTTATTGAGGCCTCCCCCTATAACTAGTTTGAAAAATCTCCGAAATTCGGTTCAGTTTCCGCCGTTCATCGTCTTTCCTTTTGGCAAATTAAAGTATTTTTCAGTTGGGGTAATCTCTACGTAAGCTCGGATGCACTGCACGTCGCCGCTCAAGCGGTCTGCTGTGTAGTCCTCTGTCTGGTGACAGTTATTGTGGTTCTCGTCTTGGTCATCGCGGATGTTTTTTGTGAGTACTTAGTTTACCTCATTATCCAACAAAACGAGCGTCACTGGGTGGGACCCCCTAGGTACTGCTGGAGTTACGGAATGACCGGAAATGGTGCGCGGCAAAAGCTAGCCCAGGACCGAAAGGCATGGTCTGTCCTGCGCTCCGCCATAATAGACAGATATAACTATAGTAACTTGCCAACGAGAATGGTATTACCATAAAGAAATAGGAAAAGTTTTTTTAATAAAACCAGTAGTTTCACTCAGCTCAGCAGCCCACTGAAAACCAGCGTCTGAACCGACCAGGTCCAGACAAATGCTGAGTGTGGGCCTCTTTTTCTGGGCATCGTAGCACCGCTTCCTGGTAGAACTGCTCTTATGTTATGTTTTTATTTTGATCTTTTTATTTGTTCGCCTTATATTCATTGTTTTGTGTTAGTTCCTTTTTGTTATTTTATATTTTGTGTATTACGGTGTCCCGATTAAAAAACGTATTTTCTTTTCTTTCTTTCTTTAGTTTCAAAGACACTGTCAACAGCCAGTTTAAAATAAAGTCTACCAAATAATGTCCTTGATGGAAATTTGCCATTAGCTGAAATATTAAAACCTTCAACATGTATTTTATTTTCAGGACGCCAACGATATGGATAAGCTCGCATCGCACACGAAGATGGAAACGAAATTATCGTTTAAAAATTCCGTTTGTACTTTCTGTGTTGTCCGTGCAGCGCCTACGGGTGCCAAAGTGTGCGAACTGGGAGATGCCAGTCATAATGTGCCACGTAACAATAAAGTTAAACGAATAAAAATAATTTTGCAACAGAGTTCCCAAAGCAATTTTTATTTGTGTTGTTTCTTTCGGACTATCAGCAACGCTGCTTATTGGTGGACTAAGACTGCGCCCATTGAGATTTATATTTAGGGTGCCCGTGGCGCAGTTGTGAAAGTGATCGGCGACGATCGCTGTTGTAAAGCAACACACAATGAGTCGGAAATGGGAAGTGTGACCACTCCGACCAAAATTGTGTGATGAGTATTTCGGGCATCTTCGTGCTGCGGATGGCGCGTTAAGCAGTTGGTCCCGGTTGACATCGCTAGATGTCAGTTGTTAAGCCTAGTCAGAAGCCTTAGGGCGGCTTGATAACATCTGACATTAAGGTTGCTCACTAACCTTACACCATACGTCCAACAATCCGCACTGAGCCCGAGTGGTGGAGTATGGCTCCTTCCACCTCATAGTTGAGGTGAGGCCTGTGCCCAGCAGTGGGACGTATATAGGCCGTTAATGTCATGTTTTTTATAAATTAGTGTACATCAGAATGACGGGTGTACCTCAAAAATCGCTCACGGCGACATTTTGCATCACGACTGAATTTGAGGGCCCCGTGGCTGTTTCGCTACTGTATCGATTGCAGACGCTTTGGTATGCTATTAATCATTAGCCCGCTGTTAACATAGTGGGACTATAACTGAGGTCGGGCAATAACCATAATAATGACTACAAGGCGAGAACTCATGGGGAAGGCGATTTTTTTATCTGCATTCTTGGTGTCAAGGTCAAAAATCGCGACCACAAAACAACATAACTCGAAGAATCATAACTATTGCAATAAAATAAAGTAGTGTTTTTACCCCGAAAAAGTTCTTCATCTGACTTCAAAGGTCAGTTCTAGGAAAAAAACCCACGTTAACAACAGCTTTCTTTGGCGTCATTTTATAGCCTAACGTCCTTGGCAGTTTTAAAGAATTCTTCGAATCTACAGGTTCTCCTAAAACATTTTTCATACATTAAAGATGTGCATTAACCAAGATTGGAACGTAATTTTGAACTTGCTACTAAATTTTGAGGAACTTCCGCAATATCTAGGTATTGCGGATTTTTTTTATTTTGATATCGTCACCGTCGTGTCAAAATTAAATAACTGACACCTTTACCGAAATTCAGTTTATTCGATTTTTGAATATTGGAAAGTGTGATCTACATTTTGGTCTCCAGCCCGTTGCGATATGTATAATACTCGCTTAGATATCTTCGTTTTAGTAAATCAATTGACCATATATTACAACAAGGTTTGTACAAGAATTTCCGTGGAACAATTGAATAACTGGTAAATAAATTAAATAACTACATAATAAGGGCCACTACAATAAAAACAAAGTCAATAAGATACTTTGTTGAATTCTGCCACAACTCACTCCAAAACATTGTTACAAAATTTAGTTGTGGCAAAATTGAATAAATGCGCTTGTTTAATTTTTCATTATAAAAATGATACTTAAACTTAATTTTGAGATTGATAAGTGTGCTTAGTCAGTTTTTCCTGTTTGAAGCCCTGAACAAAAATCAAGCTAATAACTAATAAATATCAAGCAAACTAAATAGGTAATCCAAAAACAATAAAATTGTAACATGTATCTGAATTCAACCTCTGACAATCAACTTCAGATTACACCCAAAACAAATATTAAAATATGAAATAAATCAAGATAACTATTCCGATTCAACGTCTAGCTCATTGACGTCAAGTTGAGTTGAAACTTTTATACGATGCATGTAGTTCACAATTTGAAGACTATATTCAGAAATTGCAGCAGCAGGTGTTCTTCTCCTAGTTTGTCTAGCCTATAGCCTAGTCGAGAATATGGACTGTTGTAACCATTATCTAAATTCAATAATGCCCGGAAATTGTTTTTCAAAACGTAAGCATTTGATTCTCAATCAAGCGTGGCGATTCCAGGCTAAGGCCGCGATTATGGTAACGGTGGGGCAGGGGGTGCTAGGAATCCGGCTGCCACCATCGACGACTCGACCTGGCAACATTAAACTCGCGCACACTGAGACTCGACGCGAACCTCGTGGAGTTGGAAGAATTGGTAAGTTACATTGGGATATTATTGGGTTATCTTCCTAAGAGAGGAGGAGGACTCGATAACCCTGCAATCCGGTAACTTACTATACCACGGGGAGGGCGACGAACAGTTTCTAGGTGGTATTGGGTTCATCTTCAGAAGTCCCCTGTCAACAACGTGATCACTATCGGAAGTGTTTCGAGCAGGGTAGCGTACCTGATACTCAGAAAATCGAAACGATATTCACTGAATGTCATTCAGGTCTACGCTCCGATCTCGAAACACGACGATGTCGAGGTGGAGGCTATGTATGAGGAGATTTCTAAAGACATGCATAGCCATAAAACCCACTACACAGTTGTGAGGGGGGATTTTAATGTGAAGTTGGGGCAACGCTGCGGTGATGAGCTGAGAGTAGGGCAATTTGGATATGGGCAACGGAACAATAGGGGCCAGATTATTGCTGGCCGACTTCATGGAGAAGGAGTACCTCTTTATGATGAACTCTTTCTTCAAGAAGCCCGTAAACCGCACCTGGATCAGTCCCGATGGTAAGGTCAAAAACGAGATCAATTTTATCACGACGAAGAAATATTTATTCAATGATATCGCTGTGATCAACGCTGTTAAGATAGGAAGCGATCACCGCATGGTCAGAGGCACATTGAATATCGACGCTTAAGAGAGGGCGACTGATGACATCCACGCTCCGCCGACCTATACCGGCTCAGATTCGCAAACCCGAGTGCTTTAAGCTTCAAACCAGCGGGTTTGTTGTTCCCAAGGGCTTCGAAGCGTCGAAGCCCTTGAGAACAGCAACGATGTGGACGTATACCAAAACGCCACCATGTCCGTCCGATTACAGAACCAAAAATCTAATCCAATCCAACTACAGTGAGGCGTGAGACAAGGAGACGCTATTTCTCCGAAATTGTTCACAGCTGAGGACATTTTCATGCTTCTGGACTGGAAAGGATGCGGCATTAACATCAATGGCGAGTACCTAACACACTTACGATTTGCCGATGATGTAGTTCTTATGGCTGAGACCTTGGAAGACCTGAACATAATGCTCGAAGATCTCGGTAATGCATCTCCTTTAAGAAGCATTACCGAGATCTTCGAGCATGTTGGGACACCTTTTACAGGCAGTCCAGTTGGGTTAGTCCAACTTCGAGAAAGAGATCTCTCGTCGAATCCAGCTCGGATGGGCAGCGTTCGGGAACCTCCGGCATATATTCGCATCCGAAATACCTAAATGTCACAAGACGAAAGTCTTTGACCAGTGTGTGTTGCCAGTAATGACATTATGTGAGTGAGACGTGGTCGTTCACTATGGGTCTCATAAGAAGGCTCAAGGTCGCCCAGTGAGCAATGGAGAGAGCGATGCTTGGAATTTCCCTGCTTAATCGGATCAGAAATGATGAGATCCGCAGGAGAACTAAGGCAACCGACATCGCTCGAAGGATTGCATCTTTGAAGTGGGCGGGACACGTAGCGCGGAGAACCGATGGTCGTTGGGGCGGAAAGGTTCTGGAATGGCGCGTACCGGACGACGTTCCGGGGGCAGGCCCTCCACAAGGTCGCGGGAAGCTGCTGGATGTGGACAGAGCAGGACTGATTGCTGTGGAGATCCTTGAGGGAGGCTTATATCCAGCAGTGGGCGTCGTTTGGCGGACATGATTACAGATATTTTCACCAAAATTGCATAAATAAATGAAATGAAATAAAACGATAACATCAAAATTTAGGTCAGTGAAACTGAAGCAAAATTAAGTAAGCCCTCTTATTCACTGGAAATATTCGTATTAGTTACTTCTTGGGAGTGGCAAAACTTGCTAAGTGACATACAAAAACTTGATAACTGCAACTTAGTTGTAAAAAAAGTGTGTGGCAAAACTAAATAATTACTTTTTTATTTTTCTATTTAAAACAGTAAAAAGTAACATCATGGCAGACTACTCAAATTATGAAAGTAAACCATCTGTATAACATATCGAAAGATCTACAGTAAATTTCCTTCACCTTAAAAAGTTATTGCCATTTTTATGGAAAAAAAACACAAAAAGAAATCATGTGCAAGAATATCTCTAACACTAAATTTAATCTTTTGATATAAAATTCGAGCTGTTTTCAGTTAGAATGTAGGTGTTTTGTATTTTTATACGAGAGCAACATCTGAAATAAAAAAACGGAAAAAAAAACAAAAAAAAGCATATCTCCTATAGTGCGATTAATAATTCCAGTCAGCGAAATGACAACTTCAACTATGACTGATACAAAAAAGGTGACCCGCTACAATAGTGACGTTCGACAATCACTAGACTTAGACATTTAGTCATGCTTTATTTCGATACCTCCTACGTAAGTTGTTGTATCCCACAAAAATGTGATTTTGCGTTTTTACTAAAAATGAGCTTTATTATCAGTAATCTATGCATAAAAAAATTAAAACTTACGAAAACACAATTATTTCATGCAATTTCAAGACGTAAAGAGTTGTAACTTTTGAACGGGAACGGACTATAACACTGTATAGTCCTTGACAACCGTTTACGCGGTGCGCGGGGCGGGGCAGATCGCGCGCTTGCGTATTGTATGGGTTAGATAAAACAGACTACGCCGGAGAGAGAGCTGAAATGGTCCGTGTGTCAAGTGCTTCAAGTTTTCCGCACATGTTACGTTGTTAGGGCTTGATAATTGATTAGAATACGTTATAACTATGTAACAACAAAAAATGTTGTAAAGATTACATACAACAGTATACGTTGTCAAGTAAACATTCAGCAATGTTGTATGTTTTACATACAACATTTTACGCTGTTGAGCGAGTATAAGAAAATGTTGTTTGTGATACATACAACATTTTACGTCGTAAAGCGTCCATCAAAAAAAGTTGTATGTAATACATAGAATGTCTTACGTTGGAATAAAATAAAAATAAATGTGGTATGTAGTAAATTATAATGTTTGCATCGGAAGTTGATAGTCAAAATTTGTTTTATTTTTTGCTTAATGTTACGACATATTCCTATATTTTTAGTTAAGTAATTTATAGAGCGCTCTCTCTTTACTGATTCACCGATAAAGAGCCTTAACCTTGATCGTTTAATTGATAGCTTGCTTACAAGCAATAAAATGTCATATTTCATTTTTGTTTTAGAGTCTCCATTACCAATACACATCCCCCAAAGTATTTATGTATTGTATTGCACAATTTACACTGGGTACACGTCACATTATATTTTATGTATTTTAAATATTTATTTTTATAATTATCATTGCTTAGTCGCTGCGAATGTCGGTGCGTCCACTCGGTTGGCCCTACTGAAAATCAGCGTCTGAGCCTTTCAGGTCTAGGTATTAGCTGAGTGGGGTTAATTTAATTTTGGACATCGTGACACTGCTGCCTGGTCGAAATTATTCTTTATTTTTCTATTGTTTGTTTTATTTTTTCCTAACCACCTTGTTCTGTATGTTTTTATCTGTTTCTTTCAATAAGTTTCAATGAATCAGAAATGAATGAGCTTGCAAATTTGATAGTTAGTGATTTTTTCGATAACACAACAGAAGAACAAACTGCTTATACGATACGTTCAAAGTAGATGACGTTTCTGACGACGAGTTATGGTTTTGGACTGAAGAAACAGTGCCAAGTTCAACGATTTGCTGAGTCAAATACTAAGCCTTTATCGTTCCTCAAATACTCCCAGAAATGACTTGGCTATCTACTTGTGCAAAATTCGATCAGGGGAGCCGAATAATAGCATGGCTTAATTTTTTAATATATCCGAGCGTACCATTGGAAGAAAAATACATAAAGTCAGGCAGTGTCTCATTACTGAATTTGTTCCATTACACCTAGACTTAGACCATATTACCAAGGACGAAGTGATAGCCCGCAACCGGGTTTTGCCAAATGTCTTGTTTGGTAACGAAGAGTCACCAAAACCAATAGTTATATTCAATGGAACCTACATAGAAAAAAGTTTTAACTATTTATTTCAACGCCGCAGTTATAGCCTTCATAAGTATAGGAACTTAATAAAACCATTTATGATCGTGTGCGCGGATGGATATATTTTGGATATAATAGGTCCGTACTCTGTACGGACAACCGATGCTGATATGATGAAAATGAGATTGCAAAACCATGATGGACAGTTCCACTTTTTTCCCATGAAGGAGACTCATTTATTTTGGACCGAGGCTTTATTCCTATTTATTCCTTTAATAGAAACATATGGCTAATAAACGACCACAAGACACGCAATTAAGCACCGAAGAAAAATCACGACTCATCACAATGATGCGATGGGTCGTGGAAACTATAAACGGGAGATTCAAGCGTGACTTCAAGATATTTAGAAACAGACTATTTAACAAACATGTGCCGCTTATACATACTAGAAGATTTCGAAATTGCTGCAGCTTTCATTAATTATTTTCAAGATCCTTACGGAGACATTCCATACACAGAAGATTTCATTGAAATAAGTAATCAAAATATACAATGCCCCAATCAATTATCTGGGTATGTGGAGGAAAATAATTTAAACCGACAAAGAGTGTCGTTTCACAGGAGTGTTTAAAACAAACTGACTGGAAATGATCCGGATATTTAACATTTTCCACAATTAACAATTGAAGAGTTAATTAAATTCTCAATCGGCACCTATCACCTATTAGGTTAGCACGGTCGTATTGCAGTTAGAATTTAAAAGCCGGGGAGTATATAATATGGAAATATATAGACATCCAGCGGCAACAGGCTGCAGAAACAATTTTGTTTCAAGAGATATTATAGAAATTCAAAATAACTTAATATTAGTTTTATTCTTATTTGTTACAATTCTGAAACCCAAGTGATAGATCATAATCATCATCATTTCAACCCATAGCTTTCTACTACTGAACATAGGCCTCCTCCACCGGCAATTGATAGATGCTACTAAATAATCGAAAACCTACCACGATTTCAATGAATCCTAAGTTGATCGTTGTATCACGAGTTTATTTATATATCCAACTGCATCTCCTGATCACCTAGATACATACCATAGCTATTGTTTCGTCATTTAATTACATACTTATACGAATTTTATAGATAATAGGCGTTTTGCATTTTTTTAGTGTATCGCCTGAATAAAAACATACGGCAATATTTTTTGGTGTTAGCCATTGATTTCGAATATAAAGTATATGTATTTTAACAAAACACAATATACCAAAAAAAACGAGATATGTTACGTTTCTGTCGGGCCTGGGATTTTTTGTATGGGACGTGACCATTCTTCTTTGGTATTAATAATTGAACTTTTATTTCTTAACTGACAATATTTATCTAATATCAATAATATACACTTGAAATTGTATTGTTAATGTGACATATAGTCAGACTAGAATCATTTACAACAGCAAACTTTTTCTTAAACTTCATAAAATAATATTGTAAGTATGAGATACAACTAAAGATGAAACCAAGACCCCACCGTATAATCTTGTAAGTATGAGATATCACAGCTGGCACAGTCTGTGTTCCACAGTATAATGTTGTATGTATGAGATACAACAGTTTTCACAGTCTGGATTCCGTAGTAAAATGTTGTAAGCCACAATTCTCAGAAAATATGCAATTATTTCATATATTTGTTTCAACATAGTTAATAAAACCATATATTTTATTCATAAAACAAATTTCACAAAGCTACATAAATAAATGCAGTTTCTAGGCCAGTCTGAATGTTTAAAACGCTCTCCTGTAAAATTGCAGTTTTGGGGATACAACAACTTACGTAGGAGGTATCGATTTTATTAGGTATCAAAGCCTTTTTTAAATTTGTAAATATTTAATAGGTACATAACGAATTAAATAATACGATTGAAGAAATATGGACCCTACCTCCATATTAAAACTTCTCACTAAAAAATTATAACCGTAGCTGGGAAAAAAATGTTCAAAGAGGTTCAGGGGAATTAACACTTGAAAGTCAGGAAAATACAAGTTATTTTATACGCTTTCATTCGTTAAGGTTGCTATTGATTCCGACTCCGATTCTGAATATACCGATTTAGAATCAGTTACATTTATAACGAAGGCATCTGAATATTCGTCTATACTGTGGTCGAGTTGACACAATACATTTTGTCTTCGACTTTTATGGCATGGTTGATGCACTGTCTCCAATTATCAGGCGTCACTTCCTTCAGGCCTTCTTCAAATATATTTTTTGCGTCTTTTATTTTAAAAGTTTTATTGTTACTGGCAACGTGTTCCTTTACTTGAGCCCAAACTAATTCTATTGGGTTGAGCTTACAGTGATAAGGGGGCAGACGCAGGATTGTGACACCGTATTCAGCGGCCAACTCGTCCACAACATAGCGTTCGTAATCAGATTTTTGTAATTTCATTTTGATTAATTGAGCCTTTATCATTGTAGGTTGAAATTGAATATGTTTTTCATCTAACCACTGAACAATATCAGACTTCCGCCAGTTTGAAGTGGTGAAAGCCTCGACTTTTCTTGAATGGTACGGTGCGTTATCTAATACCAGCGCCGCATTTGGCTTAAGTTTCGGCAAAATGCTTTTAAGTCATATCTCAAAATACTCTGAATTCATTTCTTCATGATAGTCCATACTAGTTTTCTTCGTTTCAAAAATAAGTAAACCGGAATCTACAAAACCTTCATCACTACCAATATGTGAAATTATGAGGGGTCGTCCTTTGGCGGTTGGGTCAAAGGACGACCCCTCAGGCTTTAGGCCTGTAGTCAAACCTTTAGAAAACGCTTGTTTCGAAGATTCTATTGTTGTATCTTCCAAACTTTTCCAGTTGTATAACCTGTTAATATACGAAATTCATACCAATAAATAATATTATACTGGGAAAAATACATTTTGAAACTGAAAAACTATTTACTAAATACAGTTTACCAAAACACCTCTATGTCTCAAGACGAAAGTCTGACCAGTGTGTGTTGCCAGTAATGACATATGGGAGTGAGACGTGGTCATTCACTACGACTTTTTCTCCAGGCTGTAATGTCGACTAACTTTTAATTGTAAAAACTCGATTTACCACATCACTATTTATTTGGGACTGAAAACCTGCCACACTGAAAATGTCATTTCACTGACTACAATTAAAAATCCGAGTATAAACTATAACATTTCGCTGAACATACATGGGGGTCTAATCGATGGGTATTAGTGTCCCCTAAACACAGACTTCCGCTGGTACTGCAGGTTTCCTGGGACACCCTGTATAGGGGTTATTTGGATACACCTTGATATGAGGAACTTTGTGACTTTAGCCTCTCGCCTTAGGAGTCTATTGGCTATGGGGTCAATGTTTATTCACATATTTACTATCTATTCTGACCTGCTTGATTACAAATCATGGAGGACGCCCATAGTCTTTTTTACCCATAGACTTATGTACTCTCGACAATGACACTCGACAGTAGCTCGTAAATAAAAGTCTACATGAGAAAAGTAATTCAAAGTGTTGTGGAACTATTATTATGTGGTAAAGTGCCTAAACAAGTTTATTTTTCAAGTATCTAAAATTAAACCAGTTTGCTGGTGTCGTAAGGTCGCCAGGAAAAATAAGTTTCTTTTGTTAAAAGTGTTAATCTACGGGCTTAGTCGTCATACTCACATAACTTGATGATGTTTCAGTTGCTGCTGTTATGGTATCTGGAAGATCCTGTGCATATTCATACCATTTCTCGTCCTTGTGGGAATTGGCGCAGCATTGTACTGTTTGCTGAGTGGTGCAAATAATATCAAGAAATAGAGGCAGATACTAGTTACTTGTAGTTTTGGTTTCCCTTTTTGTGTAATAATTGTATGATCCCTAATCTTAAGTCTAAAACTTTTTTGTAACGTAACTATAATTTGCCAATATTAAAACTTGCTCTAACTTAATATCTCATGATTTAAATCCCAAATTACAAAAGGCCTTAGTTTGTCATAGCTTAATAGTGAAATGAACATTTTCGGAATATATTCACAAGTTAATACATTGGCAATAGAATACAAAATCCTATACAAAATCTTATACATTTCCTGTAACAAAATAATTATTTATTTATTAAAGGAATCATCATCATCATCATCATTAGCAGCCACATAGGCCTCCCCCATTGATTTCCAGAGCGCCCAGTTGCGTGCGGCCTGCATCCACCGGAATCCCGCGACTCTTATCAGGTCGTCCGCCCACCTTGCGGGTGGGCGCCCCACTCACTCTGCGTTTGGCCGGCCATCAGTTCAACGCGCTATGTGCCCCGCCCACTGCCACTTCAACTCGCTTACCCGCTGGACCACGTCGACGACTCCAGTCCTACGAATCTCCTCATTCCTGATTCGATCTCGTAGCGAGACGCTGAGCATGTCCTTTCCATAGCACGCTGAGTGACCTTGAGCCTTCTTATGAGGCCCATAGTGAGACACCACGTTTCCGATCCATTCGTAATCACTGGTAACTAACACACACTGATTATACACCTTCGTCTTCAGGCACTGTGGATTTAAAATAACGGGAAAATAAAAATTACTGGACTCCCTCTCATCGTCCATGTTGGGGGAACTGCGGTGACTGGCACGAAGCCTACTACGCGATCCCCCGGAACGAGCCCGCCTGCATGGGCAGGAAACTGCCTCCGGTAGCTTGCAGCATCGGCCCCGATGTTCAAAGGCGCGTCGTGATGAGGCAAATGGTGAGCAGCTGACTGTTTACCCAGTTTGCCACTTTTAATTTTAGATGGAGTGTCCATACAGCGCGTAACGTCGCAAACTGCGTATACTAAACTTTTCATGGTTTTTCAGGTTAACATGATCATGGAGCAGAAGATGAGGTTGCAGTTAATATAAGCAATTTATACGTGATATTTATTCTCAAAGACTAAATGTGATTTACTTGTATGATGTACATAGCGTAGATTTAGTTAATTAAAGTTTATTTTTGTATTACTTTTTACTGATTTCCATTTCAATGTGCCTTTTTTTTGGGGGGAATCCTTTTTTTGGCTGAGGAGGTGGCAGACACTACGAACTAAACCCCCCGGTAACCTGTTTTGCCGCGTATCCAGAGGGTCCGCGTGATCTCTGATCATGAACTGGTGGACCCCTGGCCCGCTGTGCCAGCCCAGCTCGAAGGGAGTTATACCTCCCCGCTACACCCACCGGTGTGTACGGTGGTGTGAGGTTACTCCCACACCGTAGGGGCTGTGTGCCTCCGTAGCAGATGGCCCCGGAGAAGAGCGGCGGTGTGAGGTGACCTCACACGCACACCGGCGCGGCGGGTGTCAGAAGGGAGGTACAACTCACCTCGAGATGGGCCAAGCAGTCGGTAGAGCGGGGTGCTCTACCGGTTGAGTTCTTACTGGGGTCCTCGAGGACCTTCTGGTATCGCGCAGAAGAGGGTCACCGGGGGATTTACTGGTTATCCCCGTCCCGCCCCGTGGTGGCTTGTGGGGAGCCCGAGGCACCTCCACCCTATTTTATCTTCGTCAAAAAAGGAAACGTTGAGGAACTTTTGCGATTATCACCAAACTAAGACCTTCTTTTAAAAAAAGTACATCGATTGATTTTTATTTGAATGAACCGATTCGTTTGCCTCATCACTAATAGCTTTCGCTCAAAACACTCAAAAAACATAAATTGTCATTTTATTTCAGGTTTCAACAGTCTGACATGAGTTCGACTGTAAGTTTTTTGATATGAAAATGAGATTCAAACAGCGCTAACATTGTTATTATGTGGTTAGTGCTTTTTGTTAAGGCGTTATTGAACTCAACAATCTGAGAAAAATATTTATACCCTCCCTGTACGGTCTTGCCCTCGGCTGTCTCGAGCTGTCTCGGCGAGAATGTAGTACTACGGGCATGAGAGGGGGGTTCTTACGTTGTGCTGTAAGTCGCAGGTGTGGCAAACAATGCGTTGATCTGTTGTTAAGTTGTGACGACGCAACGCACCAAATGAACCACCAGCTTTTTCCCGTCACCGCAATGATGGCGCCATAACTTTAGAATGCATTGATAACTTGTTCTCGTTTATTGCAGTCTATGTTCTATCTGTTGTACCTGCTTCAGATATCTCTGTTACGTAGTACTTCTCACATTTTCTATAGTGCTAGCATTGATTATCTACAACTGCTTGAAGGCGGTGCTTACCTGAGTGCTTGACTGATTACGACGTACCTAGCCTACGTACCTACCTATTGTCAACGAATATGAATAGGTAAAGTAATTGACTACTTTAAGTGCTCTTTACCTTGTTTTTGTCTGTTTTTTCGACTCCTACTAAACTAAACCACGGCACTCAACCGTGGCACTTTGGCGGCGAAGCTGAATCCACAATAGATGAAGCGCACTGCTTCCCCGCCCCGCCAGTGCCCTACCTAGCCTAGCCCATAACGGGGCCCCCTCCAGCCGACATCCTCAAACAAAGGGGAGAGGCCAGAAAAAAGCCTGGAGTACGCAGGCACTTCCGCCATCTCGGTGGCCGTGCAATGCGAGCCAGTGCATCCCCGCACTCCGGCCCGCTGGCTCCCACCGTACGCATACCCCTACTGGGCCCGCCACCATGAACCACCCAAAGGGCGGCTCCAACCTATTTACAAACATACATACATACTGTATAATTATTTAATGCTAATATAATATTATTGGGTTTCAGATGTTCATGATTCATGACCATGGAGAAGAGCATTCGGTTGCAGTAAACATAAGCAATTTTATATGTAACATTTATTTAATAGACTTAATATGATTTAGGGGAACGTAATATCATATTGTTATTGTTAATATAGTATTGAAAATCATTGTTTGTTTCTTATTTTGTTGACTATGTGAAGGGATAGATCCATTTCCTTAATTTTTTGTTTTCCGAGATTTTTTGAGATGGAATGTCTAATGTTCCTGCAATCAGGCTGCCAACACACACGGTCACCCAAGTACTAAAATGAGTATATTCTCCGAGGTACCTGAGCTGTTCAATCACAATGTTCATACAATGTCCTGAAAGGGTAAACATAGGGGATTGTGAATACACACCACACCCGAACGATATTGGATATTCGATAAACAGAAGCAATTGGCAAAGAATGGCTATCGAACGACACATCACAATCGATTATGGTCAAACAGCCAATAAAACAATTTTAATATCAACGACATCTATATGTACACTATTTAAGAGAATAGTTAGAATTAACATAAGTATACTTTATTGTATGAACAAACAATTTACAAAAACACAGAACAATTGTACAGAATGTACAAATTTGACGGTATCATCGCCAGGAAACGATGAAATGGCCTCAATAATATTTAGATATCAAGGACAATACTGTGTGTCTGGCGAACAATTCATTGAAATTATGTAATCATTTGTATAATTAAACAGGACCAAGCCATTAATTTGTCATACATTAACCTCCCAGAAAGAATGCCAACAGAATAAATTGCCATGAAGTGATTTGCCAAAAACTTTTTTGGGTAATGCCTATTTGCTTAGTTTAGATAGGTATGCCGAACATGGGTATCAGCCCCAATGAACACATCTAGGTATTGAAAATATTTTTAAATACACAATTACATAGTAACACACAGTCTCAGAACAAATGCAAATGTTCGTCACATGAATGTTTTTTCTGAATGGGCATTGTAAGTTACACACACTTTTGTATAGATAAAACAAAATTGTTTCAGTAAATCTACTCTGGGGAGCCCGTGCGACGACGGTTTGTCATTGTGCACCGAATTGCAACACGAATCCAATATTGATTCTTTTGTTCACATACTGTATGTTTGAAACGGGGAGATACCAAATTGCTTTCAAATCGAGCCGTTTGTTTGTTATTTCAAGATGAAAGGAACATTGAGGGGTACTTGGTTGCATCTTGCATCAATTGGATATAACTTTGCCTGTTACTACGAATTTGCCTACGGACTATGATACTATACCGTGATTTCTCGGACTGCGTAAAATACAAGATGGATGTTCTTATGACAATAAAGCTAAGCACATCTCCTATCATCTCTTTAGTTATATTTTTTAAAGTTCTTGTTTTTTTCTACATGCGGAGCCTTTGAGGCCAATTAAAGTATTTTCTCTCTTTCTTTCCTATCAAACTCATGCCGTTCTAGGTAATGTTAAGCATTACTTAACATTGACCAAGTTAGTTAGCATCATAAATCTATGTATAAACAAACAAATTAATGTCTTTTGGTTAGGTTTATTCTACTCTGGCTTTAGGCTTAATAAATAATCTAGGTTAACCTAAAGTTTGCAGAATGTCTTTGTACCCTGTAGCAGTCTGCCGGATAAGGGTACTCGTATTATCAAAAATAATCTTCAAATAAGAAGCTTGTAAGTATGTTGACGTCATAGATTCAGTTTGGAGTCCGAAGAAGGTTCATGTCGATAATCCGGTGGCTAATGTTGTTGGTCAATCGGCCTGGAACCGTTTCGCATTCGTGGAGGTTCTACACAACAGCCCCTACTACATTTAGCAGCCTAGCATTTCTTTTTTATTTCTTAAAATGCTCAAAAGGAAAATTGTCTTAAACGCAAGATGTGTGTGATGCAGTGTTTGCCATCTTTGTGATAGGTAGGTTTGTGGTAGGTGTGATTTATTTATTTCAGCGTTTTCCAGAATAACCCCCAAATTCACAAACGTCAATCATCGCTAAGCATGCGCTCACGCTCATGCTGTCCCGTAAAATGTCAATAGAACTGAAAGGGGCAGCATGAGCGTGAGAGGGAATTTGAGCCATGTTGCAGCTCAACAGTCGTTAGGTTGATCAGGTTCTCAATGACCCGCAGGTTGGGCACTTTTATGTATTTCTGTATAAAGTTGAAGTTCATCGGAACTACATGCACAGGTAGGACAATATAAATGCAGCAGTGATCGGTTTGACTTGACGGTAGTATGTGTGTACAAAATTAAACATCCTACTAATATTATAAATGCGAAAGTTTTTATGTGTGAATGTGCCGTGTTGTTCTTTCACGTAACAACTACTGGATGGACTTTAATGAAACTTTACAATACCATAGCTTAGGTACCTGAATAAGACATAGGCTACAATTTATAATAACCTAAGTCTACGCTGACGAAGTCGAAGGCGGCAACCCTCAGATTTCCAGAGCAGCTGGTAGTAGGCCTGCATCCAACAAAGTCCTGCTGACACGATCTGTAGTTGACCAAAAATCTGAATTTTGTTTCATTTATGTGATCTAAGTGGACGGTTAACAATAACAACAACCAAACAGGAGTTCCTAAGGGGTTTGTTCTAGGGTCTTTGCTCTGAAAGGTTGAGACTGGGTGGTGTTGGGTGTGGTGCTCTTTTCAAGTAGGTATGTCTGTGTACATTAACTTAAACTAAAATCCAACATGCGAAATTTACAACGGAAATTTACTACGTAGCCTTTTTAACGGAACTTCAGGCATAATATCAAATAGTATTCAATTCGTAATTAGGTTTAGAATTTCATTTTCCCAATCTGATGAAAGTGGGAAAGCAACGCTTCGAGTATTTCTAGTAATGTGAAATCTTACCCGAAGGAAGCGGAAAATTGGATTTCCTTGTTGCGGACAGATTTTGTATCGCGAATAGCGACAAAGAACTGGCCAAAAGTAGCGTAGCGATGACGTCCGACTTATAGACCATTTTGATCGGAGTAGATCTTAACTTAGTAGCAAGTAACTAAAATACAATTTACTTTGATAGATATGCACTGGCCCAGATTTGTGAGTAAGTGATCACGCTTGATACAGTTTTTTATAGTTGTTTCATTTTTTGTGGACCGCTAATGCTAAGCTCGTTACTCATGGCTGTTTTGGGTACAGACCAAGAACGTAGAATGTAGACGTGAGCAATACATTATTAGGTATGTATTTACACATAAACAGGGTTACCTTTTCAACTGGGCGTTTCCTAGCACGCCCAGTTGAAAAATTCCAGGCTCTATTATCTACTATACAGTGTGTCTGGTCACCGATGTCCGACCCGTTAAGGTGAAGTAATATGATCTATTTTATGAATAAATCCACCATAATTAAGCACTTTTCATTAATTTTTTAAAATTTTTTTAAATTTATTTCAGGTAAATTTTACCTGCGTTTCAAAGGGTTTCTGATGACAGGGTGATATTCAATTTGTCACAACTTCTAAACTATTTTACTTGGAACTTTGATTTTTGCTTCAGTGTTTAGGCGATGTCTTTGGGTATCCAAAAAGTTAAAAATAAATGTATGTTGACAGTTTAGTTTTTCTGAAAAAAAAATAAATGTAAAATAAAACTAACAAATTCTATCACAATTTTCAAGTTCAAACATTTTTTTGAGGTATTTTAAGGGAGTTATGAAAAAATGCTTTTTTGTCAGCTTATTGCCTACTTTTGTAGCTGTCCAACGATACCACTTTTGTGACTGTAGGACCTCTAAATCAGCAGATATTGCAAACTAAAATAACCCACCCGTACTCCCGAGAAAAAAAAATTAAAATGGCGGCCATTTTAAAACAACTGGGGCAAAGTGCTTAATTATGGTGGATTTATTCATAAAATAGATCATATTACTTCACCTTAACGGGTCGGACACCGGTTCCCAAACACACTGTATAAAAATAAGTCGGGTTTTCCTTCCTGACGCTATAACTCCAGAACGTACGAACCGATTTCCACGGTTTTGCATTCGTTGGAAAGGTCTCAGGAAAATTTCAACTGGAAAGCGGTATAATCTTTTTTCACATACAGCTAAGTCCACGCTGACGAAGTCGCGGGCGGCTGCTAGTAAAGTATATCGAGAAATGCTCAAATGAGTCTCGAGACTGATTTCGACAGAAAATAAAACTGAGGCAGATAAATAACTCTGTGGTGCTAAATATCCCACCACTACCCGACATAAAATCATCCATCAGTACTTAATGGTCATCCTAAAATATTTTTTGAAGTCATCGTTGGATATCCCAAAAATAGGTGATCGGAGAAACCCTCATGTTTGTACTGTTTCAGCTTGAATTGAATCCAAGTTTAATCCTCTTGCTGTCGTCTGCAGGCCTGTATACAAATACGTTGCATTCATCGTAGATTTCAAAGCATTTGAGGCCATTCCGGAATTCGCATGAGCGACTCAATTGGGTGCGACATCGCCGGCCAATTCCAACATTTGAATCTGCAACGTTTGAGAACGTGGCCTAATCAATTGTTCCCGTTCTCTTACTGTTACAAGTCCAACCACCTTTATTATCAAGACAGTAGAGGCTACACTCGTTTGAAAAGGCGAAAATACTGCGCTAATTTTTCTAGAGGTCCATCGTTACCCTCATGGGATCAGAAAATTGTTCTCACGTCAATTTATATCAAATTTACTACGCAGAGCTTGCGCTAGTTGGGTTCGATTGGAGATTGGAGTTATTTCTGAACTTGGTGTTTATTGGCTGTGAGCTTGTTAAGTTATTTATTTTGTTGAGTCAATAAGTAAAAACAATAACTTTAGCAAGAGTTCCTCAAGTAAACAAAGACCAGAGTCAATCTAGGAAAGTTCATTACGAATTAATTTTGAACGGGGAGTGGGAATCAAAAATAAATATTTTGTCAGAATCTTGTACAGTACAGACGTATTTCCAAAATATATTTTTTAAATTGGTCTTGTGAGGATGTGAGGATCCAGTGAAGATCTGGAGTTGCTGACATAGCTCGTAGAATCAGCAAGCTGAAGTGGCAGTATGCTGGTCACGTCTGTAGAAGGACCGAAGGTTGTTGGACCGAGGATCGGCAAACGCAGTTTAGGGCGCCCTCCAGCGAGATGGACAGAAGAAGTAGAACAGTGGTGGGATCAGACTGGATGCGGAAGGCTCAGAACCGGGAGTTGTGGAGCACTTTGGAGGATGCCTATGTCCAGCAGTGGACTACGACAGGCTGATGATAATGGTGATCATTGGTCACGCGGAATAAATAAATGAACAAAACAAATTTTCGAGACGCGGATAGGCGGGGTTGTTGGAAAAGCAAAGCTATGGACTTTTTTCTAAGATCAAAAGTAGGAATTGACAAGGGATGTTTGAGAGTTGAAGAAGCACAGAATGTGTATTAGTACTACAGCAGTAGAAAGATGTGACCTAGGTTTTTCCATGAAGTGAAAGACATGATTGTATGTAGCGTTTAACCTTTTTTCTGAAAGTGTAAGGTACCCTGTAAGGTCCACTTACACGCAAATAGAGGTACATACCAACAACAATAACTGCTCTCATAATGGCGAGTAACTATTCACGTGAGCCTCCAGAAACACATTTTCATTATCTTATTTAGGGTTCTGTAGGAGATCAATAATAGAAGTTACTTTGAAGTGTTACCGAAGCCGACAAAATATTTAAACATTACTTTTTGTTCTTCTTCTTGCATTGACTGTTTCATGGCAGTCTCGACCATATCAGGTAAGGCCACCGACAATGCTGTCTTGTATTTTAGGTTTTATTAAACAGGGTGGGCAAAAAGGTGTCGTTCAATTTTTTTTCAGCTTCCTAACATTTGGGGTGTTTGAAAACTACCCATGTTATGTATGTCCCGCTATTCTTTGTAGTTTTGGAGTTTTTTTTCTCAAATTTTTACTTACAAGACAGTATTGCTGAAAAAAACAAACATTTTTAAGTTGCATGGCTAGTTTATGTTCTTATACTAGCTGAATAGTAACATACCTTGAGCCAAAAAACAAGCGGGTCTATCTGATACCATTGTGTCATTAAAATAATTGAATCACAAAGTTTATGAAATTTTTACCACCCAGCTAGCCAAACTTTTTCGCTTAAACCTTTTTCAAAAACTAGCTTATTTAGTGAACTATTTGCGAAGTACATTTCATTGATCTATGTTTACGACTTCATGCCAAATAATGGTTTCAGACTAGTTCAAGGTAGGGGTTTGGTAGGTGAACAAAAACATGGTTAGTGCAGTCGCCCGGTTTGCGAAACATGCTGGTTCGAGTCCTGCCTGATGCCAACATGACCAAATGTCTTTTTCTGGCTTTCAGATCTTTAGTAAAGATACTGCATGGAAAATGCTAAAAAAAAGAACAATAATAAAACATAGTAATAGCTTTTTCATCTTAATCGGAAGTTAAATATTTGAAATAATATTTCTTCCGAGTGTTAGAGGTGGATGCCTATAACATTCCCCCTCATGGGTTCTCGCCTCGGCGTGGCGAGGGGGCCTAGTACCGGTGGTAGGGGCACCACCGGGAAGCGAAGAGAACCCAGGCGTGGCAGCGTGGTGGACTGGACACCCACCCGCTGCGGCCCGTAAGGGCGGCGTGGGGCTGCGGGGCCAGTGGGGCCTGCAGGCGCCTTGAGGCGCGTGGTTGGGGCCGCGGCGCACAACCGGTTGGTGGGGGCCAGTGATCCGAGGCTGATCCCCCCTGTGCGTCGCGGCCCGGCGAGGCCGTACCGTCGGTTACGGCAGCGGAGCCGCCCTTTGGGTGGCTCGTGGTTGCGGGCCCAGTAGGGTCGCTGCGGCCCGTAAGGGCGACGCGGGGATGCGGGGCCAGTGGGGCCTGCAGGCGCCTTGAGGCGCGTGGTTGGGGCCGCGGCGCACACCTGTTGGTGGGGGCCAGTAACCCGAGGCTGATCCCCCCTGTGCGTCGCGGCCCGGCGGGGCCGTACCGAAGGTTACGGCAGCGGAGCCGCCCTTTGGGTGGCTCGTGGTTGCGGGCCCAGTAGGGCCTGCGTACGGTGGCCAGCTAGCGCGTGGTACGGGGGTGCCGCCGCCAGCATTGCACGGGTTTCACCGCTGCCTGGTAGGGACGGCTTGACATCCTCGGCTGTCCCTTCTGGCCTCCCCTCACGCGGGGGGGTCGCTTCCGGCCCGCCGTGCAAGCGGGCTCCGTCCGGGGGAACGCGTAACAGGCAGGCGCTATTCACCGTGTTCCCCCACTAACGGACGATTAGAGGGAGTAGTAGGGGTTTTAGTCGGTAGGGCCACTGGTATACCATCTGTCCAGTGGTGAGTCCGACATAACCCGTCCGTCACCCGGTGGACGGGTATGCGTAAGGCATTTCCCCTACTTAAAAAAAAAAAAAAAAAAAAAAAAAAAGCCTGTAACATTGATGAAATCGGGTGGCTCATAGGGTAAATATACCAGAAAGATTCGGTCGGTCTGTTAATGGTCTCGGTAGCATAGTTGGTTAGTGCAGTCGCCCGGTATGCGAAATATGCGGGTTCGAGTCCTGCCTGATGCCAACATGACCTTCCTGGTTTTCAGATCTTTAGTCAACAAAAACATGTTTAACGAAACATTTTGGGATAAAATGTCTGTAATATTACAGGAATCAAATCGCCGCCTTTTGGACTACTCTGTATAACAGATTCGACTACTGGAGTTGCAGCCCTTTGGTCATCCTTATAATGTTCTTACTGGATGATATTATCATGCGTAACGTGGTGTAGGCGGAACAAATGCAAGTTTCAAGTTATTGAGGCCTCTGTTCTTGTACTATGCTCCCACTTGACCGTTTTTATGGCCCGCTCCCGTAATAGGTACTAACAACAGTATTCAGGTTAACGGCTCTCCCAACTAAATGTATTAGGTGACGTTCAGGGGTATGGTTTGATTGTACATTGCTTAAATTGGTTTAAGATTTACCTGTTTAATTAGCGCAAGAACATAATATCTTAGTTGAAGTTTCAAACAAATCTTGAAGAAACAAAAAACAACAGTGTACGAGAAGGAACGCATTTCAGCTAACGAATTGTTGAAATGATCATTACTCAGTTCTGCCATTTTTTAAAGAAAATACTTTATTAAATATCTGATCTTATTTTCTATCTAACATCGAATTGCTACTACTATTACTAAAAGTAATAATTCTAACCCTCCATGTTAAATTGACAACTCACCAACTTTATCAGTGTACATACAGATTATATGAATTAGAAGTTAATTAAATTACACTAAGACCATATAGAAAATGATGAATAACCCTTGTTTTTTGAAACTAGAGACAACAAAAGGGCCAGACCAGATCCAATAATTAATGATACCTCAACAGGCACTGTACTGTTGCGGCATACGAACAACTCACTCCTTTTCTTCTCCACTGTGTTTCTAATTCACTTCACTTGCTTTCATTGCGATCTATGCCATTATTAAGTCTTATTTTAGACTTAATTGTTCAACTTGAAGTGAAGTAACTGCGAATAGCAGTTTATCTTAGATTTATAGCTCTATTTTCAAAGGCCCTCGTAAGCAAGCGAAATTGAATTTTGAGGTAACTCTACGATCTTTTCAACGTGCAGCGGACTTCGAAAATCTGATGAATAAATAACACATTCACAATACTAAGGCCACGTCTGAAAATATTGGTAACGTATTTGAGCCTTCTATGAACGAGATACGGTTCATAGTTACATGAACTTTCTGATGGCTAGTATTAAAATGACCACAGGTCAAGCATAACATTTTGGCAATTGATACCTTATGCTAATGCAATAAAAAACTAACTGCTTTGATGCGCTTGACTGCACTTTCGTTCAAAGAGCTTTGCCTGAAACCGTCACGTAGAAAATGTTTTGAAATCCTCAAACCGTATTAGGTATTTGGGAATAGAATAGACTGAGTTTATTGAGCACATAATAAAAATTTGTTAAAATGCAAAAGTTATGCCAAAAAGGCCTTCGCTCGGCATGTTTCGGAGCAAAACGTCACAAACCTGGTTTTCTGAGAATGCCTTTGTGAAGAGATGAACGCAAAACGCTGCATTTTACTTATTAATAAAAAAGTGAAAAGTTAAAATAAAATATAACTGTTTCCTGAATATAATTTCTTCAACAGTTTTCATATTTTTACTCCGAAGTAAAAACAGTTTTGGTGACGAATAATAAAAACTTTTTAGCTTTTATTGCAAGCTTCAGGGTTAGTAAAAGAAATTTCAGCCATTGTGATCAATACCGTAGAATACGGTAGAGCCACTTTACCGTATTCTCCAGGATTTTATCAGAACAGTTCGTTTCAACCATTTGTAGGTACCCACTTTTACAAGTGGGTGCATCGAAGAACGTAACATTGGTGCAAAAAAATTGTTTTTTTTCTAGTTTTAACTCAAAATCTGTTTAAAAGTTTGGGTTTGAGAGGTGGGCTAATTTTGCATTGTAGTTGCCAAATTTCTAGAAGCGATTAAAATTGAATCGATTTTCGTGTAAAGTTTTTTTTATATCTTAGATTTTTATCGCCCCGCACGTCTCGTTATTATTGCACTAGTTAAACTACTAGTACAAGTGTAGAAGTCGTTTTTGAGCGCAAAAAAGAGTATGGTTACGATGAAGACGTAGTTCTATAGGTACCATTCTAGAGCTTATTTCATCAAATATTTGGCCACACGTTGGAAAACATTGCTTAGAGCTGAGCTGACTTAGCTTTAAACTTAACCAAATAAACAACACCTGCAGTTTCTTGAGTGTTAAGTATGTAAAATAAGTTCCAGTTCTCTAAACTTGCAAGATTTATGAAGTCCATAGACTTATCGGTAATGTAGCTGGAGTCCTTCCAATAAAATTGAGCCTTAAATTCTGAAGAGATGATATAAATTACGCACCGCATTCTCACAATGGGTACCTGAGCACTCTGGGGATCGGCCTTTTGATTTAGTGGCGGTAACGACGTTACGCTTCACCGAGCCCTGGAGAACACCATCACGTTTTCCTATTACTAATATTATAAAAGCGGAAGTTGGATTATTTTTATAGGTCTCTGAATTCGGATTCCAATAGCATTTTCTCGGGGTTTGACTGTTTTGGATACTCGAAATCTTGAGATACAGAAACGTAGGACAAAATTTCGTCAGCTTCGATGACAATACCTTGAGGGCTGAACATGCGCAAAACTGTAATAACAAAAAGGAAGCGTCGTGGCTTAGTGGTGAAACATAACCTAACCTAACTAGTTCGGAACCCGATCGGAAATCAAATCGCGCCGAAACACACCTACTTTGTCGTCATTGTACAATTTGCAGTCAACTATCGAGTGATGGAAAACACCGATATAAAGCCCAAGCAACCCGGATAACGGCGGTAGGCTCGCCCCTTAATACGTTGGGTTTCAAATTCTCTCGGCGAAATGTGGGCTTCTGAATGATCCGAGTCTTCAGATACCTGACAATTAAATTTTTGGTGCTTCATACATATGCGGCGCGTATCGCTCGCGGCTAGCCCCTTTGCACGTATAGTAGAGATAATTCTAGCTATAACCGTACAATTTTAGCAACATAGTTATTAAATATGCAAGTGCACCTGACTTCACTTATCCTTCAAGCAGACTTAATGAGTCCTGACCTTTCTGAGGTTTTAATGGAGGAGCTACTAAAGTACTTACTTTATCCGAGACTTGAATCACATTTAATATTAATTAGTGCGTACCGCCAACCACCCTCGAGGGTCTCATACGTTGTTTCGACACACGCTGTTGCTTTTTTCCTACTGTTTCAAAGGCTCAAAAGCTTAGGCAAAATATGATGTACTCGCGAACATCGTTTTCACTGCCTCATACGTTCAAATGTTTGTGATTTCACAACTAAATCGAAGTCACAAACATTTGCCTTGACAATGAAAACACCTAACATCAAAAGTCTGCACCATTTTATTGGGTTCACCATGACGACAGCAGTCAGGGGGTGCTTCAAACTACTCCGTTTGGACTTTAGGATAAATAAAGGGAAAATATTATAGAGGTGCCCGTGGTCACGGTAATTCCTTTACCGTGCCGTGGTGCAGTTGTGACAGTGATCGGCGACGATCGCTGTTGTAAAGCAACACACGCTTTGCCGGAAATGGGACGGGTGACCACCTACCGAAATTTAGTGATATATTTTTCGGGCATCGGTTGACGTCGCTAGATGTCAGTCGTTAAGTCTAGTCAGAGGCCTTAGGGCGCCTTGATAACATCAGGCATTAGGTTGCTCATTAACTATCCCCTCCTACAATCCGCACTGAGTCCGCGTGTTAGAAGATGGCTCGCTCCACCTCATAGTTAAGGTGAGGCCCGAGCTCAGCAGTCCCACTGGCCTGACTAGTAAATAGGCCGTTTTTTAATTCTTATTATTTTACACACAAGATATTTTAGAGCTAAAATTAAATATCAATCACATTACGCTGGAGTAACATTACTTCGTTTGTAATGTTACTCCAGCCAACCTGATGCACACTGTTTGCTACCTCAGTTGTGCAAGTTTCAATTTCATCAAGCTTCGTAGCGTCTAAATTGTTTCAGTTAATTGACCACTACTTCAGGAGTTCAGGACATTGTTCGATCGAACTAAATTGGTCGAAACATTTAGAACAATTCGTAGTTTATGAAGCACTAATTTCAACTTAGGTAAGCACCATCAAGTAAAAAGTAAAAAGTTAATTGAGTTTTTTGCACTTCGTAAATAAATAACAATCAATGTGGACGTTTCTGACTACGAAGGAAACATTTTCAAAGAAAACAAAAGAAAAATACGTTCTAAGGATTTTGAGGTTACCATAACTGCACGAACCAAAATAATTGGCTCCCTGATAGTACCGTGAGGGATCCAATTGCGCTTTTTAATTCAGACCATTGAAAACATGAACCCAGCACTAGACGCCTGATGTTTGATTTCTTGATCATTCAAGACTTGAGGTGGGGCCACCGTTACCGCTTATTACCTAGACTTAGCCGGTTGGTTAGACGGTTATCAGCAGGCGGAAATAATCGTAACTGATTGGTTTGTATATTCTGTTATCTGACTGCCTCCGTGGTGTAGCGGTTAGAGCGTTGGGCTCTCAACCCGGAGGTCGTGGGTTCGAATCTCGCGCGAACCAACAACATGTTATGTTTGTGTTGTTCGAGTTGGCTAGGACAGTGGAGGCCGATCACCTCGTGTCCGAAAAATAAGATAATGATCCATGCTGTCGGATGGGCATGTAAAAAGTCGGTCCTGCGCCTCACCTTTCTCCGGTCGTGTCAAACTGTCGTCATAGAAAGGTGATGGAATAGGGAGTGCACTTGTGTATTGCGCGCACACTTGAGCAGTATAATATCTCCTGCGTACCTGGTTTATATCGTTGAGATTAGCCGCTGTGGACGGAATCGACCAGGAGGCTTTTTTTTTTTTTATCTGACTTAATATAAGTCTGATCAGTTGACAAACTCTGTTCGTCGGTAAGAAGGGTTCAGAAGAAATAGAGACTGTGAGGTACAGTCCTACCAACTTATCTGTGAAATGGCGAAAATTGGAACTACGACCGCCATGTTGAAATGTCATTCGATTGTCCGTGTCAACAATTTTTGAGTACTATGGTTGTTTTATTGTGATATTTCGGATTTTATGAAGTTGAATATGCCGAAAGCCATTAAAAGTGATGCTCAAAACATTATTCTCAAGGTTGAAACCTTTTTTAAAGAAGAAGCTCGGGCGAGATCTCCGATTATTCCATTTACCAAAATATACAAACGAATTTCGGCTGCAACAGGTTAGTGTTGTCAGCTTTATTTTTATAAATACCTATATACTTAACCAAATATTTAAGCCCACGGAATATTTGTATATATTCTTACTGTAGGTTAACGTAACGGTAACGCACATCTAATAGGTCACCTGTTAAATGGGTGAGCCAACTAACCTGCCGAGTTTTAAATTTCGATGAAAAATAAAATCCTATGTTTCAGGTGTGAATCAAGGACTCATTTCAAAAATAGATAAAGAAGGGTATGCAGCAGAAGACACTTACTAAAATTCGGACACAAGGCAAGGATAGAAGACGCAAAAGTGGAATCATACACGTTGATGATTTTGACATGGGAGTTATACGGAGGAGGGTACATGAATTTGATTCTGCTAAAAACGAGGTGCCTACTGTTAAAAACCGTCTAGAGGTCTTAAAGAAAGGAATAAATTACACAGGACAGCGCTGATGATGTCGGTAGTGCAGGTTCATCTTAAGATCATAATTACTGTAAATCTGGTTTTTAAAAAATAATTGTAAAGCAATTAGTTTTTTTTATTACATCCATTAGGTACTTACCACTGCGAATTATGATTGGTATATCGTTGTAAGTGGTTAGGTACGGTCTTAACTAAATGCTGCAAATAGTACCAGGTACCTGATGCAGGGAGGGTACATAAATCACATTGAATGAAAGTTTTGAGTGTGGAACATTTAGTTTGATTGTTAAGTTTTCCATATTCTAGTTTATCTCTCTAGTAACTGTTTTAGCTATCAAACCTTAATATCTACAGGATTTCCATTTCAAACAAACAACTTATTTCAATAGACCTGTTACAAGTACCTTCAAATCGTTAAATCTAATTTACAAACATTTCAATTCTTCAATTCTTTTCAATAATTTCACTGGATCACTTTCTAAATAAAGCCATTTTTTAATCCTGAAGGACAACTGTTTAGCGTACCTACTTAACTACAAATCAATTTTTTATTTTTATTTTCTATTAATAAATAATTACAATATCTAATTTTGTTATTTTTATTTAATACTTATTTCTTATGACAAATGACCTACTTGTAAAACTTGCTCAATTTTAGGCACCCTAAATTAATTAGCAACACTGAATCGACGGTGTCGTCCTCTTTCAGTTCACAGATAAGTTGGTAGGTCTGTATAATAATGACCGTCAGAGGCATTGTGAAGGACTGTGTGCGTCTAAAGTTCTTATCGGACTGCAGCCCTAAAAAAAGGGTTTTCCCTTTTAAATATAAGATTTTTCATTGGTTTGGATTTTGCAGACCAGTTGATGCAGTTTACGTCGTCATTTCCCGCTGCCCATAAAATTCCTTCCTCCTCCCCGTATAATTTTATCTTCGCATATAATTGAATAACGTTGGTTTAATCGTCGCTTTATTCTTCGGAGCCGTTGCAGCGGTTATAAATCTAGTATTAGGTGAATAGCAGGTGTGTCTTGTGGACTCATAAATCTTTTGTATTACGGCAAAGCCCATAATTTATGGCTGCGAATGAATTTTTGTGGATTTATTGACATAATTTTGAAGTTTACTTGCATAAGCGTAACATGCTTGAGCCTAAATCGCAAACCGCGAGTTCGAAACAACAACTTTTTAACTTTATAAATAGTGCAACTCGGCCCCACCTACATCGAGACAGCTTTTTCTAATAAGAAAGTCATGTTATTAGGCAAGTTTAGTTGTTTGCCATTAAAGACAAGTAAATAGATGAACGGATGTAATTTTCCATAAATGGAAATACCTACGCGTGAAAATTTATCAAAATCAAACGGATTACATTCAACATAATTTTGTTTTACTTAAGGTTGATTCTACAAAATAACATATTATCTAAGAGCTTTCTTTTGTATATTTTGTTAATATTACCATACGTTATATCGGATGCGAGAGAATCGGTTCATCTGTAGTCACCAGTGGGTTCAATGACTTTTATTGCACATTAACTTGTAAGTATAGTAATCGTTTTAATCTAATTTCATGTCAAATAGTTAAGCAGAATAATGAAATAAAACAATTCAGACTTCCAAGGTGCACCTACTTTCCTCTGCAGTTAGGCGAAGTTTCATGAATATAACATGAACAGAACTCTGAACAGTTTAGTCATTAGTAATATTTTAGCTTTATGAAAGGATAGGCCAAATAATCGATAAGGGCTTTTTACAAAAAAATATCTGGATAGATATTTTTTAGAAAAGGTTGTAGAAAAGGATTTTTCTACTACCACTGTGGGTCGTATATATTTCATTAGTTGGGGAATCTACTGTGTCGAAAGGTTCCCTACATTTCGTTTCACATTTATGAAAAAACAATCTTCATGCCTCAGGGACACCATTGATTTTTCTAATATGGCATTCATTGCCCGGTAATTATTTCATGCCACCCAAACGTCTTTTCGATAGAAAACATTTTTGAATAATATAACAAAAAATCACAGTTCCTAATCGTGTTTGCATTAAAATGTAGTAGGTTGTTCATATTGATAATGGCATTACATCAAATGTTAGACCTAAAAAATAAACGAGGCTTACTATAAAAAGAAATGTCTCGTAAAAACGATTGTACATACGACCACACATAAATTGAACAAAATCTTTGTCTATCGTGGGTTGCTTTTCCATGTCTTTGATCAGCTCGAGATTACAAACATCGAACCTCATTATCCAATCGTATGGTTCCCTAATGTTTTCCCTGTGTTCAATATTCCCTGGTATAGTCTATAAACTTCAGTTGTACCGTACAGCTTGCTGGTTGCGTTCAGCCTCAATAAAGGGCACCAGTCAAAAACGAGCAATGGTTAACAGACTATGTTTGAAATCGTATTTAAGAAATATGTATGCAAGTAACTGCGGGAACTAATAAAGACGGGTTTACTGGCTTATTGTAGGAACCTGGCCAAGTTAACCCATATTAACCGATATCGGCATAATATCGGTTTTGTAAATAGGGAAAATTTGTTTGAACTACTTGATTTACGGGAAGTTAACTTCTGCTGGTTATTCTATTATGGTTCTCGCATCTGTAGGGAAACAAATATCCTGCGACCGAATTAGATAATTCGGCTTACCAAAACTACTTAGAACATTCGTTATAAATACAAAAGTACGCAAGCATTAACGTATTTACTACATATACCTATACATAGGTATATACGTCGCGACTGTGATCGTTTGAGAGAAAAGAACTAAGCAAACTAACATTTTTTAACTATTTAATTACATACAAAATGAGAGAAAATACTAATTCAAAGTGTTGATTCAATATGATTGAAGTAAGCGGTGCTTCAGCACCTAGAAGTGAAGTGATGTTAGCCGGAATGCCACCCCTGCTTCGAGATGTGAAATGATGTTAGTGATAACCGGCAGGCATAGAAAAGACAGTAATCATTTGCATATTTTAATTGTTCACTTATAATTTAAATTAAAATAACACGGATACGATAAAACAACAGCTCATTGACTAGAATAACAATTCGTATTTATCTGCTTAAACATTTATCATTCATAACGACATTAAATATTTCATAAACCAAAGTTACTCTATGAACCTTCTAATTTACAAACTATTAACATTGCGAAACAAATGAAATGTCACCATCCAATATAAAATAGAAGTTCTAATATTCCCTTTATAAAATACGTAGTAATTTGATTCTGTTACGTTCAAGTAATTGAAAAAAATACATAATTTGCTTTTAGGTCGCTTTCAATTTAGACCTTTCCAATCAGACCGCTGCAGTGCCGAAGCGGTGCGTTTGTCGTGCGGTACACGGACGGCCGTTTGTTTTCATACAAAGAGCATGGTGGAACAGTGCGGCGTCGGTACCGCGAACACTCGATAGCAGGACTGCAGCGGTCCGATTCGAAACGCCTAAATTGAAACCACCCTAAAATATGTTACTCAAATGCTGATTTTTGAAGTAGTTGGATAAAATTACAAAACATTCACAATTCAACAGATTTAAAATGTCAGTCAAAATGAATTTTATGACCTGGCAAATTTTATCAGACACTAGAAAAAATAATCCCTAACAAAAATTTATGTTGTAATTGCAAGTTGTTCATATCTCACATGTGAAGACCATTTCATTACAGCAAAAAAACAAGTGAGAAGTGAAAATCAACATATCTTTTCACGGAAAAAGGGATTTCGTAATGTTTTTAAGTTATTCTGAGGCCGTACTTTCCAAACAGATTATGGCATTCTAAGAACACCCATGGGTATTATTTCGCTCACGAGTTGGTACAATCTCCGAATCCTATAGAATATCAGAATATTTGGACGGCGGCGTTGAGTAAAAGCGTTGCAAACATGTATAATACATAAGAATACTTTATTTTTGCAGCTTACATTATGTGAGTGCAAATTTGTCTATTACAATACTAGATAGTATTCTCTATTCATGCATCTAGTCCTAAAAATAGCATCAAACGGAAGCCTTTAGTCACTTGGTGACGTTCAAAACTTTTTATTAAAAAGGCTTTAAAAAATAACCTCTTGGAAACTTCTAAATACTGACGACCGTTCTAGAGGTAGTACGGCCTCTTATCCACTTGACCCTATTTTTAAAACAACGTCTATTAAACTTCCTAAATAACTTAACTTCTTTGAAGATAAACTCTTTCAAGAGGTAACGAAACTGTTAGACAATTAATTAAATAAATACTTAAATTCAACAATCTCGACAAATACCTAAATACCTATGGAATATTTCAGAAGTTATCTTTACAGAAATACACTAAAGTAATACTTCAGTTGGTAAAGCTAACGATATGGAGCAACCCTGTAGGAGAAATCATTATGTCTAATACAGTAGTAAATAGAGTAGGAAACATTTAATATTTGGTCACGGCTTGGTCAGGAAGGTCGAGTAGACGGGTTGGTACAAAGCGATTAAAAAATAATATTCTTTTTACACCGAAGCTGACTCGACTTCGAACCGCACACATATACGTACTTATTGTCTTTATGCACATCTATCAGCGACTACACTAAAGATACCCGTTTTATAAAGCCTCGTTCCTAATCTGCTGCTGGTGCTGCGGCCACGTGAGGAGGAGTTGCTCGTCTGCGTGGTCGATATGCTCTGACAAAGCTGGAGAGTACGACATACCCACGAGAAGGGCTCCACTCGAGCGCGAATGCTGTCGGCAAAGCGGTCGACGAGTTGGAGATTCGCTCTCGTCTGACATGGCCCTGGTTACCGTGATCCGTGGCGACTGCCGGCGCCTTCCCCGTGGAGGCATACCGCTCTCCTCGAGACCGAGCGCTCTTCCCAACACTACATGCGGTGGAGCACGTATTAATGGTATGGCTGACGTACGAGGTCTACATTGCTCTTCTTCGTGAGGATCCTGCAACATGTTACAAGATGCTGCTCTCTGCGCAGGCCTTTCTGATCCACGAGAACCCATTGCCGCTGCATCCGACAACCTTCGTGTGGTTGGGGGACGAATACATCCAGATCCTGCCGATAAAGATGGTCGCCGAGAGCCACAAGCGCTTGGCGTCCGCGCTTGTATCTCTTGTGTAACTTCGCTTTTCGTCAATCGCTTCCTTCTGTAATTACGAAGAGATTCCCTCAATGCTCGACTTCTTATTCCATAGAGAATGCCATTGACCGGTGGTGCCGCTGCCAATAGAGCAGCCGAGAGAGCAGCTACAGGCTGCGGTGGGACGGCTATGGCCGGCCATATCATCACACAATAATAGGGAAAATAAAGTATCGCCAAGGACCCAAGAGGTTGCAATACTGCAGATAGAGCCCGGCGTCTGGGGGGTGGCGGTGGGGAGAAAGGGTTACGCTGATGAGTCACAGTCACTTGAGCCGATAACGTCACTTCGTAAATGGCTGCTGCTATTCTGTGTCGATGGTATCGAGCTATTCGGAGGATTTTGAGGCTGCAGAGAAGGACTAGAGCGACGGGTAGTAGTAGGGTCAATACGGCGTAAAGGAGGCAGAATCCTAAGGCAGCAGGTCCAGCGCCGCAGTCAGGAGCGCAGCTGCCGATGCCAGCGCTGTAGGCCAGCGGGGGCTGGGCAGCTGCCAGGGGAGCTAAGAGCGCCGCTGTCGCTACCCATCCACTCACCACGCAAATCAGCACCTAAAAACGAAAATTTGATATACAAAGAGCTTTTGCAGATTAGCTAGCGTAAAATATGCACGTACACAGATTATCCGTTTGATATTTTATAAAGTGAAACCGCATTGAAATCTATAATTGTGCTGTTGAAACACAGAGAACAAAAAAACATCAATTTAAAAATAGACAAACTAATAGCTAGCTAAGCTATGAATAATTGAATAAGTTCGATCTCTAGCCTCTTTCCCTGAGGCTTGGATAGTAGAAACCATTTCAATTCAAACTCATTAGTTCTTATCTATATGAAAAAAAAAAATCTGTTTGCGTTAGTGAATTGGCGGTTCAACTCTCTAACTCTCTACGTACAGACAGACTACAAGAACATTAAGTAATAGCCGCACCAGTCAGCCGTGAAACCAGCAGCGTCACAGTCATTTCAAACTGTGCTATGTTTCGCTTTGTGGCAACCACAGTGCCCAGAGACGTTTGAGTGGTTAAGCTTGACCCCTTTAACATTAATATTGTTGTTGTTGCTACATGACTGTGTCGCGCTTCACACTATATTTGTAGTTTCCTGAAATTTCTTTCTTTTACTTAGTTGTTTGTGTTTTCCTGTTATGTAGTTTATGTAGGGCGTATAAAAAAGTATTACTTATTTCAACCCGGGGGGGCGCAAAAACCGATTCAATTATATTATGTGAGTTTACATGACAGTCAATAATTTGTGCGTACATTTTTACATATGCACAACATCAGACTAAGACTGCATTCTGCAGATTACAATACAATAGATGAAGCTGACTTTAATTGCTTTCTTTTTAGCCGAGGAGGCAGGCGACCGCGCGGCCATTCAAGAAGATGATGACAATGTGTGAATTGAACGTTCGAAATAGGAACTTAACTATTGTTTTCATAAGTATTTAATTTAACTGTACTAATTTACAGTGCATTTTGGATGGTTGCCCCGCTTCTATTTTGTTATATGTATATTTTGCAGGGGATGTACCTCTACTGTTTTTTGTCACGTCTGTGATGAAGATACCTACATCGGAATGCACGTTTCAGGTGAGCCCCACGCTATTATACAGCAATAATCGCAGCTGACTGGGTTTACACTTTTTTCAGTATTTCCGCCTCGACATCATTGCAAAAAAATAAATAATGAACAGACAAGACTGAACCTCCGTTCAGTCTTGTATCAGACCGCCGTCGTTTTTTTTTTTTTAGAATTGGCAATATACTAATCATAAGGTGCGCTAAGCTGTGTAACTGACAAATTGAAAGCTCGACCACCTGCGACGATCAATTACGACTATGTTCAAGGTGTGTTCACATGCCCGCAGTGTGCGTGGATCTTCGTCAGTACAATAACCACCTACGCAAGCCACATACGAGCCCCCGAACGGCAGCTACATATCAAAATAAATAATTTGATGAAAACTATCAGTAATAAATAAAATGATGCAGCAAAGAAAAATCTACCTTCTTAGCAGAAACAATAGCAGCATAATGCAGCGGCGCAGCTATAGCAGCTGCGCGATCAGCGTGCAGCCCGCACACCGTCCACAGCTGCAGCGGGTGCAGCGCGTGCAGCAAGACGCCGCACGCGCACGCGCCGCCCCCCGCGCCGCCACCGCCGCCGCACAGCGCCGCGCCGCTCGCCAGCGCACCCACTGCGCCGAGGTGCACTAGGAGGACTGATGATGCTGTGGCTGGCTGGAATGGGAGAATTTACTAGTTAGTAGTATAAAATAACATCAAAGCCCTCATTGAATAAAAGTCATATCATGCTATAGGAAGCAAAGATTGCAGAATCTTATGTACAGTTTAACAAAAAGAGGATTAAGCCATGATAATAAAAAAGACGTAGATGTACTAAAAAGTGGCACCCGAAATCAGAACTTTTCGTACACCTAAGCAAAGAATTGACAGTTTGAGATGACACTGCGCAACATGTATCTGTCTCGTATCGTATCTGAAGTTAGTATTATTTAAACCTAAAACCAATAACTGAATGAGTTAGTATTTGACGGTCAGATTTATCATTACACGGTGGCATAACCTTTTCAGGCAATCGGCAGCGATATGCTATTTCATAGGAGCTACTGGAAAACACTTACATTTGTTTAAACGTCAGCCTTTACGATTCATAGCTGATCGTAGGTCTTATCTCAAAAAGAGATGGTACAAGTCACATTGCAATACATATCTGCTCCGCTAAATGGGAAACCACCCCTTTTACACCACTACACGCTACGTCCAACGACTTACATGGCTTACAGACGAAGGATGCTTATTTTAAATTAAATAACGCTTGGAATTTGCCAACAAAAAGCTGCAATAATAAATTTAAATTAGACATTCCTGCTCTCAAAAGGAACATATTTTCAGCTGCATAGCTCGAAGGTTTCTGCCCTCGACTAAAATTAGACGGTTTACGAATATTTCATGTGAAAATACAACTTGAATTGAAGTCATAATAATTCTGTATTCTATTTTGAATGTTAATCTAGTGAGAGCTCGTTGTGTATTCTGTTAATGTCTTAGTGTAAATTATAATTACTGTTATCATTAATCATGTATGTTGTTCATAACTAATGATATTTTGTCAGATTGTATTCACAAGAGTGCATGAGTTCATGACTTAATAATTAAATATAGAGACTTCGTCTGTTGACTAAATATAGAGTGGAGCTGAACATTGTTAATTTGTTAATTTAATACACCTGAGACGTATACCATTTCAAATGAAAAATGTCTCCAAATCAGTCAATGCGTCTTTGAAAATTTGGGGAACATACCTACATAAAAAAACATAAATTGAAAAACTCCACCTTTTTTGCAGTCTGTTAAAAAACAGACGGATTCTTTGCTATGTCTTAGATCAATCGGCGTCAAAATAATGTACTTAGATGATCAAAAAAAACATACTCAAACAATTGTAAAACCATAATCTCAGATTCGTATGTCGTTTGAAGCATCACTTTAATGAATGAAGTATCATACAAGTAAAAATATATTTTAATTCTGTAGTAATAAGTTTGCATTCATTAAATACTTCACACCAATTTGATGCAGACTGTACACAGTGACTATTGAATCTGAGTGTATATCTACTCACAACGTTATTACCCTTTCATACAAAGCCGCCCAGCAAAGTTTAGCTAACAGCTAATCTCTGCTCAAAGATTGAAACTTCTCGCATTCGCAGCTACCCTCTTTCAAAAGTGACAACCTTCGTACATTCAACAGTCGCAAACTCCATTTCATTATTGAAACGCGAAAGGTTACGCAAACAGAAATAGAAACCCCTATTAGTACGTAGGGCTAGGGGTTGGGGCTTGTTTCAAATATTCAACGCGCCCTTGTAAGCACTCGTGCTCGAACAGCCTAAAGCCACGCCACGCCGTGTTACAAGTAAGTACTAGTATATGTACACGATGTTTTTTTGATTAGTGGCTACATTTGGTTCACAATCACACTTACAACACATTTTTCGAATACTTTGGTAAAATTCATACATCCTTAAGTAAATGTGGGATGATTGGAATGTAACGTTAGTATTTCTTCATGTGAGCATAAAATATTACTTTTTAGAATATTTTGAATAATAAGTTCCTAAATTAAATGTACTGGAAAAATGGACTGTTGAACTCTTTTTCCTAAGAGGAAACAAAATGTTGTAATGATTTGTCAGCAAACGTAAATTAAAGAAATACATTGTAATGGGTTTATTTTTTCTGGTTTCCATATCTCTACAATTTTTACTAACTTCCTTTGAGTGTTTTATGTTACAACTACATACTCTTTTTTTTGTTTGTCCGGAAAATACTTGTTCGTTTTGAGACTGCTGTATAGGAGGGCATGCCTGCCCATGGCACCAAAGGTCTGGTTTCGATTCCCGCCCAAGACAAACATTCATGAGAGAAGCATTCATGATCGTTATTTATTTTTGATAATTAATTCATGCAACATGCCATCCGAAGTGCGGAAGCTCCCAAAAATACATCACTAATTTATTTCACTGTCACCAAAGACAAAGAAAGACATCACTAGTTTCCACTGTCACAGCTGAGCCTGCGTTTGTATAAGCGGTGATCGAAGCGCGACGTTTGATGCTACGCTCAGAAACCATTGACCCATCGGGCTTGGCAATATCTCTGATACTCATATATAAATACTCTGCTTAATTTAGGATTTAGGGGAGGTGCCCGTGGTGCAGTTGTGACAGCGGATCGGTGACGATCGCTGTTGTTAAGCAACACACGCCGGGTTGGACATGGGATGGGTGACCTCCCCCACCGTAAAGTGATGTATTTTTTGGGCATCTCCGTGCTTCGGAAGGTACGTCAAGCAGTTGGTCTCGGTTGACGTCGCTAAATGTCAGTCGTTAAGCCTAGCCAGAGGATTAGGTCGGCTTAATAACATCTGACAATGAGGGTGCTCACTAACCTTACACCCCTCCAACAATCCGCACTGAGCCCGCGTGTTGGAGTATGGCTTGTTCCACATCATAGTTGAGGTGAGGCCTGTGGCCAGCAGTGAGGCGGATATAGGCCGTTTATGTATGTTATGTAATTTAGGATCATGGTGTAAGCTGATCCAAATAAGTATCATTGATTTTAAAGAAAAAACAAAACGAGAGCCATATCCTTGTATTAAAATGTTAATCAAAGAAGCGCAAATAAAAATACTGTTGCCTTTGTAAGCCGTATGTGGTTTGCCTCGGCCTTAATTTATATGCCGTTCTAAGGCTGGGAACACATTTAGGGTAGAGGAACCATTTAATGAACGATTAAGCGTTCTTTGTAACTTTGAGCATTCTTTTCTCTGCCTTTCCGAGCTGTTTACACTTGCTATAATTTTTTTATGTTTTCTAAATATACTCAAGATTATATTACTTCAAGAACATAATTACTCTAATCTACCAGTGAATAATAAAAAAATGTTTTTCGTGAAACTTTTGCTTTTTGCCCTAAAGATGAACACTGTGCCCTAATTATAAACTTTTTGAACCCAATAGATGAACTATCATTTTAATGGTAATATCTATGGGTAGTATTTTATTTGAATTCTTCAATAAGCAATGAATTGAAGAAGATCTCATGAATAAGTCGTTTAATATATTATTCATCATAATGTAAACACATTAACACTTAAATGTGTACTTCTTAACTGTTTTTTTTGTTTCTTAAGGAAATTATATACCTGTTTATTTAGAAATCACGTATATTATTAAAACAATATTTTTTGTAGGTGTTCACATTCTAATAATGTGTTGGTTTCTTAGATATCAATAAACAACCTTCGAATTTAGGAAAGTTAAATGTCTGAAATTCAAACCTCATTATGTAGTTCAACTTTTGGGGTATCAATTCAAAAGTTGAACAATTAACGGTTTTATACTAATATGATAATATAATTGTCGTGAAAATTAACAAAAACCTAAACAATACTATGTTCAACTTTTGGTAGGCGACTTCATAATACTTCTTTTAACTAATTTAAACAGTTTGAGCTTATATTTTATTATTGTTTTTAGCATTTTCCATGCAGTATCTTTCTAAAGAAAACCAGAAAAAGACATTTGTTCATGTTGGTATCAGGCAGGACTTGAACCCGCATCTTTCGCAAGCCGGGCGACTGATGCCAACATGACCAAATGTCTTTTTCTGGTTTTCTTTAAAAAGTTTTAGCTTACCTTCAAGAATGATTTATAAGGTTTTTGGAGTATGTAAATATAAGCACTTTCTCCATTACTTGAACGCCGTTCATTTATTGGATCCAAAGGACAAAATTGGATCCATTACTTGAACAGTTAATGTAAATCTGATACAAAGCAATTGAAACCAAACATATCAAGATTTTATTAAAACCGAAACCATAAGAGTACAGCTGGTGTTACGTGTTTGACGTAACATTATGCTTAAGCGTGGAGGCTGCTAACCTTAAGTAGGTTTCCATAGAAAACTGTTTTTTGACTGGAACAGCTTGCGGAATAGCCGATTGCAAGCGCGTTTGTGACATTTGTGTCAATATTTTAATGGCGTTGGAAAGAAAAAGGGGCACTATATTACAGAAATAAATATTGCCCAAAAGAAAGGAGCAATAATTTTTTTATCTGATTATTTCTATCGAACGTTCATCTATTGGGGGTCGTTCATCTTTTGGTTCCACTACCCTATTTGAAAAGCACTGAAAAGTATTTAGTTTTTTCGGCCTGAGCGTGTAATGTAACTATTAAAATATGTTTCGCATATGTGGTGTGTTTTTTAAAGCCTGTCAAAGTTTCAAAGGAGGTTCATACGTTTGGAGCACCTCTCTGCTTTTAGAGCACTTTTGAGCTGACCCCGCCAGATATTCCCACACTGGTAAAACAAGGCATAATTGATAAGAAAAAGAAAATTCTGCTGCATTTTGCTTTAGTAGGCATGTTTCAAGAAATAGATTAAAAATAGATGCTTAAAGAAAGGGATAGTTTTAATCAATTATAAATAACGGACATCACGCTTAGAAACACCCAGTTAAAATAGGCTAGAAGTATACACAATAACATCACTTATCTTCCCAGCACTCAACGCCTAAGTGCTAGGTATAAAAGTTTATTTCAGAGTTGTAAATGAAAAGCACACGCCGGCGGAAGTCGTCGTAGGCGTTGTTTCCGCAGTGGCGCTCCCAGCGCCCTCTGCCGCTTCCGGTTGCTAAGTCGCAACAAGTGGAGACACTCTACTTCCCCTGATAGGGCAGTCAAATGACATCTAAAGGCTAGAGTACACTATCCGAGTGTTTATTCCAACTTTAAAAGCTAGACATTATGGCTGCGGTGTTTGAGATTCTCGTAATCGAATGCTAAAATTCAAACGAGCTAAGTTGCTTGCATCAGCTAGATAAATAATAAAATACGTGCAAATATATATTTTAAACTATTGGAAAAGTATAAATAGTTACATAGCATTAATTTTATTGTGCTCTCAAAGTTATTAAGCATACTACACTATTATTAAGTATTTTCAGCTGTGACATATTACACAATAGGAGGCCCCTAAAGCGAAGGAAATTGGAAAAGCCCTTTGTGTTATATTAGGAAGTATCATTTTCGTTCCTTTATGTTACGTGTACGGGTGAGCCTAGAACCTTATTATATTTCAAGACCGATGCATATAATCATTATATCACAAGTAGACAAGGTCAGGCTGTGGTATTAGCTGCGATCTTTTTCGACAAGAAGTTTCCTTATTATTTTAACCCTTTAACGGATATAAGCACTTGGAATATTTCATTGGTTTTAAATAGATATTAATTCATCAGCATAAGGTTCATATTATGGTGGGAAACTATTTCCCTCTGCCTCCTAGAGGTTCAACGTCGTCGATAGAAATTGCACTCAAGATTGTTACAGATAAGTACAATACAATGCATGCGACAGGTTGACAAAACAATTTTCTACTTTTGTTTGTGATCGAAATCGATATCAATAACTCTTTTTTTTCCCCTATGTACCTACCTAAGGTAATATTTCATTCATAACGATCAAAATCAAATGAAGATGAGTACGTCTTCATTTGATTATGATTGTTATGAATACCAAATTACCTAGTGTTTTTAGCGATGATAGTAATAATTGATTGAAACCCTAATCGAATCTATGTCACGGATTTAACCTACTGATAAAATAAAATCTTCAATTTATTTTCCATTTTTATGTCTTATAAATTACTGTGTCGCATTGGATATTTACTAACAATATTTTTCGGTTCCAAAAACTAACAGTTCTTTTCTTTCCTAATACTATTATTTCTTACTCGTGTTTGAGAAAGGAATATTATTTATTTATATTTAAATAAGTGACGGAGAAGTAACCAAAGATATTTTACAACAACAACGAGAAAGTAACAAAACAAAAAAGAAGAGGAAAATCGAATTGACTAAAACGTTTTGAACGATTCCGCGATTTAGAGGACACATTGAGGACGTTTCGCTTTTTGAAAATCAAATTTCAACCTTTGTCTGTATGTGTCTGTCTGTCTTACAATAGAGTAGCGCTGAGCGAGGCTGGCTACATTAAGGTAACAAAAAATATAATTGCACAAAGTGTATAGGTGCGAACTCTTGAAATAGTGGTGTACAATTTACACTTTTTATCAACATTGATGGATTTTTACATTGGAGAGCGTGGTGACCCAGTGGTTGAACTCACTGGCTCAGAACCCGTGTTTTGGATTTTTCCTCATAAATTACTTAATCAGTTTTCGCTTTGCTAGTGAATACGCACCACTATATGCTTCAGTGCTTCAGCGAGCCCTAACGACCCCACGAGTGTGAACTTAGCCTTATAATATGCACATTTGCTATCACGTGGTCTCTGAGCACACGTACTACGATTAGCGCATTTATGGTAATAGCCTGTAATAAAGTTGTATAATTTAGCATCGGTTTATTTCAGTTTTTATTCAATGGTCAAGAGCACACGCTCGTTACAGGCATATTCTTAACTTGTTAACTTTTATGCAGGTTTTATGTAGTTAGTTAACCTACTATGAGGTTGGTTCAGGGTTGGTTTTAATTCGATTTTGTTTCCCAGAAAAGGGGGCCAATCATTTCAGGCCAAAAAGTTTTATGCGAGCCAAGGAAAAAAAAAGTGTGGGCAGGACTTTTTTTTTACCTGCTAGTGGGCCGGCCATTCGAAATATTCACCACTATAGCACTGATTCTTTATGCTCCTTACCTTCAACTGTCTTAAAAGGGCGGTATATAGAGGCATTTGTTTATTTTTTTAATGCACAAAAAACAGTTTAAAGGGCAGATTTATTCCTGAAAGCAATCTCTATCAGACAACTATTGGGCGAGAGAGATAATGCTGCTGGCATTATATTTGAACCCAGTGAGTGTAAGTAAATAAATAGTTTATACAGTGTGTTTGGGAACCGGTGTCCGACCCGTTAAGGTGAAGTAATATGATCTATTTTATGAATAAATCCACCATAATTAAGCACTTTGCCCCAGTTGTTTTAAAATGGCCGCCATTTTAATTTTTTTTCTCGGGAGTACGGGTGGGTTATTTTAGTTTGCAATATCTGCCGATTTAGAGGTCCTACAGTCACAAAAGTGGTATCGTTGGACAGCTACAAAAGTAGGCAATAAGCTGACAAAAAAGCATTTTTTCATAACTCCCTTAAAATACCTCAAAAAAATGTTTGAACTTGAAAATTGTGATAGAATTTGTTAGTTTTTTTTACATTTTTTTTTTTTCAGAAAAACTAAACTGTCAACATACATTTATTTTTAACTTTTTGGATACCCAAAGACATCACCTAAACACTGAAGCAAAAATCAAAGTTCCAAGTAAAATAGTTTAGAAGTTGTGACAAATTGAATATCACCCTGTCATCAGAGACCCTTTGAAACGCAGGTAAAATTTACCTGAAATAAATAAAAAAAAAAATTAAAAATTTTTAATTAAAAGTGCTTAATTATGGTGGATTTATTCATAAAATAGATCATATTACTTCACCTTAACGGGTCGGACACCGGTTCCCAAACACACTGTATATTTGCAGACTTTTATCCCCGACCCAAAACGACCCCAATACCAAGTACGCACGTTAAGGGGTATTTGAACAAGGTAATTCGCAGTAAAGGTATAAAAAAATCGAACTTCCTATGACCTTGCCTCGTACTATTGTTGAATAAGCGATAAACGTACCGACGCAGATAGATATGGATTTATTGCAAGGGCCTCCAAGGAGGATATCCGGTCCCGCCGAGAGGGCTTGATCAAACTCTGAAACGTAATTTTACTCGGATGATTGGCGAACCTAGTCTGGTTTAATGAAACCAAGGGCAGGCTGAGAACTAAACATCTCAGTAAATTCTGAAATGTATAAGGTCTAATCATTCTTCCAGTTGGTACATCAAGCTTATAGCTAAATATGTTTTTTTCCTTTAAGACTACTGATCTTTACAAAATAAATAAACGGCCCATATATGTCCCACAGCTGGGCACAGGCCTAGCCTTAACTATGGGGTGGAACGAGCCATACGCTAACACGCGGGCTTAGTGCGGATTGTTGGAGGGGTGTAAGGTTAGTGAGCAACCTTAATGTCAGATGTTATCAAGCCACACTGAGGCCTCTGACTAGGCTTAACGACTGACATCTGGCAATGTCTTCTGAAGCACGGAGATGCCCATCACTGAATTTCAACGGGTGGACATCTATCCCATTTCCGACCCGGCGTGTCTTGCTTTACAACAGCGATCGTCGCCGATCGTTGTCACAACTGCACCACGGGCAGCTCACGTACTGTAGGATGAGCGCAAAGGGTTCTCAACACCAATATTCGAAGTAACGCGCTTAAGGGCGCCCCAGAGGTGGGCACGATTCCGCCTAGGGCGTTACTTGGAGGGTAAGCAGTCATTTTAATATGTTTGGGGATGTTAGCACAAGTCTTACTCAGTATTTTTTAATACTTTAATTCATTGGTGTTTCAATTCTTCAATTGAAATTACATATCCAGTTTCACGAGTAAGTCCAAAGCGACCACTGGTTACATATGAAATTCCTTGACTACTTAACTTGTTTAATAAGTTTGTCCGCAGAATTAAACCAATTTATTAAGCAATTTAACTATTCCATTGGTGGTCTTGTTACAACTTTGGCCCAAGTTCGCTCTCGGCCGACAGAAACTATTCCAATATTGTAATAACAACGGTTCATTGACTTTGGCAAGTTGGTGTTCTTGCTTCTAAATTTACGAAGGTGAGGTCGACTGGAAAACTTTGATAATTTTTTCACTTCTTGAAAGGTTTTTTACCCTTACTAACGTTTACTCACGTTTCGATGTGGAAATGTATAATTAGAGATCAAAATACCTGTTAGTTTTAAAAAAAATATGCTTAGCCTTCTAAAAAAATTAGTAACTATAGACCAATAGATAGATGGAATCACCAATATATAATTTCTGCATTCTTGCCGAAACAATACATATTTTCAGAAGAGAAGGGAGAAAATAAAAAACGCTGCTGAAAACATTTAGTGGGTGTTTTTAAAAAACCCCTTGTCGATTTTTGTTGAGCTATCTAAAGTCATCAACCAACCGAAGATTTGCTGGATTGATTTTCATGGTTCTCTCCGTATAGTTTTCTGTGTCATAAAGTTGTCAAAACAAATTACTTAAGTTTTATTTCTAAAATGTTCCGTTTCATAAATTTGCTGTGTGTTTGTAGGTTTTTGTACCAGTCAGACGGGACGAGAACGACATATTTGTTGATTTAAAATAAAGTTCTTAACTAACAAATAAAGTCCAAGTAAAGGACATATCAATGTGAAATGCTGACTGTTAAAAATTTCAAGGTAGTTCGCATTATAAAAGAGTCAGTCGATAAAAAAGTGGTTGTCTACCCACTTACTCGAAGCAAACAGAACAATTGTTCGCTATAATACAAATAAGATTTATTGATCATAGCGCAAACGCGACCGTAACTTCCCAGTGTTTGCCCTGCGTCCACAATTTCTATTTTTATGAAGGTGCTTGCTACGTTTTCACTTTTCCTACCTAAAACTCTGAACACGTTTGCGTAATGTTATGTTCAAATTGTTAGTGTTTGTTCACATGATTTCCGTTTTATGCTTGTTTTAGAGATTGACTTAGTTTGCTGACTCTGTTAGAAAAATATGAGAAAAAAACACGAGAGCATGATTTATGTGTTTGATTAACTGTAAACAAGTAGTTGTTGGAGCATATTTGCAACTTTACAATTCACAGCATTCATACCTTGTTTTTTTAAGTTTCTAAATTCCACTGCTAGGCAAAGGTCACATTAATACTGATGAAATAGAGTAATTCGAAGTAAAAAATGTTGCCTAAAAGTCGGTTAGAATTGGTTTGCAACTGCTATTATTTGTATCTATTTGATTGTGTTAATGATAGACGTCAGGACACCCCCTTTCGTGGCCACGTCCACTACCCTAACAACGCCGTCTTTTCCTGGATGTGTCTCCACTACCCGTCCTTTAGGCCAGCATTGTCTTGGTAGAGTCCCGTCCGCAATGCACACGACGTCCCCAACTTTCAGAGTTTGAGATACTGGGGGTGAAGCTCGCCGGGGCACTAGAGTTGGCAGGTACTCCTTCACAAACCGCTGCCAGAAATGGTCGGCTAGGCGCTGTGACTTTCGCCATTGGGCCCTGCTGGAGAGATCGGAGTCGTCGAACTGTCGCTTCAAGGAGTCATTGGATGAGGTGCCGATTAGAAACATAAATGGCGTTAAGGCTGCCTCAGCTTGTTCATCATCTGCAACATGGGTCAACGGCCTGGAGTTCACAATTGCTTCAGCTTCTAACAGCAACGTTGATAGAACTTCCTCCCGAGGCGATCTCTCTCTTAGTGTGACTGTTAGAGCGCTTTTGATGTTCCTCACCAACCTCTCCCAGCATCCTCCCATAAACGGGGCCGATGGCGGAATGAACTTCCACCGTATTTCCCTCGTGGAGGCAAACTCTGCGATTTCCGGTAGTATTTTGGAAGCTCCAACGAAAGCAGTGCCATTATCAGAGTAGATGCACGATGGGCTACCCCGTCGAGCGATGAAGCGGCGTAGCGCCATAATGGCGGAATCGGATGATAAACTCTCGACCATCTCGAGGTGGACAGCCCTTATGGTTAGACAGGTGAAGAGGGCGATCCAACGTTTGACTGTTCGTCGGCCAATCGTGACATTTATCGGTCCGAAATAATCCAAGCCGACATAGGTAAATGGCCGTTCGTGGTGGGCCATCCGTACTCTGGGCAGATCTCCAATCGGTGGCGTCATAGGCTTTGCTTTTCTAATTCGACAGGTCTGACATCTATTTGCCACCTGCCTTACCGCTGGTCTTAGACCTAATACGTAAAATCGTTGCCGCAGTTCATTTACGACGAGTTCATTGTTTGCGTGTGCGAATCTTGCGTGGTAAAGATGGATCAAAAGTCTTGTAATATAGTGCTTGCCGTCAAGCACGATGGGACGAGACTCTACTGAATCCGAGGCCGAAGTGCGTCCGGACAGACGAAGCAGACCATCTCCACCGACGAGCAAGGACACGTGCTTGAGTCTACTGTGACCAGAAACAGGGCGTCCCGCGTGCACGCAAATGAGTTCATCTGTAAAAGAATTTAATTGAATCGTCATAAATAAATGAATTTCTGCCGATTTTAATTCGTCAGCGGATAAAAGAGGTAAATTATTAGAAAAGCGAAGCGCGGTAGAAACAGATTTTGAATTTTGAGGTAAATTGGACCGAAACACTTTGGCAACTTGATGTGCCCGAGCTGTTGCTCTGAGGAGACGTAGCCATTGGCTGAATCGTCGATGATCAGCAACTACCGGAAAAGGAAGGGATTCCGGTGTTCCTCCCACCAAAACACAAACCGATTCAGAAATAATTTTGTTTTCTTCTGTAGGTAAGGAATTACTGGATGTTGGCTCTCTGGGCCAAAGCTCTTCAGGTGAAAGTAGGAACGATGGTCCAGTGAGCCAGCGAGAATCCATTGTTAGTTCGCCAGTGTCTCGCGTGGCGTCGTCTGCAACATTTATTGCCGTAGGGATATATCTCCAGTTTTGAACATCAGTTAGATCTGAAATTTCTCCAACACGAAATGAAACAAACGGCTTAAATGTGCAAGCGTCGCTACGCAACCACTTTAAGACAGTAATAGAATCAGACCACAGAAATACTCTACTAGGTTTCTTTCTATGGGCTTCGGAGATATAGACAGCAAAACGAGCGGCAATGAGTGCTGCTTGTAGCTCCAGTCTTGGAATGGTTGTTGGTTTCAGGGGTGCGAGTCTGGCTTTACCTCCAACTAAAGCTAGCTTTACTGACCCGTCAGTGAGAGTGAACCGCCAATAAGCAACGCAAGCGTATGCCATCTCACTGGCATCAGCAAAGACATGGAGTTGAGCCTCTTTTACTACCCTTTGTCCTGAATAACATCTAGGTATAGAACAACCAGAGAGATTCTCGAGCTCCTGAAACCAAGACCTCCATCTTTGAATGTGGACATCAGGTAAGGTATTGTCCCAATCAAGTCCTAGTTTCCATGTTTTTTGGAATAGAATCCGGCCTTTGATAATTAGTGGAGTCATTAAGCCAAGTGGATCGTAGACTGACATGAGGAGGGATAATACCGACCTTTTGGTAAAGTTGTCTGGGAGATTCGGAACAGATTCTAGGAAACGTAAAGAATCGCCTTTGACATCCCAAGTTAACCCTAAAACGCGAGTTTGAGAAGGGGAAGTTGGACCTAGCTCTACTTCGGCAGTGTTCATGGCACAGAGGTCGGTAGGAATTAGAGCTAAGGCGTCGGCATGGTTTGAGACCCACGAACGCATTTCAAAACCGGCTGCTTTATGAATATTCACAATTTCAAGAGCTAGGCGCGCTGCTTCCTCTGGACCATAGACACTGCCAAGAAAATCATCCATATAATGATCCTCCACAATGCAACGCGCAGCCTCAGGATATTGTTGCTCATATTCCATGGCATTTTTATTTTTTAGGAATAGCGCCGTGCATGGGCTAGACGTTGCGCCAAAAATCATGGAGGCCATTCGATACTCCTGAATAGGGAGCTGAGGGCTGTCCCTCCACAAAAATCGCTGGGCATCACGATCCTGGGCTCTTATTTTGACCTGTGGGAACATTTCCCTAATGTCCGCCGTGAGTGCGATACAACCCTCCCTAAATCTCATAACTATGGCGAGCAACGGCTGTAAAAGGTCTGGTCCCGGTAGAAGCATCGAGTTGAGACTAACACCTTCGCACTTTGCAGCTGCGTCGTGGACCACGCGAAGCTTCTTCTTGTGCGGATGGATCACACCAAAATGAGGAAGATACCAGGTGGTACTGTTAGGCAGTGGTGGACCGGTGCACAGCTCTGCATAAGATTTCTCTAGCATACCTTGAATGTTTTTTTTATACTCAGCTACGTAGGTTACATCTTTAGACATTTTCTTTTCGAGACTGGAAAACCTGGACATGGCTAGGCGTTTACTATCAGGAACAGTTTTGATGTCATTTCGCCATAGAAGTCCTGTCTCGAATCTGCCGGAAGGTAAACGAACTGTAGTGTTTTCTAAAATTTCTAAAGCGCGTTTATCGCACGGAGTGCAATGTGGTTTTTTTTCTATACCTATGGAGTCTAATTTGTAATAAGATTTGATTAGGCACTCAAGATCATCATTGCAGTCGATGTGGTTAATGAAGTCTACTCGATTGGCTTTACTGTTTATAAACCCAAAAAGAGCCCAACCCAGAGGAGTGAGAGCAGCTGCTGGTTCAGATTTAGTGCCATGGCGTCCGGTTTGAGGTAAAAGAAGATGCCAATTGTCAGTTCCGATGAGACAAGTCGGCTTAGCATCATCGTAAGCCAATACATCAGCTAAATCTGAAAGATAGTTGTAGCGCTTCACGTCACTTATTTTCGCAGATTGACTTCTAAGACCTAAATCAGGAATAGAGCGCGCGCGTATCTCGAAGCTATCCGAACTGTAGCGTCCTTTAACTTTGACATTAATAAAGCTAACGTTAGTGAATTTAGTAAGCCCTCCAACGCAGTTAATTTGCAAAGGGACCGTAGATTGTTCGTCCACAACCATGTCAGCCACCGACCTATCAACAAGAGTAGCGGAGCTACCATCATCTAAAAGAGCGTAGGTGTCTACGCTACCTTTCTTACCGGTTAAAGTGATTGGAATGACTTTCAGAAGAGGCTTTGTAAGATCGGCTGGTACGGCATTATGAGCTATGGTAGCGGATGAACAAGCAGGTGAGTCTACTTTTTGTGTCACATCGCTAACCTCAGCGGTCTGTTGAGAAGAAGCAACTACATGAGCCGTGATCGCGGCCTCCGGCTGGGGTCTATGAAGAAGAGTATTGTGGCGCTTACTGGAACTACAGCCTTCAACTTCACACATTTTCTTGCAGTTCTTGTACATGTGTGATCCTTTCTTGAGGCATCTGCGACATACTTTATTATCGATGACCCACTGCCAACGATCGTCTAAGGCTAAAGAAGAAAAATCCCTACAATCGGCGACATCGTGATTTGGCCTCGCACAATATTTGCATACATTGGAACTCTTTGGTTCGGCGGGCGATGACGAAACTGCGTAAGGAAAAACTTTGTCTTTGGCGGAATTGACAAGTTGACTTTTGGCAGGTACTGACTGACATCTGACGGGTGACGGCTCTGACAAAATAACACCAAATTTAATTTGTAATTTTGATTCGTTATCGAGAAAATCAGCCAAAATTTCTAATTTAAATTTGCCAGTCCCAACCCTCGCCGATGCAAAGTCAGCCCATCGTGACCTAAGGAGTGGAGTCAACTTGCCAATGATGGAATTAGCAAGTTCTGGTGACGCGAGATATTCGGGCTGGTTAAGCAGCCGAATAACTTCGACGCAGTTACGAATGCGGCAGGCGAAGACATTCAGGTCACGCGAAGACTCGTACGCACCAAGCTTGGGAAGAGCTCTCACAAGAGAGAGCTGGTGCAATACGATTACTTCTGGTTGCGCAAACCTGGCCTCCAACGCCTGTACAATTTGCTCCGGGTCATCGGCTGCCACCAACCTAATAGCGACGGCCTCTTTAGCTGCTCCGTGCAACGCTGTGCTGAGCCTAGCTACATTGTCGCTAGGTGAAAAGTTAGCCTTGGATTGGTCAAATGACTTCTTGAAGAGAAGCCAATCCGCAGCGCGACCGTCAAACTTAGGGATATCACATACCTTTGACGTCTTCTTCCCCAAGCTTGAGATCGCCTTAGCCAGCTGAATAAATGGTGTACCTACCTCATCCTGACTTTTATTAATGTAGCAACAACAATCTTTATTTTTAGTTAGTGTTCGTAAACCAAGCGTGTGTGGAGTGTGTTTAGCTGGCATGGCTGGCGGCAATGGGACCTCAAGGGGCAGGCACGTCGTTAGGGCGCTGTCATGCGCAGCGAGGTTCGCCGACTGCGCTTTCAACAGGCGCTGCGGCACTGCGCCAGCTTTAGGATGTGAGCACGAAGCTAAGGCGTCCCCACGGGTCGTGGCGGGCGCCGACCGCGGCAATGCTTCTGGCACTGCGCTTAAGAGCCACGGCTCATTCCTCTCCCTGTCAACCAACGAATGTGCTTTATTATTACGCTTAGGGCGAGTGGTTAAATCATTCGACTGTACTAACCAGTTTTCTATGAGTTGAGTTTTTGAGGCTTGCGAGTTGCATGATGAGCCAGCTTCAATAGCAGCTAACTCGGCCTGTAGCTCTAATTCAGCAACTGCACGCTCCCGTTCTGACATGGCCTTTTCACGCTCTGCCTCACGCTCTGCCGCTATACGATCGCGCTCGGCCTCGGCCTCGAGCATTTTTCGAGCATGTTCTGCCTTGACAGCAAGGATTTGGGCCTTCACGGTCTCCCTGGATCGGCCTGATCGACCACTTTTATGAGTGGTTTTCGTAGACGCCGTACTGTGCGTGGAAGCTTGCCTATGTGCGGCACTGGACGAGGCCGGCGCAGGGGCGCCGTGGATAGATGCACCGTCCATTGTTTGAGCACTTTTAGACACAATAGGAACTTCACCGGGATGCACAGCTGCAGACGTAGCCGTTTTATTCTGAGACCTCGTAAAAGGCATTTTGTAGGTTTTTAACCCTAATTTTCTACTTTTACTTCTGACACCAATGTTAATGATAGACGTTTGTTGGTCAACTGTTTATTTTGTTACAGAATATGTCACTATTTAAAAGTATACATTAAAAAGATATAAAGACATAGCAAAAGTAACAAAAAGGTAGGTTGGCATTGCTGGTCACCAACAGATTGAAACCAATTATTAAAACCATCGACCTTGATTGGAATCATCGAGGCTAGGAGGTCGATGATCACTGCAAATCAGAAGTATCTAAACCTTTATGAGAAAGGAATTAAAAAGTCTAGGATATGATCCATGGCTGTAAATAGACAGCTTGTGTCATTGTCTAGCTACAAAAGTGAGAATGTGAACAACAATATCATCCGAAAATGATAAATTTTACGTTATGTAGCTTAAGAATATTATAATGAAACCCAGGAAAGGGTCGACGTACAATCAGGGTCGATTCTTCCTAAATTAAGTAAATTCCAGTAAGTGTAAGTATGTCTGTTTTGCAAAATCAGAAGATTATCATAGAATAACATAAGCAAAATAAAGTAAGCAGATGAGTGTTTATATACTCTTTCTGTTTCTGAATATGAAATAACATCACCATGATTAGCCCCGGTGCCTTTTCATCATATTTTACTGCTCAGTTGACGTCTTTTCATTGCAATTTAACATGCAGAATAAGTTGTCTATAACTATTAAGATCAAGAAAAGAGTTCTTTGCACTATTTAGCAGACAAAACATGACTTCTAAGGCCTTCTCCTGGACGCCAACGGGCGATGCGTGTGGCGCGGGCGGCGCCACGCTTCTTGATCAAAGTTCATAGATATGTTTGAAGCTGTTCTCGACGACGACAGCGGTACGGATCACGCGGGCGTACCAAGTAAACTGCACATACCGCCCGCTTCGCCTGCTTCGCGGTTCGCCTGCTGGCGTCCAGAACGAGACCTACCAGTGAATATGCTGTGCGAAAGCTGGGCTGCTTGCAAAAACTGTCTGGTTTTAAGTGATGTATAGCTCTTAGTCCCGAAGTGTGGTTTTTGCCTGTAGTTTACGTACCCACTTCAATGTTGAGTCTTGGATAATTTTATTATGAACATAACAATATGTTGAAATCAATTTTGATTGAATTCTTATTACAGATTTGACCGATTCCTATGTATTTTTCAGTTTAAAATTTCGTGTAAAAATATTATTACACGTAACCATCCAAAATGTGTTGCATCTTCACTTGCTGCGGGTGGATGATAGATCTCATCCAAAGGTAAGACAAGAGAGAGATAAGAGAGGTAAGAAGAGTAAGGAAAGATAAGACGTACGGCCCGCTACGTCGCGTAGACGATAAGGCGTATTATTGAAGCATCAATCTTCTGTAGGTATTTAGTGCATATTAGAATAAAAGCGAGCTTACCTCTCCGGTCAGTCTGAATATCTTTTTTTAAGAAACACGTACGGAGGACGGCACATCACTCTACCTTTTTCCGGTCAGTCCTCCTTGCTCTATTGCAAATTTTAATGACATTTGGCAAGAGAAAGAGAAAAAACAGAAATGGGGTAATGTGATGTGCTGTTGACTGTACATTGGGATCACAAATGAAAACATTTAAACGTTAATTCACATTGTATGACTAATTATTTTTTTTTCTTTACTTCATTGTATTGTTTACTAATTTTTATGTAGTGGTTTTCTCTTGAATCCAAAATGGTATTTCCCAGGCTATGGACGTTCACGATGGCATGCTGCATCAGCTCGGCGGTGTGCTGCGCGCTCGTCACCGCCTCCATGTCTGGCATAGCCCTGGGCTACAACTACTCGCTGGCTGAGTACATCGACTTGAAAGGTTATTTAAGCTTTCTAAGTATTTCATTGTAGTTTCACATCGTTTAATTTCAGAATAAATAAGTCTGACAAAGTCAACTTTTATCGCGAAATACTTTTTGGAAATTTGACCGAACCGAATCGAGGTGCCTGGGGCGGAGTTGTGACAGTGATCGGCGACGATCGCTGTTGGAAAGCAACACACGCTGGGTCGGAAATGGGATGGGTGACCACCCCGACCGAAATTTAGTGATGTGTATTTGAGGCATCTCCCTGCTTCGGAAGGCACGTTAAGCAGTTGGTCCCGGCTGGCGTCGTTAGATGTCAGTCCTTAAGCCTAGTCGGAGGCCTTAGGGCTTGATAACATCTGACATTAAGGTTGCTCACTAACCTTACACCCCTATCCAACAATCCGCACTGAGCCCGCGTGTTGGAGTATGGCTCAATCCATCTCATAGTTGAGGTTAGGCCTGTGCCCAGCAGTGGGACGTATATAGGCCGTTTATGTATGATCTAAAAACAACAATCGATCAACAGCTGCTGTCTCTCTAATATCATAAATCTAAGTAAATCATTGTTAACGTTTTCTTTTTTTTTCCAGAAACAAACGTTTCCGTATTCCTGAAGCGAGGTGTGTTCGACGACGAGATCGCCGATGACATGGATTGGAGAAGAAGTGGACATATGCCAGTATCTGGACATTTGAAAGACACCAACCGTATGTTTTTATTTGTTACTAAGTAGGTAACTACACACATCAAAACTGTCTAGGGATATCATAGGGATATCATTTTTCAAATATTTCATAAAGTTAAGTTTGTTTACAAGTTGAGCATTATCTTAGAATAACGCGAGGACAGAGGCATCAGATAAAGATTAAGAATATTACAAAAAAAAAGTTTGATTTTGCTAAAATTTTGACACCTTTTAAAAGAAAAATCTGTCTTTTTTTAACGTCATTACGATTGTACAATAATGCTACTACAATAAATTTCTTTATACAATCTGAAAGGGCAGATATAGCAGTTTCTGTGTTTTAAAAATTTCTACGTTGGCATCAATATTTTATTTTTTACAGTCTCCCAAATAGCCATACTTTGTATGAAAATGCTTGAGATATACCTAGACACTTTTGAGCAATGTATCTGGATCAGATCTGAGAACACTTTGAAATAAAAAAATATATCGCAATCTGTAGCTACATTCGCTCAGGAACTGCGATGTTATAAACAGAACTAATTATTGAACTTAAAATGCCTCTTGTTTGTGTCGGGGCTCAAAAACAAATGAATTCGCAAAGGTGTTCAATGAATTAATAATAATAAATTTACTTTATCAGTTGTAACCGGGGGTCCAGAAAATGAGGAGATGCCGTTACGGTCTGGTCGAAGATTAGACGATTCAGTGGTAGTGTCAAACGATCAGCACAATTTCGAAGGTTCCCTCATGAGGCTCACGGTCAGGCCACCGGCAGCGAGGACTTCTGTTGAAACTGTGACATCTGATGCTAAGCTTGGGGAGGTAATTTTTGCGGATGCTGCAGTTAGAGAAGTTCTTTCAACAACTATATTTTTGTTCGTAGTAATTGCTATATTGTTACCAATTTTAGATTCTGGGGCAACATCCTAGCGGTTCACTTGACCAGATGAAAGCAATCCATGGTCTAATGAACCAAAGAAGATCAAATACACAAAGGAATACTGTACAGGTATTTTTTATTGACATCATTAATAATCGAACGTCACTCGAACTCGAACGAACTCTTTTCTGCATAGCACATTTTCAGGGAGTTATAATATAAGTACACAATTCATTCAGAAAACATTTCTAGCATGTCTTAAAGCAAATCGTAAATTCTGTATTGTAGACGGTAACAGCGCAGAGCCAAATATTGGATTTCAACGGTAGGCGTTTCGCAGGAATAGCGCCTGGAGGAGTACCAATGTTTGGCGAAGTCCCTTACGTTGAAAACCCCTATCAAATTAACAGCGCCAGATATGCTGTGCCCGACCAAGGAATAGGCGAACCTGCTCAATGGATGCTACCTGATAAATCCTTGCCAGAATCATACAGGAGGAATGTTCTACTTGACCGGGACTTAGATCTTGCAAGCTCCCACGCGTACCCATCACGAATCCACTATTCAAAAGATATGCCGAGGCCTACAAGACCTCGATCTGACATGAAACCTACCCACACAACTATAAATACATTGGTACAGGAGCAGAATGCTATTGTTCGTGGCCCTGAAATTGAGAGATTCAGAAATAAAGTGATAATGGATAAATTCGATTATAGAAGGTAAGGGTCAATTTATTCGTACCATTTTTAGAATCTAGCATAATTTCTTCCTTCGACTGGCTTGTTGATGCAAGTGTCAGTTACTTGCGGCACCAGGGGAGCCTTGAGTACGGAATGACATTCGAAAGTATCCAGATTGGCTACAAATCGCAAAAACATTAAATGTCTTACCAATACATTAAGATTTTTTCAGCACAAAGAAGCTTCTAGGATTTTTCCCCAAAGGCTAGGTTGTCAGCACAGTGGTTATGAGTGAAAATCTGCTTTTTAAGTGGATGGAAAGTCAATGACATTTATCAACTTCTTAAACTTTATTTTGCTACTTAAAATGAATTAGAATGGTTTCGGCCACATTCTAATATTTATTCCTTAAATAGGTACAGACGCGTTCACATCAAACTTTACATAAGACACCTTCTACTGCTGACATGAGACCCATTTTGCAACAGTTTTGCAAAGGTTGATGTGAATGCGTCTGAACTATGCTTTCGATCGTTAAATAATTTGTTCCCTGCATTTAGTGTTTTTTCTTTAAAGGCGCAATGACAAAGAAAAAATCGAGAAAAGCAACGATAATGCCGTATTTAATTCCGAACAAGACTACGAAGATCAAGCAAATAAGGGTCTCCCAATACGAAAGAAGAGGAAAGTACTTAGTACAGTTGATGTAAACAAAGATGATTCGATTATTATGCCCAAGATAGTTTCTACGAGTAGTACAATTGTAGACGGACAAACTGCTAAGAATGTTTTTATTGGCAAATTAGTTACTGTCCAAGGATAAAACTGAAATTCGTTGGGTACTGTCTTCGAAATAATAGAGATATTATTATTAAGTCTACGTTTTACTGACTACGATGAAATAAGGGAGAATGCAGGAACAGAATTATTGAAAGTGTTATTTGTAGCGTGTTACTAAATGTGTCTCGGCGTGTTTGTCTATCTTTGTTTGTGAATTTGTAAATATTTTTTAGATGTTTCCTTGTTTATTGCCTTGTAAATGTTGTTTTCATTAAATTATGTCACACTATATCCTGTCAGGTTTCACTGCCCATAATCATTTAATTATCTTCACATTTATTTATAGTGTTTGTTATTCAACATTCTTTTTTGTAAACAATGTTGTAAAAAATACATTTTTCAATCGCCGCGCTAATATTAACCATGATATTACGAAGTAGGTACTACATGAAACTATCCAAACCTATAAAAAATGCCATGTTATTTAGTTGGATTAGTAGGATACATGCCATTTTGAAGTCTTGTTTTTTCATCATCTTCATAATATCAGCCACAGGTCCACAAATATATTAAAAATGATTGTTTTGATTATGTAGAGTCGACTGTGGACAGAGCGCATAAAGCGCCCAGTAATCGATCGGTTACTCTTATTAATATTTTCAAATGCATAGTAGCCACATTATGTAATGCCGATAGGTAGTGATCTGCGCAGACCGATCGGTCTAAACGACGGTCTACGATATCTAGAAGGTTTACCACCGAAGTAATCTTATCGGTTGTGTGATTTCGGTCCAACACTGAAATCTATTAACGACTAGCAGCCGCCCGCGACTTCGTCCGCGTGGACTTAGCCGTAGGTGAGAAAAGATTTTAACGTTTTTCTGCTGAAATTTTCCTGAATTTGCTATTTCCTGAATTTTCTTTGCTATAAACCTCACGGAGCCCAAGACCTTTCCAACGAATGCAAAACCGTGGAAATCGGTTCATGCGTTCTGGAGTTATAGCGTCAGGAAGGAAAACCTGACTTATTTTTATATAGTAGAGATATTAACAATTTAGGCGAATTCGAGAATGACGTCAGCCTGGTCTGCATTATGCATTAGTGCGCGAACATTCGTGCAGTTCGTATTTGCTCACGCGCTCAGACAAATAAACAGGTGAATTTTATCGCTCGCTTGAATAGCTAGATTCACGTCGCTTTGTGCTTAGTTGTTATGAATTTCTAAATTTATCTAATGGTGTTACTCTGTACCTACAGTTAATGAAAATAAATTGAATCGAAAAGGTGGTCTGTACGTTTGGGGCTACAGTTATGACTCTGTACAGATCAAATGAAAGCCATACATTTTAAAATATGTCCAATATCCTGGGTTTCTGATGCTATGATGCTATTTATTTTCATGTTCCTAATATTTCAAATACCCATTTCTCCAATATTAACCCTCCAACGGCTTCGGTACTTTCAGAAGCCCTCCCTTCGCCGAGCAAAATTAGACCCAATGGAAAAGGGCTAGCTAATTGAGATTGCTTGGGTTTGTTATCATTTTTTGGGGCATAAGTATCCAGGAGGGGAAGAGAGGCCTTTGCCCAGCAGTGGGATCCTCATGGCTGATTTAGATTAGATTTAGATTAGATTAGAAGTATCCAACGTTTTGCATTGTCTTCAAGAAGCATCTTCTGTCATACCGACTACTAGTACAGGTTCGCCACTAGTGAACTTCTGTTGAAAACCATAAACAAGAAATCAATACAAAAAATTAGTTTGCGGAAATGAAACCACGTCATTTGGTTCTCAAAAAACGCTCATAACCACGGCAATAAACTCCCCTGCTGGATCTGTAAAATCTCAGGCTTTTAAATATCTCAAAATATTAATTACGATTTCCCGGTTCAAATAAAGCTTACTTAATTGTATTTTGTTTATTCATCTATTCTTTAAAGCACTCAATTCAAAAGTAAAAATGTCGGACTTACTGTCAAGAGATGTTCTCCACCATTGATCAATACGGCAAAGCAGTTGAAACTATAACCTAATTTAAACTTTGTCATACATAACAATAGGACACTTAACCAGTACCTCACCCTCCCTGATTGTTTTTAAAGAAGAACCAAACATGCATTACACTCAGCTACTTACATATTATGTTGAACAATAAGTTTCCAAGAAAATGGAGGTCGCAAACAGCAGATGCCACTTTCTATATGAGAGGAAACAATAAATCGACAATTTCCTTGAGAAAGTCTCCAAGCATAGATCTCTAAGACCGATGTGAGGGACCAACTTTGTCGCTTGTTCGGTATTTAACTCGGAAAAGCTGGAGATCGAGGAAGCTTGTAATTAAGTGTAATTACTGAGTTCTTGGGAAGGAAAATGTTATTTTTGTTCAGTAAATAACTTATGTTTTGTTTCGAATGAAATTTAACGTGCTTTTAGTTTTATGCTATAGATGTGAGGTCACGACTTAATTAAATTGCGATCATCTTGGGCCTGCCTAATTACAAAATTCATTAAAGCGTAAATATAAACATGGTCTCAAACATTGATGGTACAGTCAGCGGTAGTACTTTGTCATAATGGCTAAAAAACAAAAATTGCACCTAGGATTCCGATATACTCGTAAGATAGGTACCAACGGTATCTCACATGCAACACCTATCAAAGTGTAATATAAGTGTGTTCAAAATATAAGACTTATATTTTATACTCGAGTTTAGGTCTCCTAAAATAAACGTAAGTCAACATAATTTTGTAGTAAACCAAGCAAAACGAGCGCGGCACGAGTTTCGCGGATCATTTCAGTTCGCGTCTAATCGTCGCCGCTTATCTCACCGCCCAGACTGCGTGCTACGAGCGCTATAAGTGCTACGAGTGCTACGACTGCGTTGAGTATTTGCTTACGTAAAATTTGCTACCTCAGCAAAGGCTGGATAAAACCTGGTTATTGTTAGCTTTTCTTAAAAGCCGAGCAAAGTGGCGAAGCAAGTCTAAACTTTTTCCGTATAAAATGAAAAAGGTGAGCAAAATTAAATTGCGAAGGAAACAGTGCAGGAGTGGAATAGACTTGCCTTGTGCACAGAGATTGAAATTTGACGTTAAGAATCTTGGAACAAATAATAATTATTCGCAGTTTAAAAAGATGACAATAACATTTTTAGCCAGTACTGTAGTTTCTGTACAGTTCAGTTTTTTCTCAATGGCTCCATTAGTAGTATCCTGACGGGTGGTTGTGAAACTTATATTTGTATAATTGTAACGTATAATAATAACATTGTGAAACTCGCTAACACGCGACTTTACATTCACAAATGTTCAGGTACAAGCACGATAATGTCAAAATGATATCACGAAAAAGAATAATTTAACGAAACAATCCGAGATTCGTTTATAAATAATACGCTTTTCATCTTGGGAACGCCTCGCCAGGATCACTTGAATAATCCATTTCAAATTCACATGACCGAATACAGACGCTTTGAGAATTGTAAATATTTCTGAATGTTTCGTTAAATATGACGCCAACAATCAGTGTCAATCGAAACTATGCTTTTCGGTTATCGGTTATAAGAGTTTGTTTGTGTAAACGCGTTAATCTCGGCAACTACTGGTTCGAATCGAAAAAATCTTTTTGTGTTGAATAGCTCATTTTTTGAGAAAGGCTATGTGAATTCACGCTGTATGAAGAGGGAAGGGTCTACTTGGTCAAAGTCGAGGGCGGCAACTAGTTTTTTTATATCTGGGAGGTTATAAAACTGAACTGAAATACTTGCTAGTTTGTTTAACTGAAACGTTTTTAAAATAGAGTTTAAAAAGTCTTTCAGCTGCTAAAAATGGCGTGTTTTAAATGTGCAAGTTATCCAAAGCAATAAGCGTCAAGTTCCCAGAAGGGGTAGTTACGATGTTCGAGATACAGCAGGTTCAGCACTCCACACTTTCTAAAGATATTACTATTTTTCGAGCGAATATTTTACGAGGAAAAAGCTTAATAGGATGTCTTGGTTATTCGTCCGCTAGTTTCAAGCGTCATTTAGTTCAAAATTTGTATTCTTTAGATAAATCTTCTTGTGTTTACATTGGTATTTGACTTACAAAGCCTTCCAGAACGACACACGCATTAAAAAATATTGAAAACGAAACATATAAAGCTATGTATAGTTTATGCTATCATATGTACCTAGGTATGTATATATTTTTATATCCTATGTTGTTGATAAGCATGAGATAAGCATGACTAAATTTTTTGACAAACAATATTTGAACCAAAATGATAGGTATGATGGTAAAAATAAATCTCTTTTAACCTTTAGAATATAATCAACTCGGCAAAATTCTAAGAAGTCATACAAATTGCTTCACAATTTGGGCACCGATGACTACACGAAGCATTTTGGCAAACTAATTAAACTTGACAAGTCTTGACTTTAATTATACCACTCAAGATAAAGTCAATTATTTTATCTGTTAGCGGTTAGCGTAGGTTTATACAGGGTGACTTTGCAAGTCTTTTTTTTTCAAATAAACTCTTTGGGACCATATTCAATTACGTCTTCATTGTATTTTTTATTAAAATAGTGGTTGATTTATAAAAAAAGTATTAAAATATCCTGAAAAGTAAGTCAATAAGATTGGGCTTATTTTCGCGCACAAAAATGACTTCTACACTTCTAGTTCAACTCGTAAAATCATATCGTGGCGTATTTTCCATAAATCAAGTAAATTAACGAAATTGAAAAAAACACAAATGATGAACCCCAAAAAAAGGACAAAAATATATACTTAAACTTATCCGCGTTTTAAAAGTCGAATTATCATCTTTATATAAATTTCACATAAATTGTTTGACTACTGATAGTAATATTAACCCCTACCGCCTTAATTTCTCTGTCTTACCACGTGGTTGACTGGTAGAGAATGCCTCCTGGCATTAAGTCCGCCATTTGTACTTTTTTAAGTGCGATAAAGAATAAATCAATATTACAGCAAAAAATGTTTAGTATTTGTTATTACTAATCATGCCGTAGATATTTCTCTCTGGAAGCCGAAATCACAGTACAAAATGTTTCCAATAAGAATAATTTCATTAGTCCTACCTGTGGAGGTACAAAGAAATGTAATTCAGTTTGTAGCAAGAAAATGTTTTCTCCTATTCTGAAACCAACTATTCTAGACTCAATAAAACACATAGGTCCCCTGGGTATTAAACCAGTCTCTGGGCAGGGTACAATACAAGTACAGTCAACATGATTTAAAAGAATGTAATTTTAAGATACATAACGAAGGCCAAATATTATTTCGAAATACGCTTTAGTGTTTTGTTTATTTGAAAAAATGCAATTAAGATTAAAATTAACTATATGTACACAACAGACGCAACGAACTTCACTAATCATCTCACTATCGCACACGAAGAGCCGTATAAGCAATATTAAAAAATATATATATATCACCTACTTTTATTTGAAGCTAAGAATCCGATCGTATAAGAATCTTCATTTTACAGAATGACTATAAAGGAATGATATATTAATAGAAAGGGGTAGGTTGTGTCAGTACTAATGCGAAGGTGATGTCAAAAAGAGACCTCATAAGTATTGTTTGAAAACATTTTACACATTTTATAAAAGAGCTACGGCATATCGACGCCAGGTACTGACAGCCAGGATAAGACTAAATACGGCCCTAAGATTGCTAAAAGCGTCTTCAAGAGCGCTCTTGCGTCGTCGACGTCTAAATCTGTGTCAATCCGGCGCAAGTGGGCATTACGCGCCCTACTACCTCCCCCTCCCCCTTCCTACTATAGTCCGTTCGCGTTAAGAATGCAGAGATTTTTAAATTTAATTCTGTCGCACACAAATAAACTCAGATCCACAACCTTTGCGTTCGAAAGTATCCGTTCAGCTGGTCACTGTGGATTTGGCTTTCTAATTAGGAACAATTGGGTTGGTAAGGAGGCGTGCTAGGTCCAAAGACAAGTATGAAGTTTCTGCGTTCTTAACGCAAACGGACTATAGTCATGTTCACGACTATTTACATGAATACAAATACCACGAGAACAAAAGTAATTGTTTTATTTTCAATTAATGAACTCGCTGCTAATAAATAAATACTTTTCATTTTCATTTGTTGTCTGGTGTTATGAGGAAAAAAATCAATATGTGAGCCATCTTTACAACAAGATCATCCAAACCTGAGCAATAGTAAAGAAAGTCGTTGGTTCAAGAATACCTATCATTACAATGTTTTTTTTGTATGCCGCCTGACATCTGAATCTAGTTGACTTTTTCAACTTCAAACCATACGTCCTCCCGAGAGATTTAGTTTGGGACGAAGTTCCAGTTAAACTAAGTACTCGGCGCGCTTGGTAAGACGAATCTTCTTGCAACGCCTACGTGACGTTGCTGCATGTCATGTATGTTGCACTAAGGGCTAGTACACAAATAGACAATATAGGTATAACGTAGCGTCGCGTCATGAAAATGTCGCTTGCTCGTAGTAGATTCTAACGACATGACATCGTACCGTGAAACAATGCCTTATTGTAGCACGCCGCGACGTCGTGTACGGGTCGGTCGTTTTGGATGGTTATTCCGCCAACGATTGGTGGTCAGAGCTTTGTGCAACAACAGAACGCATCACGTTCAGTTAAGTTCGCTCTTCCTTCGATGAAATACCCATAAAACTTAAACTAAAATATTCATAAAACTTGATCTATTTATTTATTTATTTATTATAATTACTGCCACATGGTACATATTAATACAGTGAAATAGAAAACATTGACATATAAAAGTTCTGATATATACCACAACAACGGCGTAAATAACATTCAAAAAATATAGATAAAAAAAATATAAATATAAATTTGATCTCAAATGAAACATTAATAATACATAACCTTAGAACTTCTAATTTACAGGTGGTTACTTTTTGATATAAACAAGAACAGGAAGATACGTTACGTTCATAATTCAGGATTTCGAAGGCTCATGACATTGACTTATGAATGACGTGGACGCAAACATGTCGCTGCCATATTGGCTTGCAATCAGGTCCACTGGACCTGTTTTAAGGTGGCCACTTTTGGTACGATAATGCCCTATCTTTCTCTTTTTGTTTATGTGGTTACGCGATATTTTTCGAGGCACTCTAAAAACTGGATTTAATTTTCAAACTAGTCAAACCCTACACGGCCTTCAACATCGTTTGACTTCAACTAAATCAACATGCTGTTGAGCCTTCAAAGGTAGGCAGTCAAAGCTTCGAGAATTGAATTGCAGCTTATCCGGAATATCCGCGAATGCGATTCCAACTGACACACGTCACATAACTACTTCACTGTGGCAGAGTGCATTTTCATTTTATTTTTGAACTTTTGTTTTAGCAGTTTCACAGTAGGAGTTCAAAAAATTCAGATTGATAAGGTGAGGGCCAAGGATAAATTGAACAGTGGTGAGGGGCTTACTTGTGTGCTTTTATTCTTTAGACGAACTTCTTTTATACAAGTTCAACACACCGGTTAAAAGGAAACAAATTTTCGTTGCTTTCAAATTCTGGTTAATAGGAAACAAGGTTTTATTGTTGTCGAACTACACAGTTTGCAAAAGTCACTTATTATGAGTAACCTTTACCAAAACTTTAAGTTACTTTCAAACATGTTCTTCAAGACAAGGCTCTACCTACCCCGTGAGGAAAGAGGCACGGTTTGGTGTTCACAGTGCCTACCACAGTCTGTATAAATCTCTTGGTTTGTATTAAGTACCTATGCTGTGCCTATGCCCACGAAATAGCATTATTGTATAGAGGAAATGAAATTGTATGTGATCTATGTTTTATCAAACGATCAACCCGATTTTATTGCACTTTCCCCAAAATCCGGAACACACTTTATCTGAATTGGAAGTTGAACCCAGAAAACCTGGAGAGAGCGCCGTCGCCTCACTACTCGTTCATCGTGGGCGTTGACTTAAGGTCGAAGAAATACATTCATTTTCATTTGGGTCTCACCAAGCAAGACATGAACTTCAATTCCGAGGGACCTTCAAGTAACCTTACTGTTGATTAGATTTATTCGCTAATCTTCTGTAACTATAAATCAATTTGTATTTGAGCTTGAAACGGGCCAAATTACATACGAGTATCTGCATGCACGGCCTACATGATGGTTTTTGAATATTATTCGACATTGACGAAATAAATACCCAGGTTGAGGCCATACAAAACTTGTTGTGCCAGTAAGTGATAATATTAGCATGAGTCGTATTTAAATTAATAATTGTACCTGTAACAACAGACGTGCGGTCACACAACTCATCGGTGAGCCTTTTACTTGATGACCAGATGTCATTGCGGCGTTAAAAACATTGGTACGATTAAACATTGGAGGATAAAAATTTGCCAAAAGTCATGGTCATTCATAACACCCAATAACTTGTGAAGTAAACAATGTAGAGACCTTTTTCCCCCCGGGTCACGCCTAATCTGGAAGTTAGGGAATATATCTTTCTGAATCACGAGCTGACCCCCATTAAGGCGCGATACCAGGAAAACGGCTCTCGGGAAAACTAAAGTTTTATATAGAAAATATGAAGTGTGAGGCACGAAAAAAATTGTCATAGTAGTCAAAGAGTTGCACAATCAGCTCAAACTTCCAGTATATGTATCAACTTACTAGATTAATGTGAAAAAAAATCAGAATATCGCTAAAAACGTGCAAAACGCACTCCCGTATTTCAAAAGTTTAGGCATCATATAAACTAACAACTTACGTGTTTTAAATAACGTGTAAAGATCAGATATCAAAGAAGCATTGCCAATCAGTTGTTTTTCATTGCTTTATTTCAGTTTTGTGCAAAAAATTCCCAAACATTCCGAATTTTTCGCTTGAAATCTCCATACAAATTACTATGGAGTGAGTGAAGTTTCTTTGATAGCTGTCCGCGCACCGTCGCAGCTCACTCCCCCCCATGTCCCCAAGGTGAACGCACGTCGCTTTTGACGAAAATGACATTTATAATTACGCGGATAATTTACACGAAATAGGCGCACATAGGGTCTTTTGTTGAAAATAGTACAACTTTGTTTTTTTTCCTCCGTACTGTTTGTTCATATGCATTATGCATAATTTATCAAACGTATGATTTTATCATGATTCACCATGAGAGTAATATGGCAGGTTTATATTTATAAGTACACTTGATTAAAAGCTCTCTTGGGTTTAACAATTTGGTACTAGTTGCCATTTCATTTTCCTATTTTTTCTTGTAATTTTTTACTATTTGTAACTTATACTGAAAGTTTTTACCTATTGGTATTAGAAAAACAATCTATGTATTTTTTTTAGCATGGTGTCAATCTGCAGCATCATCGGTTAATGCCAATACGGGATCTGCCTAAAATATTCAAGCAAAACAAGGGAACGAAGTAAGAACGCAAATAGCTTTGATTGCTTTCAAATCGAATTGATTAAAACTATGTTATTTGTGTGGTCTAAGCTACTATGTTATCTGATCATGAAAGCTTGATTATGGTGTCTGAATAGATTAAAGGTTCTTTTTTGAACAATATTTTTTACTAAATTAATTTTGGAGGCCTCTATCATAACTGAAATTGTTCGACAAACCATGTGGTCGACAAAGAAATTTGACGAAACATAAAGATACAAAGTTATAGAGCAGAAATCAAAGTTAATACTTACGTTAAGTTAAGTCTTTGAAAAATGCGAACAGAAAACTATGCATCGAGTTCGTGTACTTACACACGCCGTATTTTTATGCTTGTTTGTATTCTTCACGCAGTGACGTGCACTCACCCGGCGTCATGTGGAAGACTGAGTTGCGGGACTGCGCAGACGGCTGTCAAAGAAACTTCACTCGTTCCATAGTAATTAGCATGGAGATCTCGAGCAAAGAAAAATAAAAGTTTGCGTTTGCTTATACGAAACAGAAATAGTTATTGCAATAGAACATAATGACAAGTTATTCGAAATGGAAACACACTTCACACCGGAACAGCTTTTACAATTGTACCAAGCACAAATTCGGTTGTGTATGGAGTACTTCTGCCACCACTGGGATGGCTCTGCCAAGTATCAGCTGGATGCACTGGACTCAGCAGACCGAAGAGCCAGGAGACTGATAGGTGACGAGACGCTCGTTGGAACCAAACTCGAGTTTGGAGCATCGGCGTAGAGTTGCCTGTCTATCGGTTTTTTATAAGGTGTATTTCGGAGAGTGTGCGCAAGAACTTCATGACCTGACACCACCCTCTACTTTCTACTACCGGACCACAAAGTCGCCGTGAGGGCTTTCACCTCCATGTGGTCGACTTTCCAGCGGTCCGAACTAAGCGGTTTGGTGCTTCCTTTCTGGTCCGCACCGCTAAGGAGTGGAACGCCCTCCCTGCGTCTGTGTTTCCGGATACATACAACCTTGGTGTCTTCAAGGCAAGAGTGAATAAGCATTTTTTGGGTAAGCGTGGCTGGCGAGACTGAGGTCAAACGCAAACCCATTTTAAATTAAAAAAAAATGGATCAGATAGAACTTTGATATAAATATGAATTATCATATTTACGTCAGCCATGGAAAAATGGCAGTGCAAGCATTTTTATCTCTAACTGGCTATTTGCACACAGCTTTTCCCTGTAGTAATTTGAATGAACTATACATACAAACGTTCTAGAAAATATAATTAGCATCAACTATCATTTAGATAGTGAAAGCTTATGTAAAAACAGACAGAAAAACGCGGAGGGTGACTTCCTTTCATACTATGCTCTACTCATAGATCAATTCCAGTAAGATGAAGATCACGGTGTATTCTGTATTAAATTCAGCGTAAAAAGCCTGAAACACGATGGCCTCTACAGGAGACTAAAGGTATTATACTCAAGTGTTATTATCTAAAATAAATTATCCACTAAAAGTGTCTCAACTGTTGACAACTGTTAAATTCCTCGTTTTAGTTAGTAACAAGATAGCTCCCTTTAATGCTTCTTGCAGCTTTTCATTACAAGTAAGACCAATTTATTAGTGGGTTCTTCTGCATATTACTAGAAATGGCTCCTTGTATTGCTATATCATATGCATTGGATGTAAGACATATTTTGTGTTGATGATGATCGAACGGATAAACCAAGTTACAACTAAGTCTCGATGGAATCGTCAAGTACCAGATATAACATTGTGCAAATAACGTGGTCACGAGAATAGATTGCAAATAATAGTGTAAAAAAATAATTGGCAAAACCGCTTGTTAGTATGTTTAATAAAATAAAATTTTTGGTTAGTTTCTTTTGTTTGCATGAAATATTTATTTTGAAATATTTTGGGTGGCGAAATATCTCAAAATAATATAATCTTTGGTGACCGCATCAAATGATTATCATGCCGCAATTTATAATAATAATAAATAAATAAATATCCCGTGACATTATTCCACACAGCGCCATCTAGCCCCAAGTGAGCTAATTATACTCCGTTTTTATGGGATACTAGACAACGGATAAACATACTTAAATACTTTTTCTTTTGTAAATACATACTTATTATACATAGGAAACACCCAGACCAATACAAACAGACATGTTCATGCACACAAATGTTTGTACTGTGCGGGGATCGAACACGCGACCTTTGGTGTAGTAGCCGACTTCTAAACAATTACACCAAGATAGACGGTCGTCCGGATTTATGCATTGCATTTTTGCACGGATTGCACGGCCCAACCACTGTGCGACCATAGCTGTCACGATCGCTTTCAAATTTGACAGATTTTCTCTCCGGCCGACCTTAGTATAGACCCTTAACAACTGAGCAGCGTGCTGGCGGGTCAGCTGTCATAATTTCAACTCTCCGCTAAACTTCAACTTCTTGTAGAAAAAACGTCATTTTGATACTGAAAATCTTCCAGGTATTATCTTCAAGTACTTTTACATGGCTTATGAGGCACCTAGCAAAATAAATAAAGCTTAAGTATAGGTACTGTTTGTGTCAATTAATATAATTTTGAAAAACTGCGTTCAATTAAGTATTTACTAGTGTCGCCAGCCATTACAAAGTTACTCAAACAACAGTTAGTTTTAACGTGGGTTTTACATAGATTTAATTACAAACTTAGTTACTAATTCAACATTTGTTACTGGATAGAGATATCAATAATTGAAAAATAATCAAAAGTTCAATATAAATATACCTACTCCCAGTAGGTATATTTATTATTTATTTATTCTTTCTTGCACATAAAAAAAGGACCAATAGCGGACTTAATGTCAAGAGGCATTCTACACATAACCGCTTCATTGTAAAGAATCTGCAAATGGACCCAGATTAAGTCGGAGTTTCCGTAATGCCCACTTAAAACGGATTAGCATTGATTTGAGTAGCGAAGTATCTCTAGGGGTTATTTACTTTATTTAAGTGGCCTCATCGAAACAAAATGGAGAAGGACAAGCACGGCAGTAATCTTTGGAATTGGGGTACTGTGTATTCCTACTCTCTGAACATCTATTTTAAAAGACAAAACAAGTAACACTTACAAACACGTGTGGCACTACAGAGTATCAAAATGAATGCACTGAAAAAAAACTGTAAGAGTGGTTTATGACAATGCACAAAACAAAGGACAAAAACGTTTTTTTTTTCAAAATGTACCTCCCATGCACTAGATTAAATTGAGCCCATTTAAAAAAAGTTACTACTGACTTCAAAGAACACAAACAAAAACATTGCAAGCCAGTAACCGTGCTGAAAGCGAACACAATACAGCTCCAAACTCCACAGTGCGCAAACTACAGAGTATTTAACCAGACAGACTCGAATGGCTACAAACTCGTTCAAGTATTAACTTACAGAGTTAACGCAAGTAAAGTCTCTCTTGAACAACCAAAGAGAATGCTTGGCGCTGGTTTGACCCGATTTCTACTACCGGAACGTGTCCGGTAGTACGGATCGTGTCCGGGCGCATTTCTCTGCAGACGGAACGACTGCCCTCTCTTATCGATAGCCTATGGTGAGTCTTGTACCTCATTATGGGGCGCCCTTAAGCATGCTAATCTTTATAACTATGAATAAGTAGGTTGCAGAAATAAGTCCGAAAAATATGACGCTGGTGAGCATTCAGTAACTGATTTTGTTTTGAAACCTTATGAAGATAGTTTCAGAGTGGTGTATTACAACTCTTTAGTGGCTTATAAAAGTTGGTTTTCCTAAAATTCGAAATATGATGGAGACCTAAGTTATGTTTAAAGCCTAACCCCCTTATTCATGAAAAATAACGCAACGCTAAATCGTGGTTTGAGCAATTGACGTGTTCTGTCTGTAACTTACTCGCAAACGGCGGCAGCAACAAGAATGAGAGAAACTTTTTAATTTTTCATGAATAAGGGGGAAAAGGTACACGCTACAAGTTTCCGGATTCGCACAACGGCGTAGGCCTCCAGTCTCTAAGCCTACAACAAACAACAAAACAAATGCGCCTCGTCAAAGGCACAAGTTTGAAATGCCTAGAATACTTGCTAAATGGTCGCAGGTTTGTATTAAATCTCGCTGAAATATCTCTCGTTGCTGTTGGCTGCCCTGTTAATGATGTATTAAATTTTGAAAACGTGAATTATTCAGCCTCAACGATTTTGCTACGGGTAGCATTATGAGTTTTATTTGCTACAGGGCAAAGTGATAAATGAGGGAATTAATTGTAATGACGGGTCAGTAAATAATAAGGCCCGTGTGATTTTCATTCAAAGGGGGTGCCAAACGTAGTTGTAGGCACCGCCGCTTACGGACACATGTATTCACTAAAGAAACTTCTCTAGCCACCTTGAAGAATTTTTATGTCGGCCAATTTCTCTAACAGAAATCTAGTTCGTCCCGCCACCTTCTCCTAGGCCTTCCGCGCAGCCGTTGCCCGTTTGGGACCCAGTTAGTTAGACCCGCTATCCCCGCCCACAGCTCTGCTGGCATGCGGCAGACGTGTCCAGCCCAGTTCCACTCGAGCTTGGCGGCTGTTAGGCCCACCATTCCCATTCCCCATTCCCGTTTTGGAGCGCAATACCATTCCGTATTGTGATAATATTCTACTTAAAAAAAAGGACCAGCTGAGTTCCTTGCCGGTTCTTATCAATAGAAACAACCTTCCCACGCCGCGGTGAGTCACATCATGTAATTTATTTCATTTACATTATACGTATCGTGTGATTATATTTATTGTATCGAAAGTACTGTGTAATGATCTACTTGAACAAAAAGTATTTAATTTTGGAGTTTTAGTTATTCCACAACGTGTGTAACGCATTAATACTTACTGAAAGGAGCAGCATAGTATAAATAATTGTTAGTGAATAGTGAATTATTAAGGGCCGGCCTCATTATCCTCAACAAATTAGAGAAAGGTCACTGAAAGGTTCGTAAGTTTTGTTAGCATTAAATAACATTGTAAATTAATATTTAGGTTAAAATGGACAGTCTCTGCGGAGAAGGACGTTAAGTTTATATCATAACACATTCATCCTTCAGAATTTTCACAACTTCAAGAAACAAAGACCTTTGTATAAAGTTGCCGCGTTTTTTTTGCCCCTGTTAAATCATAAAACCCTTCTGAGTTGATGCTGGCGCTTTTAAATAAACATTAATATTCTAGATTTTAGCCTCACCAGTATCTACCTAAAAGTCTATTAATCATACGGTATATACTTTACATAAGTACACATATAATGGAGTCTGGCGAATTCATTGTCCATTAATATATACTAAGAGATACTAGACAATTTAGAACGCCTGGCGAGAATCGTAAAAAAGGTAATTAGATCCGTTCATTGCAATTTATGAATCTTCCTCTTCAATCACTTTATCTACTAAAAAAAACCGCATCAAAATCCGTTGCGTAGTTTTAAGATTTAAGCGAACATAGTGACATAGAAAGTGACTTTGTTTTAGAAAGTGACGCGGGCTCAGTGCGAATTGTTGGAGGGGTGTAAGTGCAACCTTACTGTCAGATGTTATCAAGGCTTCCGACTTTCCGACCGGTCAACCGGGACCAACTGCTTAACGTGCCTTCCGGAGCACGGGGATGCCTAAAATACACATCACTAAATTTCCGACCCGGCGTGAGTTGCTTTACAACAGCGATCGTCGCCGATCACTGTCACACTGCGCCACGAGCACCTCAAAAAGTGAGTGTTACGGCCATACTTAGTTCCAAATGAAACAAGTTTACGTACGTTCTCACCCAATTTGCATGCGTAGGACGAATCGAATACCTACAGTTAGGATAGTAAACGTTACGGGTAGGTTCGAGACAGGCGGGTATTTCCCCCGGGGCCACGATTCAATTTGTGGACCGTTCCTGCTTAGTGCGCGGGACTGACAACCGCATTACGTGACCTATTACTAGACTTTCGGACATTTGCATATTTAGATCTTTAGGTGATGATTTGACAGCAATATATTCCAATTAATTTGTATTTTACATTTCCGGTATTAAGGATTGATTTGTAAAACTAGACCTTACGTACCTACCTATTTATTTAATTATTCTTTATTGCACAAATTTACAAAAAAAAAAGTACAAATGGCGGACTTAATGCCAAGAGGCATTATCTACCAGTCAACCGCAAGGCTCAACAGAGACTTTGGGGAGTTTGGGTTGTGCAACTTGCTAGAAAAGATACATAAGACACACGTAGAATATCACAAATAAGTTCATATAATACATATACACAAAACCCTAACCTATCTGCGTACGTATAAGAGGCAAAACTGACTGATTTACACATACTTAATATATCTACGCGAAGCCGAGAGTAGTGTACAAAGATACTGAAATTTGCTTCAGGGGCTATGCTGATATGAGTAAGCACTAAGAAAGGATTATAAGAAATTAAATCCATCAAGAAGTGAAATGCGTGTCTGAATACCCCGTGGACGAAGTCGCGGGTGGCTGCTATCTAAGCTATAAGTTAGCCCATCTATTTGGATTCATTTCAATCCTGGACACATCAAGTACCGCGAAAAAAAATGTTTAGTTTATGACACCGTATGAAATAATGGCCAATGATAATAAACTTATAAATTACGCGAAAATGTATCCCCTACAAATAATTTTGTTTACTTATTTGGTGTGTAATGAAGTGTTGCTTAACTTAATTACCAATTAATATTAATTTGCTGTCGTAACCCCCGAATTCACAAACGTCAATTAACACTAAGCATGCGCTCACACGTATGCTGTCCCGTAAAATGTCAATGAAACTAAAAGGGACAGCCATACTTCTGAGAGATTCTCAACGTTGATTTGCGTTAGTAAATTCGGGGGTTATCTTCATGATTTTCATCATAAAACCCCACAGCCTTAATAATTCCAAGTCCAACAAAGCACTAAGAATAAAGTCGAGGTCTGCCTCCACTCACGTGCTGGGAACCTCAAAGAGGCAGCCGCCGGGAACGACTACACCTGCTAAATTAATCTCGGAATTAATTAAAAGTTGTCCAAATTAGTCCCTTGACAGCCAAATTTGAAATAAGACCGACCGAAGACGTGGCTTTGAGAATTACGAAGTGAATTCTGCAACTCCAGGGGGTGAACATACGGGAGATCAAAATACGCTGCGGCTTTTAAAAAAGCAAGACGAGAGAAAAAAGAAAGAAATAAAAAAAATATTAGTCCACACAAGAGCGAGGTTTAACTCGCGCACTGACGGTTCCTTAAATGTTTGAACATTTAAGATAGAAGAAAAATAACGTTTTTTTCTTAAGACCGAATGTTGTTTCTGGGTTTCCTATCTTTAGTAAGATGATAGTGCATTATCGATAATGCTAAAATAAAAATAACCTGTTAGAACATTGTAAACGTTTTTTTCTACATCTTCAAAAGTATCGCACCCTTCGAAATATTAGTGGTAACTATAGTATGTGGTGTTTTCATTTTAAAAATAAGCTGACGAAGCTTCGCGAAAACAGTTTTTCCTTTGTCTGACAACCCACCAAAGGCCAGGATCAGCTTATGGCTGGAGAGGCTTCCTGCTACCGCCCCATTCATAGGGCCTTCTGAGAGTCTCCCCCGGGGCCGCGACTTGCCATGGCTTACTTGGAAAGCTCTGAACAGGCTGAGGACCCGGGTTGGCAGATGTAGGGAGAGTCTGTGCAGATGGGGTTACACAGTTGGGGACAATGCGTGCGAGTGCGGTGCCTCCCCACAAACTATGGACCACCTCATATCATGTCCTTCGTGCCCGGTAAGCTGTACGCGTGAGGAACTTATGAGTGCCAACGACCATGCCGTTATGGTGGCGGAGTTTTGGTCAAATAGAATATAGCCATCGACACGATAAGAAGAAGAAGATTTTAAAAATCAAAATAAACACATTTGTTAAATAAATAAAAAATATTTTCTTTCTTTCAAACCACAGTTTTTAGAAAGCTGCTCTGTTACTCTGTATAATTGCAATGCCCTTTTTAGTGTAATGGCAGGTAGAGTAACACTAACTAAGCAAAGGTTTGTTATTATTAGCGCACAAACTGAATTAAAACTCAACAAACTGCTTACCGTGGAAGTGCACTTAGCTTGCAATTCAAATTAAATTTTCACTGCCATACTAGTACTAACTAAGTGAGTGTTATCATTTCATTTGTTTATGTGCATTACATTTAGGAACCCCCAGAAATAATTCGTCCATCGTGACGGCTACAGTTAAAAGTTTCTTTAACTCCTTTGAAATAGACGTGTGCGTATGAATATACACCGTAACTTTTCAACTTCGAGAGAAAATTCACAGGTATATTCAGACGTCGACGACCATCTTATAATAGTAAAGAAAAAAAAAAGCTTTTCCAAAAATTGAGTTTTGAAAATGTGCTTATCTAATACTAAAAAATAAGCAACATTAAACTTTGCTATTTTAAAAAGGTATCGTTTTCATTGCAACATGAACAAAACACAAACCAACTTTATTTTGTCGCTTAATAGCTTCTCACGGAAGGAAGCCATATTTGCACAACCTACCGACAAACGATTTTTCATCTCTTTCGGCAAAGCTGAGAACGGCAACAGCGCTCGCTACCTACCTCGCTCGAGGCCTCTATCTGGCGGGTCACCCGCCCTTAGTAGGTTGCTCCAACAAAAGGCATTATAAACATAGGTACCTGTTTGGTGATGACAATGATGAACAATATGTACGCGTTGAGCAGCAATCCAATCGCGGAGATGACGGTGACGGCCACACTCAGCACGAGCGCTACCGCTTCCTCGGCCCTCGTCTCCGTCCCGTTCATCTCCATGCGAGCTGGCTATCTCTGTCTCCGTCCCTCACACTAGCTCCATGTTGCTCTAGTGTGGCCTGGCTGCTGTGACGTCACCTCACCGCTGCTGCTGCGTTCCATCGCATCTTTTGGGCTGATCTGAAAACAAAAACCGATCTTAGATTTTGTGAATCTCCGGGTATGGGAAAGAGAATGGGATAGGTGACCACACTGACCGAGTTTTAGTGATGTGTTTTTTGGGCATTTCCGGGATAACGGAACGTGATTGCTACGTTAAGTAGTTGGTCAAGGCTGACGTCCCTAAAGTACAGTCGTCAAATTTAAAAGCACTAAATTTAAATTACTGTTTAAATTTAGTTAAATCCAATGAAAAATAACGATTTTCCCGAATAAATAGATAAATTACTAATAAACTTGTTTTTGAGTAGTCCTTTTCTTATCCTAAGTAAGTATCAGATGATATCCAAAAATATATGCATAAATGAATATAACTGAAGTTAACCGTTTGTCCGAAGTAAAAATTTAAAGTTACGATTTTAACTTCGTAAATACTGGTTCGAAAGTGTTTGTATGTCAGGTATGTGACGCTGACCTAACCTAGATTATTAACTGCCGTACTCAGAGACGTCAATTAACGTTAATGGTTCATTAGAGTCAAAAGTTTCACATTCTTAAAAGTACCTTATTCAATTTGTTATAAAGTCTCTTTTGAAAAGTAGAATTTTGACTTTAATGAAACATTAACGTTATTTGACGTCTCTGAGTGCGGCGGTAAGAAGCTATCTACCGTCCTGTCAGTTCCATAATTCAACCAAAGAACAATAGACAAAGGCCGACATAGAATGACGTACGTCTCTAAGTTCACTAAGCATTACTTCAAAGATACCAAAATTGAATCCAATAACGAAATTTCCGAAGCACCCTTTAGAGATTTAAAATACCATTGTTTATACGAATTCGCGTGTCAATGGTTTTAATCAATATTTCATTGGAACAGTCGAAGCCGACACGTTCATTGAAACCGATGGGTTTCAGAGCGACGTAATTTCCTTTTGTCAATTAATGTCTACCGAATCAATTTATATTAGCAAATCTAAACTTTTCGTTAACAATCAGATAGAATAAATAGTTTTGTAACTTGGTAGAAAAAGAAGATATTGTCACGTGCAAATTATGCGAAAAAAATGTGTTAAAATGATTTTATTCAATTATTGTTATGATCCTTTGTTTTTATAATTTTACTATAAAAGAATTATACCTTACATTATGAATAAAATAATTGAAATAAGGTAAGAAGATACGGACTAAACACCACACAGATACATAAATTCCAACAATAATACACATACATATAATTAATTTATTAATTATTTTGTCAAACTAGCTTATTCGACAGAATCTTTATTATTTCTTTAACATCAAAATTTATAAAGTATGTCCCACATGGTTCAAAAGTGTTAACATTCTTCAGGACGCGGACGCTGACTGCACAGTGCGTATTATGACAGTTTTATGAACTTTCAAAATAAAAGGTAATTCTCAAACTATATCATACTTTACATCCTGTTCACACCCAGCGTTTGTTAGGCGATTTCACAGCGAGGCGATCTCGCAGCGATAGTTCCGCGATCAAATAAACGAAAACACCGCGAACACGCCGCGCTCACGCCGCGATGCCCGCTTCGAATTTGACTGATGGATGAGGCGTTTAACGGCCGCAATACCGCTCTCGAGTGCGCTGCAATCTCGCGGCGAGCTCGCGGCGTTCGCGCAGCGAGATCGCCTTGCCGTGAAATCGTTAGTGTGAACAGGCTCTTAATGTGGTAGCCACAAGTATGAATTAGTCTCATTTAAATCAGAAATGTAATATCTACTGTTTAACCCCCTTATTCATAAAAAAACGAACGCAACGCTAACGCCTTGTTTAAGCTATTGACGTGTTCTGTCACTTACTCGCAAATGGCGGCAGCAACAAGAATGACAGTGACAAAGCGATACAAAAGTTATCGTGTTCTATAAGAGCTGTTTAAGTTTTTATGAATAAGGGGGTTAGTCTGTAAAATATAATCAGCAAAACATATTTTTTCACACCGTAACCAGCTGGTTTTATCTTGGACGGGCAAGCCATGTATCTTGTCAATTACCCGAGATTTGGCCATTACCTCCTAGCAGACGTATATCATGATATTTCGTTTCAGTAAGCGTTTACGAAAACCTTTCCCTACTAACTTTCGTGCCTTTCAGTAGTAAATACATTCCACCTGTGACTTTATTTATTTATTTATTAAAGGCTCACAAAACAAGTTACAGTCATTAAGGCACAACATAAAAAAAAACAACATTTTGAGAGCTAGACCATAACTCTTAGCATGTGGGCACAGCATGCTCTTAGTTAATTGAAATGAAGAGGGTTAGTAATTTAGTAACTTAAGAAAATAAAGAAAACAATTTTATATTTACCGAAATGTAGGTTAAAGTTATTAGTAGTATTAGTTGTTACAGTTTTAATTTTAGATTTTTTTTAGATTTTTCCAAAATAAAAATTATAAAAATGAAAACACGTTCTTAATCCTGTTCTGACATAATTTTAGCAATTTCTTTTTCAAACTTTAACAGTCCAAACGCCAGAATATCCAGAGAAGAGTGCTCAGCCGCGGTTTCGTTGTATAAACGACACATTCTAGAAATTGGGTTGTAGAAAGATGTGTTATTTTTGTAAGTTTGAAGGCAAAATAATTTAGGTGACTTGTCCCGAGACCGAAATAGAAAACTTTGTAGGCAGATTAAGTCACCAAGCGGATGTAGTAAATTACTTCGGTAACTGAAACCACATTTAATATACTTTAAAGAAACTAAAACAAAGTACGAGCAAGTAAACAAAGCCGGAGTTTAACTCCGGCTTGGTGAGTTTATTCCAAAGTTTTGTAAAATGTTGTTTTGGAATTATACTTAAGTACTTGATTTTTTATTGCACAACAATGAATGTTACAAAGCTCAGACTTAACAGGGGTTAGATATTCTTACCAGTCAACTATAAGGCTAGGCAAAAAATGGTATTGTAATCATGATGTTTTAAATACTTGACTATCCTACTAATGCGAAAGTTTGTATGTGTGGATGTGCCGTGTTGCTCTTTCAAGTAAAAACTACCGGATGATTTTAATGAAACTTTACAATAATATAGCTTATGCATATGAATAGCACATAGGTTACAATTTATAAAGAAGCTAGCGACCCGCCCCCGCTTCGCACGGGTGCAATAGGATGTTATTATACATATAAACCTTCCTCTTTTACTTTTTGTTTTTCAACTTACGGACTACGCGAACGAAGTCGCGGGCGTTGGCTTGTTCTGTATAAAATGTGAATTAAACATAATATTATTAAAATTGGTATGGCGTAGCACGAGCGCTACGTAATGCCTCTTCTGCTACGAACCGCGCTACGAACTACGTAGTATCTAAATTCGAATTCTTACTGAGTTAGTCGGTAAAACTGAGACTCAACGAATCTGCCAAGTAAATCGTGGAAAAAGTCCAGAACTCATTTTCTGCTCAACACGTTAAATAAAAGTACTAACTACTATAAATAGCATTGCATTTCTTTTCGCACTCGCAACACGCAGCATGAAGGTAAAACTGGTATTGCCCAAGTTTGTCTAGCTCATGTCCGTTTGCAGTATAAATCCTAAGGGTTGCATGCCAGGAGTGATTTACCCCGCACGCCACAGCCGATGCAATGTCATCGATGGTATAAATCGGTAAAAATAACGACCATGCAACACGAAACATGTCTCCTACATATTGATACGTAGGTTTGTTTTAGAGGCATTGTCTGTTTCTATAAATAGAAAGTGTAAAATTTGTATTGTTTGCTTACATACAAAACATGAACATAAACGGCCTATATACGTCCCACTGCTGGGCACAGGCCTCACCTCAACTATGATGAGAAGGAACGAGCCATACTCCAACACGCGGGCTCAGTGCGGATTGTTGGAGTGGTGTAAGGTTAGTGAGCAACCTTAATGTCAGATGTTATTAACCGCCCTAAGGCCTCCAACTGGGCTTAACGACTGACATCTAGCGACGTCAACCGGTACCAACTGCTTAACGTTCCTTCCGAAGCACGAATATGCCCGAAATACACATCACTAAGTTTCGGTCGCAGAGGTCAGTTGGTCACCCATCCCACTTCCGACCCAGCATGTGTTGCTTTATAATAACAGCGATCGTCGAGGCTTGTTTGCTTACTTTTGCTTAACTTTAGGTAAGCTTGCGATGCATTCAGATGGGCTTATATTATCAAAGTCAAAGTCTAATCAAGACCCTTAACAGTAAACACCAGTTACTTACCTGCCACTGTTGGTAAAATGCCACCGTTACTGGTAATGGCACCACCGTGAGCCCGCGTGTTGGTGTATGGATTGCCACACTCCAACACGCGGACTCCGTGCGGATTACTGAATGATGTATGTAAGGCTACCGATGAACCTTCCTGTCAGGTGTTTGTTCTCAACCTTGACTTGGCCTCCGACTCCAGCGACTGATTACTAGGTCAGTCATGTTTATTTTCGTGTTGGTTCTTTCGGATGGACTAGAACAGTGGAAGCTGAACATATTGTGTCCGAAAAGTTAGATGATCAGTCGATCTGTCGTCCCATCGGGACATGGTAAGGTAATGGAAGAGGGAGTGCACCTGTGTATTGCGCACAGTCTTGTGTTACATTATCAACTTTTGCTTACTTAATTAATCTCACATTTGGCCGCAATGGTCGAAGTCGACCAGAGGGGTCATAAGAAGGAAAACGCTCCCGTGTTTCCGGATACATACAGCATTGGTGTCTTCAAAGCCAGAGTGAATAGGCATTTTCTGGGTAAGCGTGTTTCACGTTCGACCTCATCATCCGCTTGCCATCAGGCAAGACTGAGGTTAAACGCAAACCGATTTTAAATAAATAAATAAACACGAAGAACATGAACGTTAGTTGGGACCAACTGCTATCATGCCTTTCCATACAAGGACACAGGTGTAAGTAAAAACAAACTTAATTTGGAGGTTCCAGTGGTCGCTCTCCCACCATTGTAGCAAACCTGGCGTTGAACTGCGTCAGTCACCCTTACATAACATAACATAAACGGCCTATAAACGTCCCACTGCTGGGCACAGGCCTCACCTCAACTACGAGGTGGTGCAAGCCATACTCCAACACGCGGGCTCAGTGCGTGGTGTTGGAGGGGTGTAAGGTTAGTGAGCAACTTTAATGTCAGATGTTATCAAGCCCTCCTAAGGCCTCTAACTAGCTTCTAGGTTGGGCTCTAATGACTGACACCTACTGACGTCAACCGAGACCACCTGCTTGACGTTCCTTCCACCTTCCACAGCACGGAGATGCCCGAAATACAAATAACTAAATCCCATTTCCGACCTAGCGTGTGTTGCTTTAAAACAGCGATGGTTACCGATCACTGTCGCAGCTGCGCCATGGGCACCTCAATCACTTCAGTCACCCTTACGGTGGAATTCACAAAAGCAAATTAAATAGTTGAGCGTTTAACAAATACTTGAACAACGCTCAAACTGTTTTTTCGCATTCACAAAGGTTCATCAATTGCTCCTCCTCTCACGTGATTAAACTAAGTTGATTAAGCACTCAAACGAGAAAATCGTATTCATGAAAGACAATCAGCGTGCCACAGATAATAAAATGCCATAAAATGTGACAAATAGCATGCTCAAATATTTAAAAAGTTGAGAGCGGTCGCGACCTATCTTAAATATTTGATTTGAAAGTATTTCAGCTTTAACGCCCGTTTTAAGGAGTTTGGTAGAAGAAGTTCCCCTTGTTAGAAGTCTTTGTAATGTGTAATACCTAAAAACACTACAGAAATATGTGAAAACGCAATTTCAAATGCTACTAAGAATTGCAGTTTCCGACAAAAGAAATTAGTCAGCACGTCCCCAAATTGGAAGAAAAGCAATCAAGCAACACAGCCAATATACGGAATACTCCTCGCTCTCCATCATTATGCCAAGGGCAGTTATCAAAGACCCACAATCAGAACAGGATACTACCATTTCCAAAAGACTCTTCCAGACTCCAATGTTTGCTGAACTGTAGCTTGGATGCAAATGCCAGTTATCAAAAATCCTGGGTCAAAAGAATAGTTAGTACCATTATCAAAAAAAGTCCAGTGTGCGCCTTTCTAGAGTGTAGTGAACTTGGTGATTCAAAGTGTGGCTACTCATGTTTCTATCTCAATTTTAAGAACAGCTGCTGGACAGACACCTTATTGCTTCATTAAAGGCTCTGGACCACAATAAAGAGACTGTTTGGTATTCTCAAAAGAAGATTTTCTTAAAGATAGGAAAACCAGAAAAAGGCATTCGGTCTTGGCATCAGGCGGGAAGATTTTCTTGTCCTTATTTATATCAATTATTGAGAATGGTCTATGTTGGTATAGTTATAATCCCACCAACAACAGTGGAATGTGCAGTGTACTGTGGGCTCTGTTAGGAACACATGAAGTTAAGTCGTTGGTGTTGTGTAGAAGGCACCTAACATGATGTAATAGTGTAGTGAACACGAACTGCATAAATAAACACCGTCAAATCAATAATTGTTTTATTTAACAACTAATTATTACATCATATTGATTAGTTCTAAAACACAAGTTCTTTTCCTAATCTATCCACCCATCATGTCTCACTGCAGGGGAAAAGCCATCACTCCCAGTTTTTAAGTTATTGAAGTAAAAAAGGTGTGCACCTACTTAAGGTTGTATGTTTGTTTCCCACTATACACCTAAAATTGTGTAATGAATATTTGTGTCTATCCTGTGTTTGGGAGTTATATCTATTCACTAAGGTACCTATGTATTAAGAAACAATATTGTTTGTTCAGTCTTCATGATCTATGCTAAATTTTGGGGAGCAGTGACCCCGGTGTGGAACTCGAATATAAATTATGAGTTCATGATAATTAATGAAAACACAAAATAAAAATGAATAATTTATTTTATATAATTCAAAAATAACAAATAAACTATAGGTTCACACAGTTGAAATAGAACATTACAATGTGAAATCACAACAAGATAACAATTTGTAATGATGAGTAACACTTTATTGCACGCACACTAAATTATTAGCAAATGAAAGTAATACATTTTCACCATAAAATACTAGTTAGGCAGTCTTATTGCAAAAAAAACAATCTCTTTCAGACAACCTACAGGCAGAGGAATAATGATAGAAAAGGTTAGCAAGTCAAGCTAGTTTGTTGCTGAAATACCCAGCAGAACGGTACTGTCTTTTTAAAAAAAGGCTATCATTTTAAACATTATATTTATATCGTATTATATATTCAGTGTCCACTATTGATTTGATGCAAGTGGTTAAAGATTCTAACAGCTATGAAATACATATTTTGCTGTAATGCCTGCCAAATTAAAGTTTTTAGTAAGTTATGTGTTTTACAAACAATACCAATACATTAAATGCTCCTCAGTGTCAATATTCTATTGAACAAATAGAGTCTACTACCAATAAAATTGATTGTTTTGGCATAAATATAATTCTTCTTCTCTTGCAACTTCTAGGTCTCCTTCTCCATATAAAGTTAGTCACTATCGTGGTCACAGTTGGCAAATAATATGCAATATCATCATATTTTATGTTCAACTATTGTGGTAGTACTGCCTTATTAATTATTTCCTTCATTTTGGTTATCTGCTACTCCATGAAGAGCTGGAAAGTAAAATACTTGTTAATTACATTTGTTTTTCAGCAAATAAAGAAAGGTAGGTAATGGCTAAATTTACACAGTGGAACTTTTAACATCAAACAAAAAACTGTTTTGATTTTAACTGACTGTATTGAAGATTGTAAACTCAGCTAAATAGAGTATATATATTTACTTACCTAATAATCCATTTCCAAACTATCCATTTTCAGCTTGGCTTATTTTATTTGAGTTATTGTCTTTGCAGGTACTTTATCTGCAGTCAAGATCTGATAAGATCAAGTGCAAGATCTTACACTGACTGTAACGATGATCCTCCAGAAACCCAGATAATTACTTGGAAATGTAGTTACATAAATAAACAAATTTAAAATTTAATGTAATTCTAACCTAAATTCTTAAAATGACTGATTGACACATATTTGACATTTGGTTGCGTTCCGTTTTTACATAAATATTGTTTTAAAAATGAAAAAGTATTGTTTTGTTTATTCCATTTATTTTTTTTGTTCAAACATGCGTAAATTTCAAATTAATAACCAAGCTACGTTACAGTCATCTTAAATTGAGATAGATCTTTGAAAAAACCCAAGAATTGTTAATTTCCAGCAATAATTTCGACAAACAACGAAACGAATCGAGGCACAAAACCATAGTTCCATCAAATGGTTAGCGAGAACGAATGATTCTTTTTGCAATGTTGGCATTTCGGTTTGTTTGAAAGATGCTCAGCTAATCACGGTAGAAAACTGCTTAATGAACGTTTGTGAATAGCATTTAAGTTAAGCGTGCGATTAAACTAATGGCTTAATTAGTTGAGTGAGTGATCTGATTTGCCTTTGTGAATTCCACCGTTAGTGTACATAAATAAAATAACACTTATCACTTGATAGAGTGACTCGTTTCAAGTACCTGGGTCATTGGGTGACTGAAGATCTCTGTGACAATGTGGATATAGAGCGGGAGCGCAGGGCGCTATCCGTGCGCTGTAACATGCTCGCTCGCAGGTTTGCAGGTTGTAGTGACCAGGTGAAGGTGACGCTCTTTAAAGCCTACTGCCAATCTTTTTACACCTGCAGCTTGTGGGTGAAGTATACACAGCGGGCGTACGGAGCTTTGCGCGTCCAGTATAACAACGCTTTTAGGGTGCTGTTCGGCCTGCCGCGGCATTGCAGTGCTTCGTTGATGCTCGCGGAGAGGCATGTGGACGGGTTTCATGCCATCATGCGTAAGCGCTGCGCGTCTTTGTTGGCGAGGCTACGCGCTACCTCAAACGGCATCCTAAGGGTGTTGGCAGACCGCTGGGACTCACCGATGTTCGCGGACTGGATGCAATTGCATATGCACTGAGTGCAGTTGGGTCCAGTCCGTGAAAGTGCTCGTGGGTCCGGTTTTTATATGTGTATTGTGTACTTAGTTTTTATTTTTATTTTTGTATTTTATTACCTACCTACTGTTGTGTGTTTTTAAATATGGATTTTTGGTCTGAAATAAACGATTTATTATTATTATTTTAGTTTTTATTTTTTCTCTCTAGCGAGGTGTTATCTAAAGAGCACGGGCCTCGGCCAAGCGCATCTTTAGTCATCGTGGAGGCTTAAAAATTTTCGCACAATACGGCAGGTGTTCAAAATTACTGCTTTTTGGATGAGTGTATATGTGGCCGGATGTATCCCAAGTGCTTCAAGGCCTTTGTGAAGTTCCTTCGGGATAACGCCAGTAGTAGATATGATGATGGGTACTATCTTGACTGCGGTGACTTGCCATTGAGTTTTTATTTCTACTGAGAGTTCACGGTACTTCGCAATTTTTTCTGTGTGTAGTCTGTAAATTGTGGGTGTTGCATACGGCAATGTCAATTAGAGTAACTGTTTTATTATTTTTATCAAGTAATGTGATGTCGGGTCTGTTAAAGTGGATCGTCTTGTCGGTTATTATCGTTCTATCCCAATACAATTTGTGGTTTTCATTCTCCAGTATCACTTCCGGGTTGTATTTATAATAAGGGACTTTCTGTTTAACAAATTGGTGTTGGAAAGCTAAATACTGATGCAACTTGATCATGCCTATGTTTGTAGTCGGTTTGGGCTATGGATTTGCAGGCACCGGTTATATGCTGTATGTGTTCTGGACTGGAATGACATCGTCTGCAAATATCTTGAACTGAGGGGTTTTTCAAAATATGCTTTTGGTAATTTTTGGTGTCAATGATTTGATCTTGAATTGCTACCATAAATGCCTCAGTCTCCGGAAACAATTCTCCCCGTCGAAGCCACGCGTTTGATGCAGTTTTGTCCACATGTAGCTGTTGTAAATCGTTGTAATGCCTCCCATGCAGCGACTTTTGATTCCATGTTACCTTCTTCTCTGCATCTGATGTAATTTTCTCGTTTAACTGTGTGTTTAAATTCTGTAAGTTAAGAGGGGTGAGTTTTGTGTCGGATTCTGTGATAGCTTTATGTAAACTTGAGTCTATTGATCTTTTGTGGAAGAAATCTCGTAATAGTGTTATCTGTTTGTTATGCATGTTAACTATGTCAATGATACCTCTGCCGCCTTCTTCACGAGGTAAAGTGATTCTTTGTGTGCAAGATCGCGGGTGATGTTTACGATGGGCTGTCATGGAAGTGTTTATGATGCGTTGTAGTTGCTTGAGTTTACTTTGAGACCAATTTAATATTCCAAACGAGTATGTAAGAATGGGAATCGCGTAAGTGTTTAATGATTTAATAAGGTTGCGAGAGTTAAGTTGTGTGCGAAGAAGAATGTTTAGTCGATGCCTGAATTTTGTTATGATATCTATTTTTGCCTGTTTATGATTAATTTGACGTAGTTGTTCAAATCCTAGGTATTTATAAAAGCAGTGTTCATCTAGAGCTTCAATAACATCTCCGTTATCAAGCAAGTAAGTATTCTCTTCAATTTTACCTCTTATGACAGTGACCGTTTTGCATTTATCTATTCCAAACTCCATGTGTATGTCATTAGAGAAAATCTGCGTGATATCTGCAAGCTGATGAAGTGATTGAGTGTCTTTGCTGTACAGTTTGATGTCATCCATATACATCAGGTGTGTAATGGCTGTTTGCGACTGATCAATGAGGAATCCACTATTTGTCTGATTGAGCATGTCAGAGAGAGGGTTTAAAGCGAGGCAGAACCAAAGTGGACTCAATGCGTCGCCTTGAAAAATGCCTCGTTTTATTGAAATGTTCTCAGTGCTAATATTTGTATTTTTGGTATTTAGTTTTAGACTGGTTCTCCATTCTTTCATTGAGGTTTGTAAAAATGATACTATTGTGGGATGAATTTTGTAGTGGTTAAGTATGTAAATAAGCCAGCTGTGAGGAATTGAGTCATAAGCTTTCCGGTAGTCGATATACATTGTACTAATATTCTTCTTGGACTTTAAGGCTCCTCTCATGATAACTGAATCAATTATAAGCTGCTCTTTACACCCTTGGCTATTCCTTCTGCATCCTTTCTGCTCTTCGGATAATATTTGATTTCGGGTAATATGGTCATAAATTATTTCGGTGATGCATGCTGTGAGAATTTTGTAAATGGTCTGTAAACAAGTAATTGGTCGGTATTTACTTGGATCGTCACTCTGTGTACCTTTCGGAATCATGTATGTGATACCCTGAGTTATGTAACTGGGCATTAGACTTGGCGTTAAAACAAAATCATTTAGATGTTTGTGTAATATAGGGTGGATATTTGTGAATTTTTTGTACCAGTAGTTGTGGATCTTGTCAGTACCCGGAGCTTTCCAATTATGAGTCTTCTGAATTACTCTCTGAAATATGTCGACAGATATGTATTGGAATTCCATTTGCGGTAAAAAGTTTGTTTTTGCTTCGGCCTCTTTTATCCAGTCAGCGTTCTCATTGTGTTGTACTGGGTTTGCCCATATGTTTGACCAAAACTGATGTAAATCTTCTTTACTTGGTGCTGTTGTAGGACTAGGCGTCGGGTTTGTCCTCTGTTTATCAGCCGACAGCTGCCGGTAAAATTGCTTTTCATTGTTGTAAAATTGCGTATTCTGCTTTTTCCTCAGTGTACAATTGACGTATCTTTTCAACCGTGTAGAAGCTGCATTTAACTTTTGTTTCAGTGTGTCCAAAACTTGGTGGTCTGTATTATTTGGTTCTTCATGTCGTGAGTGTATTTTAAAGGTGTTTTTTATTTTTTCTACGTGTCTTTCTAGCCTGGTACTTCTACTTCCTCTCATATATTCTGACAGACGCCCAATACATCTTCTGAGATATTCAATTTTGTTTTGCAGTCTTTTTTGCCAAAAAGGTATATCACGTCTCTCAGGGCGACTATCACTTCCGTTCTGATGAATTTTGGTTCCATTACAAATAGCCGCAGCATAGGCCGCGCAATATATGATTGTTTGTGTCTTCAGAAAATCTTCGTCATCGGTGGTGCTGTGTTTGGGTATTATTTCGTTATTTATGTAACCTACAATGTAATCTAGCTTTTTTGTTACTTTTTGCTTTCTGATGTATGGTCTGTTGTCTGGGTCAGTGTTTGTGAATGTTGATAATGCTTCTTCAAATGTGTCCGTAATTTTCGTATTTAAGTGTATATCTGTGTGTATCTGTCTGGAACTTATAAGTGGACATGAATGTGTGGTCGTGTTTGTTAACTGTGTGCAAGTAGCGTCGGCAATTGAAAATACTTGTCCTCCAGCATTGGACGAATTTCCACTAACTTCCAATGTAACCTGCGCGGCGTCCTGGTCTGGAGGCTGTGTAACAAATGTGGTATTATTGACTTCAGTCATGGATTGTTCCACACCACGTTTTATGTCGTTCAGTTTTTCATCAGAAAAATATTTCTTTTTTATAATAGCTCTTCTCTGATCTGCTATTCGCTGCTCTGAAATATGTGCTAGGTGAGGAAAAGCTTCAATAAAATAAGCGTGTAGTTGTTGTCTGTAACCTGTTGTGTTCTTTTCCAAGTCTGTTATTTTATAGTAGATTCTCATTATGGCTTCATTAATATCATCATCCCACCTCATTCTTTTGTTTGGTTCAGCAACCTGGCTTATTTGGATTCGGCTCCTTCTACTCAAAACCTGTCTGACTTCAGTTGTTATATGTGTCAGAGTCTGAGCGTCTAATAGTTTGTTTCGGATGATTGCCCTGCGTTGATCTCCGACTCGTTGTTTGGACACCTGCATTTCCGGGAATTGCTCAACAAATTTTTGATGGAGAGTGTTCAAGTAAACCTTGCTTTTTGTCTCTAGTTCTGTGATGGTAAGATATGTGCGCCAGATAAATGTGTTCATTTCATAAGTCCACTTTTTTCGCGCACTGGTGCCAGCCTTGGTGGGTGCAGTTACAACATTAAGGACTGTATCCTCCTCCTGCACAACATCCAAGGTGAGCGATGTAGTAGGTGAGCAAGGAAAACTTGATTGGGGTGTCGCATTTAAATATGAAGGTGGAGAGGACGGTAAAGATGGGAACAAAGATATGGAAGACGTGGGAGATGACACATCTTGTTGTTCGGCTGTCGTACATTTCTCGATGGGAGCCCGCCTGCTCAACTCCTCATCGCCGATGGACCGTATACTGAAGCATCCAGCAACGGCTCCAGATGCGCCCCGGCGACCCCCGGGCAGCGACCGCAAATTATATCTCTTATTTAAATTCTCCATACGAAAGGGGGGTTGGTTTGGGACCGTTAGTTCAGGAAGGGTGTAGGCTGTGGTGTTATTGCCTAATGCTATTTGTTTTAGTTAATATTTGTCAGATGGTATGACTCGATGTTTTCCCTTGCTTCCCTTAAGCCCCCCCACCACGACAAGGTGGTCCCCTGGGGGGGTTATTATTATTATTATTAACTAAGCACTAAGCCAAAACATTTACTTTTCTTTCCGTTTCAATACTGAATATAATACATGCAGTAATATGTCGTTTGTCGAAATGCCAGGTGATTTCCTCTAATCAGCCCTTAGTAGTTATTTTCGTTGTAGTCGATACCACAATTACGAAGGTCGAGGTACCAGACACATAGCCAATTACTACGTGTGGAGCTTTATAAATAACCGATCGATACCTTAAAAAGAGGAGGCATATATTATTCATAGACATTCAGAACAGTGGAATGAAATTATAAAGTTAATTTATCTAAATTATATATTTTTAACTAGTTTCGGAATGAAATGGAATGAAAGTCCGCTTAGTAGTTTCATGCGACCCACGAACATAAGTACGTACTCAAAAACCAATGCGTTCATCAAAATGATGTTCACAGAGTGGTCAAATATGTCTGAAGTATTTGTGAAAAGTAACCATAATACTACAGAATGAAAATAAGCAACTAATTTCACTTGTTTGAGATTTTAGTGGCGGTTTAAACGACATATGGCTCTGCTTTTGTAGTATTACAGTTGCTTTTATTAAACTGTCAATAGCTTTTTTAAGCACTCGCTCTAGTAGACTGCACATACCTTCTCGGATCATTTGAATGCTGACTTTACCAACAGACGGTTCAAATACTAAAAAAAGAGGAATGTCAAAAGTAAGTACTGTTTTCAAACCTGGCTTTAGCAAGATTGTTTCAGAATCGAGATAGAAATACAAAACAATAAAAGATTGTTTAAATAAGGTGGAAACAAAACAACTTAATACAAAGAGAGTCCGCGTTTATAATGTCGGAACTTCATACAAAGTTTGTAAAAACAATGGTGGCAATTTTTCCAAAGTTTTCAGTGAACTCTTTGCAAATGGTTTTGAGAAGTTCCTCTCAAAATACCAGGTTTTGAAAACAACAAGTGTGTGTACAGAGGCGCTCACATCAACCTTTACATATGGGCACCTTATGCTGCTGACGTAAGACCCATTTTGCAATGGTTTTGTAAAGGTTGATGTGTGCGAATCTGTACATGATTGATATCGCTAAAATAGTGCAATAAGAAGCCGACGTCGCTACCACAGCCAAGAGCAGGTTGTCATCGCGACGTCTAATCAACTGGACTAGGAACGACAAGTTGACTCCCTGTTTTGATTTCATTACTGCAGATTGGTTTATAATTGGGTTACACTTCTGCGAAGTACGCTTATTCTTTTGTTTTTCTTTATCGTCGCCAGTGAGAGTTTATGATTGGCAGCGTCGCGGTGAAATATTACCTTACGTTTCTCTAATGAGTTTTTGATATTCGTTTGACATTCATTTGTTTTTATTAGATGCTACTTGCGGAACTTGATGGTTACTTTGAACTGCCAAATTGGTGTTAAAAGTTGCGTTTTTCTTGACAATCGTTACCTTGACCATGTTATTTGTTTGTTGATTTGTGAAACAAAATGGTATGATGCACGAACAATAGTAAAACTTTTAGAAACTTAATCGATAATCCCAAATATTTTTCCGCCCAGCCTCTCCATGCAGTTTAAAAAGGAGTAGTTAGGGCCAGTTTTTTTCACAAATACTCGTAGATTCGCTTTCACGAGTAATAGAAGTTGCAAGTGCAACTTCTATTACCATTGCCCCTTGGTGAAAAGTTTTATCACCTAATAGGTATGTCGCTACGTGACTAAATAGCGTCGTATTGATTAAGTAATTTCCACTTAGGACATCAGTGACCATTGCACCAGCTCTTGCAATTGATCGAAAAGTTTTATCAACAGAAATATCTCTAGACGACTATCGCGTCGTAATCGCTCTCTAGATTCATCACCGTCAAAAAGCAATGCTTTCGAGTGGAATCCTCGAGCTTAAGGATTCAACACTCATATTTCAATTTATTTGAAAGCGCTCACTCCCAGAGCGGATATTGAATTCTGATCGCCTATGAGATACTGCCGATATTTGATAAAAATTCATTAGTTTTCGATCTGAATTCCTAAAAGGAGATAATACTGTGAATAAAATTAGTTTTGCAATTAGTTTTAATTTGACTAATCGCCATATGCCTACGCCTACCTACACTACTCAAAGAGAAAGAGCAGATGAGGCCAAGAATTCTACTTTCCTATAATAGGTACAGGCAATAACTTCCAGGGACTTTTTAAAATGCACCACTTAATGTGAAACAAATTGTTATTTCAACATCTAAGGTCTCAGTTTTACAAGTTTACACCAAGGAACAACAACAAGCATCAAGCGTAGTAAAGTAGTTAAGAAACTTTATACCTAACAGACTAAATATCCCGCTGCAAGCAACGCGATGGCAAAAATCACAAAAGTGTTGCTCACATTTTGCCAAGGATTTTCTTAAAATTATAAATGTCCTTTCATTAACATTCTGCTGCTCGACAAGAATTAATAATGATTTGTATTCCATGCAAAACAGTACGTGACTTTTGGGGAATTAGCGGCAATAATAAAAAATCTGCTCCTGTTTCGTAATTTGACTCAATTATTTATAGGGGATGCCGCGGAGTGTTATTTATAGCCCTACATCGGTAAAGTTGACAAAGCCCTTTTTTACCCGACTGTGCCAGAAGGACGGCTGTTTTTTAGTGTATTTATGAACTCGTATGTGATAATAGTGTTTGGCACTGTGCAGCCAGAACGGCTCGATGGATTTTAGCTACATTACCTAAGTATTGTTGCCCCATGTACCTATATAAGAGTAAACGTACCATCTGAATATGTGATAAATGCGTTAATAATACTTATAGTATACCTGTAGATAAAAGCTATACTTTTGAATAGCACGCCAAGATATCATTCTGACACGACGGAGTCTTACGACTCCGACCCAACGACATACGATGCCAACACGAGTGCGTCAACATAATAAAACCCTTGCTTGCGCATGTGACTGACGAGGTGTGGCAGCATGCAGTGGCGTGTGCTCGTACATATTGCTTATCGTATGTTACATACGAATAATATTCTACTTGCTCATATTGAAACTTTATATCACTTTGAGGAAACGCGATTATTGAAAATAGTTGCTGTGAGGAGAGGAGCGGTGTGTGCATAGACTACCTAAGCGATCATACACCCTGTATAATGATTAAATGCGGAATAACTTGAGGCATCAGAGTCAAGCGCCGTTTTAGACCCTAAGTACTCAAAATGTTTCGATCAGAATTTAAAAACATATAGGTAATTATTATGTATGTAAATTTGAAATTTTAATTTCTTTGTATGTTTTGTATGATCATATGAAAAATTCTTGATAGTTTTCATTTAACGGAACATTTGGGCCAAAAATTTGCGCTAGTATCTATTTCAGAAAAATACCTACATAGGCTGAAAGTCTTAAAAGCTTTTCAGATAAAAGTAATTTTCATATGGGTGTTGGTTTTTTCTTTTAGCAACTACTCGGAAATTAACCCTGTATACCTACATAATTCGTCGTTTACCCTCAAATTTATTTAAAAACATTTAATAAATCTCATTGCGCTTTTAAGTTAACCCCATAATTAACATTACGCAACAATATGGAATTGACGGCTTGCTGAACTGTCAAAATTATTTTAATGAACACGTTAGCTCGGGCTGTGATTTCAACATTTTGTGTAATTAAGTGAAATTGCAGTCACAGCTGAAAAAATGTTTTGAAACAAACCAAAGTTATTCGTATAACATGTGTAGGTAAGTAGGTAAGCATTGAAAGAGGTAGTTAACTAGTTTTTTAAACTAACTAAACTACACTACTACCTACAAGAATATACGAGTACCCGTACGAGTTGATATATGAAATCGTACGGGACAGATCAGGGTCTGTGAGTGGCATACCACTCACCTGCACAAAGGCTGTTATTTTTATTCAGGAAACTAAAATTTTATGCCGTTTTTTGACGTATAACATAGTTCGTTGTGATTTCCTTAAATTTTTGTTCTCTTGCAGCAAATAAAATAAAACTACGTTTTTAGTTGACATACCTAATAATAGTTCCCTTGGAATTAAGAAACAAAATGTTAGTTAAAAGTTTCTTGGTACTTAATCAGTTGGCCATTTAGTAATATCGACTGGAAACACATTGCCTTTTTGTCGTTCTTTTTTCCTAATCAGATTTAAAGCAGGCATATCCTAAGAAAAAGTTGCACTTCAAAACATTAACAACCACATCTTAGATTATGTTATCACTGTACAAGATGTAGAGGAGTAAGGGGCTTTACCGAAGAGGACCTCATCAACATAATTATCGCTCTGCGCTTTTGACCGGCGAGCCGTGACAGCAAGCTGTGAACTACCCGCATTTTGCGGCAGTGACGGCTGACTACACTACTAAAGCTATCTTTAGAGATCTGTGCTTTGGAAAGCAAGGGTGAAATCCTGTTCGGAGGCAAGTCTTTTAAGAACTCAACCTATTCAGGTTGAATAAAAGATTTTAAGGATCAAACTAGTAAACTAGGACAAAGAATACTCAGATAAGTTGTATCCAGACACTGATATTATAAATGCGGAAGTTTGTATGTGCCGTTTTGCTCTTTAACGTAAAAACTTCTGAATTGATTATAACAAAAATTTAAAATCATATAGCTTATACATCTGGAAAGGACATAGGCTACAATAGATGAAGAAATGTTACTTTTTTCTTTTGAACCAAAGTCCAGGCGGACGAAGTCGCGGGCGGCCACTAGTCGAATATATAATTTGAAGAAATAATGAGGTGGTTTAAGGCAGAGCTTTCAGATAACATAACGGAACGAGCTTTAGAAATGAAAAAAAACTAAAAATTTCTTTCAGTGTAAGATGGATTTTAAAAAAAATTCATTTCATTAGTAACACAGTCATAAATCTGGTCATGTGCCAATATCCATCAAGATAATCAAATCCAACGCTCTGAACTTTGTGGTAGCGCGCTAGCACACTCGTTAGCTCTGGCATTGAGCCTGGGAAATAAGCACACAAACTTTAAAATACATTTTCAGGATAGGAAATACTTTACAAAACTTAAAGAGATTATAAAGAGAACAGGAAAATGCAAACATGAACAAAATCAGGTTACATTCCACCTCCCACTACTTCAACTAACGGTGTCACGATGTTTGAAATAAGAGATCTGCAAACTGCTGAACCTGTATTTTAAGAGATGTTTATTTCAGAAGAATATAGGTCAACAGACGTCGAGGTCCTTAATTAGTACCATCGCCACTGGAAACCAGATCTAGCAACTACAGACTGTAGCTACCCAATGGCTGTAATTACCACTGACGGTACTCATTAACTAGTGGACTGTCTCTTATGTGAGCATGTGTACTCTGTGTTTGCAGCATTGTGTAAATCGAATAAGAAGTGGTTCAAAAACCCCCTTAGAGAAAACAAAGAACGTCGTGGCCCACTGGCCAGAAAGTCTTCTCAAATCTGGCGGAACACCTATGTAGTTACTTTGAGATCTTCTAAAATTTGCGGCTAGCTATCCAGCGTGGTGTTGGAATACGCCGAGAAATAATCCAAGTAATTCGAATAATGGTGGTAATGTTGGGTTCTGCTTATAAATATTCTGTTCACAACGACTGTTGCAGTCAGTATGCCTCAGACTTCCCTATTTTGGATTTAGCGTATAAGAAAAACAGTGTTTGTGCATCCCACTGCTGGGCACATACAGGCCTCACCTCAATTTTCATGAATGAATATTAACCTTACTGTTCATTTTAATAGCTTTGGAGCTGTTTTTTTTTAATAGCCAGATATAAATTATCAGACGAATAAATTACAACTCAGAAGATTTTAAAATGTATGTCAAAGTGAAAAATTTCAGTTAAAGACAATAATTAAAGATTTCGACATCCAACATTTCCAAATGTGCCGACTTGTAAATCATTGTTCTGATCAATTTTATGTATCCTTTGAAAAAACAGCCCTTAAATGAATAACATAGCTGATAATCTAACAAGCGAATGTCCCAGGCACAGTAAACAGAGAACAGTAAAATATCTACATACAAACGTGCCGCTCTCGGTTTGCATGTGTGCGTGCGCGTTGCGCCGTGTCGGCATGCGATTGCACGCAAACGCTATAAAATATGGGGGAATAATGTGGCGGCAGTACGTACGGGCTGTGCCGCGTGTCTGTGAGCGCGTTAGGCGGGCGGCCTTAGATAACCTACTGTTATGTTTACTGTGTCCCAGGCTACGAACTTCGCGACCCGCGGACTAATTATAGCCGACAGGTGGTGTCTAATTAACTAATACAATCAGGCACCTGAGACCTGAGACAGGCTCGTTACTCGGCTGGACAGAGCCGTACGAACTAATGTTACGAGGTACATACTCGTAATTATTAAACCAGCTGGCAGTTGTTTGTGTTGGAAATCTTGAAACTGGGTAAAACGGTAATTATGTCTATTGTTTAGATTGTTGAATCTACGAGAATGTTATAAACTGTTTTCTATTTTTATTGGTAGATTTCATAAAATTATGCTAATAGATATTACACCCATCTTTTCAAGATCCTTGTAAATTCGACCGGCATTTACCATAGATTCATTCGCGAATACTCTCCCGCCCGAGTGCCTGTTCGATTTGATCCGTACTTCTAGGGAAACCCCTAATATGTTGAGAAATTGGCTACTATCCGTTGTCTAGTATCCCATAATGAGCTTTAGTAAGCTCAAAAAAAAGTTTTGTTCGTTTTTTGTTCGTTACACTTTGGGGCTAGATGGCGCTATGTGGAATAATGTCCAGGGATATTTATCTATTTAATAAGACCGCCTTAAATGTGCTTTGCTTTTTGCTGTAACTTTTGTCGTGTAGTTTATCTTAATTCATGTGCAAGATAGAATATAGGTAATATAGGTACTAGCGGCCGCCCGCGATTTCGTCCGCCTAGCTTTTTTTTTCATAAATTGTTCTGCAAATGTGTGACGTCACATTAGAGAGGAGGGGATCCCACAAATATGACCACCTGTGACAACAAATACGTGTGACGTACTTTATAGATGGCCTCTTATCAAGGTTGCTGATCTAGATTAACACAACATTATGTTACATTGATTAGTTCGTAACACCTTAGGAGTGAAGATATTCATTAGATTTACTTATCTTCGTGTGGTTGTGATTACTTAGCTCAGTAATGGGAATAGTTTGCGGTGACTTTGCGTTTAAACTAAGTAGTTAGCTGGTTTCACGTTTACACGTTAATTACTTCATTTTATGTGTACTACTTACATGATTTTTGCGAAAGCTTGTTTAACTGAACCCAGAGCTTTGATTCAAGATGTACAAGTACATTGATTTGGAACATGGTGTTGTTCATGATGATCTTTCATTGACAAAAAAAAGAGAAATTAAAAGCAATCGAAATTGATTGATATTCATTTCTGTAGGTTATTTACTGTGAGGGAACATTCGAACGGTATCTACTTCTTCTTGTTATGTTGCATCTTATAACAAAACAAGAAGAAGAGAGAGTTCGTGTTTTGTTTTGTTATATCTAAGTATAGAAGTAAAAATGTTTTATAGGATATAGACTTAAAAACTATGCCTTTGATTGTAATACCTGAATTGCTCTTTCTCCGATCCTTTCGAACAACCAGTTTACTGAAGAAGAAACATTCCGCAACTGTTTGGAATGCCATTAATGTTTATAGGTAGGGAGACACGCTAAACCAGGTCCTTCATTGTGCTAATCGTTAGTGCTGTTGCATTGAAATTACAAGGAAAAGAACTTTAGTTTGCTGGCATAAACAATGAGAGCTTTCGCCTCAAAACGCAAGGAGAAAAAAAACAGAAAGTACAGATAAAAAACGCAATATCAAACAAAGTGGTCAAATAAGTTTGAAATATTCAAGAAAACCAACCTTATCTCTACGGAACTAAAATATACTTTTACTTGTTTGAGATTTAGTAACGCTTCAATCGAACTACATCCGAACAACGTTTTGTCGCGACAAACGCTATTTGTCAAACCTACATGATATTTTTTGGACCAATCTGTTACGACCAATGATATTATAATAAAAAAGAGGTAGATAGGTTACTTGTGCTAAAAAAGTGGCTCTCGAAATCAGAACTTTTCGTACACGAGACGACTGGTTTACGCTCTAGTAAATTATTATACTAACTTTTTCACACTTGTTAACAGCCAATTGCCAATAATCCTATTTGCCAATCGAGCCCTTGCACCCTTCCTAGTGTTGTAGACTTACTTAGTTTGAAACAAGAATTCAAACATCATCGTTGGATTAAGTACTTACATATAGATTGGGTTACTTCTCCTGCCTCTTTGTTCTATTAGTATGGCTAAAAGCTAAAGCTTCATATAAGTTCTCGTTCATGAATGATTAATAAAAGCTCGGCGTTAATTAGTAAAGTTTCGGGTTCCCTCTCAGACTCTTCGCTTTGGGGTCAAGTTTTATTTGACTGAACCTTTTGGAGGCTTAATCAAAAAATATATTTCTTCAAAACTGAAAAAAACTGTTCATGGTGAGTAATGATAAATTACTAAGTAGGTACTTATGTAAATGCGTGAAAAAGTATTCAAACCAATGACATTTTAGATTTATTTGACATGACCATTCTGTTCAAAATTACAATGCCTTAAAAATCTTGTCGTTTTTATAGACGACATACTTATATCAACGCTCTGTCTCGACTATACTATTTACAAGGTGATTTTTTCAGGAGGGCGTGGTTGGCCAAATCCTAAGCTAACTATGAGGAATTTTGAAAAATGCTCAAAGTAGTTTCAAACTGTATACTCAAATTTAAAAAAAAACATCTTTCTTAGCCGGCAATCTAACCGTATCTTGTCGAACTCCTCTGAGCGTTTTTCCAAATTCGTCATAGTTTAGGATTTGGCCTACCACGTCCACTTGAAAGAAACACATAATCAAACGGGGTAGTCGGAGCCAGCTGACTGTTGCCGTCATTGTGGATGGAATTTCAGAAGCCCATTATGACATTTTGAATTGAACCCTTTGATAAGGGGCAAGCCTACTGCCGTTATCCGGGTTCATTGTTGAGAGTAATGAAGTGTTAGTGGTAACTAGTATTACCAACTCAGGCGTTCCGACTAGATTTGAACTCAGGCCCACGCGCGTCTGAGTCAGAGAGCTTTCTATGCCAGTGGTAGAACCACTGGGATGGAAAGAACTAGATTTGAGAACGTGGGTTCTCAAAACTAAATGTTCTGAAATCTAAATCAGCCTCTCTTCCCCTCCTCTCTTCCTCTGCGAGTCTATTTTGGGAATTTCTTGGCCAGTCCAGTGCAAAGGACGCCTTACGCTCACCACGCCAGCTGCGTTTGACAGAGACCAGGGCCCTAACCATAAGCTTTATAGAAAACAATCTTGAACAACAAACAATCTATATGGCTTGAGCGAGGAAAGAATACATACGACCATAAAAAAAAAGTTTTTCTTTCTTTCTTTCTTCTTCTATCATGAGCTTGCGTTTGAGACAAAGTGGCAGGTTGCCCTCAAAAACGACAAAAAACGTTTTTATAAATCTTGTGATGTTTTCATAATAGTAAAGGTATATTTGTGTATATTGTAACCAAATAACGTGCTAAAACAGTAAATCCGATAAACAAGGAAAATAATGGTGAAAAAGAATCAGTTGAGCCAATCACTTCCGATACACAGTGAAACCGCTCTCACATCTGTATTAACCACAAAATTGATTCAATAAAAGTCTGCTTTTATTGTTATTCTCGGTCCTGATGATTTCTGCGGTACAAGTTATAAGACTATGGATCAAGTAATACTTGTCGACTTCAACTACAACGGTACCCCTTAAATCGTAGAATACGGGATCGCTACTATGTACCTCATTTGTTTTGAGTTTCCGATATTTCGGCACTTACAGCGCCATGGTCACGGAGTAACTGGAGATCTTGCGGTTGAAATGTTATTGGCAGACATATCGGTCTTCGAATTCTTCTTCTTTTACGTTCGCCGGCGGTAGAGACTCTGACAGACCAACTGTGGTGAACCTTGTGGTTACTGTTTATTTATTAATTCATTCTTATTTCACATTTAAAATGGGAGCCCTTTCGGTCGCATAAACTCTTTCGTCATAATGTAGTTTGGCATAAATGTTTTGGCATAAAGTTTTTTCGCATAAATTATGATAAGCAGAGTATTATAAACGCATAATGGTTTCATTGGCATAATTATAATTTGCTATAATTGTATCTATCATAATTTAAATAAGCATAAATGTGAAGAGCATAATTAATAAACGTATAACTTTACTTTATCATAATATAAGAAACGCATAATAGATGAATTCATAAAATACAAAACGCATATTTCTACTCGTCTGCCCAACAATAGAGTTGGGGCGAAACCGACTCGGCTAGATTAGGTTAGAAGGTTTAAGGCGGGAGCAAAGTGAAGCGTAGCTGTAGCGTGCGTGATAGTTTTTCAAACCCTAAAATAAAATGCCTGCTGCATCCCTGCATGCTGCTTGCTTGCCTGCATGCTGGGTGCTTGCCTGCATGCTTGCCTGCATCCCTGCATGCTGCTTGCTTGCTGTATGCTTGCCTGCATGCTGCATGCTTGCCTGCATGCTGCATGCTTGCCTGCGTGCTGCATGCTTGCCTGCATGTTGCATGCTTGTTTACATGGTGGATGGCGAGGGCGGATCCGACATGGCCGTGATAGGTTCGAAGGTCAAGGCGTGAGCTCGCCTTGACCTTTGAGGGTTAGTTATTTTTTTTTCAAACCCTAAAATAAAATGCCTGCTGCATCCCTGCATGCTGCTTGCTTGCATGTATGCATGCCTGCTTGCATGCATGAATGCATGCCTGCTTGCATGAATGCTTGCTTGCTTGCTTGCTCACTATACATTTGCATGCTTGCTTGCATGATATTTTCGAAAAAAATATATTTCAGGATAACGAAGAGAATAATAAAGTTTTTAAATTTTGATTAAGTAAGTGTTTTTTCAATGGTGATATTATGGTATTCTTATTGTATGACTTGAAATTTGTATGCCATAGGGTGAGATGCCAATGAATGATATGCTAAGTAATCGTTATTCTGAAAACAATTATGCATAAACCTTTGATGCTAATATATCATTATTATAAAAGAAGTTATGCGGGAAAAAAGTATGCCTTATGATTTATTCTAAATGAACGTTATGCGAAACGAAGAGTATGCCAAAAAACGTTATGCAGACTTAAGATATGCCTTTTTAATTTATGCATCCCAATATGGACCCAACACATTATGTCAGTAATCGCACTCGTAAGAGATGTGTTTTCATCACATTAACGATAATAATATGCAAATATGATTATGTGTTTGCGTAATGTAGTCGTACTTTGTAAAAAATAAGTACCTAGGTTTCATTGGATTGATGTCTTAAGATATATCCCTTTAAGTCTGCCAACAGCTTATTGCTTGATCCACGTCATTTATTTTATTATTTTCCTCTTCGTTAACCCTGATATCGGTTACAATGAGACGAACCATAATACAACAATAGGCTCTCCTTTCGGCAAACAATGCTCTATAATATTTCTTATTCTTCTACTGACGATAAGTAAGTGTATTATTGAAATATTTTACACTCTGAAATAAACAAGTGTTTATTCTTCAAATATCAATGGGCACTGGTCATTCCCCCAAACTACTAAGCATTAAACCCTTCAATTTTGATCATCTGGGTTTTGTACAGTCGGGGAATGAAAGGGTTGACTACCATAGGATCTGTTTAAGCTTGCTCGATGATGACATTGACAAGATCAAACCAAAAAAAGGTATTGGTTCAACTATCAATCGTGAAGGAACATACGTCTAATCGAATTTTAATTTTACTGTCAAACAATTATGCATACTTTTCGACAAACTCTAGCCTGTTACACAGTTTAAAAGGTAACATGTGCTTGCAACGCGTAAATGAATTTATTCGAAAACTGGTCAACCTTTTCATTCCGCGACTCTACGTTATAACAGACGCATTGCATGTACAAATGCAAGCACAGCATCATGCTATAAAACTGTGCACGAGCTTCTGCGTCCATTATGTGCACCTCCTCGTTAGTTTTAGAACCACTAAGGGGCACAAACATCTAATCAACTGCAGCACAATTGCTCTTTGTCGAATCCAAGCAGAGAATTCTTCGTCCAAAAACCAAGAAAATACTCCAGTTCCATATTACGAATGCACTGAAAAGAAAGATGCAAAGTAAACCACTGCCTTTGACCCTCTTAGATGCAGCCATAATTGGCTCTTTGGGTCCTCTGGTAATTACTGCCTCTGGGCGGGACCCGTTCCATCCCCGCCCAGGATTAACGATGTATTTGCATAGATTCACATAATTTTGAAGTCTTGATCCGGTGAAAGTATTATACGACGTTGCCTGCTGAAGGTCTCCCATTTCCAAGTGCAAAGCAAATACTACGACCGAATATACGAGATCATAGACGGACGGTGGTGGCATTTCGCCGTAAAAGCCTACCCAACACTTTAAACAACAGCAAAAAGGTTGCGATTTCCGCACAATAGGTACCAAATGTTGTTGATGAAACCGATATTTGCGTCTTTTGGTACTTTCGTGCTAGGGAACAAGTCATGTTGTAAATATCTTATTTTAAATCAACCGTTTTATATGAACCTTATAATTATCGTGTAAAGGTGATACATATACAGAGAGGAAGTCAGCATAACATAAATTGTTATAGAGATCGTCTGCGCAAACAAGAATGCTCGCTTGTATGCGAAAATGCAGTGGAGGGGAGCTTTATTTTATCTTAGACGATCTCTACCGTCTGTAAGATTATATTTCTCTGTTTGTTAGTAGGGGAAACAAGATATTGCACTTATCAGGCCGTCATAAAGTATCAGAGACGTCTTGGCGCCGCACCAGCGCGGCAACGCTGGAACGAATACAATAAAAGGCAAAGATAAACTAAACTACAACAGTGACAAAGCAACCTACTTTCCAAATGAAACCATTTTCATCCGCTTATTTTAGGGTTCATTAGTGAAATAAAAATGTTCAGCACAAAGTTTTAATCAGGCCGTTTGGCTGCTCTACTTTGAAATAACTTATTTATACTGATGTGTGGGTTGAGTTAAGTTTTTTTTTATTATGTCTGATATACACTGCACTCTTGTGTTGTCGTCGAAGAAGAAGATGGTGGGATGACTTAGTAAACTACTCTAGAGATTGGCAGGCTCAGGCTGAGGATAGGGACCGGTGGAAGAGCTTAGAGGAGACCTTTGCCCAGCAATAGGATCGGAATGAAAAAAAAAATACACTGCATATATATTGTTTTACTGATATTGCATTAATATAATTGACAGCAGTATGGTATTGAAGTTTCTTTTATCTATTTATGTAAGTTGGTATATACTTAGTGCGAGCCGGTTTCTTAATCACTCAATTAAGAAACCGGCCGTAAGTTACTTTGGAAAAGCACTCCCAAAAGTAGAGCCAAGTTTTCAATCACAGCGAGTACCACTAATTAATACTTACAAACCTTGGGCATGATAGCAGAACCTTAATAATTCATCTCAAACGGCCTTGGCCATTTTCTACCATTTGCTAAAGAACTGATTCATCCGACAAAAAGTGGAAAAGGCGCGGTCGAACATTAGTTACAAAGCAGTCGCAAGGAACGAGTACAAAAGACAAGTAGGCCATTCTAAATGAAACTTTGATTTCTTTAGCTCTTTTTAGACAACCTATTATCGTAGGCAAAGAAAAGTTTCTCATAGTAAACTTGACGTAACTAGATAAACCCACAGTTAAAAATATTATTTAAAGTATTACACGCGATATACTTATTAAAGACTTCAGGTATCTGACTGATAGCTACTCGGCACCTCAACAAAGCAATGAATTGTGTGTCAGAGAGAAAGTAAAACCAGTATTTTTCGAAGATTTTGCTAATACGACAATATTATTGTCACTACACTTTAAAATAGCCATTAGGATTTTTTATTTCATGAGTTAAGTAAGTGTCATGTGTTCTATGTACTGTTTTCTAAATATCAACTTTAACACCATGTAAATAAATAAACGCCACCACCTGGCACTGGTAGCAGTGGTAGAGATCGTCTAAGCTGAAATGACGCGCCCCTCCACCGCGTCTACGCATACCTGAGTGCTTGCTTCTAAGCGTAGATGCAGTGGAGGGGTGCGTCGTATCAGCTTAGATGATCTCTAGGAACTTCTAAGGAGCAAAAGAGTGAGATCGGCACTGGTGGCCAGGTCGCTACTTTGAACGCGTTTGCTCGGGATTGATATTATCACAGCAATTTCGACTGCTCCTCTGCTGTCAAACCAACGGCGTAATGTCCTCCTCTGACCTCTTAATACAATATCCTCTTTACCTTTTTGATACGTACGGCTTAGCTAACTACCCCGGAATGTCCTTCTTGACATGTCATATCCTGGTGTTTACCTGTAACAAAAAATGATAGCAATTATTTTCACTGGTATTGCTATATTGGTGAAGTGAAAGTATGCGAATATACATGCATTCCCTAAAATGGGATGGTGCCTGGCTCAGACTCACACTAATTCAATTCAATTTAAATTATCTATTCAAGTAACCAAGACTCAATTTTGTTAATGAAAGCACTTAAAATAATATACCTACATGATACAGAAAAAAAACATGTAGGAAATGACTATTAGGGATTTCATTAAAAAGCTTGACAACGAGCTTTGCTATTATTATGCACTCCCTAAATAATATAATAGCATCAAAATATTCAAAATACGGTCTACTTTAGCTATTCAAATAATAATTCAGTTTGAATATAGATTGCATCAATTTTGGCCAGCTGTGTTAGTTATTCAGTTGAATTGAATTCAGTTGCCATTCAATTGAACACAAAGCAGGCATTTAGTTAATAGCACCTAGACTGCATGCAAACAATTATCTGGCTGTGTGCCTTGATGGTTGCTAATGTTGCTATGTGCAATTGGTTCCGTATGTGCTCAAGACATTGTGAGCCTGTAAAATCACTGTGACTAGGTATATAGTTAATAATAGCCGACACTTAATCCTTCAGCTTAATTCCATCTTTATATATAAAATTTTGGTTTTGAAATATTTGTAAAGGTCCGGAAAAAGTTTAAAAGGTGATTAAACATAAGAAAATCATCAAACATCATCAAACATCTTAGCAGCCGTTTTTATCTGTAACGAAGTCTTTCGGGACAGCTAATTTTAAATAAAATGCTGCATTCTAAATGCTTCATAATGAATATTGTCTTTTTTATTTGCGTGGTAACCTCACTCCACCATACCAATAAAGAATATGATGAGCTGAATTTGAAACGGCTGGTAGGATACAGCCGTGAGACCTAGATATAGGGTTGACAAGTACAGTGATGCAGGCACTTACTACTGGGTTGGTGAATCTTATCTTGAAGGCCTACATAAATGGCTTTTCGCGCCTCGCTCAAAAAACCCGGGATTGTAGGAAGAAGGAAACATATGACCGATTTTGTGTAATCGTCCAGAAATATTACACCAGAGGTCGCGGGTTCGATTTTCGCACGGCACAAACATTTGTGTTCAAGAACATGTCTGTTTGTACTGGTCTGGGTGTTCCCTATGTGTATTAAGTATGGATTTACAAATAAAAGTATTTAAGTATGTTTTTCTGTAGTCTAATTTCCCAAAACCACAAGCATTTAGTTGCTCAGTTTGGGGCTAGATGGCGCTGTGTGGAATAGTGTCCAGCGTTATTTAGGGTCTGTTCCAAAACGAGCAAAAGTCACTCGGGTGGTGCGAAAATCACTCTGACGCGTTCCTAAAGCAACCCGAGTGAAACCGAGAGTAACCGACCGTTTACTCTGACAGTTTCACATGCAATTTGGAACGGGTTCGGTGAGAGTAATTTTTACACTGACAAGTGCGATTTCTACCGACGTCCGGGGACCGGTAGAATTCACCTGACAGCTGTCAGGTAGAAGATTTGCTACTTTCCGTGGATAACTTTTGTCAGACAAACTGAACAATGAAGTTTTAGTGAATGAATTCAGGTAGTATTTTAGTTTTTCAGGACATTTGAAACTTATCATTGTTTGCTAAATTTGCTTGAAAATTTGACAGTGACATATTTACCCGAAACCGTTCAAAAATAATCTTTCGTTAAAAATCACTCGATAGCGTTCCTAAAACCAATCTATCGCTCTGGTCTTTTCTGTTTCTAATTTATAGTTGTCTCCTTCTTTTCAGCGAAGGTAAGAATCACTTTACACTACTCGTTTTGGAACGTACCCTTATTTATTATGCGCTGGAGTATTTACCTACTAGTTTTAAAATATAATAGCTTAAAAGCCAATTAACATAATTTCAAAGTTGCCCAGTGGTCCTAACAGAGTTATTGACCCCAGTACCGCCATCTGTGGCTGCGATGAGAGGCTCATTACGCGGCCCCTTCAACTTGCACTTCAGGTCCTTTGTCCCGCCTCCTCCAGCCCACAGTTAGGTCAGAGTTAGTCTATGTGCACAAAGTGAAACTATTTCTTCTGTGCTGTGGAAAGTACTTACCAGATTCGACTTAAAGCAAGGGGACTTATCTTTGTAATTTTATTTTCGTTTATAAAATTTTTCGCCGTAGGGGAAGGCCCCGTAAACGATGGTGTGATGACTTGAGCCAGTGAATAGGAAATATTGGCTCATAACAGGCATAGTTCGACAGCTTTAGGGGAGACCTTTGCCCAGCAGTGGGTCCCACTGGTCATCAGGTTGAATTAAAAAAAAACTTTTTCATGTTGAAACATAAATAAAACAAGAATGTCTGCGATATACCTAGAGATATCTTTGGTAAAGTGGAGAGTATGAGATAGCTAGCTACTACGAGTAATAGGGAAGAAAGTATCATTTGTCTCAATTCATATAAAATGTCCAAACTTTTCTACAATACCGGCAAGTACCGTTACTTCCGCCCAAGTTATTTTCATTATGACAACGGTGGGTACTAAAAACAATATAGGTATTACTTTTTCCCTTTACTCATTAAACTATTAGTAGCCATATCGAGGTTTAGTAGGTATCGAGGAATTTGGTGTGATTTCATTCATAGTTAAACACTTTAAGACGTGTGAAAGTTTTAGTTACTACAATGTCTTCGATAAATTTGTTATTTCTATATTTTAATCATAGCTTTCTATAACAGTTAAAGTATACACGTGCTTTGCTAATGGACATATATAGCCGTGTGTATATTATGTAGTATATTGTTTAGTAAGTAAATCATGAAATGTAATAAATAGTGTATTTAAAGAATGAAAATCAATTACTACGATTTTTTATAATTACGGAAAACGTAACGTAACTCTATATCACAGATTTGATTTCGATATAGTGCTTCCGAACTACTACCGGGCAAAACTTATTTGATTTCTCGAGCAGAAAGTAGAGAATTATCTCCACTCCTCTCCAGTAGTTTCAAATAGGTACTTAACTTTAATGTAATGTCTTGGACACTGTTCTTATTCTCTTTTTTAGGATTCCGTACATCAACAGAAAAGACGGAACCCTTATAGGGTCAGTATGTTTCCCGTCAGTCAAGACCCCATTTCAAGCAGAAATGTATATCAAATACTCAAGTTTGCGATTCCTTGCAACATGAAAATCGAGCTTGGAATAGAATATCAAAATACAGTTCGTAGTTAAATAGTCCCACCGAAATCAATCTTAGACAACCGTTGGTTTTACGAAAAACATAGTTGCCGGTAGAACGTTTGACCGTAATCCCTTTCCGATAGTTGGTTTACCGAAATAATTATTTGCCCATTTAGGACTCTACAATTCAACGAACAAAATTCCTCTATAATCCGTGTATACGCTTGCGGCAATAATAACTTACGAGTTGGAGTTAGATGAAATAACCCCCGAATTCACAAACGTCAATCAATGCTAAGCACGCGCTCACTCTCATGCTGTCCCGTAAAATGTCAGTATAACTGAAAGAGACAGCTATATTTCTGAATGATGCTCTTAGTTTATTTGCGTTTGTGAATTCGGGGGTATGCCGCATAAGATTTCCATAATACTTTCTAACAAATGAGGGCGACTAACAATTTAAGGTTGAGTGAATAGACTTACATCAAAGAGGGAGTACGAGATAAGAAATGATGTTAGTGATAATCGTTAGGCAGGACAGTTCTCCTGTTGACAGGTAGTTAGTTACCTGACCTCTTCGAAGGACCTCTGACCTCTTCAGTAGAAACTTCACCTCGACACATATTTTCAACTCTACACTTCTGGTCACTTGTGCTATTCCAACGACCGTGAAGTTGTTGTTGGCGACCAAGTTTGTGCACAAACTAATGCAATTTCTATGGGAATTCTGGGTGAAGTTCTAGTCGAGTGCACTTTAAGCACCACTCGGAAGTTTCGCTCCAATAAGAGATGACTATGAGTCATTTTGCATGTTTTCTTATGTTCCCAAAAACAATAATTGATTTCCAATGTTATTGTGAAACCACAATCGAAATTTGTTACAAAATAAGGTCACAATAGGCTTGCAAACTTGGATGGGCAAAACCATTTCAAAAGTGTTAATTTTTTGTAAAACTATATCACTATTTTGTAACCGCAATTTTCATAAACGCAATATGTAATATAGCTGTCGAACAAAGTTCTTACGCGCTACTCACAGAAACAGTGAACGTGACTTCATAATCACAGTCACGTTTGGGCATGTCCAAGAATGTGCATTTAAGATTGTGATATCTCTGGTAGTATTGATCCTAATGAAGTGATTCTTTTAGGCTTGTTTACATACATGTAAGGTATTTCGATAATAAACAAAAAAAAATACAGTCATCTAGCCTATTTGAGAAACGAAATATGCGCAAACACGCACAAGCGATTGATATCTATCTCCTAGTCAAAACGGAAACCAGTTGCTCCTTAGATTATACGTAGCTTTCTTTGAGGCTAGTTTACACCTTTGCACCTTCCAACTCGTGAGCTAGCCTTTCGAGGCAAGACAAGACGAGATACGAGTAGGTCTAAAGGCGTTCACATCAACCTTTACACAGCACCTTATTCTGCTGACATTACAACCATTTTGCAATGGTTTTGTGAAGGTTGATGTGTTCGCCTCTGTACACCAATGCGCGAAAGTTCATCAAATTTATGTATAGTAGGTATGTATGGTTATTTCAAAGCATAACATTGCATGTTTTTTTTGTAGACACATGTTATGTAGTCGTGTATTCATATTTATGCGTCAGTTTGCAATTAATCTTAGTTTTAGTCTAGAGCGTCGCCTTAATATCTCTGTCTGACCGTGTGGTTGACTGGTAGATAATACCTCTAGGTATAAAGTATGCCATTTGTGCTGTGCTTTTGGGCAATAAAGAATAATCTATACTAATATTATAAAGAGGAAAGGTTTGATTTTTTGTTTGTTTGTTTGTATGAATTGAATAGGCTCCGAAACTACTTGGCAGATTTGAAAAATTCTTTCACTTTTGGAAAGCTACATCATTCCTGAGTGACATAGGCTATATTTCATTTTAAAAAAAAATAGGCATCCTTACTAAAATTAAGATAACGTTAGTCCACGCGGACGAAGTCGCGGGCGGCTGCTAGTCATAAATAAAGTGTTATCGCCCATTTGAAAATATAAGAATAGTTAATAGAGTAACAACATGGGCTAATTACAGTATCTGATAAACCAAAGATCCTTTTAAGAAGAAAGTAATACAATTAGTTAGTACAATTAACTATTCACTAACAGAACTGCCTACTTGTACACCACACTAACACCACATAAGTATTTTCTAAGTCTATGGTGCAGTGTCTTAATATATCACAGTTTCTAAAGCAGTCACAAAAATCTAAGTTTTTAGAAGCAAATTATAAGACTTTTAAAACTTGAAACGAAGGCTGCGCACTATTATCAACATTTTACTCTGATGGTAGAAAATCGAGTTTTAGTTGAAGCATCGAATATAAAATACTAGCGCAAGAATACGTCTAGAGTGCATTTTTAAATTAAGTGACAACTAGGCTAGACACGACATGACATGAAAAGTAGCTTACACAAGTTGAATACGATGGTTTTCTGCAGGTAAGGCTGCTATTTATAAATAACTTCTGTATTATTTTCCGAGAACGTTTTGGGCCAGTGGTTAAAGCACTCTGGCTCGGAACCCGATGGTCCCGGGATCAAATCTACAGAAGGGCAGAATAAGAGACCCATTATTTTTAATCAAATGTTTGTTACCCCGGATAAATCGTATCACGATACAACCTGCAAACCTTCTGGCCTACGTCAGCGACCTAAGTTCTCAAACGCATTTCATTCTTAATTCTTTCTGAGTTGTTATACCTTTTTACTTTTAAGTGTGACCGTCATACAGGGTGATTATGCAAGTAGATAACTTGCCAAATTTTTAGGAGCGACTTGTTATCAGGAATGGATTCCCGCAGAATCAAAAATCAAAAATAGCTTTATTTAAATAGACCTGTTACAGAGTACTTTTCAATCGTCAAATCTAATTAACAAACAAAACATACTTAATAATAGACATGAATACCATAATATTAAATGTAAATGTGTCATTGTATAGATTCAATGTTTATTTTTAAAATTTTAGAAAAAAATATAGTTTACTTCATTCATGGAAAAATACGCCGGCCCGCGTCACGATGTTCTTGCACTAGTTGAATAACATTTTAAGATGTTTTGAAAAAAATATCAAATAAACCAACACATTTGAAAAAAACGCTGAAGACTGGTTTTACATTATTTTAAAGAGCTTATTTTAAAAACTTGTCAAGTACTTGCGAAGTCACCCTATACAAATACAGGTACCTATGTACTAATTAATCTCTAGATCATCGTTGAAAGGATCCCGTTACCCATCTCCAGTACAACTTGATACACCATTATGCGGGATCAGGGACGGAAGGCATGGTAAATAATCGTTTGAGCGTCCTAAATGAGAAGGTATTTATCTTTGCAATCTTGTTACGATCAGCTGATATTATGCACACTGCTGTACACTTAGCAAACCTTTCAGGGCTCTGTACAATTCCTTCGCCTTCCAGAGAAGACCGATTTAAACGTTTATAACTTTATTATAGAAGAAAAAACCCAAATATGGAAAAGAAGAAAAACTATTAGAGCCAGTACACGAGATCGCTGCGATCTCGCGGCGTTTATTTTATCGCGGAACTATCGTTGCGAGATCGCCTCAATAATACTATTCTATGTATAATCTTTCAACAAAGAACAAATTACGATTAAAACCCCTTTACCCAATATCTAAGTGGATCGGACTATATGTATAGATTACGTAAATATGTTGAGACTATTGGTACCTATTGACGGTCATTGGAAGCATCACTAAAATCTAAAACAGGAGAAACTTTTACTTTTCTGTGGGATAAGGTCGCTTTTCTTTAACACATACATCACTCCGTTTGTACGCTTACACCATTTTGATGCTAACTGTACGTGTTATTAATTCTTTAAAACACGTGTCATGGCCACGCCGTAGAAACCTACCAAAATAGTAACCTTACCTTAGACTCAATGTTGTAAATAACAGAGTAGTATGGAGCCCCATAAACACATCGTTGAGGATTATTTGAAGTAGGTGTAATGAAATAGTAGCTGTAGTGTTTGTATTGCATTTATTTTTGTGGTTATCTCAACAGGTGTATCTGATCTGGGCGTGATTTTATGGATCCAAGAAGTTGTTTTGTTTATAAAAATCATAAAGCCAAATGGCAAATTATTGATTTGAACATTTGTAGCAATGAATTTGAATGAATAAATTTTACATACCTATAATTAAAGTCAGAAGCTTTTTGAATAAAGATCTGAAAACCGGAAAAAGACATCTGGTCATTTTGGGCATCAGGTGGGAATCGAACCCGCATCTTTCGCCTATTAATTCGGTAGTTGCAGTATTTTTCTTATTCTTTAGTATTCGTTCAAAACGCCGATTTATGGATGTTCTGACTATCGTCACTGGATTTCGGTGGATGTTGTACTTTACTGTGATGTAGTCGCCTACTATGGACACGTCCTTAGTTGCTAATTATTTAAAACCAAAATGAAAGAATCAGCATCTTTTTGTCATTGAACTAGTCTATCGTTGGAATTACGATTGGGTACTTCGAATGGGTCCGATAGCAAGCTTTCCACTGCTGCCAATAACAGACGATCTATTTGTTTCAAACCCGACTGCAAAGCATTGTTAGTTACCCACAATAGAAACTGACAAGTAATATGAACAGTAAAATAATATTAAATATGTCACGAACTAGTCATATTTGTATAATTTATTAAATTCCTCGAATTTGTAATGACAAATACCCATTTTAATTTCCTTTGAAACAATGCGCTATCTGATTTATTTGGGTTTTATGCTCTAAACGTTTCATATTTGTTAATTTCACATACAAATGCATTAACATAAAATGTTATGTAAAAGGACAAAAGGTAGGTATTATGAGTATAGCTGCCCAAGTTTTATTTCAATGTATTTCTATACTGTTTGCTTTTGTTTCGTAATGGGAGCCCGACTACCCTGACCAAAATTAAGTGATTTACTTTTGGGCCCTCTTCTTGCTAAGCTTGGTCCCTGCTAACGTTGTTAGATGTAAGATGTTAACTCTAGTCAGAGGTCGTAGGGTGGCTTGATAACATTTGACTGCTAGTTTTATCACTAATCTTACACCTAACAATGCGCACTGAGCCCGCGTGTTGTTGTATATGTATAGCCCGCGCCATCTCATAGGTACCTAGTTGCGGTGAGGCTTAACAGAGGAACGTCTTGTGTTCTCAGTTTTGCTCTAAATTATATGAATAAGTAACATTTTTTAACCAATTGAAGTTAAGTTGAAAATTTAACAAACATTAGTACCAGCACATCAAACAAACTTTAACATTTCGCTGTACTCAGATCGCCTAGCAGTTTTTTTGATTTGAAACTTTGATTGGTCCAAGTAACACTAAGAGATTAAGTTGGTATTACGCTACAAAGTGAACTCTTCCAGACAACCTAGCCATGTATTATCGGTATCCGTCCTAATAAATGGAACACTCGAGATGCACACTTCACTCAAGACACACGAGAAATTAAGTGGCAAGAGTTTAGCAAGACTATCTTCCGGTAGCCAAGTTACTTAGGCGCTCTTGGGTGTTAACGAGGATGGATCACGAGGTTTGAAGAAGAGGTTTTAGCCAGGATTTGAAATCAATACCGTGTATGCAATTTGGACCAAGCATATCTACCTAGTGGTCGAAATGGATAGGCACAGACTGGAAAGCCGTTCCGGATCGTGTAAAAGATCTTTTTACATCGATCCACTTTGACAAAAAACGTATCGGTATTATTATTTTTTCAAATTAAAACACTGCTATTAGTAAGTAAAAAGTTTTCAAAGGATTTATTTTGTTCAATTTTGCATTATGAATAAGTGTGGTAATATAAATATATAAATTGATTGTAATGTTTTAATACTTCTGTTCAAATAAAATGTCTCGTAATCTATTTTGGATACTCGTTATTGGCTTACGCAAATGCACTTACAGTTAAAAACCATTAAAAAAGAAACACAACTATACGACTATACGTCGGGCGGTAGCTACCTAAAAGGTTTATCAAACCTCGCCTATATACAGATCATCGATTGCGATCCAGCTCTAAAAACCGCGACTGATGCGCAAAGCCAAAACAAACTGGGGCACGGAATATCACGTAAGAACTGGTGCTTCACAGGAGGTAGCGAATCACAAATATCACTAGATATTATTCCACACAGCGCCATCTAGTCCCAAAATCAGCAAAGCTTTTAAGCTCGCTTGTTCTATTGGATTACAAGACAACGGATAGCAAAAAAAGAGAACTGTGTACGGTTATTTTTTATATAAAATGTTTTAATATGATTGAGAATACTAGCTTTCTTTTATAAAAATATGATTTCAAGGTATTCAACAAAACGATGAATCATTTTTTACATGTTATGTTGGCGTGTATTTGGTGACGATCGATTTGGTGAGATGACTTACAAATATTCGTGTGCATGAACATGACTGTTTGTATTTGTTTCAAGGGTTTCATAATTTATTACAATTACAAGCTTAGCTTAGTTTGAGCCCAGACGGCATTCACCAGAATAATGTCCAATTGGATATATTTTATTTATTCTGATGGTGCCACGCACCACTAATTTTATGACGTCATACCGCATTTATTACGAATGATCAATCTCATTCTACAAGACACGTCATTCTGCTGTTACGAGAAGAATTTAAACTATTTTAATTCTTTACTGTATTTTGTCTTGTATCTTTACAAAATGCACTTGGTTGGAACAGTGGTAAATAAAGCATAGAATCAAGCTGTTGATCACGTAGCCTATTAGGAATCAATCTTATGAATGTGCTTCTTTCAAAGTAAAATGTTAGAATTTCCCGCTACCGTTAACGCTACCGCTTCCGTTAAACGCTTCCGCTTCTATTTGGCCGACTGAAACCTTTTTTGGGACTTCGATTTTCGCTTTTGCTCATATTTCAATATTCAACTATAATTGTATTTCCTGAAACACCTGCGCCTATACAGTCAATGCCAAATATAACTTTGTCAAGCTGTGTCTAGACATTTGTACAGTCACGTACATTTAGAAAAAGTACTAATTTTTGGTGCTTTTGTCGAAAAACATACCTACTTTAAAAACCGTCTGACTGACTTTCTATCAACGCATAGACATGTTAGTTAATGCATGTAAAGCTTTTTAGGAACTCTGAAAGCTCACATGGTTTTGATACTTAATGTATACACCTGTCATCGTTCACATAACATGTTTATGAGCTCTGTCGTCCTTAGGTCAACCTAACCCCATTCTCCTAAAAGAATACTAACATCCTTAAAAATGGGCAACGATCAAGTAATCTGATAAAAACATAGTGATACTTGTCAAGATGAACATAGGATCCATTATCCGTCGTTATAATTATTTGTCTTTGTGCAGTAAAGCTCCCGATGCAGACAGCCGGATTAACTGCGAACACACCCTTAAAACCAATGATATTACAATAAAAAAGACGTAGATAGATAATGTCGATACTGACGCGAAGTCAAAAATTGTACCCTGGCGATCGTGCCTATAATTTGACCGTGTGTACAAGATAGCGTGATTATTTACTAGAGCGTAAACGAGACAGATGCATGTTGCGCAGTGTTGTCTCAAACTGTCAATGCTTTGCTCAGGTGGTCGAAGTCTTAATTTCGGGTGCCACTTGTTTAGCACAAGTAACACATCTACGTCTTTTTATTAGAATATCATTGCTTAAAACGTAAACGTACGTAGAGCGTAACGTAGTGAACAGTATATAAGATTTTGGCAGCAGGGGTCAGGTTTCCCTGGCTCCGTGCCCTGGAGTGCAGTGCATTGTAAGTGGCACAAACAAAATAACTTGCTAGATGTACTCCGTTTCAAGTAGGACTAGGAAACCATAAATTCATGTCGCTGACGAACATTTTGTTTGTTCTGTAGGTTTTAATAATTTTCTAAACGATTCTTTGATCTGCCGATTTTTCGACAAAAAAAAGGTACATACATGCCTTATCATGCTCTAGAAGCCTGGGGTAAATTGTAAACAGGGGTGATTAGTAAATATTTTTAAATTTATATTTTCCTTGTTTGTAATTAATTACAAGAGACGTACAAAATTGTTTGCGGCACACTGAAATCGAATTAACTCTGTCGATTGGTCGACCGTGTTGGTCGATTTGTCACTGATTTTAATGGCTACAATTGACATTGTTTCCTGGGCAACCAGTAACACGGTGTTACTTTCATGGAAAACGCATGGCGTCCCCATGTCCCAGTTTTCGAATTCGCGAAGTACGAACGTAGCTTCCTCTTTTTGTTTAAATCAATAGTTTAGATACATCAAATTACAACGGTAAAAAGAAAGTAATTGGTTGTTCTTTGAACCTTCTAAACGTACTAATTCAATTTCTAACCATCCGGTTGACTGGTAAAACCATCAAACTCGTACCACGTAGACATCTCGTCTACTTACCAATTATTTTCTTCAGGGCGGAATCAGGTAGCGCTGGCATTATGTACTTGCAATAAAATCACAGAGCAAAGTCGTCGATTTTCAGGATTTTATTATTACGAAAATCACATTCAATCCTTGTAGGTATGTTGATTACAGCATTTTGTTGCAAGTCCACTACGCACAAATTACCTACACCCGACCTCTGGTTGTGAATTTGAGAAAAAATACGTACGTTGTTGTTTGATACTCGTACAAAATAATTCTTGACAACTTTTCTTTCAACAACTCTACCAGGGTTTTAGTGGTCAATTTTAATCTTAGATGCAAACATATTTTATAACTAGACGTATATCTTTCTAAAGTTAGTACTTTCGCCTGTGCGTTAATACTCAACATTGTAACCATAAACTACTGTGCGATATTTGTCAGTTGCCATATTCATATTTTTTACAAACCAGGGGGGCTAAAACAGCAACATTTTAGCATTTCATATTATGAATCATCTATTTGACGTTTCATCTAGACCGCGGTCCGTTTCGAGTCAAAAGTGAGTAACAGCGCGCTGACACGCATCCCGAATTGATAAATTGTATGAACGTGAGCGACGTCAGCGCGCTATTACTCACTTTTGACTCGAAACGGACCGCGGCCTAGATGAAACGTCAGTTAGATGTTTCATAATATGAAATGCTAAAATGTTACCGTTTTAGCCCCCCAGTATTTATTTCTTGATCTAGCATCGCTACTATCCGAAATACGAATGCTTAAACAGAATTAGGTAGCAAATACCCTTCAAAGCCGATGTTAAGGGGCGAACGCAATATTTCTTATTGAATCTCCGTAGAGGTCAATAAACGCCGCTTTTCTTCTGACGGGGGGTAATAAAGGCTATGGAACGGGTATGTAAATGCCTGCGGGAAATACCCTGACTTATCTTTACGTATTGTACTACTTGAAAAAAAGGAAAAGATAGAAATATCGTTGCAAACTTTTTCTTCATTTAGAACTACCTAAGTATAGCTAATTGGTACAATCTTAGGTACCTGTCAAACCCTTATTCAGTAGATAGTACTTTGGACGTAAGCTCAGCAATCGGTGCTGAAGGTCGACGATCTTAATTCTGAACCTTAGTTTGAGGATAGACTTCTTTGCGTTTACAACCGCTTGTAACCACCAGGTTTGTTCTACAAAGCCGTTTGATACGAGTATGATGCTTAGGGCTCTTCTGCCATAACCGCTTGCCGTCTTCAGAGTTCTCACGCTTGAATCGCCATAGTGTCTCGCATGTAGTTCGATTTTTGGTTATGTTTCTTTCAAATTCAAATTCAAATTTTTATTGCATTCATGTTGTACATTTCAGTTCTTAAATATAGTTTTTAGTTCAGAACATGAACCCTGTAAGGGCACCGCAATCAAAAAAAACACTAATAAGTGGAATATCATAAAAATTCATCATACTATACTAATTTACAAATACAAACATTTATGACTCTTCATTAAAAAAACTCTGACAGCGAATAGTAGCTTTTACCAATTAGATATTTCTTTAGATTTTTTCTGAATTTTGTGATATTTTCTTCTTTTTGCATATGCATTGGAATTTTATTAAATATTTTCACAATCATTCCTAAAGGACCCGATTTTACCATCTTCAATTTTGAACTAGGAAGTGCTAGTTTTTCTTTAGGTCTTAAGTTTTTTGGACGCACATATAGAGGAAACAGCTCTGGGTTTTTTTTTACAAAAATAGAAGCCTCCAAAATATAAATACAAGTCATTGTTAGGATATTTTGGCTTATAAAGTAGGGTTTGCAGCTATCTGTAATTTCTATATTAACTAATATTCGAAGGCATCGCTTCTGCAAAATAAATAGTTTTACTGCGTCCGTACTATTTCCCCACAGTATAATGCCATATTGGAGCCAAGCATGTGCATAAGCATAGTATGCACACTTTGCTGTTTTGACATCTGATGATTTCTTAAGTTCATAAAGTGCATATGTGAATCTGGATAATTTCGAGGATACCTTCTTTATGTGTTCTTTCCAGTTTATGCCAGAATCAATCTCTATCCCCAAGAGTGGGTGTGAATTTACGCATTCTAATTTAATGTTATTGAAGGAGTAATTTATGCTTAAGGCTTGCTTCTGATACGGCTTGAATTGCATTATTTTTGTTTTTTTATAGTTAATTTGGAGATGTTGAAGCGCTAACCAATTTGTTACATTTGTCAAAATACTGTCTAGTTGGTCGTTTAGACCTTGATTGTTTGTACAGGGGATAACCAAGGATAAATCATCTGCAAAAAGTGTACAAACCCCCCCCACGATTTCTGGCAAGTCATTTATATACAGCAGAAATAAAACACAACCCAGGACACTGCCCTGGGGTAACTTCCCTTTTTCAGGACACTTAATCAGTGTATTTAATGGCGAAGCAACAGCCTGCAGTACTTCATGAGGAGTTTGGAAATGTTCTTACAGAATCTCCGTAGAGGTCAGTAAACGCTACTTGCGTTTATGGTTACCGGGAGAGTAATAAAGGCTACTTACTCTACGGGTCTGTTATGTAAATGCCTGTGAAAATATGCTGACTTATCTTTACATGATGTACTTGTAAACAGCATTACAAACATTTTGCTTAGCATAAATATTAGAAACATTCTGCAGGACCAAAGTTAACAATGACTAATTAATTAAATCCAATGTTTCGGGTTCGACCCTTTCTGTCTGGTAACTTGACCACAGTTACTTGGTCCAGTCGGTGTTTTTATCTTTTCAATACAAATAGCAAACAAACGAACGTCTGAATAAAAGCTCAGTACTTTAGAGTCTGTGCTGCACGTCGACGATCCCAAGAGGCTTCAAACCACTGAGTTTGAAGAAATACTTTTCTTCTCCTTGCATTGATTTAGTACCGCCTAAACAACGGGCTTAGTCATGGACGTAAAAGAAAGACGGACGGAACATCACCCTGAATAAATGTGAAGCATGGAAGGTGCTACAATTTCGTTTGTTGTACACGACCTGCTACACTCTACACAGTAGGTGCTACAAACTACGCCATTTTACTCCGTGTGATATCGCCAATGACACGTGCTAGTCACGCACACACCTAAACTGGCAGCTGATGAAGCATACTTCACTCATGGTAAGACGAGGTGACGTCCGTCTTTCTTTTACGTCCATGGGCTTAGTTTGAAAATAACTGTTTAAAATCATTCATTCGGCTATTTCAATCAACCCACCGCTCCCTAACGTCAACATTCATTATTCTCTACTCTAGAACAGTAAGGTATCGTATCGGTTAAAGATATGTGCAGTGTGCACTCATATAAATTGTGTCAAACATTTGAAGAGGGGTTTATAGGTTCGGCAAAGCACGAGTTAAGCATAGGCACAACGAGCATTATTATTCATTTATTTATAAGTTCGGGCTAGGCAGCATCGTGGCGCCTGTGTAGCAATGTATTATATTTATTTTTCCATAGATAGTATGGTTGATAGTGTAACTGAATATCAACGTCAGTCAATAATGAACCCACTACTTAATATTTCAGCATCTAGTTTGCTTAGCTGATACAACATAGGTAATTTGGAAGAGAAATGTAATACAGAAGATATTGTTAATCTGCAGGTATACTTAACCTCAAACACGCCTAGTTAAGACTAAAGAACTTTAGGATATGATCTTTCAGCTTTGAAGTCAAGATGTAAGAGATAAAAGTTATTGATTAGCCGATAAATTCTAATAAAATCCCCATATTCGCATTGTGCCCATTTCCGACCATGTCGCCTAATTCGCATAACTCACGCCTATGGCCCATAAAGAACGCAATTTAGTACAAGCACATTACAAGTCATCTAATACTGAGCGGATTCTTCGCTCAGAAGTGACAAGTGACACGTATTGTGCGTAAAAAAAGCGATAAAACGTCTAATTATAACAACGCAGCTGCTCATCGAACATCTTTCGCGGCCGAGCATCATGCTTACTAGTTATAGGTATGTTATTTTTAAACATATATCCTTCACCATCATAATGAAACACATTGTTCTAGGTCTGTTGTTACTGCGTTGTTTTTGGTTTCCATTACTAACTTCTGGGTGAAATTTATTGAACCAGTGGTTCTAAAGGATTCTTCTATTTAATTCAGAGGGTTTAGTTATTTAGTTAGTTTAGTTATTTTTCGTTACTTAATTTCTGTATGGACTATAGGAAAAACTGGGGTTCTATGGGGTAGGCCTATTCGGCAGTGGACGTCGTGTGGCTGCTGATGATGATGGACTCTAAAGAGCTATGAAACTCTTTCACTTAGCAACCTTCCTCAAAACATATATTCAAATCCAGTTTTTTTTGTACTCCAATGACTTTCAGTATCTACTGCTCACTATCTCCGAACGTCGAACGACTTGAATATCTCAAAAACCGTATCGCGTATACATATGCCACCCTGACATTTTTCGTTTGTAAGCCCTTACTCTGTCGATTGACATGTATTTCATGTCTTGCCGCCGAAACACGTTTTTTTCATAATGACGGACTAGTAGGTATGCCAAACAGGAAGGATGATCTTTGGCAGGCTTTGAAAACAACAGCCTTTATACCTATTTGGACATAGAAAATGAACGTCTACTTTTTTTACTCTTGCCACCACGTGTGTAACTACGCGCAACATTAATTTTAAAAATGGAACCCGCAATAGTACATTGTTATCCTAGGGGTGAAAGTTACTTATTTAGTCCCGAGACGGGGTTTGGCGCCCGGAACGAAGTGAGGGCGCCAATAGTTCGAGGGACTAAATAAGGCTTTAACCCGAGGTAAACACTGTGCTTTTCATTACAAATACGAGGAAAGTAAAAATAAAAACATGAATTAATTCATGAAGATCGAATTGCCGCTTTCCCGCCTATTTTGTTTGTTTTTTTTTTCTGTGGCCGGCCCGCTATTCAGCCATTATTTTTTATTTTCATCATTGGAAAAATGGTAAATAATTTGCTCAAAGCTACGTTATTTTAAAGAAATTGTTGAAACTTAATCATAAAATAAAGTTATTTAAAAAATATATATTCTCTAATCAATACTTAACTTTAAGTTATTTCAATTTTACATCGTGGCTGTATAGAAAGTTGGAACATGGTTCAATAGTTAAGTGAAAAAGAACTAGTTTTTTTAAAAATAATATGACAGCTGTCAGTTGAAAGTGATTCTCCCTAGGGATGAAAAGTATTACTTTCAGCCCGCTTCTCAGGTCAGTAATGACCTACTTTCAGAGTATGAGTAATGAAAAATTAATTTATTATAACTCCCGATGTTGCCGACTTTTATAGCTTGCTGCAAAAGTCACGCAATTAATTAAAACTTATAGAGAAAAAAAAACCCTTGTTATGTGTTTGTTTTAATGATTTCAGTTGATAAAATAGTTCAGTTCAGTTATTTGAGTCTTTAAAGGTTTTTTATTTATTTATTTTTATTTATTTATTCGTACACAAGCAGATATTTACAGTGGTACTGTAAATATCTAATTCAATTCAATATTCACTCATTTCAAGGTTAGTCGGCAATGTAGGCTTCGCTAAATCATCGTTTATCACCGGAAGACGTTCCGTGGGCAGGCCCTCCACAAGGTGGACCGCATACCCTAAACAATCAGAGTCAAGTCTGATGAAGAAACACATTCCTTACCAACGCAAGCTGGGCTTGAATGTATTCCACACACAGCTGAAAAACTCATCCGTATTATTTTATACCTCTTGATTCATCCGTAACTATATTCCTCATACTCATCTGAAAACTGAATTATTATTTTATGATTACAACAACGAGGATGATGAACAAAAAAATGATTTGTTGTTTTTTGTATTGCATAATAATTATTTTTATAACAGGCAAGTGTGTAACTTCCATTGGCGCAGTCGTGATCAAACTTGATGCTGTGGAATTAGTTCAACATGAAACTAACTGGATTAGAACTACTGGGAATACAGAAATAGCAGCACGTGTAGTTCTAAAAGTATTCCCAATCAAATCTGTTTATCTGTCACTAATGGCTGGGAAAGGTATATTTACTACATTTCCCTCAAGACTTTCATTACATCAAGAAAACTACTAATGGAATATTTAGTGAATAAACCTTTGTCATCATTAAACCTGGTTAACTAACTGTAAACTAGATACTTTTAAGGAATAATTCTTTTTTATTTTAATACCACTACGTTTAAACGAATATACGGTGAAGATAGATTTTATAATTTTCTGAGAAGCTGATTTTCAAAAATTGACTCGGAAAGTCACCCTGTATAAGGGTTTTTTTGTTTTGTTTTTTTGACACTTGGCTCAACTCTCCTTAAATTGTCAAATGACAAATCACTGATATTGAAACAACAACAACAATGCACTTCCAATAGTCAATCACTAAACTCTTAAATTACTGAAAATCATAACAGATAATCCATTCCAAAAACAAGCTTGTTTATCCCATCGTCTCGTGATCAATTAAAAATTTAAACACGTGCCGACCGATTTTTAAATTCAAAAGCGGATTTTAAATGGTCGGCTGAAATTGGGAATTACTTTTCGCTATTAACAAGACCTGTTTGTGGAGAGTAATTGAGAACATTCACCTTAATGGAACAGTCGGTGGACTTTATGAAAATTAAAATAATATCTTTGGACAATAATTGTGACTGGCATCTGAAGAATGCTGACCAAGTACGTGTATTTTCTGAAATCAAGATGCGTTTATTGTCATTTTCAGGTTTCCGTACCTCGAAAGAAAAGTACGGATCTCCTATAGGATTTCTTTGTTCTAATATGCATGTGTCTCATTCACTTAGGTTGCTGATACAGAAAATTAAATAAGGTAAGTAACTACCTATTTCATTAAAATTTAAAAGCCTGTAGGGGGAAATGGAAAAAATCCAAAAACCGGCCGATAAAAATGCTAAAGTAAACCTATTTAACATATATAATTATTATTTTGGTATATTTTCTTCTCGTCATTATATTTAACGACTAACTAACATTAAATTTAGATAATACAAGTAGTAAACATGAGAATATTTATTAAAGAAGAATATAGCAAAAAAAAAACCAAAAGAATAGTAATAAACCAAGTAAAACGTAAAAGGAACAAAAGCCCTACCTGATAGACGGTGGTACTATGTCCAAAATCAAATGGATCCCACTCACTAATACCCAGGGGCCCGATAGGCTCGCGTCCGAATCCAGAAACGCAAATATATTGTTTGAGGTGTGTTCAATTTGACTGTGACAAAATAAGGAGAAAAAAAAATGTAAATGTAATGTCAAAATGTATTGGACGGCAGAGTCACAGTAAACAGGGAACAGTAAAATATCTACATACAAGCGTGCCACGCGAGCATAAAATATGAGGGAATAAGGTGGCGGCAGTACGTACGGGCTGTGCCGCGTGTCTGTGAGCACGCTAGGCTAATAACTCGGCGGGCGGCCTAAGATAACCTACTGTAATGTTTACTGTGGCAAAGTTATATTTTCATTTTTCCGGTTTGGCAAGAAAAATCCTTTGTCAGACGGTTCCAAGGAAATGCGTTCCGGTTCGTGAGTGAGTCCAACTCGACCACCTGCTGCGAATGGAGCTGTATTTTTGCAGCCACAAACGCTAATCAAGAGTTTCTTCTCTCAATTTGAATAAGCTTGAATGAAGAGTTGCAAACTAAAGCTGCCCAGCTAAAAACGCACAGAAAATTGCGGTTGGTAAGTAACCACTGTTTAATGCACACTTCTACATACTATTATTCATGCAGACAGTGCGTAATGAAATGTTTTGCGTGTCTAGTGTCATTGTGTGTAAGACAATACATAAATACGCTGCCAGCTGTAAAGTAACTATATTGTGTTTGTGCCCAACATCAAGGACTAAGAGTTGGGTGGTCGTTAAAAGTCGCAACTAAAAAAAAGAAAATACAAACGCTGAATTTAATTAACAGCCTGTTATCAATAAAATCTCTCTCGAAATTGTATTATTTACGTAACACTTACATAAGACGCGTAATTGTCTACTAGAACCGAAGCGCGTCGCGTTGTTTAGAGTTGGGCGTGAGTTACCGCCGGGAGCTGGCTGCCGGCCAGGACGCCGCCACAGTAAAAATCATACAGTAAGATATCTACATACAAACGTGCCGCTCTCGGTTTGAATGTTTGCGTGCGCCCCGCGCGCCGTGTCGGTACGCGATTTCACGCACACACTAGCATAAAATAGGGAGGCATAGGGAGGCGGCAGTACGGATGCCGCGTGACTGTGAGCACGCGTGTAGGTTACATGACCGCTCGCGTTCGTCAATGTGATATTATATTGATTATTTCACAGTTTATTTGCTTTATTAAGAGCGTAGCCGAGTCGCATTCTTCCATTTAAATGTATTACCAAATTGATTTTCTCAATACCTACCTACTACCTTATGTGTGGAGCTAAAGTATATTTTAAGAAGTTTAGTTTTACTTATAAAACAGAGGTTTGAGCACGAAATATCGTTTACTTAAACGTATTTGTTGCTGCTCAAAAATATTAAAAGTAACAACCCTGGGAATCAACGCAAGAGTAGGCTAATAAGTCGGCGGGCAGCCTTAGATAACCTACTGTATGATTAATACTGTGACGCCGCGCGGGAGTCACCGGTGATATTTCTTGGCTTTCGGAAGTGCCGGCAGATTGACGACGGCTTTTGGGATAGTTCTAACACTTATTGCCTCTATTTATTTCGAATGAAACAATGTGAAATCTAGGACTTAGCCACTCTTTCATACAAATACTGCGCACGGACCGTCCGCAACGCATACCTGTGTATATAGCTCTATGAATTTTTATTGCGGTAGTCACTTCACCCCGACGAAAATCGTCGGGTAACCTAGATTTCCGTAGCGTTGTCTACGAAAGGTCTTAGAAGTTTTCGCACTGGACACACTTTCGTGTAAATCGTTCAGTAAGCTGGCGAGTGCTACGAGAGCCTACGAACTTTCGGATGCGTGGTCCACAGTTCCACACGTCAGAGCTATCATAGCAGTAGCACCTTTTTTTTTTATTATTAATGGCGTCACCCTTTTGCCTCTTTGGGCGAGGGTATTTTGCCAATGTAGAGTGATGCAAAGGCATTAAGTTCATTGAAATACTGATATCATGGATTTTCATGGTCGTGGTGGTTTGTGTGACGACAAACCACCACGACCATGAAACCATGGTTTAAGGAAGGAAGGAAGGTTGAAGGTTTAAAAGGTGTGTAAACAGGAGAAAATGCTAGGAATTTAGTGACAAACCACAATTTAGTTTTCTCTTAGCAACTATTCCTACCTGTCACGTGGCACTGAATGTTTGTCAACAGTACGAAGTCTGTCGGGACAGCTAGTGTTAATTAAAGGTTAAAAAATAGATCGACCTTTCCGTTTGAGTACCCTCAAAAACTCCAGTAGCACTTTTAGTTGTGCTTCAGTGAGAAATTAAAGATTTTCTGTGTAAGTTTACGCTCTAAACTTTGTACTGACTACACACCGAGTGGTAAGTGGTAAAAAAAGCTATTTTTAACCTCTGCTTTTTTGAGTCTTAAGACTCTAAAAACAGTAGGAAAAATGCGGACAAAAAAGCCTCATGTAATACTATTAACCTATAGGAGCCATTCTCAGTTGAAATTAGTAATCTTTTGAAAGTCTAACAAAAGCAGACGGGTCTGAAGCGTGGGCGTAGACGTGGGCCACCGCTTGCCTAGGGGCCTCGGGGCCCAAAGGGTAGCACAGGGTTTTTTAACACATAAGTAAACCCTTTTTTCAATAATTTCGCTTTTGCTTCCTTCGCGTATAGTTAAAGTTTTATCCTTTAATAACTATGGATTTTAACTCACAAACTTATAACAAGGCTGTCTAACTCCAGTAGCAATTAAAATATGAATATTTCTTTCAAGCTATCACAAAGTTCAATGAAGAGAAATCTTTAGTAATCAAACATTTATTTAAGTACTTCAACGCTCAGAAGACAAGCTAAAGTCAAGATTTAGCATCGGTTTAGTGATTGGAGTGTCCGGTCAGTTTTTCCTAAGTGCTGACCGCACAAAAAATAAAAACCACTGGACATTATTCCACACAGCTCCATCTAACCCCAAACTAAGCAACAAAGTTCTATGACATAGTACAATGTATAGACATACTCAAATACTGTTTTTACGAAAATTAAAGGACAAAACTACGTTATTTTTTAAAAAAAGATATAAATAAAAATATTTTAAGGTGTAGTAATGATGGTGCTTGTATTTAATTAAATTTAATGTGTCCTAATATAATGAATGTAGGCCTCCAAAACTTTTGTTGGTCAGAGTTAGCTACATGTGTTTTTACCTGAAAGAGTGCATGTTTCTACGCCTTAATATATCTATATTACCTAGTGTAAAAAATAGAATAAAAAAATATAATATCGTCGAGAACTACGGCCAATAAACTGTTATGCAGTTTGGCAGATGAAAATGTATTGTTCAAATTTTGTAAATGGAAATAAATTAATAAAAAAATAATCAAAGGCGGCGCTCAAATCTGCCATCGTATTGCCAGGGGCCACTGAGCGAAAGCTATGTTAATCGTTTCTTTTTTGCCACTCAGGCTCGTTTTCCTCATCTTACAAAAACGTACTTCCAAAATGACAAAAAAGGGGGAGGGGGTTAGCTGCTAATAACAAAGAAGCAGTAGGCAGGTGTCGAGTTGACAAACGACGCCTGCGGAGGGTCAGAGGTACTGGGATAATTAATTATAGGATCGATTATCGAAAGGTTTTCGATTATAATTATTGTCAAAATGATTTTGACACTGATTCATTGACACCAAAAGAGAAAAAGAACTAATTTCCTATGGGAAAACTTCAATCATGTACCTAATTATGCTCATGATGAAACAAAACAGAGTACTTCCAGTAAAACACGCTAAAACAGTCATACCAAGGAAACACAACCCCGCTATGACTCATTAATCCAGCAAAAACAAAGAGTCTGTATGACCTCTACAAAAGTGCATAACTCTGTATCGATCTAGTAAGTAAATTATCGCCGTCTAGCATGCAGCTGCACCTTAGACGGTTATTAACGAGAGTGCGTCGTGTTTCAACCGCTAGTAACCAGAACTCAAGTAAACAAACGTCTTGACGTATAACGTAAGGTATGGACGTTGCAAACTCGTTAATTGAGGGCTTTCGCTTCGTTAATTAAATGAAACCATGTATTTTTCAATTTGTCATCTTTGATCCAAATATATGACACCTGTAATGTAACGGAAAGCGTCGTTGCCTATTGGCTAAATAGTGGATGTTACACCTACTTCGTGTTCATTGTATCACTGGTATAACTATTCGCTGATGAAAAACATCGATCAAACACCCAAGCAACCTGGACAACGGCGGCAGGCCTCGCCTCGTCCGGCAACATCGTTTGACTAAGTGTGGGCTTCCGAATATTCCGTTCACATTGATGGCAACAATCAGTGTGCCTCTGACTACACCGTTAAGGATATAGTCGTGAGCGTATGTAGTACTGCAACTCTGTGTGCAGGTACAAATACAGTACAAGTCGTCTAGATCGTAAAATAATTATCTTCATTTATCTACTATCTGGCCTGTGCCCAGCAGTGGGACGTATATAGGCCGTCTATGTTTATGTATGTAGCTATATCTGGATGCATAAATCTCATGTCTTAATTTTCGCACTGCCTGAAAATGATGCCGATCATGTTGAGAGAATGCTTCTTAAAAGTAATTAAAACTAATGAAGGATTCTTACTTCATTAATGAAATGATTGCATTCAGTTTCCAATGACTAATCTCAGTGGAGCTAGACAAATCGTCCATATTCAAATCCCGTTACCATCCAGAAGACCAAAGCTGAACACCATTGTGTATTCCTTAGTTCCACGAAAGCAAAGAATAGTGTCTCGTTGTCGCGATAAAAATGTCAAGTTCGGTTTGCGGCGAACTACGTGCCCGCATCATAGTTTAATTAGGTTTGCTCGTATATTCTGGCAGAGCGCACACTGTTCTAGCTTGCCTGAATAATTCGCGGTTGGTCCGACCACTCGTTCGCGTCCAGACATGTTACGACAACGCGAAGACTTGCCGAACTTGGCATCTAAGCCTTATTCATAAAAACGAACGCAACGCCATCGACGTAAAAGAAAGACGGACGTCACCTCGTCTAATCATGAGTGAAGCATATTATCAGATGCCAGTTTAGGTGTGTGCGTGACTCGCACGTGTCATTGGCACTGTCACACGGAGTAAAATGGCGTAGTTTGTAGTACCTAGTGTATTTGTGTGAGTGTAGCAGGTCGTGTACAACAAACGATATTATAGCACCTAGCATGCTTCACATTTTTAGTATGATGTTCCGTCCGTCTTCCTTTTACGCACGCTAAAACATAGTTTAAGCCATTGACGTGTTCTGTCACTTACTTGCAAATGGCGGCGACAACAAGAAAGAAAGTGAATAGCAAAGCGATACAAAAGTTAATGTGTTGTTGAAGCGCTGTATAAGTTTTCATGAATAAGGGGGTAAAACTTTGGTGCAACATCAACGACGGTTCGTTAACTTTGAAAAGCGGAAAAGCTAATCAAAGTTATTGTTTTTTTTTACAATTTTCATTTATTTTATGCAGTAAAATATGTTGTGTAGAGTAACCAAGAATTAGGGTAAATTTCAAACTGTAACTATGTTTTTGGGACACCCAACCGTTTTTGATTCATCAATACGATACGAACTCGAACTAGGGTCGCGATGCAGAGAAGTTATTGAATAATGCGATGTTCTTACTTTATATTAGTGATTCGCTTAGAAAGTGTGGTATTCCGTTAGTAAGTAGGTTAGCCAGACCTCACTGGGACAGTCAAACTGAGGTTTGCTTTTGTCATCTTGCCAACTACACGAACGCGTTATGGTTCCGTAGTCAAAAAGGAAACATCATAGGTACATAGTTTCCCCATATCCGTCTATCTAACTGCAGCATATTTTTCATTAATAAATGACATCTGAGGCTTCGGCAAGGCCCCCGCCAAGTCGAAAAAAAGCAGCACCCTCCTGTTCTCCAAGCATTTCAGGTCATTTTCGACCCCCCCTATTACTTGGTTTATAATCAGTCCCATAGTATATGTGTAGTTAGAATGATTGTCCAAAAGTAATGTGCTGTGTTAGCATTTAGCGTTGATGAAATATTTTTTTTTGTTGTATCGTTTGTCTGGATAGAGTCTGGATTCAACTATATGAAAAAAAAATATACAGCGATGTTTCAGTTGATGTGCAATATAAAGTATTTTTCAAACATATTTTACACCATACTGCACATGACCTTTAACACAGGTTAAGAATATTCAATATCCTAGGTAGAGTCTTCATTATAAAGTTTCGCTTTGGTCTTTTCTTTTACCATAACTTTCTGTTATGTTATAAAACAGTATCATCTTACTCGTGCTGTTTTCAAAACTTCAGTAGTTTATAATCGGTTTCCTTGTACAGTTTAAGAGCGTAATTTTACTGATATTAAAACGAAGCGTTTCATCTAAATAAACTTGCACTTCATTTGGTTGTTTATACGGAACAACAGGTTACAAGTTCACACTACAGCCAATAGGGTATGTTGTGTGCCTAACCTGCTGCCTGATCGCAGATACTTTGCACCCGTGCAAAGCCGGGGCGGGTCGCTAGTATCACATAAGTCTGAAAAATCTCCAAGGTGTACAAAAGAGTTGACAGTAAATTTTTTCATAAATTCTAAATCGCACGAAAAATAAAGAGAGATTGAATACTTACTTTTTCCATTACGTGCGTGTAGGCAAAAAACCTCACACACGTGTTCGAGGTTTTTCTAATAGGATACAATTTTGGCTGGGCTGGACCCTTTGAAATCGTCTAAGCCTAATACGATTTCAAAGGATCTCAAAACTTTTACTATGACAACGACAGTGAAATGATTACTGAATTGTATGTTTGTATCTTCCTTAAACCTTACATAACTAAGTAAGTCGTTATTTTAAGCATAATTTAATAATATCGAGTCATACATCACATTAAAACGGCTCACAGCTTACTCGCTCATGAAATCGATCAAATTGACAAAAATAGAATTTATACAACCGCTGGCCATGAAACCATAAATACTGTCTGGACTGTGCTGCCACTATACTAATCACCATTTTCATAAAAATAATGCCCACTAAACTATTCGACCTTGATTTGATAGAAGAGGAACGATTTATACTCGTACAACAATCATATTATAATGAAAAAGACATATACATGATAGATATATTATGTCAGTACTGATGCGAAGTCAAAATTTGTCCACGGGGTACGACGAACTTAATTTAACCGTGTGTAGTATGATTATTTACTAGAGCATAAACGAGACAGATACATGTTGCGCTGTGTCGTCTTAATCTGTCAACACTGTCAATGCTTTGCTCAGGTGTACGAAAAGTTTGATTTTGGGTGCCACTATTTTAGCACAAGTAACCTATCTACCTCTTTTTATTGTTATATCACTTTCATACAAGTTGACTTTGGGGTGGCTTTTTACCTACCTAGAGCGCTGAAGATTGTGGTTCAATTTCATTCATAATGGAATACAAAAATAAACAGAGCTTTACCATTGGTCACGGGTACGATAAACGCACGGTACGAAGAATAGGCATGATGACTGTATTTTTTTTTTGTTTATTATCGAAAGACCTTACATTTATGTAAACAATCCTCAAAGAATCACTTCATCTGGATCAATACCACCAGAGATATCACAATTTGAAATGCACATTTTTGGACTTGCCCAAAAACGCTCCATACAAAAGTGACAGCGACAGTGACGTCACTGTCGCTGTTTTTGTAAGGAACGCGTAATAACTTTGTTCGACAGCTATATTCAATATTGCGTTTATGATAATGGTCTCCTAACATAATTCCTTCATAATAGTTTGGGTTACAAAAAAGTGATATTGTTTTACAAAAATTTAACTCATATGAAATGGACTTGCCCACCCAAGTTTGCAGGCCTATTGTAGCCTCATTTTGAAACGAATTTCGATTGTGGTTTTACAATAACATTTGTAATCAATTATTATTTTTGGGGAACATAAAAAAACATGCAAAATCACTCATAGTCATCTACCCTATTGTGGGCATGAATATTGTTATCTAGTAAAAAAAGTAGTTCTCTTAAACCTTACGTTCGCGTATTGTCATGATTTCTACGAGTAGTCCTGAACTTTAATAAGATGATTATAACGTAAACGATAGGTTAAAATACTATAGTCCGTTCGCGTTAAGAATGCAGATTTTTTTTAATTTAATTATTTTGCACACTTAAAAAATTAGATCCCAACTTTTGCGTTCGCGAGTATGCGTTCAACCGGTCACTGTGGACTTGGATTTTTAATTAGGATCGATTTTGATTGGTTAGGAGGCGTGCTAGATTGAAGGACAAGTATGAAACTACTGCATTCTTAACGCGAACGGACTATAATGTTATATCTCATCTTCCGTGAGACGAGAGATAGCGCTAAGTAATGCTCAAAAGTCAAACACACTAAAGTTGTCATTGAACGTAGACGAGTCTTAAGTGGTTTTCAAACTATCAGACAACTTCAAATGCAGTTCCGATTTTATGGAAATCTCGTTTAGTTCTAAGTACTTAATTATGAAAGAGTTCGTAGTGGTGTGTTTAATGTTCAGCTCAGTATGATGTCATCAACCATTTAGCGTCTCATTAACCCATTACTGAATGTGTTGTTTGTTATCTTCACTTAGGAAACACATTCAATGTGACGAAAATTTTCTCTTCTCTCTCGTATGAAAAACTCGCTCGTTGTGTTCCAAATTCGCTCGGCAAAATGTTAGCTTCTGATTTTTACGTGCACAGTGACGGCAACAATCAGTGTGCCTCTGACTACCCCGCGTTTGGGGTATAGTCGTGAGCGTATGTTATGTTATGTTGTCATGTTTGAAATATCAAGTGTATCATTAATGCATTAATATACAGAGTGTAAGCTCTGCTCAGTGTGATGCGAACAAGTCATATACCTACTACGTCATATCCATTACTTTGGACCCAATGATTTTATAATAAAAATACACCTGAGCAAAGCATTGACTGTTATTGCGGTCCGTTTTGAGTCAAAAGTGATAATAGCGCGCTCACGTCGCTCACGCACATACAATTTATCAATTCGGGACGCGTGTGAGCGCGCTTATCACTTTTGACTCAAAACGGACCGCGCCCTGTGTTGACAGTCTGAGACGACACTTCGCAACACCTATATCTGTCTCGTTTACGATCTAGTAAACAATCGTACTGTCTTATTCACACGTTATAACACGGTCAGATTAACTACGTCGTACCCCGTGGACAATTTTTGACTTCGCGTCAGTACCGAACTAAACTCTCTATGACATTTTTATTGTAATATCATTGTTTTTACCTATTTTTAATGATGAGAAGTGATCTTTTACATGACCTTGAAGATAGGCAGGGATAGTTTCCTTCTATAGCACCCTATTCTTGCGATAACCAGTAATCTATATGCGTTTCGTTCCCTCTTTATGCCTATATAAGGGTCTAAAGCACTCCAGGCACTTCCTTCTTGCACGTTCCTTTTATGACGTATCGCTTTATATGACTGGAAAGATGGCCGCTAATGTATTTTAAACTTATAATGGGAAAGTAAACAGCTGTCTCGACTCAAGTTCACGCCACGGTGTTTCATGTCGAAATAATGGTTAGTGTGATAAATAGGATTTTCCGGAAGGTTTATTATTTTTTCGTGAAAAGTCTTTTGAAAAAATGTTGAGTTTATTTTCCTTAACTCTGAGAGGTTGGTAGCATTTCTTGCTTATAGTATGTACAGACTGTAGCATGTCAGGCTACCCTATTTTAGATCATTCCTGTCATTGTAATTAGACAAGAGCGAGAAAATGGGTGTATGCGGCTGACCATTCGTACCAGCAGAACTAAGTATAGTAAAGTTTACCACGACCTATATTTTAGCACATTGTGAAACATTCAAGCCTTTTTAAGTACTGTAAATAAAAGCATATTTACTCTCCGCACGTATCGGCCTGGAATAATACGTAAGTTTAGCTTCACTCTGGTGAAAAACAACAATGAATAAAATACAAAACAATCCTCCAAAAATACGATCCGCTTGTCCGATAAACAGTTTATCTCGATTGTCATGAATGTAAATACGGCCCTAAATATTCAAACAGACAAATATGACGTAACGGTGCACGAAGACAAAAAATACACTTGAGTATCAGTTTGCGTAACACTTTAAGGATATACACAGTTTTATAAACATTCGTAACGTAAGAGGTGCCCGTGGCGCAGTTGTGACAGTGATCGGCGACGATCGCTGTTGTAAAGCTACACACGCCGGGTCAGAAATGGGATGGGTGACCACCCCAACCGAAATTTAGTGATGTATTTATCGGGCATCTCCGTGCTTTGGATGGCACGTTAAGCAGTTGGTCCCCGCTGACGTCTAGCGATGTCAGTCGTTAAGCCTAGTCAGAGGCCTAAGGGCGGCTTGATAACTTCTGACATTAAGGTTGCTCACTAACCTTAAACCCCTCCAACAATCCGCACTGAGCCCGCGTGTAAAATATGGAATATGGCTCGTTCCACCTCATAGTTGAGGTGAGGTCCTGTGCCCAGCAATGAGACGTAGATAAGCCGTTTATGTTATGTACGCGAAGATGAAAAATACACTTGAGTATCAGTTTGCATAACACTCTAAGGATTTACACAGCTTTATAAACATACGTAACGTAAAGTTGCCCGTGACGCAGTTTTGACAGTTGTAGAGCAACACGCGCCGGGTCAGATATGGGATGGATGACCATTGCGACCATGTTTTTGTGATTAGTGACACATCGCTCATCTCTTTCCCGTATTATACAGACATAATGTATTATACAAATGATAATCCCGACTACTAAAGCCTAAACAAGACAGCGCACTGATTGTTGCCGCCATGGTGAACACAACATTCAGAAGCCCACATTTCACAGACACTTCCCACTTCTTACCACACTAGACAAGTACTTTAATTTTGATACTTTGATACCTGATTTATAGATATAAAATATGTTACAAGTTTTCCAATATTTTCTTTGTTAATATCTTCATGTTCGAGTATAACAAAAATACTTAATACCAAAGTATTAGATAATATTATTTATCTAGTTATCTACTCGAATACGTATTGAAACATAAAAAAAGCCCTGAGATGGCTACGAGCATTTATGCGAACATAAAGTGAGCGGGCGATATTATCGACGTTAAAATATGACCTAACAGTATAAACAGCCTAAGTTTATGAAAGTTGATATACGAGTACAGTCAACGGCTAGACAGGCTACCAATCATTCCTCTTTACTTTATTAGAAATAATCGTCATCTGGCAAGAACGCGGAAATGGGTAGCCTGATGCGCTGTTGTATTACCGACAGAAAAGACAATTTAGGTGTATCATATTAAAAAACAAATAAGTCGACTTAGTGCTAAGTTGCGTAGTATGTAAGCTCATAATTCGAAATGCCCTAATAAATAATATTATTATCATTCACGTTTTCTTGAAAAAATAGGTATTTAATCGAAATATGACTTACTTACAGACTACAGTAGCTTTATAGACCCTTCATTCGATTTGCCAATATAATACTCCATGAAATTTACGATTGCCGTACCTATTTCGATACTCGAAGCGGATTTGACGTAAAACTGTTTGGAAGTAAGCTCAAAGCTAAACGTTCCACGCTATCCGAAGGTTGTATTGAAAGTCACATATTGCTTTGCTTGGCTCTAGAAGAATTACAATCAATTTATTAGCTCACAAATAGTTTCTAAGAGAAGGACTATGATGGCAGCCGGCTCTACATCTGTTTTAATGGCGATAATCTTTTGTTGTTGACTTATTATCATTAATGTTAATACAATAATACCTAAATGCCTTTGAATTAGAAGATCATTCAAATCTGCTGCTTCTTCTTTGAATCAAATACAAGAATGGGATTTAGATCTGCCGATCACATTTCCAATCAAACATACATGTAGAGACACAACTTTTACTAATCTACTTTTGGTTTACTTATCTGTTTTTACTGCCACTGCTGTTCATTTCTATATTGTAGTCATACTCAATTGGTAGAGTAATTACTACTTTCGTTTATTTTCATAAAAGGGGTATAACATAACAATATAGTATAACAATAAATAATTAGCTGTTTGCGGAATAAGTTCTATGGCAATGTAGTTGTAATTTAAGTTTTTGATGGATTTTCAGACACGCTCTGCTGTTAATAAAACTATGTCTGACATCAAGAACGTTAGTCACGTGTTAATCAAGTTAGAAAACAACCCTCACCAAATTAATAAGTTCTCAAATAACTACTATTGTTTGCTGAACCGTCATTTACGTAAATCATTCACAAGCCCGACTCAGCAGCCTCCCATTCATCCGCTGCGTCACCTTCAGGCTCATCCCTGTTATGACATACATTTATCTTTCACTAAATTCATGTATGTTGGGTACGTATGTTTGAATATAATTTGAAGTATAAGAATAGAATAAGGGATATTATGAGAGCGAGTGATAAGTTTTCATAGTTTGTTTTTTGTGTAACAATTTTGTTCGGTTTGTTTATATCTTTTATGTTGCGATGTCCGGATGCAATGCAGGTTTTTTCTTTCTTTCTTTGTTTCTTAACATGAAATGAAATAACCAAAAATTTAATTCTTGAGCTGTTTTTTTTTTCCCTTATTCTTCATCTTCATGCATGCAGCTTTTCCATGGAGATTGCTCTTCCAGCGCATGTGTTTCCTTCTTCCTACAATCCTGGGTTTTTAAGCAGGGCGAGAAAAATCCTTTGTCCTAATCCGCGGGCCTTCAAAATAAGATTGACCAGCCCAGTAGTTACTTCATTATTGTACTTGTCAACCCCATTTCTGGACCTCACGGTTACTTCCCATAAGGTTGGGTGAGGTCATTTTAAAGACTACAATAAAAAACAAAAAAGATTGGGTTACCTTTTAACTTAAAACTATCCCTCAGTAAATACCTACTTCTGCCTGCAAACTTAGCTAATTTTGCAGGCAGATAATCTTGAAGTATGATATCCCATCCAGATTTTATTTCCTTTCTCTGTAGTAACTTAGCTCTGTATAGATAAGACATTACATACTATAAAAAAATATGTCATCATTAAAGTACTAGTAAGTAGTAAATCATTCATCATAATAAGTACGTGACACATCAGTTGTTACCTCTTTATGGCTACGATGGCTTTCCATCAGGTGAATCATATTAACAAAAAATAATTATGTCTGACAACCCGAATAACACAGTGTAAGGCTTGTGCGTAATTATACAAATATAATTATTTTATCGAGTTCCATAGTCCGCTGTCCAGCGTTCCGGCTTAACTATGCTATCATGACATCATGACGATGTGTGCTTAGATGAGGATTTTCATTTAGCTGAAATGTTATTTGAATTTTCCGCTAGTGTAAATTACCTAATATCCAACCGTATCACTATCATTTGTACTGTTTCAATATACAAAATTAATCAATAAACTAATGTACGAGTGTATGTATGTAATTAAAAATAGCTGTTTCCACTCAACCCTCTGTTGCTAACTCCACGAGGCCTTCACCGTCCCTTTCCACGTTTTACTGCAAAAGAATTTACCTGCGATCATAAATCACAACAGAAGCAGGGTTAAAAAAATCTATACAAGTCTAATCAATAAGCAAGGCCGCAGTTAAACGCCAATCACCATGTAACCATTACCTATGTTTATGTCGCTCGTTATTCCGACCCTCTGAATATTTGAAAGCTTCTAGCCTGTGTTGAGATCCTATAAATATAGCCTCGAATAAGCCGAAGATTAGGTAGTACATATTGTTTTCAAGAGCATGGATGGAAAAATGTTGCGAAAAGGCTGCGGTCACATGGATTAGATCCTATTCATCATTATCAGCCGCAAGAAGTCCACTGCTGAACATAGGCCTCCCCCATTGATTTCCAGAGCGCCCGGTTGCGTGCGGCCTGCATCCACCGGGATCCCGCGACTTTTATCAGGTCGTCGGTCCACCTTGCGGGTGGGCGCCCCACTCTGCGTTTGGCCTCGAATGGTCTCCAGTCCAGAACCTTTCGGCCCCAGCGGCCATCAGTTCTACGCGCTATGTGCCCCGCCCACTGCCACTTCAACCTGCTTACCCGCTGAGCCACGTCGGCGACTCCAGTCCTTCTACGAATCTCCTCATTCCTGATTCGATCTCGTAGCGAGACGCCGAGCATTGCCCTTTCCATAGCACGTTGAGTGACCTTGAGCCTTCTTATGAGGCCCATAGTGAGAGACCACGTTTCCGATCCATACGTAATCACTGGTAACACACACTGATTATATACCTTCGTCTTCAGGCACTGTGGTATGTTTGAAGAGAAAACATCGCGTAATTTCCCGAATGCTGCCCAGCCGAGTTGGATTCGGCGATTTACCTCTCTCTCGAAGTTGGACCTGCCTACTTGGACAACTTGTCCTAGGTAGACGTACTCGTCGACAACTTCGAGAACCGAGCCTCCAACAAATATTGGAGTGGGCATAACAAGGGCGTTTGACATGACCTTCGTCTTGTCAAAGTTCATCTTTAGGCCCACTTGTTGAGAGACTCGATTGAGGTTCTCGAGCATGCTGCCGAGCTCTTCAAGCGACTCTGCCATGACCACTATATCGTCGGCAAACCGAAGGTGAGTTATACGCTCGCCATTTATGTTGATGCCGAGTCCTTGCCATTCCAGGAGCTTGAAGGCGTCTTCCAATGCGGCCGTAAACAGTTTCGGAGAGATAACGTCTCCCTGTCTTACGCCCCTCTGCAAAGGAATTGCCCTCGTGCTTTGCTCCTGTACTCGGACAGACATGGTGGCGTTTGCGTATAAGCTCTTCAACACTTCGATGTACCGATAGTCAATGTGGCAACGCTGGAGAGACTGCAACACTGCCCAAGTCTCGACCGAATCGAAGGCTTTCTCATAGTCCACAAACGCTAAGCAAAGTGGCAGATTATACTCCTCAGACTTCTGTATAATCTGCCGCAGCGTATGGATGTGGTCTATGGTACTAAACCCTTTTCGGAATCCGGCTTGTTCGGGTGGCTGGAAGTCATCAAACCTGCGAGAGAGACGGTTCGTGATGACCCTCGAAAACAGCTTGTAGACATGGCTCAGAAGCGAAATGGGCCTGTAGTTCTTCAGCAGGGTGTTATCTCCTTTTTTGAAGAACAGTACCACCTCGCTTCTGTTCCATGCCTTTGGCGTAGTGCCCTCGAACAACACGGAATTAAACAGCCTCTGAAGTACTCTGAGAACCGGCCTTCCGCCTGCCTTCAGAAGCTCAGCGGTAATTCCGTCATCGCCCGGCGCCTTGTTGTTCTTGAGCTGTTTGAGAGCCATGCTAATCTCATAGAGGCTGATGTCCGGGATATCTTCGGTGTAGTGTCGGGTTAGTTTGGCTCTGGGATCTTTGGCCGTACTGGTAGCGGATTCCGCGACAGACGTGTAAAGCTGCCCGTAGAATCTCTCGACCTCCCTCAATACTGCTTCTTGCGTCGACGCCACACTGCCGTCCTCCGTCTTCAGCTTTGACAATCGACTGCGCCCAATAGATTTGTCTCTTGCGAACACTTTGGAACCTTTGTTCCGTTCGATCGTCTCTTTAATACTATTCGTATTAAAGACACGGATGTCGTGTCGCAAGGACTTCCCGATACGTCTATTGAGCAGTCGACAGTTCATAGCATCTTCGGGGGTCTGCAGGGGCAAAGACCGACGCTCAGCCATAAGGTCGAGGGTGTGGGTTGAAAGTTTCTGCGGTTTGTTCTGACGGCCAGGCTTATAAAACTTGGACCCAACCGCATGGACAGCTTCCACAAATCCGGTACTCATCTCGTCCGCTGTAACGCAAGTATCCAGACAGGCGAAACGATTAGCCAACTCAAGTTGAAAGCTCTCGGGGTTTTCGATATGGGCGCGAGTAGGTCGGAGCGTAGACTTCATCAGTCGAGTTCGTTCCAGTCTGACGTTCAAATTCAATGTGCCTCGTACCATTCGGTGATCACTGCCGGTTTTCACCCTGTTGATCACTGAGACATCATTGAATATGCGTCTCTTTGTCGTCATGATGAAGTCTATCTCATTTCTCGTGGAACCGTCGGGGCTTATCCAGGTCCACTTCCTGTGAGGCGGCTTCTGGAAAAATGAGTTCATCACAAAGAGTCCCTCTTTTTCCAGAAACTCGGCCAGCCTCTGCCCTCTCGGGTTCCGACGTCCATACCCAAATTGCCCCACTTTCGTCTCACAATCGCCCCTCCTGCCCAGTTTTGCGTTAAAATCCCCCATAACAACACTGAAATGAGTCTTAGAGGCATGCATGGCTGTACTAATGTCCTCATACATAGCCTCTACCTCTTCATCTGAATGTGTCGAGGTCGGCGCGTATACCTGTATGACCTTCAGCGAATATCTTTTCGATATTCTGAGTATAAGGTATACCACCCTGCTCGACACACTTTCGATGGTAACAATGTTGTTTATGAGGGACCTTCGAACGAGGAACCCGACACCACCTTGGGACTTTTGGTCACCTTCCCGGTAGTACAGTAGGTTACCCGACTTCAGGGTTATCGAGTCCTCACCCTCTCTACGGACTTCAGATAACCCGATGATGTCCCAGTGCAACCCACTGACTTCTTCCTCCAATTCGATAATTTTCTCCTCTGTCCTGAGCGTGCGTACGTTGTGTGTTACCAGGGCCAGTTTCTGTTGGGGGTGGCAGCTCGAACCGATCCGGGGATTCTTAGCACCCCCTGCCCCGCCGTTACCATGACCGCTGCCGTAGCCAGGAATAGCGGGGCTGCCGGAGACTAGGGGCCTTGTGTGCATTGCCGTCATTCATGGGGGGAATTGCCAATACTCGCCACGCTTGGCAGGCGGGTTGGCGAGCGCAGAACGCACCCTCTCGCGCCGCGACGCTGCTGCCCGCCGCGGCCTGTGTATTTCGGCACGTTAGTCATTCCGGATGGTTATCCCGCCATCGGTCGGCCGCCATATCCCCGTCCGTTGGCCATCAGGACGCACCGCGTGAAGGTGAGGTTGGCTTGGAGCTCTAAGATGGTGCTTGAGCTCCCTTACGTCCCTTAGATCCTATTAATATTATTAAATGCGAAAGTTTGTATGTGTGGATCTGCCGTGTTACTCTTTCTCATAATAACTACTGGATGGTTTTCAATGAAACTTTACAATAATATAGCTTATACATCTGAATAAAACTAGGCTACAATTTATAAAGATATATTACAAGCATCATGTGAAGCATCATGTCATAACTCTACCGGTTCCCAACATCTGATCACTGAACATTAACGGCAAAAGAATAACTTAATACTGTATTACTGTCATCATGGTATCTTTACTGAAACTGAATTCGTAGATAGTGCTTATCAAAAAAGCGAATGTCTGGCTTTGCTGAAAATAGCTTGACTATTTTTATCTTAATTAAATTGTAAATTAAGCGACTGACCAAATAGCATAGTTCGTGGTACCTACTTAAAAACAAGATACTTTGTTATGCCTTTACATCTTTTCCACATCGAAGTAGGCTGTTAGCAATAGGCACTTCTTCGTCCAAAGTCCTTCAAACAGGCGTTACAAGTGAAATATCCCCAAATCAAATATTTAAGATAGGTCACGGCCGCTTTGTAATGTCATAAAGTTAGAGGACGGTATTTGTCACATTTTATTATCTGTAGCAGTCTGTTTGGCGTTTCTAAATACCATTTTGTTTTTTTTAATTCGTACTTCTTTAGATCTACTCATGTACAAGAAGGAGCTTTTGATTAGCGCAAACCTCAAAAAGATGAGCACACCACAAAGTCATTCGCTTATATATAAAAAACACTTCTGACTTAAACATTTAAACCAATAGCCAAGACTGTAACAGATTTCATAAGAGCATGATACGAAACATAGAATTACGTAAGTGAGATATCGATAAACAGTTAAACAGCCATACGATGTTTCGTAGCAATTTCGTAGCGCTCACTACAGATGTGCTACGAAATTCGGTTTTCGGTTAGAAGGTTGCATTTTTGTGTTGGTTGGACCAAAACTCAACATAAAATTCACGAATTAACTTCGTCACCGTTATGGTTAACGGAACATTCAGAAACCCACATTTGACGAGATAATTTAAACCCAATTTGGTAAGAGTTGAGCTCACCACATTATCCACTTGGGCTTTATATCGGTGTTTACCATTACTGAATTAATAATTAACACAAAGTAGGTGTTCTGAACAGCTTACTTGGGATTACAAGAGGGAGAAACACAAAACGAAGAAATACAGTGCTTGTGTAAGGCACGAACCTATAGGTAGGTAACCAAAAAGCTAGTTACAAAATACATAAAAATGTTTCATGTAACGGGCTATTGCTCGCGGCATGTCCCTTGGGACTTCATTGACCTCTTAATGGCTAAACATGCACATGTTCACAATGTCAAAATATCTAGATGAGGTAGTAAAATGAAATGACTATTGCCATCATAATGGCGGATTCCTACACGTTTCCCTGTATGTTGGGCATAGCGTTGCATGTGGCGCGGGCATTGAGGTTACTTCAAGTAAGGTGGTTAACTTTACAAGAATGAACCATTTTTGAGTGAAAGAAACTAAGGGCGGGATTGTTCCTCTCGGTGCTTATTATTAAGACACTATTAATTTAATATTGAAGACAATGGTGGAGCAGTCGGCTACTACACCAAAAGTTACAGTTACCCCGCACAGTACAAAAATTTGTGTACATGAACATGTCTGTTTGTGTTGGTCTGGGTGTTTTCTATATACATACGTCAAGTATGTATTTACAAAAGGAAAAGTATTAAAGTATGTTTCCGTTGTCTAGTATCCCATGATATAAGCTTTAAATAGCTCATCATGGTGCAGGATGGCCCTGTGTGGTATAATGTCTAGGGATTTGTTTATTTGAAATATTTAATAATAGTTATTAAATATACAACTTTCACTACGATTAGATTACTCTACTGATTACTGTAGTAAAAGAGGTGCTCGTGTAATCGAGGTGATCATCGTTGTAAAACAACCCAAGCCGGGTCGAACATGTGGTCGAACATCTCCGTACTTCGGAAGGCAGATTAAGCAAGGTGGTCCCGGCTGACGCCGCTATGTCGATGTCAGTCCTATAAGCCCTCTAAACCTACTTTAAAGCTGAAGGAGGCTTGAAAATACCTGACGGTAAAGTGCGGCCTGTGCCCAGCAGCACATAAAAAGGCAGTTGGTCGCCATTAACAGTGTCGATATTGATATTTGGCAATATCACTTCCTTCTACCTTAAGTCATAAAGGCTCTTTTTCAGTATTCAACTTTGAGACTAATGAATCATCGTCTCCGAGTGCGGCAAAATGGCTGAATAATATATCTGACCACAAGATGCGCCACAACCCTGTTGCCACGATGTTTTGTTAAAATGTTCAATTATTCAGTGCTAATCAGTCTTCGAGTTGTTAGTTGGTAATGATTTTCGGGAGTACATATTGTCTCTAGGCTACAGGTATGATACGTCCCGCTACAGGGCACTGCCCTCACCTCAGCTATGATGTGGTTCAAGACATACTGCAACACGCGGGTTCGGTGCAGACTGTCGGGGCGGAATGAGGTTAATGACCAACTTTACTAGCAGATGATATCAAGTTCTTAGGCCTTCATGATCATCATCATCAGCAACATGACGTTAACAGGCCTTGACCACTAGCATCTGGTGACGTCAGCCGGGACCAATCCGAATTAAAACATGATTTAATATGGGTCTGGGTGGTCGAACATTCCATTCCTAACACGGTGTGTGTTGCTTTACAGCGATTTTTTATGAGCTGCGGGCACAGATTTCAAGCTAGTGACAAACCCTGAAGTGTTTTAGAGGTTTTTCGATGCATTTGCGCGATAAAACTTGAGCAACAGTTGCGGCCACGCGAAACACACATTTGGACTTCACCTTCGGCCAAATTAACACCCGACCTTAACATTTAAGTGTTTTCTTTGATTGTACTCAGTAAAAGCTCTTATTCCATGAACTGTGATAGAGGGAAACAATAGGTAATTAGTGTGGCTTCCAAACTTAACAATGTGGCTTCCAAACATGGAAATATGTTTTCCATTTTCCTTACTTTTGTGTTACAATGCTGAGATGTAATTCTAGAAATGTTAAATATCATTATATAGTTATCTAACTTGAGTGTAAAACAAACGCAAGTAGTAAATTAATTTCACCTTAATTTTTCAACACCACGACAGTTTTACATGACTTACGGTCGCAAATTAATCTAGAATTTTCGCCGTACCTATCTTTTACTAACTAAGTTATAAGTCTCTTGGGTCGTTTCAACGCAACATAATTTAAGTGCCTACTTTTAATATCCAATCGCCCACGGTTCATGTTCCATCTCATTATTAAAAATAACTTGTGAAAAAGTCTATTCGATAAGTCGGGACAACTGGCTCTGCCGAATTCGAGTCTGAGTAACTCTAGCCGGAGGCGTCCAATGAATGCTAATGGCGGTACGGTCAGCGACTTAGGTTGCGAACGCTAAAAACGCCTGTTAAATAACGTTGTTAAAAATATTATAAAACTAAGGTTTTCCTTCTTGAAGAAAAAACGCCCCCTGCCTTTTCTTGACTATGAATGTGACAGGTGGTCGCGTTTTGTGGCACGTGTGCAGTGCGGTGACGCTCAGGGATAATATTATTTTTATTTTAGATGCTACATGGTGCAACCGAGGCTAGACTCTAGACAAATACCAATTGCGCAGCGCTAGTGACAACCCTAATTACAACCAATAATTTATTTTAATTAGTAACTTAGATGAAAAGGCTATTATTGCAATAACAAAACCGGAACATATTATCATGAGGCGGCAAAAACGCGGCGCATGTTCCCTTTGACAAATATCTAAAACCCTTTTTTTAAATCTCAGTTTTAAGGCTAAGTTCTGTGCAAAGCATAACAGCAGATCTAATGGCATATTGCCTCCACCGACTATCAAAGCGCAGTTGTGGATTCCAGGGAACAAATACCAATCTACTAATCAAATTGAATCTATTAGCATTTTAACGTTTTAAAATTATTCGACTGACAAAGATCTGCAAACCAAATAGCCAATCATGAATTCGTTGACATCAACAGGAGCCAATGTTTTTAAACGATTTCGACACTTATTTTTAGAAAGTTGATTTAGCCTTAGCTTAAGCGAATTTCGTATGATATTAAAATAAATAGGTGCGTACCTTAAATTGAATCAACAAATTGCAAGTTTTGAAAATTGGTTATTTTATATAAAAACATCTGTTGAATTAAAAAATACCTAATCGTGTTTTTGTAAAATAAATGAAAATGATGTAGTCTGTTTTGCTGTGAGTGTCCTTCTACTCGTAAGAAGGTAGGCAACAACACAATCTAGGGGAAGGCAAGGCAGCATGCCAGCTCGCGAACGTCCACTGAATTTGTAATGTGCAAAATACTGTGACTGAGTGCAAAATATTACATGAAGTTGCAGGAAAGGTCTTTCATTGATATTGCATGAAATCATGTTCACCAACGATGTTTGCGTCTGTTTATTTAAAATGGTCAAGGTTTGGTATAAGTATAGTCAACACCTTCGTTTACTTAAAAAAAAAGATTATTCAATGTCAGTTAAAGAACAAGAACTTCAATAATAACCCTATATTTTTGAATAAGTTTTCAACTCTCGACCCTCCTAAACGCGTCCAGATTTTTCAGTTGTAAGCATTCCTGCTGCTAGAAATCCTCCGACTCGTACTAGCTCGTCTTACACTATGTCTGCCTACCTAAATAGTCTCCATTCTAGATCTTTCTCCTCCAACAAACTTGCAGGCAACAAACTATCCTCGCTATTAGAAACTTTTCCGAGGTAAGCAGGTAAGTAAGTACTTTGTAAAAGTAGATTAAGTGGTTCCTTACTCAGCGGGCGTAGCTCCAAACCCGGTCAATCAGTTCCGCTGCCATCACGCGATGCTACAAATCATATCAATGAGATCGCACTATTTATGTCAGAATATACTGTTGTCCTAGATTTAGCCTAAGATGGGAAGTATGGGAACCGCAGACAGAAAATATGGCTCAGCTTTCGGTTATTCAACTTTTGACATTTCGTTTCTCATTGCTCCAACGATAATGCGGTCAAGTAAGTTTGTGAAGGATTACAGTGATTTCTTGAAAAATATATGTGCTAGTCGTAGTACAGTTACTAAGATATCAAACAGGTAAATGGCTTACGCTACAGGTAACTAAGTTGCGAAAACATACAGTTTTAACAGACTCAGACCAGTTTTAAAAGTCTCATCTAAGCGAGCTAAACTGCCATAACCAACTATGGCCCTGTAAGTGTTTTAATTACGGAGTGCACAAAAACCACACAAATAAACCACACCTGTGACGTTTCATCCAAGAAATACATAGGTGAGTGGCGTTTCCACTCATCTTTAGAATGATGTGAAGAACGAGTCGATAATAGGCTAACAATAGGCCTTGCTCGGGCTACAGTAGAGGTCATACATTTTTCATGTTACTAGCAAAGAGCTCTGTCTCTGCGAGAAGGGGCAGGCGAACTTAAAATATGTACGCTAGCACTGCAAAATTCCTCACAATGTTTTAACCCTTACGCCCTTGGCATAAAAACTAAAATTGAAAAGGTAAATTGAAGATAAACTAACATTCTGGCCTCTCGTATCGTGGATTGGAGAAAGCTCTTAAATTATTCAGTGAGTCAGTTTTGTCTGTTAGGTTTTAAATAGATAACACTCTCAATGCTACATTACCTAGTGCTCGGAATGAATAAAATATTAGACTAAACCTCACTCAGTTAACTATTTGTTGATTCTATCGACGCGGTAATGACCATGTTCACTGAAAACTGAAAAAATGTACATCTGAATTGTAAAGTAAAGGAGGAGAGGTGTTTTTTGTTTTTTTTCATAACAAAGTCCACCAATCACTGTTTATAAACTATTTTAATGTGTACCTAAGAATATTTAAGGGCCTTGGAGTCAGATTATCTCGGTTTAGTATTTCTAGGTATTCACACCATTAAATTCACACTATGTTACAATTGCAATAATGATGCCAGATTAAAAGAGACGGCCTAACATAAATTATGAAAAGTAAAGAAATCCAAAGCTATCCAAAAATAACTATTTTATTTTCCATACATTCCGTAATAAAATGGATTATTTAATAAAAGGTTTTTCAGTTGGCGCGTAAATGCCTCTTCTGATGGCTTGCTTTTAAGCTTAGAGTAGCTTTTCAAAAGAGTGAGTTCAATAACCTTCGGGTTCTTCTCTGAAAGTGCCATGCGAGGGAGCTGATGATAGACCTTCGGTAATGTCATTCCTATTCATTTTAAAATTCATTCATTTTATTCTACTTGCATAAACATAGTGGTGTGTTGCTATTGATTAATTTAACTCTAAGGAGTATGTCCCCATCCTTCTTAGGGCTCATCCATCACGACTATAGGCTAACTGCTGGGTCGTATAAGAGATAATTATCTCAAATCGCTACGTTTTTTCTGAATTTGAAGTGACTTCATTTGCCAACCGAATGAAGTCACGTCACCTGCTAACACAGGCGCCGCTCACACGCGCCATGCGCACCATCAACGCGGTAGCTGAGATCACGGACATATTCTCGCGTCCTCGAATGAATTCGTAAGAACGGCATTATTTGTAATCACTACATAGTATAAAACAAAGTCGCTTTCTCTGTCCTTATGTGCCTTTGTATGCTTAAATCTTTGAAACTACGCAACGGATTTTGATGCGGTTTTTTTTAATAGATAGAGTGATTCAAGAGGAAGGTTTATATGTCTAATAACATCCTATTGCAACCGTGCGAAGTGGGGGGGAGTCGCTAGTAAGTTATAAATTGTAAAGTTATATTATGAGCATGATAGTTACACTATCGCAGGTTCAAATTTCCTGTAATGATAGTTGATAGAGTAGATAAATAAATAATTCTAGAAGATTCGGTAGCAAATGAACGATAGTCTCCATCTTCATCGTTAAATAATATTACTTTTTTGTAGATGTTGCCAACGTAGCAAGTATTTTCAAGCTAGTTTTGATGCTCATTAACTAATTACCTCCAAAATTATAGAATAGTTATGTCCTTGTTACCGGTCTAATAAGCTCAAAAACATTTCATTATTATTTTCCTCATGAATATTACCTGTTATTATCTACGTAAAGAAAGAAGGGAAAGCTTGTTTCTAAATGTTTCCACTGTACCATTTAAACATGAGAGTCTCGTCAAAAATAACTTTCAAAACGTGAATAGTTCAGGTTCAGTTTCGGTGGTCGAGTGATAAGAGTACTCTGTCGCATTTACAGGCTCCTGGCTTTAATTTGCAGGTCAGGCTTTTATTTTAGTTTATTCAGATGTTAGCATAGTATAGTGTCAAAATCAAAAATGGCTTCAATTATATTGGGAATTTTGTTTTTAAAGATTTTTAAGCTAAGTGGGTAGGTAAGTTATTGCTCCAGTTGATCACTGCTTCAAAGTCATGTTCCGAAAATGATCTATAGAACTGAAAGTGACAGCTATACTTTTAAGAGATGCTCAACTTTGATTTGCGTTTAATGTTTCAGAGGTTGCTCTGAAACATGTAGGTAAGTTTTATTCAAACGTCGTTTGGCCAACGAAAATATATAAATGACTATGTATGTATAGCATAATTTATAACACGACTCGCGTTTTAAAGGCCAGTGAGTGTGTTGATTATGTTATTTGCATAGGTTACTTTACCTTCGAAGGGTAATCCACCCTTTTCGAGCATTTGACACTTAAGTTTTGAAACAGCTTTCTCTTTCTTTGCTCTTAAATTGGAGATTTTTGACTGTTTTCACTAGAAGGTAGTTTATTTAGTTAAACCTATTAAAATATACCATACTCATAGTTCAGTCTACGGCTCATCAGTCTAACCTCTTTTTGGGTTCTGATCGAGCTCTTGCCAAATGTTAATTCTTTGCAAGGAGGATTGACCGGAAATAGGTAGCCTGTCATACCGTACCGTACATACTTGAACGTATAAAAAGCGTCTATATGTGCTTTATTTAGGGCTTTATTTATTTTTATTCAATCTCTTGCAATTACCTATTTCGGTGGCATGACCAACCCAAATTTCGTACTTTACTTGGAATTATAAATACCCCAAATAACCTAGAGCACACTATGTACAGTCGCGGAATGAAAGGGTTAACCACCCACCCTAAGATCTGTTTATGTTTGCTCAATGATGACATTGACAAGATCAAACCAATAAAAAGTATTGGTTCAACTGTCAATCGTGAAGGAACATACATAACGAATTTTAATTTTGTTGTCAAACAATAAAGCATATACTTTTCGACATACTCTAGCCTGTTACACAGTTTAAAAAGGTTACATGTGCGTGCAACGCGTAAATGAACTTATTTAAAAACTGGTCAACCTTTTCATTCCGCGACTTTACAAGCAATGCCTAATTTGTACAACAATAAAAATCCCCTGGCATTCGATGATATTCCGTTACCTCTATGAATAGGTATCCGAATAATCGTTTGTATGCAGTTTAAATCGTTGGTGGTTTCGCCTCGAAACCGTTGCGGAAGGGGAGTCAGACTGCCTAATAGATCGCATAATACGTGACCCAGAATCGATGTCAGGCGCCAAGGCTAGGTATTTGTACACCGATTATAACATGCTTTTTTGAGGCTAATTCATAACTAGATGCTCTTCCTGTGTATTCACTCTGCTTGGTAAATTCCTTAAAAGTATTTCATTATTCAATTCAATTCAATTGTGTAAAGAGTACGATTTTAAAATGAATATTCTTCGATTAGGTGATAAACTATATTTACATTATAGGTATTTATTCGTTTAACCTTTTCGAATCGGAATCGACAGGATTTCAGTTCACCTAAAACCTTAATTTCAAAGCCAAAACACAGGTTGTATGCAAACTCAAATTTGTTTACGTGCGGAAATCGAACCTTGCTTCTAAACCTAACTTGTCACGTACCAACTTATCATCGCAGATAAAGTGGTTTTATCAATTTTTAATAAAAGTAGGTCGGTAGGTAACTATGTCAATACAATTTTTGACAATTAATTTTATGATGTCCTATTATAAACATCCTGTCCACGTAATATTGGAAACTCACCATTATTTATAACAGTAATGAAAGCAGCATAGTGTATAAAATATTAGGTAGCGTTTATTATCGGCTTGATATAAAAACGCCACCTGGCAGGATGCATAAATCAATCAATATTATACTTAGGTGAGTTTTTTTTACTCATGAAAATGGAACGATCTTTCTTTCAAAATTTGTTATAACTTTTTTTGTCTCATTGCTAAGTATTTTACCCCTGAATTCACAAACGCCAATCAACGTTGAGCATCCCTCAGAAGTACAGCTGTCCCTTTCATTTCTGTTAACAGCGTGAGCGTGAGATTAGCGTTGATTGACGTTTTGTGAATTCGGGGGTTAGTTGAATATTTATTTTAACTGTTAATTGATGTTTAAATTGGGTTTTGTTGCGTTACTTCTTTCTTCTTTATTCAAGTAGACCATTACGCAGTACTACAAAAAATAATACAAAATAAAAACAATACTTAAAATACATGTACACACAGTGTCCTAAGATAAGTCTCCAGCACATTGGTTCGTGTAAAATAACATATTTGATGACGCTTTCACTGCTAGCACAAGTTAATACGTTTCTCAACACTTAGATGGCACCACTAGACCACAAACTATCTGAAAATTTAAAAGATCATTTTGATGACGTTCTTGACTACTAGCACACGCTAATAACTATACGTTACACACAGATGACACCACCTAGACTACAAACCCATTTAAATTAATCATTAAACCAAGTCAAATTTTATTTGGTTTGATACTTTATTAGATGGCACGACTTCTATCTTCAGAAATAAATTCTAAAAACATTAGCCACGCTGGGGTTTGAACCACGACTCACAGATTGATAGGCGAACCTGTAGACCGCTGCGCCAAATGACTGATTAGCTGAATCGACGAAATTATTAACCGGTTGTGACAGCGCGCATGGTAAATGGCAAAAAAAACATAGCATTCAATAAGCGATGACGTTCGGCTATCTTGAATTATATGAAATGTGGGTAGAACAAAAATGAATATCGTTTTTCAACTATCACGTTCGCAACTGGACAACTTCATATTGATGATTGCTCTGTGGATAAAGCATACTGCCGTAGTTAACTACTATATTTTAAGCGGATTATTTTATTTTGTTAATATAATATATTATAGTATAATATATTGTCAGTATGATAGAAATTGCGCAACATCTTCATTTAACTGTAAGTAAAATTAATATATTAATAGTTTAAGTATAATTCTTTTTCACATTTTTTTACATATTGAATACTTATGTCGCTTTCATTTGTTCACAGAGAAAATCGTTAGATTGTGGTTATAGTGATTATGGTGAAACGGAAGATATAGTATGAGGCCAGGTCCAGCTCCTGTTATGTTTACCGCGTCATTCTGGGCGTCACCGGGAGATCATTGCTAACTACACCATGGATCCTTTTTTAAAGACCGGAACAAATGCTGCTGCACACGGTATAGTGCGCAAGCACTTGTGTGCTACGGGATTTTAAACCTTAACCCAATCACGGAAAACACAACTTCTACATCGCCAAGAACGAGTTCGGTTTGCTGAAGAGTTCATTAATATCGATTGGCAAAATAATACAGTTATTTTTGGTGAAGAAAAAACATTTAAGTCGGACAAGGACGGGCGGAAGAATCTGCAGCGAAGACGTGGAGAACGTTAAAGTGAACTTTGTGTTATTAAGTAATATAACTATAATTATAATGGCGGCGGAATAACTTCAGGATATGAGGGGTGGGAGTCGTTAATGGGGCCCGGTGAAAAAGTGAAAATTGGTGGTTATTATTAGTGACAGCAGCCCTTACGAAATTATTAAAATAACCTAAAGTTATTCCGCAGCAAGCTGGGTTTGATGTAGTGTCTCATGTGATGTTATTGTTATTAATAACATGTTGATTCACATAGCGACAAGTTGAACTCAAGGAAATAATTATTTTATTTAAATCTTTTCAGTCTACTACCTATATTTAAAATAAATGTTTATTGAAAGGAATTAGTGTTTTTTTTATGTTTTTTATTGATATTCTCACTTACGTTTTAGTTTATTATTTAAGTTGTAAGTCAAATAAAAATTAAAAAACGATTTTAAATGATTTATAAAATCCGTGGATGAATATTGATTTATCTCATGACCCTTGTTACTGGTATTGCATTGCAGCATTACTACAACACCAGTGAGCCACGGCAACACTTAGAAGCCACCGTTAAATTAAGATACCCCTTCGAATGTGTCATACCTTCGCGACATTGTGCGTTCAATATTAAGAATTTGCCTGGTACGATATCTTAGGGCACTGACTGTACATAATGTGACTCTACCACCGCACCGGCGTCGGAAGGTTGTTTCTTCCACAGTATAAACCATACAGTAGGTTATCTAAGGCCGCCCGCCGAGTTATTAGCCTAGCGTGCACACAGACACGCGGCACAGCCCGTCTGTACTGCCGCCTCCCTATGCCTCCCTAATTTATGCTAGCGTGTGCGTGAAATCGCGTGTGCGTGATATCGCGACACGGCGCGCGACGCGCACGCACACATTCAAAGCGAGAGTGGCACGTTTGTATTTAGATGTTCTACTGTATGGTTTATATACCGTGTTTCTACTGAGAAGACCCGGCAAGAAACTCAGCAAGCTATCAAGCTTTTTAAATCGTCCGATGTTTTACAGTAGAAAGTGAATGTTTGAATAAACCAGCAGAGTCATACAGTTTTGACATGAAAATTAATAAAACAGGAAGTTAATATTAAACTTGGGTAAACTTGAGCAGACCAGTTCCCGAAGGTTGGCAAGGCACCTGGGCCCTATTCAATAAAGCTGACAATCCGACAATTATGTCAAAAAGCGACATATTTGTAGAATTGTCGCGCTTAGGCTGTTCAATAAAAGTGACAAATATGTCGAAAAGCGACAGGTGAAATCCTGACAAATTTGTCAGGAAAAATTTCGTTCAATAAAACTCGACATATGTCAAAAACCTACAGTAGTTATTTTCTACAATTGTCGGTGACAATTGTCAGATTGTCGTGACAAATATGTCGACTTTTGAACTGCTTGCAAATAATTTCGTTTATTGAAGCAATATTGAGGGTGGGTAATTTAATTTTTGCCACGATGAGAATTATAATTCACACAAATTTACAAACAAATTACACAAATTACAAACACAAATACAAATTATAAAAACAAATACACAAAAAAAAAAAACAAACAAACACAAATTTATAAGTTATTAGTTATATATTTTTTGATTTATGTGTTCTTAATGGTTTGTATCTTGTAACTGTGCCAAAAAATAAATAAATAAATAAATAAATAAATAAATAAATAATCAATCTCTAGTACAACTAAGATTGGTTTTGCTTTTAAAATAGTCTGTAAAATGGAAAGCCACAAAAAATGACTATTTAGGAACTCATTCACCAACATAAAGAAATACTCTTCGGTAAGTTCAGCGACCAACTGACCCATGAGAATAAAATAAACGAATGGAAAGAAATAGCTGAGGAATGGACAGCCTTAGGGGTTTAGATTTCGCGACAGAGAGTCAAGCACCTGTCAGGATTGTCTGACAATTCTACAAATATGTCGGATTGTCGCGACAATTTTGTGTTTAATAAAGCAGATTTGACAAGTTTTTCACGACAAATTGTCACCTGTCACCTGTCGCGTGAAAAGTTTTATTGAACGCAAATATGTCGAATTGTCGCGACAATCCGACATATTTGTCAATTTTCCACCATGACAATTATGTCGCCTGTCGGTTTTATTGAACAGAAAAATTGTAGAATTGTCACTTCTCGACATATGTCGAATTGCCGGATTGTCAGCTTTATTGAATAGGGGCCTGTTCCCAAGTTGACGTGTGAGCAAAGACCCTGTTTTCACAGGGATCTGTTTTCTAAGCGGAGAAGAGAGGAGACGAGAAGAGATGTGAGTTATGTAACATGTTGCAGATATCGTGTGAAGATTCGCAATCAGAATCGCTTTTGATTCAGATCGCAGCTCTCGCGTGAGACGCTCATTCAAACCGCCTTGGAGAATGGAACGTGAAATGGGGCAAGTGTAAGACGAGTAGGTATTAAGGTAAGGTATTGTAAGTAAATGTGTCACAGTATACAGGATATTCGCTGCTTAAACGGAAAATATGTTTTACTTAATACAGTTTTCAGAAACAGGTTGTTTATCCGAAGGTGTCATGCCAATGCGAGGTGATACTGAGTAGGTACCATGACTATCAACTAAACTCAACTCAACTCGACTCGAAGGCATTTATTTAATGTAAACTTTGACAAGAGTATTTGATCAGTTAATACAGAATAAAACGATAAAATAAGACCAGTGTTATATCACAAGCCGGTAGTAGAGTTAACTCTAAACTCTAGTTTGTGATTAAATACTTGAGCACCAGCCCCAGTACCATAAGCATCGCTGTTAACATTTGCCAGTACGCGCCAGGACACTTATAACTAAACCTAATCTGAATACTTTTATGAATAAGGGGTCTGTAATTTCTATTTGCTACAGTCCTGACACATGTATGCACTTTTTCCGCCGCCATTATTCCTTGGGTCCAACATGTGATGATGTGAGCATGTTACTCTGTGATGGCTTTAAAATGCTAAAGGACGCTGATAGCAGTTTCAAAAGGGCTCTTACTCCTGTTTTTACTGATTTGAAACAATCAGTGTGGGACAATGGAATGACATTTAAAATAATCCCTAGGGTGTCGCCGGTATTTGCTGTCTTTATTCGTTTACGAAACCCACGTTAGTCTGAAACGTGTAATAATGGGTCCTGAATAAATATTGAAGCTCTCGTTGGAACTTATCTGCGGTATAATACTCGTATGAGCTTTAACAATTATTATTATGCTTTTACATTTCGAAATGTCAGACACAGCGGGTTCACTGTCCACTAATTGAGGCAAGTTACTCAGTGAGGTTTTCTACAGAGCAGATTTTTTTGTCGTATCTTTGCTATTCCGTTTAGCTATTGAATGGTTGCCTACTGATAGTAAACTTAAGCACATAAGTATTGCGGTGGTGGTTTCATTATCTAACACCCCAACCTATGACTATTTCATTCATAAATAAATATAAAAACGTATTTTGCATATAAATTCGTTTGTTAAGGCTGGCCGCACTCAGACGGAATGTCTCTCTGAATTCATAATCGGAAATTCATAATCTGAACTCCGGCACCTTGCCTCAACATATCTTAAAAAAACAGATTGTTCAGTGGTCTCGTGATTCTCGGCACATATAGACGTTTTTATGGAATGAATGGCAATTTCCTTTTGGCTCTATATGTATAAAAAAAAATGCAAAAGCAAACACTGGGTTCATTCTTTAAATATGAACAGAATAAAGGAGAGCCAGTATCACCTTACGGCGAGAGAAATACGACATCCCATACATATACCATTTCCCATATACAAGGGCGGCTTTCAACGCATAAGATTCAATTTTCCGTGTCAGACATCACACCAACAGGTCGCAACAGTGGCAACTAAAACAATTCATAATCTGATTCCAGTATGTGGGAGCCGCTCTATTTTAAATTGTATGGGAATACCTGCGTTTTGAAAACATAATCTTAAATATTCCTATCTGGAATTCAGAACGCTCGTCAGTATCAATTTTACAGATCGATCTAAGAAATTCATAATCTGAAAAAAACAGCATGTGTACTGATATTGTATGTTATTCCGGCCTCTCTGAATCAATAATATGAATTCAGAGAGATATTCTGGCTGTGTGAGGCCGGCCTAAAGTGTGTACAATTTGAAAACTCTTTTTTATAAAACGCCCGTGTCAGGAGACTAAAGAGGGAGGGAACTAAGATTTTACATGAAAATAAATTACGTTCCTCAGTGTGAGTAACCCGCCTAACTATTTTCAGGTGTGTAAATCCCGAACTTAACGAGAGAACTAGTGGCCGCACACGTTATCTGTGGTCGCCATAGCGCGGCGGGGCAGACCGATCTTCAGGCACAATCAATTCTGCGGTAATGCTCGTTTTCTATCTTTGTTAGTCTTTTCCACATGCTGATAAAATAGTAAAAACCTTTTGCAAAACACAGTTAATCGAATTATTTATTTTAAAATAGGTATACTGACAGATTCAAACTTCAAAACTTTAGTTGCCCCGCTAAGTGGATACCTACATCCTACATGGTGATGTCAACAATGTAAGCACTTATAACTTACAATCGATACATGGTTAAGATAAGTAGTTTAACAATACTTGGCCAGGTGGCAATCCATAAATAGTGTACACAGCATGGTTAATTATAAATTCCTAGAGTTTTTTTTTTTAAAGAATCATAACGTAACATATTATTATAGAACATAATCGGCCTATATACGTCCCACTGCTGGGCACAGGCCTCACCTCAACTATGAGGTGGAACAAGCCATACTCCAACACGCGGGCTCAGTGCGGGTTGTTGGAGGGGTGTAAGGTTAGTGAGCAACCTTATTGTCAGATGTTATCAAGTCGCCCGAAGGCCTCTGACTAGGCTTAACGACTGACATCTAGCGACGTCAACCGGGGCTTAACGTGCCTTCCGAAGCACGGAGATGCCCGAAATACACATCACTAAATTTCGGTCGGATGGTCGCCCATCCCTTTTAAGACCCGGCGTGTGTTGCTTTACAACAACGATCGTCGCCGATCACTGCCACAACTGCGCCACGGGCACCTCGAAAAGAAAAAAGAATCAATTGAAACAAAATTTAAAAAAAACAAAGTATAGTAACGGTACATTTAAAGGAAATTAAAAGCGATAAGGTACCTACTACGGCCGGTACACACGTGAAACACAGGGTGGCTAGCTTTGATTTAAACGAAAAGGAAGATACGTTACATTCATACTTCGCGAATTCGATAACTGGGACATGACAATGAAGTATGATTGATGTGCACGTAAACAAGTCGCTGTCATATGGACTTGGAAGTAGATCCATTGGGCCCACTTTTGTTTGGCCACTTTTGTTACGCAAGTACCATAATATCTTCCTCTTCTTGTTTATATCAATGTCTAGACATGAACAACATGCCAATGTTTTTCCTTGTAGGTGAAACTTTGAGGTAGTAAACTTTGATTTAGCAAATACCTTTTGAAGGTCGATGATTAGGACACGGCCCATTGGCCGTTATTAGCCTGACATTTCATTACCATACATTACAAAGATTGCTACTTGTAGAAGATTAGGAGCTCATTCACATTATGTCGCAAGCAGCGCGACAGTCGCGCGGTTCACAGGCGGCTAACGTCCATATTAAAAAAAACCAGCATGTGAATACAATGTGAATATAATCCCACTTAATATTATACCTAAATGCGAAAGTTTGTATGAACTGGTTTACTGTGTTACTCTTTCACTGAAAAACTGTTGAATGGATTTTAATGAAACTTTACAATAATATTGCTTATGCATCTGAATAGGACATAGGCTCCAATTTATTAAGATCCCTAAATATCATTTTTCTTAACCTAACTCCACGCGGACGAAGTCACGGGCGGCCGCTAGTGTTATCATAATGTGGAGGAGCTCTAATGACGTTTTGCTAGCTAGACCCTCAGGTATGGAAACGTAGGTGTGCTGGAAAACAAAACAATGCACTACCCAACCAGCTAAGTTTCGTGGAAATCTTCGGGACCCATGAACTTAATTGAAGGAATTCTGGGAACGCAGCTTGCGCGGAACCCGTTTCAGTTGGCAGGTTCATGTTCAGTGTAGGCTTAAAGCCAGGTAGGCTGAACTTACTGTTTTAAAAAAACATGTGACACATAGAATATATGTGTGCGTATATGTGTAGTAGTTAAGGATCTAATCTAGTCAAAATCATTACGTGATAATATAAACTTCACTCGCTAAAAAAAACCAAAGGTTACCCCCTTTTTTGATGTTTTTATTTTCAATATAATGTCTAAATTGACTTTTATTCATTGATTTTTTTACTTGATCATGTTGGACATTTTATTGAACAGTAGATTTTATTAATTTTTAGTAGTTTATTCAGTTAATTTAGAAACACTACTTATACAAATACGGCTACGTCAAGTAAAGTGCGGCCATTGAAGTAGCTGTCCCTTTGAGTTGTTTCTATGGTGCCGTAAAACAATTGCCCAATAGTGAAAAGTATGGTATAAGAGCCATGGTTAATTTTTATTTCATTTATCCCTTCTCACACCTACACAGAAAGCTTCATAACGTTCGACTGAGTTTTTAAGGATAAAGTGTTAAATAGTAGAGAAAAAGAAAACAACGAATCGTCCATATTGAAATGAACTACGCTCGGTTTGATCACAAAAAGACAAAATGCAAATTGGAACCTGAGCCATTAGTATTCCCTCGAATGTCCCGCTGAAATAAAACAAAAACGTTCATAGTTTTGCCAATTCAAAAGCCTGCGGGTGGGACAGAGAACTTCAATTAAACCAACAGATCTAGAATGTATAGGTATTTTTCATTTCAATATTTTTCTTTTCGACCGAATATTAACCGGTCGCCTATACAGGGTAACAAAAAGTCAACAACTTTAATCGATTTTGATTGGGTAGGTGATCACACACTGAACTACAACGACTGTGTCTGGAGGCCGATGGGATTGAAAATAAGTGGAAACAAGTGTGTTCTACAATAAAATACAGTGCAAAAGATACCTGAAAATCAACATAGGTACTTAGAAGTTGCACTATATTTTTTGGACGAACCGGAGAAAAACTCCCAATAAGTTGATAAAAAAATTGATTTAAATTATGGTTTTGCTTCATGTACATAGTAAATTGAGGAGAGTTGGATTTATTTTTGTTTTTGGTTCGTTCGAGCGATCGAAAATGTTCTACTTTTTCATTATAATGGCTTAATCTGCAGTATGCTAACCACCAAATTCACAAATGTCAATCAACGCTAAGCACGCGCTCACGCTTATGCTGTCCCGTAAAATGTCAATAGAACGGAACGGAAAGGGACAGCTATACTTCTGAGAGATCCTCAGCGTTGATTTGCGTTTGCGAATTCGGGGGTAAGTAACAGAATTCAATGAAACCATCTTATGACTTACAAAATTGAATTTCGTCTTTATGTGGAGCCGAATTGTAGAATGTCATTAAAGTACTGATCTTTAGTTTCAACTATATTTCTTCATACAGCAAGCAAGTAACACGTAGAGATGAGCCTGGCGAAGTGACAAGTAAGATCCAAGAGTAGACTAGAATAAGTCTTCCTGTGAACCTTTGTCGTGAATGTTGAATTTTTAACAAAATTAAATAGGAAATAACTTAACAAAGGCATACTTCAAGGTGAGGGAGGAGGGTCAGATAAAAGAGGAAGAGGTGGAAGCTTGGTGCGCCGCCCCCAAGTTTTGCATCACATTCTATAAGTTTCAAAACTTTATTAATTTCTTTGTCTTCGTCGTGTACATTGGGCTTTTCTCAGTCTGTGTACCTCTGACTAACCCCTTTGAGTGTGTGAGACTTTTTAATTCCTCTGTGGCTTAGTGGTTAGAGCATTGGATTCAAAACTCGGAGGTCGCGGGATCGAATACCGCTCAGACCAACAACATGTTTAAATTAATTTGTGTTGCGGTTTCGGGTTGGTTAACTCGTGTCCGGTTTTCAGCAGTTGGTCCCGATTCACGTCGCTAGACGACCGTCTTGGTGTAATTGTTGAGAAGTCTGCTACCACACCAAGGGTCGCGGGTTCGATCCCCGCACAGTACAAACATTTGTGTGCATGAACATGTCTGTTTGTATTGGTCTGGGTGTTTCCTATGTATATTAAGAATGTATTTACAAAAGAAAAAGTATTTAAGTATGTTTATCCGTTGTCTAGTATCCATAATAACGGACTATAATTAGCCTACTTGGGACTAGATGGCGCTGTGTGGAATAATGTCCAAGGATATTTATTTATTTATTTATTTATTTTAGACGTCAAGCCTAGCCGGAGGCCTTAGGGCAGCTTAATAACATCTGGCAGTAAGGTAACATTTGTGTGCATGCACATGTCTGTTTGTATTGGTCTGGGTGTTTCCTATGTATATTAAATATGTATTTACAAAAGAAAAAGTATTTAAGTATGTTTATCCGTTGTCTAGTATCCATAATAACGGACTATAATTAGCCCACTTGGGACTAGATGGCGCTGTGTGGAATAATGTCCAAAGATATTTATTTATTATTTGTTTATCACTAACTTTACAATCCTCCAACAATCCACACTCAGTCCATGTATTAACGTATGGTTTGCGCCACCTCATAGTTGAAGGCATGTGCCCAGCTGTGGGTCGTATAAAGGATAATTTTGTTTTTTGTTATACTCGTCCCTTAATAAATATCTCAACTTAACATAGCAGTCATTATATCTACCTGTTTCCATATTCAGCGTGTAAAATTTTAATTGCTGGCGTCGTGTTCATGTTTGTTTGATTGCGGTGCTTGTATGTGTATCACGTAACTCATTTAAATATGAAAGCTGTCGTTCATCCATTATTGACGGGGGCCAGAAATATACTCATTGCGTTTTGCAATAAGTAAACATTGGCTAAGTAAATGTAATTACGTCGGGTCAATTAATGTAAACAATCCGTAAAACATAAAAAAAGTTACAAAAACCTTGTCCACAACCTTGAAGTTATTAAACTTTAGGCACATAAAACCACATATTTAAATGTTTCGAAGCAACAACAAAATTGTTCCGCATTAAAGAAACAGCTCACGATAGCAGAAACTAAGTTAAAATTACCGTAAATCCTTAAAGCCAATTAACGAAGTGGCCACTAAGGAATTACCTGACAAGGCGGAACTGAACAACACAGAAATTTAAATCACCTTAAGAAGAAAATCCCACTTAATCCCCTCCAAATGACAGCAGAACTCACTATTGAAAGTCTCACAAGTACTGTTTTTATTCAGAAATCAAACTGTTTTGTTCACGAAAACTATTACCGAGCGTATATACGCGGGCGGCGAATTTCCGTGAAGTCGTGGGCGGGACGACCGCCCAACCACGGCGCCTAAGACAGACTGACTGAATCCGACCCGAATGGAAACTCACTTCCCAAATTTTAAATCACTTTAGTTGGCTAATATAGTGCACAACCCGTGGGGTTATTTACAAACTACGGTTGCAATAAAATCGCAATTTTGGGCGGGCTGAGTGGCTAACAAACAGTGGACTATTAATTGTAGCAATACAAGTTGGGGAATCTAGTGGTTAGTGATTTTGTCTATTGCCTGGTCGTTTTAATGACTACGAAGTACAAGACCAACGCTTGAGACGACAGTTTGTTATTTGTCTAAGTAGTCATTCTGTCTAGTTTTGGCCGGTTTGGTGTAATGGTTAACAAGTTGGCTTTTCACTAAAGGTCACTAAATCCCACACAGCGTAAATCGTGTGCTTAGATGGTATATTATGCATGAGAATAACGTTTCTGCTATGATTATTTTTGTATAAAAAATATATAAATTCATGCATAATATACTTAATATGGTCGAAGTTTCTAATCTAGCCACAACACCTGTTGTTCGTAATAGAAAATTGGAACTAATTCTACAGTGATGTAAGACATACATGAAAAACCCAAGCAAACCGGATATTAGCGAAGGCTCATGTTGAGTTTTAATAATCTAGGCAAAGTGCGGTACTCTGAACGGATTAGCCATGACCGCTACAGACAGCGTTAATACCCTGTTTAGGGGTGTATAACTTGTAAGCTGGTTATGTTCTGTTAATATCGAATACCTATAATGGTACAAATTTTGTTTAGTTTCTGGTCTTGGTTAAGCATGTTCTAGATATTCATGACATACGGCTCATAGAGCCGCTTGGCGCAGTGGTTGAGCGATAAAGATGCAAAGGGTCACTGGTTCATGGCTTCAGCCAGCTCTAATGGCCGTTGATGAAGCAAGTTTTCGCGTTGGATCTGATTATTTATACTACTTATGTTGTTTTTTCTCTCCATAACACAACCTGAAACTTTTTTTTTTGCTTGGTCAGGTAAAAAAATAGTGAACAGCCTCTTTTTTAAAAAAAATATGTAGACAAAATTGTTCTAATCCTGCCATGCTTTTCCGGCGGACGCCAAAACTCCCTTCGCTCGTGTGAGTGAACTTTAAAATTCAATTTCTTTGCAACTGTGGTCGTTTGAAAAAAAAGGACTAAGACAAATTACATTTTTAAATTATTTACATACAAAATGAGTACATACTAACTCAAAGTAAAGCGTATTGATGATTGAGGTAAGCGTGAAGCACCGAGATGTGAAGTGATGTCCGATGTGCACCGCCGGAATAGCACGGTTGATTCAATTGAATCTCGCTCAGTGGGGCACCCAACGTATTTTTTTTTTAATATTGGTCGCAAATGTCTCCTTGTAGCCTATTTTTGGATACTGAGGTCATCAGAAATGCTATTATTACTTCCAGTGCACTAGTGTCCTTGCAGTATTAGTTCAGAAAACTAGAATAAATCCATTATCACTTGATCTTGGCAAACAGTCAAAGTGAAATATTTCACGACGATATTGGTACACTTTGTCCGTCCATTACATAATATTGCATTATTGTCAGTCGTTTACGGTTTTATTTACTATAGTTGTTAGAAAGCTATAGATTTGATTCCAAAACTCCTGAAACCACTGGTCGGTCTGGTCTATTCAGTTCTTTCTGTGACACTTTTCGTCATAAATGTACAAAACTTGATAGAGTTATTATTATTTTTAGCATTTTCCATGAAGTATCTTTCTTTATCTCTGAAAACCAGAAAAAGACATTCGGTCTTGGCTTCAGGTGGAAATCGAACACGCGTCTTTCGCAAACCGGGCGACTGGTATATCGGCGAATCTTTCTGGTATACTTACCCTATGAGCCAGGGTGATTCCATAAACATAATAATAACGTCATCTTCAGTTCCATCTTTGAAATAATATTTCTTCCGAGTGTTGAAGGTTGAGGGCCTTTAACATTGCTGGAATGACCCGTGAAAACTTATGTAACTAGCACCACTGCGGAACCTTACTGAATGAATTGATACCTAATTTATCCACTAAAAACGTTAATTAAAAGTTACAAAATCGATCGAACAAGCTTTCCGTTTTAATACCCTCAAAGAACTCTTGTTATCCGTTTACGAACGAAACATTTTTGACACCTTCATTTGACACTCAACTCAAGTCAACAATGTCATGTAACATTGACGCAAATATTTTTATTATATTATCTTCTTTTATAACAAGCTCAGAGCTAGCTGTATCGTTTTAGATGAGCCCAATTTACTTCCGAGGCTGGTAAGTCGCCCATTGGCCTTCTTAGACCACTTCCCTTAAGATTTATAGGGGCTTACTGATGAGGAGCGTTGGTAGAATTTTGATCAGCATCAGGATCATGCACCAAGCTAATATTAGTAGGATAGGCTCATTAGGGGTATACTACGATGCTAAAAACAGAACATTTTAAAAAGATAAAAACCGCAATAAAGAAGTGTTTTGTTATTACAAATATATTTGTGCAAATTGAGACATCAAAAACCGTTTTGGTTATTCCTTCGTAATGCGAACAGCAAGGGTTTTGCAGCACCAATTGAATGAGCTGCCAGCTGAAGTGTTTCCCCAGTAATATAACTTGGGCCTTTCCAAGAAGAGAGTGGCTAGCCATTTGTAAGGCCGGCATGTATGAACTTAGACCACATCATCACTGAAGATCAGATGAGATTGTGGTCAAATGTGTGCCTACTTGAACGTAAAAAACACCACAAACTTATCTGGTTTTCTTCATCCAGAATTCTAATTTCGGAGACACACAGTAGAATTGCTAGAACACTGCAATTGGCTAATTGGTTGGTAGAATGTTATGTTAGTATCCAGGTACCATGCATACATCTAGATGTCATGGTGCTATAAACCAAAAGATTAGCAGATGAATAGGCTACAAATACCTAACTGGCTAACTACCATACATAACACAACCATACATTTTTGTCTGTGAGTAACTAACTATTTAAGTTCGTGTCTGCTCTTACCACACAGTCAGTATAGGAGTAAGTTTGATTAAAATAATACCTGCATTTGCAACACTTTCCAAACGAAGAGAAGTTTTAATAAGATGAAGTAGAATACCGGAGTTTACACTCTCAAGTTTTAAGTAAGGAAGTGATTTGCATGTTCCGTCTAGAAACTATGTTGGTGATGTTGGTTGGTGTTAGTTTGTGCGCTTGTGCGAGCCTGTTTGGATCATTGCACTGAGGTACCGACCTGTATTGAGGTATGGCGGATTGGCCACGATCGCTGCTGATTAAGCAACTCTCATGATAGGATGGGTGATCGATCACCCTGACCGATATTTAATTTAGTGTGAAAGTACTTAGGTACTTTTTAAGAGGTATATTTGAATAAATTCATTTTATTTGACATCTAGCTTATCTAGATGTCAATTAGGACCAATTGGCAAAGTTATTTAGGACTCGAAATAAATCATACGTATTTTATTAATGTCCAGGCAAACTCGATTGACGTACGCTACTGTAATGCAAGTACTTAGTTATATCTGAAGAAAAAGAAAAGTTTCCTCTCCCTTAGCCTTTCATTGGTTTCGGACACAACATCAAAGTTCGCCACCCAGTCAAACTTCGTTTAGGCAGTCATTTGTTCACGATGTATTATTCAGGCGTCCCTAAAACAATAACAAAAGAAGCCGGCGTTCTGGCCGTGTCCTCGGGTCGCATACCAAATGAGTCCGCGCTTACATCGTCTGCTTCTGTATGCATGATTTTATATTTTTTGCTAAAAATGAGTTGTAAATAAGAGTTCCTTGTCACTCTTTAGTCTCAAATAGTATAGTTGTGAGAACCAATTCTGCTGAAAGAAGCAGTTACGCAAGAGCCGCTTCAAAACATGCTCTTAAAAACCGCCTTTTAAAAAACAGAAAAAAATATTTAATTTGTATAATTCCGAATTACATTACGTTAACTCCGTCTCTTAACGCACATAATCTTTTCATCAATAAGAGATGGGATTGACGAAATGACAAAAAACACAGAAACAAAATTGATTCCTTTCTTAATTGCCGAAGATGTAAACAATACTAATGATGTAATGTGATTAGTAAAATTTGTAGTGGATGATGCTTTTGCGCACTATTTGGTACGACTCAAAAATATCTTCTAAAAAAGAGTAAACGACTGGTGATGATGTGAAATTTCCATGATGCTTATTGAATACGAGGCGTAAATAAAATTAATGGCAATGTTGCGGATACCTTTATCAGGTGACAGGTGATACTTTTTACGTTTTTGTGTCGTATATTTTTAAACAATTTCAAAAATAAACAGCGATTGGTGATCTTACGTCTGGCTAGACTCAATGCCAAGTTTACAACGACTGTTTGGCAAATTTTATTAACCTTGAATGAGACTCAATTAACCTCAATTTGATTTCCTTTTCGTTTGATCGTACGAGTAAGACCAATCTCAAAAATGAGAGCACTTATGATGAACATATTTACATTTTTAGAATCGAATGTACAAGTTTCAATGAAGTTTAGTTCGGATCGGTCAATTCTCTCTATCCCACTGAATACACCGAAAAATATTCCCTTAGGCATCAGCGGGGCCCTAAGCAAAAGCGGTTTCTTCATTACAAAACTGCGAAGCTCTCGGCCCTGCTTAAATTGAACAAATAGGTTCGAACTACTCAACTACCTTGAGCAGAAGCAATTCATAAGTTTTAAGGCTACGATCTACGAGCTAGCCGAGTAGATGACATTACAGAATAAAACTTTAGGGCGACGCTCACCGGAAAATAGTATTTTCTCTCCAAAACATTGGATAAGCATATTCAAAGTTATGGATCAGCGTTCTAGACGCCTTGCTGTCTAGGTAGTTCTTTAAACTTTTTTAGTGAACCATCATAATAGACACGATATACAACTTTACTGTGACCAAGTAATAATTTTTCCCCCGAATGCACAAACGTCAATAAACGCTAAGCACGCGCTCACGCTCATGCTCAGTTTTACTGACATTTTATGGGACAGCATGACGTTTCTGAATTCGGGCGTTTGAGTAATAGAAGGGCTCGTTTAAGTAGACGCGGGGCGGTACGCGAACCGGGCCGCCAAAAACACAAACATGTTCGGAGCTTTCAAGCAGAACCGTTTCTTCAAGCGTTTTTGTGAGTTGTTGTTGACTTCATTCGCCGCTCCAGACGCGGCGAATGAAGCGACGCCACGATTGCGCGGCGGACGCGGCAGGTGGAATAGCAAGTTTCGCAACGGGTGAAATAGCAAGTTTCGCAACGGGTGAAATAGCAAGTTTCGCAACGGGGGAAATAGCAAGGTTCGCAACGGGGTAACGCAGCGGATGAAGCGGCCCGCGTCGTAACACGCCAACGCCAACCTCGACGCCCGCTCAACGCCCCACGTCTCCTTAAACGAGCCCTTATCTCTACACGCTCCTTTTTCTACCAAAGGTCTGGATTATACTAGAAACTGTTTTCCCACTTGCCTCTCGCTCCATTCCCTGCTACAGATCCCACATGGTGGTGGGGTCAGCTTCCCCTATCTTGCCACTCCCCTTCGCCCTGTCCTCGATATCGTGAACGGAAACCTCACTCTCCCCAGTCCTCTCTCATGTCATTCAGCACTTTACTTTCTATCTAACCTTGGGTGACATTCGCGGACATCACTTCACATCTCGGTGCTTCACGCTTACTTCAATCATCAATATGCTTCATTCTGAATTATTATTTTCACTCATTTTGTATGTAAACAATTAAAAAATGTTATTTAGCTTAGTTCTTTCAGCCGCTAAGAAATTGAATTTTAAAGATAACTCACCACGAGCGAAATGAGTTTTGGCGCCCGCCGAAATATCATAGCTAGTTTTGGTGTTTTCCCACTCCTAAAAAAACGTAATAAAAATCCTACAGACAAACAAAAACGAGCGCTCCCGCATCGTATTATAATAATTAGCACGATTATTTAACTTGTAGTGTAACAACGATACAGTTAAACAAGTGTGTCTGTTCCAGAAGGCCCATTGAGTGAAGTCAGAGAGTGATGAGTCTGGCTGCGGCGTGGAGGACGTTCGTGAATCTGGAGAGTCGAGAGATCTGTTATGTGCTACATATTTAACTGCTTCGGATGGTTCCTTGACTTGGTACAACGGTATGTAATTATTATTATTAATGTGTATAGAAATAGAGAAATCTAGTGTCTGCACACATAGGTAGAAGTAGGCTTCTATGCAGCCCAAAATGAACATCGCGACAAAATTTTGTCACGCGTTATCCTATGCGGTGCGAATCACTGATATTACAATAATAAAGTAGATAGGTTATGTCAGTACTAACGCGAAGTCAAAAATTGACCACCGGGGTACGACGTAGATAATTTGACCGTGTTATAACGAGAGAACAAGACATTACGATTATTTACTAGAGCGTAAACGAAACAGATACATGTTGCAAAGTGTCGTCTCAGACTGTCAACACAAACAATGCTTTGCTCAGGTGTACGAATCGTTCGAATTGCGTGTGCCACTTTTTTAGCATAAGTGGTTACTTGTAAAAATAGTTAGATAGGTAGGTCTACCTTTTTTTTTAGCACTTTTGCCAAGTAGCGAAAAAAAATTAAAAACAAGTAAAATGTGATTCTACCACCGGTTCGGACGTGTTGATTCTCAGTTCTCTCTCTCTTCTCTCTTGAGTTCTGTCTGTTCAGAGACCGGAGGTCGATGTGTTTCGCTGGTTGTAGGAGAATTTTTTTCAAACAAATGTATACAAATAGATACATTTACATGAATGATTACATAAATATTTCTGCAATTTGATTAGCTAGTTAATATTATTGAGATCTTTGGTTTTCTCGCGATGAGTTTCAACAACCTACGTTACTGTTTTTGCAATCCAACGTGTGGATTAATATAAACCAGTTGATTGCAGTTTTCACAATGCCTTTCTATCATCTTAAGTAGAATACTAACATTATGTTATTAAATTATGTATAGTAAATAATACAATTAATTCGGACTTATTCCGTCCAAAATTCTAGAAATGTATTAGTCGTAGATCAAATAATAAACATGAATAAAAATACCATCATGACTTTAATAATATGCAAGATAAACTCACCGTAAGTACAGTTCAAACGAACTCACAATAACCCCAGTAGTAACTTTCAGAAACTTGCTTTTATCCTTAAAGATTTGGTGTAATTTTATGTTGATAAATATGCAGATAAAGCATATTTTGTGAACTAAATTATTTTAATGATCAGTTGAGTGGAGTTGAATGGAGCTTTCTGCAGTTGCAGAAAGCTTACTCCAGTCGTTTACGCTGTGATATTAAAACGATTTTATTTCCAGTGAAAATTATCACTAAGGAAAAATAATTCGAGATTTTTAAATACTTTCTATTGAATTCAATACAATTGCGCCCGATACTTGTGCATCTGATAGAATATTATTAATAACTGAACTTATTGAACAAATTTGCTTAACCTCGTATTCAATCGGGAGACACTGGCAATTCTCGTAATATTTTTCTAATACTCGCACGAAGTATAGTCGAATGCAAAGAACTAGTACCAATATATTTCAATACTCGTATAAAGACGGGAATGCTATCATATCTTATTGAATCAAAAATCATATCATAGAAGGGATAATAAAACTTTAGAGAATCCTAAATACGGTTTGTAACGAACAGGACTCAAGATGTTCGAGTACGCAACATTTTGAGTCCTGTTTTTTCCAAAAGAGTCAATAACGGCTGATTTTTGATTCTAAAATGAAAATGATACAATGATTGACTTGACTACATGGGGTTCAATATATAAACAGCCTATATACGACGTGGGCACAGGCCTCACCTCAACTATGATCTGGAACTAGCCATGCTCCAACACGCGGGCTCAGTGCAGATTATTGTAGTTAGTGAGCAACCTTAATGTCAGATGTTATCAAGCCGCCCTAAGGCCTCTGACTGGGCTTAAAGACTGACATCTTGCGACGTCAACTGAGATCAACTACTTAACGTTCCTTCCGAAGCACGGGTTTCAATAACTTTAAAGATAATTTGAGTCTAGAAATAACAACTTGACTTTCATATAATACATTGTAGACTAAACATCTGACATAAATAATATTAATGTATCGGTATCTTGATTTTCACGGAGGGGGTGTCTCGCAGATTTATCTCAGATCTGCCCTAAGCTCGGGTAAGAAGCAGGTATTCGGGGGATGTTTACAATATTCCAGTCAAATCCTGCTTTGATCGCTCGGTCGATTTTGTCGTTCACGTCGGTAAACTTGAAATTATTTGGCGTCAACCTACCAACCTTTCTTACTATCCAAAATATGTTTTACATAATATACTACAATATTAAATTCTAGCTGTTCCGCCACAAGTCATTCTGTCAAAGGCTGTAACAGTTCAATAAGATCAATATTTGACCAACGCATGTGTTGGTCCCGTCCTGTTTTACAACTTCAAAACCCACCAACCTAACACGATAAAAAGTATTCTATGTCCGTATCCTGGTTTTAAGCTACCTGCCTACTAATTTTCAGACAAATTTGTTAAGCCGTTCTTGAGTTATAACACGACTTTCTTTCATATACACAACCATTAGTGTGAGTTACAAAACAACATTACCCGTGCGTACATTATCTATGGGAATCTCATTAATTTGGCCAAATTGGTTGTCATCAAAATGCGACGCGACAAACCACGTTGGCGGCAATTTGAGTCAATTCCACTCGGGTGGCCTTTTAAATTAATTTCCAACTACGCTACATTGCCTCCCTGAAGCCGTTCCGACAATGTCGAAATTATTAAATATTCCTGAAGATCGTGTTTCAGCCTATGATATTACAATAAAAAAGACGTAGATAGGTTATGTCAGTACCGACGCGAAGTTAAAAATTGAACCCTGGCGTACGTAGGTACCTATAATTTGACCAAGACAGTGTGTACAAGACAGATTATTTACTAGAGCGTAAATGAGACATATACATGTTGCGCAGTGTCGTCTCAAACTGTCAATGCTTTGCTCAGGTGTTCGAAGTTCTGATTTCGGGTGCTACTTTTCTAGCAGAAGTAACCCATCTACGTCTTTTTATTATAATATCATTGGTATCAGCCTTGACTTTGAATTTGTAAGCTAGCCGTAGCATGAAACCTGTAATTTTTTCAAGTAGGTTGGTTTTTAAAATTCAATCCAGAGTTTATTTTTGTTAGCCTTCGGTTTATGACGCATCAGTGGCAACAGCGGATTTTCTTCGTTCGCCATTAGTTCGTTCAAGCAACCGACCGAAATTAAGTCTCTCCGCACACAGGCCACACGCTACACGCCACAAAACGCTGCCACTGGCATAATACCTGCAATTTTCATACATATAATGTGAACTCGCCGCACACGGTGAAGCCAAAGGTCGCAACACGCCACACGCTACAAACTACAGGAATATGTCAGGTGTCCGCGTTTTGTGGCCCGAGTGCGGGGACGTTTAGCGAACACGCCATCCATATAAAATGTATGAAAACCACAAGAAATATGCCGGTGGCAGTGTTTGTGGCGCATGGCGTGTGGCCGTGTGCGGGGACGCTAAGGATGATGAGGTTGTTTAATGCTTTCTTGTACTGCTTTGTACTTGTATTGTTATTATCTTGTGCTATATCCTGTCAGGTTGATAACTTTCTTCCTGGCATGCTGGATGTCCTACGCGGTATGCCTCGGCCTCATGGTAGCGTCCATGGCCGGCGTCGCCTACGGTTACAACTACTCCATAGCAGAGTTTCTAACGTTCAGCAGTAAGTAACAGAACATGACTGTTTGTACTACCACTATCTGTACATGTATACGAAAACATTTAGTCTGCAAATGAAAATTCAGATTTCCCATTTTAGATAGAATGTGCTTGTTAATTGAAAACTTTAATTTTTACTTGCTCATAAATAATGAGTCATGACGTTACTTACATAAGTACTGCTCACTCAAAATCGAATTTTAGTTTGAATGCCTACCAATTGTACGTAGTCACTACTTACAGCTTTACCTGTGGCGGCGTTTTGTGGTCCGTGTACGGGGACGCTTAAACAAAATGGCAAAAATGTACTTTTACACTCATTTGTCTGCCCCACATTGCGGCTCTGCCTATTTCTGCCGCAAAGTGATCAGACGAAGTCACCAATGTCTGTCTTTGGACCCTGTGGTCTGAATCATCGTGGGCTTGACTGGAGCAGAGCTTTGTTCCTGCTGAGCCCGGCCGCTGGCAGCTGAATGCGCTGGAAGGCAACTTGTAGCGTCCTTCGAGGATCTCGATACTCTCCGGTTACATAAACATAACATAATCGGCCTATATACGTCCCACTGCTGGGCACAGGCCTCACCTCAACTATGAGGTGGAACAAGCCATACTCCAACACGCGGGCTCAGTGCGGGTTGTTGGAGGGGTGTAAGGTTAGTGAGCAACCTTATTGTCAGATGTTATCAAGCCACCCTAAGGCCTCTGACTAGGCTTAACGACTGACATCTAGCGACGTCAACCGGGACCAACTGCTTAACGTGCCTTCCGAAGCACGGAGATGCCCGAAATACACATCACTAAATTTCGGTCGGATGGACTCTCCGGTTACGCGCGAAAATTACCACCAACAGGTTTCCAGTTCTACATACTTCAAGTCTTGCCACTGCGTTCCCGTAAACGGGAGAAAGGGTCTTGGGGGTGGGGTAAATTTGGGCTAAGCTGCTTCATGTACTTTATCTCTTTTTTAGGGTCTGATACAACAGTCTACATGCGACGCGGCCAGTTTGCGGACACCCCAGACGTGCAGAACTTCCCACCACGGAGGAGGTCTGGTGACGAAGATGACGGTATGTTAATCAATTATCACAGTCCTAAATCACCTGTACACGGACTTTTAGGTGCAGTAAAAGGACAGGCAATATGACAGTTTTTTTAAAGAAAATCTGTCATTTTCTGACAGATTGAAAGTCTGAGTCCAGGAATGTACCCACATCGAAATGGTTATGGTTTTTTGCCGCCCAGTTTACAGCAAATGAGGTTCGAATTTCGCCTGGTAATTTTGCCCTTAAAACCAATCCCTTGTTAAATATTCTATGCATTAACTTGGGCATAAATATCATTACATGGGTGACAAAGTTTCGCAATACACACCATTGCCTAAACCAATAGAGCACACTGAAAGCTTGAGACAACCATAAATTGTCTAATTTACCGGTGGCTGGCTCAATATAGGTAATCGTTTTCTTGAAACAAACAAAAGAAAAGATTTCCCTTGGAAGAAACGAAAAAGTTAATCACTTTAAAGAATGAATGCTCCAAGACTCATAAGAGGTAGGAACCTACATTATTGTATTTAACCTCCGTTCGTTACGCTTTTGAGACTCAGTGAGCTCACTGCTTTTTTATTAATAATTTATCTAATTCAAAAACCTATTTCTATTTGCTTACCGTGTAATCTCTTTTCCGCGAATGAAAAGAGATGTTTGAAAATATGGACTCAACCTTGAAAGCTTTAGATACTTACGTCTTGTGTTTTATTTTTAAGGTAACGCAGATATTAGTCCTACTTTTACACTAAGTAGGTAGGTAAACAGGATGAGTTTTTTAAGTGGGCGTGGTAGGCCAAATCCTAAACTATGAGGAAGATCGAAAAACTTTTAAAACTTCCATAATAATCGACTTTTTTCGTGATGCTTAAATATACAAGTACAAACAGACAATTATTTTGATGGATATGATAATATCGAATGAAAAATAAAGGTAGAATATAGATGTGTAGATTTTGTGCAAAAATGACAAAATGACAATCGTGACACAGTACCTAATTGTACGAGCAACCGTCAGCAACGATCTACTTCCAAACCGGCTTCAAACTTCTAGAAAATATCAATCACTCTTTTAATCATCTTTAAATAAAGAAAAAAATAGGTTTGATCGTCTTATTTTTCGCTGTTACTTTTTCCATGTGATATAGCTCTCAGTGGATTTAGATCTTGTCTCTTTAATAAATCTCAAGTTTCGCTCTCCCAAATAAGAAAACAATCACTGCTGAGGGAGTAATAAATAATTCAGCGGGAGCCACGTACGAGTATAGTTCGTTCAATACACGAAGACGTGTCTGACTCTATTCAATATTTTACGTTTTAAGTTGGACTCTCGTACGAGTAATATTTAAAGTCCAACCAATCTAAGAAACACATTTTGACAGCTGCCAGTGTCATTGGAAATAAAACTTTATGAAATACTAAAAGGGTTCAAGTGTTCTGTCAGACTCAAAAGTCAAGCCACAGCACATGAATCGTGTTTATATTGCATTGGAGTACTTTCTAATAACCTTTTCGAACAACACTTAGGTTGGGTTGCACCATCTGACTTTAACAATAACAAACATCAAAATTTCAGTTAAAGTACCGGTCAGGTAAGCAAAAATGACGTCAAATTGTCAAATTTGACAAAAACTTTAACTTTAACTTCTACTATGGTGCAACTCACCCTTAGAAAAGCAGGAGTAATATTTAGTGTCAATTCAATAATGGAAAGTAGTGTCAGTACCTCCTATCTTCAATTTCACGTATTTTGGTTGTATACATAATACCGTTTTAAGTCTCCTACCTTGATAAGAGCGGGACCAAACCAGCCTGCCGCTTTTATAGCACTGGATGTGTATACGTCCATATTTTGAACACATCATAAATTCATATCAAGGATCATCTTTCATTGCCAAATGTGAGATGGGAGATGTTGACACTTCATTGACGATATTATATGAAAGTTAGTTCGACAATGAAGAACTTAATTTAATAAATTGTTATCTAGAAACCTTTTGTTTACGCTACTTCTAGAGTCCCAGACAGGCATTACCTTTGTGTGCAGGTACGATAAAAGTAGTTATATTCTAAGTTTCTTCACAAATAACTAAGTTAACTCTTGGTTTTAATTTGATTAAAAAAGAGTGCACACGTTTCTTTACTAAATAGTTTATTTAAGTAGTTTAGTTGAGAAGTAATTGGCCGCATCTGTTCGGAGTTAGCAACTTTCGCTACACTTAGCGCTAAATTGAACACGCATAGAAAATGGAGTTAGACAATTTTCTTGTTTTATCGCAAAAAAAGGTAGATAAATGAACTGTTCAGTATTGAAAGGAAATGCTCGATTCATAAATTCCCTTCAAATATTGGCTGGTTTTAAGCCCTTAAATTTTTTTGCTCGGATAATCAATAGATTTTTGTAGAAGGTAATTGCTTTATCACTGTTTGTAATCAAAGGCTAGAGGCTAGATCTAAAGAGGAACTTCACAGTTTTTGTCTATGTATATTGGGAACTTTAGTATTTTTGTCAGTTTCAATTATTTATTCTACATTGTACAACAATAAATCGTACAAAAGCCGAAATGAGTGCTAATATGTAATTTCCGACCAGTAAATCATGAGGCTAAGCAAAAACAATAGAAAGCTGTACGAAATGTACGACAAACTGAAATAACTTTCAATGAGTCAGTACTAAATAAGGTTCTATCTATGATGAATTTCTAGCCTTCCCAAACTCCAACCCGGACCCTGATGCCAACCCAAGTGACCTCGCCGACTACCAAGACCAGAACCCGCGCAGATCAGGTCCTCGCGCTGAACCGCTTCCTAACACTTGGATAAAGTCTCACGACACTCGACACTACGCAGAAAAGCTGACTAACTACAAGCCAGTGTTCCCTGTCCTCCCGAGCGAGCTGAGCAATGCAGCTGTACAAGTGGATATGAAACAGGTAACATACAGACAATCATTGAACATATTATTGTTATTCTTTTAGCATTTTCCATGCAGTATCTAATGAAAGATCCGAAAACAAGAAAAATACATTCGGTCTTGGTTTCAGGCGGGATTCGAACCCGCGTCTTTCGCAAACCAGGCGACTGCCATAACCACTGTGCTACCGAGACCATTGTCAGATCGGCCGAATCTTTCTGGTATATTTGCCCTTTGAGCCAGGGTGATTCCATCAATGATAAAGGCAGATACACCTTCAACACTCTGAAGAAATATAATTTCATATATTTAACTTCCAATTGAGTTGAAAAAGCTATGATTATGTTATTTTTTTCATGCCAAGACCGAATGTCTTTTTCTAGTTTTCGAATCATTGAATATTCATTTTCCTCATACCCGTGGCGCAGTTGTGACGGTAGATCTGCCAACGCCACGGCGGTTCGGAAATCGGATGGATGACCACTCTGATGATGATGTATATTTCAGGCCGTGTAGCCCAGTTCCCAATCAACTATCACACTTGCGCCACGGGCTTATAGCTGATTATGTTTTGATGTCAGTCTTCTGTTTTGCCATGTAACTTTGTGCAATGAGATTTGAATAAGAACCTCTTCGCGACGACATTGAGCTGCGTTTGGTGCACACGTCACTGAGCACTCTAAATTCTTTTACGGTGCAGCTGAGCTGATGCAAATTGGCATACTGTGAAACGTTTCTCGGTACTTTTCCATTCGCACTTGTTCTGTTCGAATTTCAATGAAACGTTGTTTTGTATTTTTTAACTCTATTTTCCTAAGAAAAGGATGTTAAATTGAATTTCAGTGTGGACGTAGTAGCATTTTGTAAATTGTCTTGTAGAACCGATTTCAGAGTAATTTCTTTCGTTAAAAACAGGTCCAGTAAAATTCAGATATTTCAGATGTAATTGTATGTAAACAAACCCCTACTTGCTGGCTCGTTATGTACCTGTTTTAAGAACAGGCAAAACCATTTTCTTTCTCTTACATAGACCCAAAGTCCTGCGGATTACTACAAATTGACGGCTAGCCGAAAAACGCAGCGAATCTACGTGACATCTAACTTACGCTCGGCAGTATCCACGATGGTATGGGACGGAGGGAGGTCAAAAATAGTCATGAGGAATTTCCAAATGTCTACAAAGGATTTTGACCCAGCAAATGACGAGATGGGTTTTGAAGAGTCAGACCTAAGACAGGATATTTCTAAAGATAGAAACAGGCTTCCGCCTAGATTTGAACTCCCTTATAGGACTAAGTCTCCTGATGCGCAGGAGATCTCAAGAAGGTAGGCACGGAGAGCACAACTTTCGCTTCCTAATTTTAGTTTAGAATAGTAAAAGCTTGCTTCTGATTCGTTCAAACTCAACAAACCCTACAGTACCACTTTAGCAACTGTAAAGTTTTGTCTATTTCATTCGTATTGGTGGCAACATTTGCGAGGAGTTCTAGGACACTTCAATGGCTAAACCACTAAGTAGATTAGATTCAATTGGATTTTTAATTTCTCTTTTAAATTATTGCTTATATTTTATATTTATTAAATATATTGCTTATATTTATTTTAAGTTATTGCTGGAATGGTCAATATTTGTTGATATTTTTTTTAAAAACCGAATGGTTCAACAATGAGTTCCTGGATCAACCCGCTGAGTAGTCTGAGTTAACCCGAGGTAACGAATTCAAATCCCAGGTGAGGCGAAGTCTGTGTTAGAGTTTCATAACCCGTGGATTCAGCAACCGTGACAATAAAGCCACTACGAATTAACTACATATTTTTGAAAATAATGTTAAGTTCTCAATATAACCAACAGCATATTTTATACCAAAGATCAAAATACTGTTCATACAGCGTGATTTGTAATTGATTTGTTTTGTTGTAGTACCCATGATACCCATCGTACACTGATGAGGCACTGGAGTCCAACCCCAACCCCCCTTTTTCAAGACTATTCTGAAGACATTGACGAAGAAAGAGTGGTTTATAAGCCAGTGTGAAATTACTAGCAATACATTTTTAGTTTATCGACGTTATAGATCTATGTCATGTCATAGGCTTATCGATCTACTGGCCGATTGTGATCTGCTTGAGTACAGTCAACGGCACATCAGGGTACCCATTTTTCATCCTGCTCTTGCCATTCTTTGCAATAGAGCAAGGAGCAAGGAGGACTAACCGGAAATGCGCTAGCCTGTCATGTCGTTAACCGTACATCACGGTACGTCGATTTTTGATGATTTGTTCAGCTATACCTGATGATACGAAGACCTCAAAGTAACGGTTGTTCCGTATTTGATTGTACTTCAGTTGCCCAAGCAAAGCATAGAATGATTTAGCATGAAGTTTGAATTATAGAAAAAAACCATACCCCCATATTATAGTCGAAAAAATGTTTATTTATGAAACTGTTTTAAATCAAAAGTTAGGGTTATTTATTTTTATAGCCATATTGATCTCAAGAAATCAAGACGAGACCGTTTTTGAAGTTATATTTAAATAGATAATATTTCATGTGATTGATTTTGATAATAATTTTGACAGATATTTAGGATAGTTAAACTCGGACTTTTAATTAGGTGCAGTAATTACTTGACACTTGACAGGTAAATTACCTGTATAAATGTATCATGAGTTACATTATTGTATAAATGTATGCCCATGTCAAAGAATAATAAATTAATTATCCAATTAGACATAATATACTTATACCATTTGTTTTCTTTACAAATTTTTTGCAGTTTAAACATAGCTGTTTTTCAAATAACAATCCTGAGTGGATGTTAAAAAACTTTTTATTTTTTAAACGGTCCAAAGACGATTTACTATAACTTGATACTTTGTTATTGTTTCCCAGATCAGCACTTTGTTTGTCTTAGGTTCTGGAATAAAATAAATAAAAACCGTTTGATAGCGATGTATTTTAACAATTCTACGTATTTCTATTATCCAAACAGAGAGACTACCCTCGCAGACTAGATAATAGCTTCATTTCAAATTATAACAGTATTTAGACAAACATTTCTGTTATCTGCAAAATGGCTCGCGAATTCGCGATGCAGAGAGTGGCATATCCCCAGTGCCTGAAGTGCATCTGCATTTAACGTGGCCTCATTGTACAGTCGCGGAACGAAAGCGCTGACCAGTTTTCAAACAAATTCATTTACGCGTTGCAAGCACATGTTACCTTTTTAAACTGTGTTACCAGGCTAGAGTGTTGTATTGAAAATAAGGCTTTATTGTTTGACAATAAAATTTAAATTCGATTAGACGTATGTTCTTTCAAGATTGACAGTTGAACCAATACTTTTTATTTGTTTGATCTTGCCATTACGCTGCAGTGTCAAGTTTGATAAATCGAATTATTTCATGCTCTTTGCTTATAATGATTAAAACTACAAACGTGATTAACAGTTCCTGTCAATTTCATTATGGAGCAAGCAAAAACAGATCTTAGGGTGGTCAACCTTTTTATTCTTCGACTGTACAACAAGACAAGGGCTATGCTATTATAGAGGTAAGCACTTGGCTGTATAACGTTAACTACTTTTATAAAATAGCGTGGTTGCTCAATTAGATATTGCTGGACCTAACTGTGGATTGTGGAGGAGTGGATTTAGTAGCAGTTTTTGCCGTGATTTAGGAAACGTTGGCTGATCATTGCTGTGGTATTCTACGATATTGAACTTAAAGATAACTGGAAAAAATACGGTTCTCCGTGTAAATCATTGCTTGTTGCCATATAACCGCCTAAGTGAAGGGTTATTTTATGTAGTGATAATATGGCTCCTAAATAGGTGAGCTGATTTTTTTGATTTCAGTACAAAAAAATATTTGCGCGAGTTCTTAGAAAAGTCAAAAAAATAAGGTGAAGTCTTTGAACAGTTTGCTTGAAAAGGGTGTAATTTCCAAATTCTAATGTTTAGAACAATTTTGTGATTTTGTCATCTGCTACTTCAATATCGTGGAGTGGGAAGTTGAAAGGTGTGTAAATGTGGGTGTATTTTCATTTGTTTCAGTATGAAAAGTTACGTAGCCTTCTGAGAAAAATAGATTTTCTGTGTAAACTTACTTAAAAGTACAAACCTTAAAAACTAGGTAAGATTCATAGAATTTAGTCATCAGTTTCCGGGTAAAGAGATTTCACAAATGACATGCTCCCGGGTGGTCCGGGTCCCACATCACACGGTCTCAAAAGCTTCGCAGTTTTTGTCAAAGGGAGACAACCCGCGCCGCACTGTATAAACCCTTGTTTAATTTCGCGAACGCTGTGTGGTAGTAAATTTTAAAGGGATTACAAATAGTAGGAAAGAGCTTGTCATCTTACATTTTAGCTCTTATTAAGTAACATATCTGTTTTGAATTGATAACTGCAAAGACAATACTGAGAAAAGAGATGTTTTATTATAATGTAGGTACATCCAGTGCCCTAAGAAATGTATCCAGGCACATTCGCTAATTTAAAATTCTGCTAGGCCACAAACCATTCGAAAAAAAACTATTTCATTTTGTATTGATTTATTTACAAAATTAACCTTAAATTAGCGAATTTGGCTGGGTACATTTCTTAGAGCACTGACTGAACTAGTTTTTCTAAATAAGTAAATCTTATTAGATGTACAACGAGTGTGCTGGCCAGGGGTTTTTGAAGAAAAACTGGAACTCATTGTACGTGATAAACAAATGTAACAAACAGCAAATTAGCAAATAATAAACTTTTCCAAATTTGCAATCCGTTATGATCATATTATAACGCGTAATGTTATGAATGTAGCCGGTCCTGAGCAAACGAAACCTGTATCGAATATGTGCCCGTGTCAACGTTTGCTTAGGCTACCATTAAGTTACTGCCTTGTTTGACTAAAATCTCCAACCATATTCAAATACAAAGTTTTTGGCTTCTAAAAATAACCATGTCGACAATGATATTATAATAAAAAAGACGTAGATAGGCACGGACGTAAAAGAAAGACGGACGCCACTTCGTCGAATCATGAGTGAAGGAAGCAGTCTATGGTGTGTGCGTATTTTGAGGGATGCCATATAAATCATAAATTTCCCTAAAGTTTACCTTTTATTTTAACCGGGTTTATTAACTTAAGTCCGATTATGATTGTAATTATTTTAAACATCTGACAGAAGGTTTATCACTAACCTTACACCCTTCTAACTATTCGCACTGAGCCCGCGTGTTGGAGTATGGCTCGAGCCACCTCATAGTTGAGGTGAGGCTTGTGCTGATAGTTGATAATTATTTCTGTATATTACTGCCGCACTCAGAGACGTCAATTATCGTTAATGGTTCATTAGAGTCAAACGCAAGGGTTATTTTATATTAATTGTATCGCGCGCTCGCTTTGCTCGCTCGGCTCACGCGGTTTTGGTCACAGTTCTAACCTAACCTAACCTAGGGATACCTTTAGTCTGAAGATTATTTATATACTATATCATTATTTCTTATTTTCGATCACGCTCCGGCCTTTAGCCTTCCAACCTGACCTAACCCTAACCAGTCGGTTGTGCCCCGATTCTAGCTTAAAGCAGTGAAAAAATTAAAAGACGCGAGTAGGTAGGTACCTTCACAACAACGAGTGACAGGTCAACAGCTAGCCACGTTTGTTCATTTTTTTCATGACAATTCCAAAAAACAAAACCTTTAAACTTCTATTTTTTCGTCATTGAAGCCCTTAAATGCTACTTACCTTATTTTTTTTTCATTAAAAACATATTTTAAAGAGAATAGCAATAATAATATGGTTTTCTAAATTTAATTTCAGAAATAAACCTTGGTCTGATGCAACAAATCGTTAAAATGGCGTAAAAAAACCTAACATTTCCCGATGTTATCGTAAACTTTAGGATTTTTTTTCTCAAACAGTATTCACTTCCGCAGAATGAAACTTCACAGGATTACATGTTTTATTAACATCTATTACCAAAAAAAAAATTAAGCTCCTAGCTACCCGTTATGATACTAAAGTCGAGCCAATACGACAAATACAGATTTCCCCTCATTTAGGGAAATTTTACCGTCAAAAAAGTGGCAACACTGTTGTGTTTTGTCTTTTAAATTGTCATCACAATTTATAAATGTAATTAGAAGAAAATATAACGAATAATCATAATTTACCTGTGATAGGTGATTCCTTGTGACTTTTTAAGTTTACTCATGTAGTTTTTACATGATTTCACCACACAAGACGGCATTTTTAAATAAATATTGTTATAAGCAACACGCGTGTCATTCGCGCTGTCACACGGGGTAAAATGGCGTTAGATTGTAGCACCTAGTAAGTTTGTGTGAGCGTAGGTCGTGTGCAACTCACGAAGTTGTATGACCTTGTTAGCTTCACATATTTTTAGTGTGATGTTCCGTCCGTCTTTCTTTTACGTCCGTGGTAGATAGGTTAGTTGTGCTCAAAAATTGGCACCCATTATCAGAACTTCGAACACATTGCATGCATAACAAAGCATTGACAGTTTGAGACAACACTGCGCAATCTAGTAAATTATCATACTTTCTTGTACACACGGTCAAATTATAGATACGTACGCCAGGGGACAATTTTCGACTTCGCATCAGTACTGACATAACGTATCAGCCACTTTGAAATATCATTGTATGTAAATACTTATTGAAAGTAAGGTTTTGGTAATTGTTAAAGGCCTTGCCATTGAACGGTTAAAATATAGATGAATCAATTTGGTCAATTTTAGTAAACACCTAGGTAAATTTGCTAATTTTCGGACTGCGGTCGGTTCCTAATTTAACCGCGTTTTGCGGTAACATGCAATAAGCAACATTGAATTTTAATTTTAGGCCACCTACTATATTGCGCTTAATTTGGCCTCACTAGGGATTACAATATTTCAACCTTTACGGGTCATTCATAAAAGATATCAACCCAATGATAACCCATTAAGCCCAGTGGTTACGACAGCCGTTAGAGAGTCAGAGTCGCGGGTTTGATTATAGCAGCAGCTTATGTTTGTTTAGAGATTCCTTAAAGGCATTTTATAGAAATGCAGCTGGATGAGTCTGTATTGACTCAAACTTTGCGAATTTGTCTATTTGTCTTCTGGAAAATATCAATAGCTTAGACATGAAAAATGAAAAAATGAAAAAATATTTATTTTCAAAATCTAAGAACTAATAACAAAATAACGAGGTGGGCTCTTTCTTTTAAGTGCCAAGGCCCCTGTGTTAGAAAGAGCCACTCTTCCATAGCAAACATATTATTACTTAACCTACATTACAAAACTTTTAACAAAAATAAAGTACCTATATCTGTTTGTTTGTGTGTGTGTGTGTGTGTGAGTGTGTGTGTGTGTGTGCGCGTGTGAGTGTATGTATATGCTTGTTGTGTGTGTTGTGTAATTTATAGCATATCATATTTAAGTAGATCTTCTGTTTCGTTGTAGCATAGTTGTTTTAACCAGGTAGTGACATTAACTTTGCATTCCCGTTGCGTCATTGAGTAAATTCCTAAAATTTTGTTTATGCGGTTATAAAGGTGTGAAGAAAGATGCAAGCATTGTATACTCGCAAAGTTAGTGTGTGTTTTTTGTGTAATAATCACGTTGTGTTTCCTTCTTTTTTGTGCGATTTTTGGGTTGTAAGCTAAAGATCGATGTGTTTTTTCAATTGAATGTAAAATGTAAAGTTTCCTGACCGTGAGTAAGTCTGCTAAAGAGTATAGAGTTTCCGTGCAAAACCTACGTTTTTTAAACAACATTACTTTTTCATTACTCATACTCTGAAAGTGGGTCATTACTGACCTGAGAAGCGGGCTGAAAGTAACTCTTTTCATCCCTAGGGAGAATCACTTTCAACTGACAGCTGTCAAATTATCATTTTTTAAAACTGTTTTTTTTTCACGTATCTATTGAACCATGTTCCAAATTTCTATACAGCCACGATGTAAAATTTGAAATAACTTAAAGTTAAGTATTGATCAGAGAATATATATGTTTTAAATAACTTTATTACAATTTAGTTTCAACAATTTTTTTAAATTAACTTAGCTTTGAGCAAATATTTACCATTTTTCCAATGATGAAAATAAAAAATAATGGCTGAATAGCGGGCCGGCCACAGAAAAAAAACAAACAAAATAGGCGAGAAAGCGGCAATTCGATCTTCATTTATTTTCCTCATTTTTTCTTTAGCTAATTCATGTTTTTATTTTTACTTTCCTCGTATTTGTAATGAAAAGCACAGTGTTTACCTCGGGTGAAAGACTTATTTAGTCCCTCGAACTATTGGCGCCCTCACTTCGTTCCGGGCGCCAAACCCAGTCTCGGGACTAAATAAGTTACTTTCACCCCTAGGATAACAATGTACTATTACATACTCCGCACGCACTGAGCCCGCGTGGTAGAGTATGGTTCGCGCCAGTTCTCTGTTGGGGTGGGGCCTGTGCCCAGCAGTGGGACGTAATTATTATAAACAGTTTGTTCTAGACGTAATATTGAAAAAACACCACGAAATATAACTTTTTTTTTTTTCCATCGAGTGAAATCTATGAAATCATGTTAATCATGATTACTCGATGTGATTTTGACTGAATGCGATCTTTAACCGATACTTAATACATTTTTGGAATTACATACTTTGTTTGCTTTGCGTCTGACGGTTTCAAAAACCGTATACCTTAATTAAACATATTTGGGCTGAGAATAGGTGCTTGAGGTACCTGACTTCGTTTCCATAACACATCCAAAAGCCTGTTTGAAAAAATAACTATTCAATGAACTCAAACCAAAAATGCATCCCATCAGCGTTTATAGCTCTTTATTATTGTAAAAATATTAAATTAATCTACTCTGAATGTATCTCGTTGTCCGACATGTGAGCTCGCCTCCCATGCTGTCTCGGTTTGCGTGTTGGATAATTACGTCTCTTGTTCCATACCCCACGCCGATTTGACTTTCTCCTATTGTCTGCTTGTTTATTATTCCTTTTATTTCCTTTTACACCGGCTTTATCTCCTGCAACAAGTTTATGTCATAAACTACTAGTTACTTCATCGAAAACAATACGACACAGACAAACTTGAGACATAAATAAACTAATTAGTTTGAGCAAAGTTGCAAATATTTAACTACATACATTTTCACCGTTCTTACCCTTATTCTCTTGATGAGTTCTCAATAACCCTCCACTGAACATAGAGTTCTTAAACATGGTGTTGCCAAGCATACGGTTTTTGTGCACATTATCATTACGGTTATTTTCGTTCTTAATATTAGTATTTTCTGCTCCACTGTCATCGTGTACTTCCTCTGTAAAAAAAATGATATATTAGAACAAATAATTGTTGTAATATTTTGATATCAAATGATTACGCTAAGCACCTTCATAACCATTCTGTCCTACAACTTCTTTCTGAGGATCAACACTCCTTTTGGGCTCATCACCTGCAAGTGCTTCTTCAATATTTTCGTTATAATCTTCATCATTATCCCCTTCTGTAATATAAAATATTATTCAGCTAAATTCTATGAATTATTTTTGATTAAGTAAGAGTTCTATCATATACGGGTTGTTTATAAAAAACAATTACTATGTTTCTTTATTTTTCTGTAAACGCTACGACAAAATCTACGAACCTTCATACTGGTCTACATCTCTATCGAGGTTTCTTGGTTTTCCAAACATGGGCTCTGCAAACATAGCCTGTCCAACCATAGAATGTTCAAGCACAGGTTTTCGGGGCACATCTCCCCTACCGCCAGAATTACCGTTCTCTTCATTATTTTCATCATAACCTTGTGAAAGATGATATATTAATCGTTCTCTGTGATTGGTATTTTTTTGTTGTTTACGCTAAGAATATTAGGTCACTTACCTTCATTTTCATTCTGTTCGAGATCTTTTTCTTGGGATTTATACAATGTAGCTCCACTTTTGTCACTTGCCAGTGCAACGTTCTTATTTTTCATTAGTTTTCCAAACATAGGCTCTGCAAACATAGCCTGTCCAACCACAGAAGGTCTTGGTCTCGCATTCAGTATACCACCAGAATTATCGTGGTCCTCATTATAACCTTCTGCAAGGAGAAATAATTGTGCTCTGTTTTAGTGTTACTTCATTTCGATGTAAATGCTAACATATTAGGATACAACCTTCGTTTTTATCTTTTGTTAGATGAAATAATGATATTCTTAGTCGTATTGTTACTTTATTTTAGTATGTACATTAACATAACGTTACATACCTTCGTTTTCATCTTGGGATTCATTCAATAGTGTGCCACTTTTACCACCTGCAAGTGCTACGTTTTCATTTATTGTTGGTTTTCCAAACATAGGCTTTGCGAACATACCTGATCCAAGCATAGAATGCCCATGCACAGGTTTAGGTCCCGCACCTTCTGTGAGATAAAATAATTATATTCTTTGTCGTATTGTTACTTCATTTTAGTATGTACATTAACATAACGCTACATACCTTCGTTTTCATCTTGAGAGTCATTCAATATAGTTCCACTTTTATCACCTGCAAGTGCTACGTTTTTATTTATTTTTGGTTTTCCAAACATAGGCTTTGCAAACATACCCGATCCAAGCATAGAATGTCCATGCACAGATTTTGGTCCCGCATTCAGTATACCACCAGAATTATGGTTTATGTTCTCTTTCTGGTTCCCATCATAACCTTCTGTGAGATAAAATAATTATATTCTTTGTCGTATTGTTACTTTATTTTAGTGTGTACATTAATATAAGGTTACATACCTTCGTTTTCATCTTGGGAGTCATTCAATATAGTTCCACTTTTATCACCTGCAAGTGCTACGTTTTTATTTATTTTTGGTTTTCCAAACATGGGCTTTGCAAACATACCCGATCCTAGCATAGAATGTCCATGCACAGGTTTTGGTCCCGAATTCAGTATACCACCAGAATTACTGTTTATGTTCTCTTCCTGGTTGACGTCATAACCTTCTGTAAGATGAAATAATTGTATTCCGTATCGTATTTTTACTTTATTTCAGTATGTATGTTAACATAAGGTTACATACCTTCATTTTCATCTTGTTCTCCATCTTGGGAGTCATTTAATATAGTTCCACTTTTATCACCTGCAAGTGCTACGTTCCCATTTATTGTTGGTTTCCCAAACATAGGCTTCGCAAACATACCCGATGCAAGCATAGAATGTCCATGCACAGGTTTTGGTCCCGCATTCAGTATACCCCCAGAATTATGGTTTATGTTCTCTTTCTGGTACTCATCATAACCTTCTGTAAGATGAAATAGTTGTTTTCTGTTCCGTACTGTTACTTTATTGTAATATGTATGTTAACATAAGATTACGTACCTTCGTTTTGATCTTGTTCTCCATCTTGGGAGTCATTTAAAATAGTTTCACTTTTATCACCTGCAAGTGCTGCGTTTTTATTTATTGTTGGTTTTCCAAACATGGGTTTTGCAAACATACCCGATGCAAGCATAGAATGTCCATGCACAGGTTTTGGTCCCGCATTCAGTATACCCCCAGAATTATGGTTTATGTTCTCTTTCTGGTACTCATCATAACCTTCTGTAAGATGAAATAATTATATTCTTTGTCGTATTATTACTTTATTTTAGTATGTATATTAACATAACGTTACATACCTTCGTTTTCATCTTGGGAGTCATTCAATATAATTCCACTTTTATCACCTGCAAGTGCTACGTTTTTATTTATTTTTGGTTTTCCAAACATGGGCTTTGCAAACATACCCGATCCAAGCATAGAATGTCCATGCACAGATTTTGGTCCCGCATTCAGAATGCCACCAGAATTTTTGTTTATGTTCTCTTCATGGTTCTCATCATATCCTTCTGTGAGATAAAATAATTGTGTTTTTTGTCGTATTGTTACTTTATTTTAGTATGTACATTAACATAACGTTACATACCTTCGTTTTCATCTTGGGAGTCATTCAATATAGTTACACTTTTATCACCCGCAAGTGCTACGTTCTCATTTATTGTTGGTTTTCCAAACATAGGTTTTGCAAACATACCCGATGCAAGCATAGAATGTCCATGCACAGGTTTTGGTCCCGCATTCAGTATACCCCCAGAATTATGGTTTATGTTCTCTTTCTGGTACTCATCATATCCTTCTGTGAGATAAAATAATTGTGTTTTTTGTCGTATTGTTACTTTATTTTAGTATGTACATTAACATAACGTTACATACCTTCGTTTTCATCTTGGGAGTCATTCAATATAGTTACACTTTTATCACCCGCAAGTGCTACGTTCTCATTTATTGTTGGTTTTCCAAACATAGGCTTTGCAAACATACCAGATCCAAGCATAGAATGTCCATGCGCAGGTTTTGGTCCGGCATTCAGTATACCATCAGGATTATGGTTTATGTTCTCTTCCTGGTTCTCGTCATAACCTTCTGTAAGATGAAGTAATTGTATTCCGTATCGTATTTTTACTTTATTTCAGTATGTATGTTAACATAAGGTTACATACCTTCGTTTTCATCCTGTTCTGCATCTTGGGAGTCATTCAATATAGTACCACTTTTATCACCTGCAAGTGCTACGTTCTCATTCATTGTTGGTTTCCCAAACATAGGCTTCGCAAACATACCCTTTATACCCGGTACAAGCAAAGCTTGTTTTGAATTACCACCAGAATTATTGTTTATGTTGTGTTCAGGGTTCTCATTGTAACCTTCTGTAAAATGAAATATTTGTATTCTGTGTCGTTTTGTTACTTTATTTTATTGCAAATGCTAAGGGTAAGTTCACACAGAGACGCGACGCGATGACACTCGAAGAGGCCAATGAATTTACGCACCACCACATGTCGCCGCGAGACGATTAGCTACGTCAGGGGGCGCATTTTAAAATAAGTCGCGCTACGCTGCGCGCCGTCGGGGCATCTCAAGGCGCAGCGCTGCATAGTGCAACGTATTCTGAATAAAATGTGTATCTCACAATATAACGTGTATCTTTTTGTGGAGTAAATCCTACTTATATTAAAAATACGAAAGTTTGTACTCGTAAAGTCCACGCAGACGAAGTAGCGGGTGGCCACTAGTAAACAGTATTTTGAATTGCCCTATTAAAATGTGCGCACTTCATCGCGTCGCGTCTCGGTCTATTGTGACCATGTTAGGATTTAACATAAATCTACACGTCCGAACTACGGTGGTAGAATCACATTATTACTTTTTAATTTTCATGTTATGACTTGTCATAAGTGCTTTTTAATAAATTTACATCAATAAAGACCATTTTTACTTTACTTTTACTTTACTTTTCATCATTTTCATATATAGTATGACTTTTATCACCTGCAAGTGCTACGTCCTCATTTATTATTGGTTTACCAAGCATAGGCTTTGCAAACATAGCCTGTCCAAGCATCGAATGTTCAACAATAGGTGTTTTATTTTTAAGTTTCAATTGCGCATTCCCTCTATCACCAGAATTATTGTTCAGGTTTTCTTTGTGATTTTTATTGTTACCTTCTGCAAGTTAAATTTTATTGGTCAGTAATTGTTAAATGTTTTTCAGTAAAAGCTAATATATAACGCACATATTATTATTTTCGTTTTGTTCTGCCTCGTTTTCAATAATATTGTACTTACCACTTTTATCGCCCGCAAGTGCTACATTTGCATTGTCGAACATAGGCTGTCCAAACATAGGCTTCCCAAGCATTGATTTTGGCGGTGCATTCTCCCTTTCACCTTCTGAAAGTCGCAATGTTATTGACCAGTCAAGGTTTCTTTAATTTGTTGTAAACGCGGGAAATATAAGATTTCTTACCTTCACTTCTATTTTGTTCTACATCTTCCTCCTGATCATTTTCTTTAGCATTTTCGATATCGCTTAGAACAATGTCATCTCCTTGTGTAGAAAAACATAATACTTTTTAGCCGATTTGTAAAGGTTTAAATTATTTAAAAAAATCGAAAACAATACTGCATCTGAACCAATTCTCAAACCCAACCTTAAAGTCTGGTTGTTAAGCGGCATTAACAAAACCTTACTTTTGGTAGTCATTCTGTACGAGAGACTTCGGTGACCAAGTAATGGGCGATCTATTCACCGTTCAAGAAACTGCTGGGTTTGGGAGTTGGCCCAATAAGGTCCGCATTCAGTAGGCTGAAGCTCTGGTCTTACTCGCCCTAAAATGCCTTAGTAGATAAAAGCATCCGGCTAGTAATCGAAATCTATGGGGGTGCCATTGCCAGATGTTGTTCAGAGTGTCTTGGACATTTAAATGGTTGCTCATCCGATATTGACAGCGCGCCAATCAGCCTGTATGCTCACTTGTCAACTTTTTTGCACAAAAAAGAACTGTAAATACGGTATGATTTACGGTTTTTTTCGACTGAAATAATATTTTTTACATACCTATATTTTCGTTTTGTTCTACATCTTGACCCTGGGGGTTCGAATGATCAAGACTTGTCTTATCATCAACAATCGCGTCTACGGGGACATCATCTCCCAGCATGGGTGTTTGGAACATTGGTTTATTGAACATTTTTCCAACCATGGAGTTTGACTTTGCATCCTTATTGCCATCGGAACCATAGCCTTCATTTACTTTATCTTCGCCTTTATCTGAAATTTGAAATATTATTTTACAATTTACAAGTTTGGATTTTACACTAGAAGGTGTGTTGTTAATGCTAGGTTTGGACACATACTCAGTTCTTATCATTATGATTATGTATGAAAGCTAAATAATAGACACTGTGTGACCTTCGTTTTGTGGTTTGTCTTCTACTGCAACTTCGTCGTTTTCCATGTTATCTTCAACCTGAGTATTCCCCATTGCATCAGGTCCTATATTCTGATTCCTATTTTTAGATGTACTTGAAATTGCACCACCCAAAAGTTGGGACAAGTGCTGTATTATCAATATTGGTATTTTATTCAAGAGAACCCCAGTAATTAATGATTGTGGAGGGATTGCCAGTATTTCAGGAGTATTTAGATCCAACTTTCTGCAAATGTGAGTCATGTTGTAAGATAAGCAATATAATAAAAAACAAAACATAGGAAGGAACGAACATAGAAACATGGACAGAGAAACACCATCTACTTAGTGTTTTTTCTAAATCGGAAATTTGTGAAATGGGTATGAAATATACAAAGCGTTTCTTTTTTTACCTCCATCCAAGGACTTCAACCTTGTATAGCGTTTTAGATAGTTTGGTATTGTTAGAGTCTTCTGACGTCTTGGTCGCTTCTTGAATTGACAAGGAGAATTGTACGTAAAGGTCCTGAATTTCTCCGTAGAAGCCGTATTCGTTTTTCTTCAAACCTTCTTCATGCATAATATTTCCTCGTACCTAAGATAGAAGTTTGACCCTTTGTTCTTGGTATGCCTAAAACGCAATTGGTCTAGATCGCGTTTTGCCTAAAATTTATTTGTAAATATTGTTAATACTAAGTCGATCAGCTACTTATTTCGAATTAAACCTAATACGCAATATATTTATTTAGCAGGGTTAGGTTTAATGTAAAATGGGTAGCTAATCGAATTAGTTTTAACAATATTAAAAAAAACATTTTAGGCAAAACGCGACTTAGACCAATTGCGTTTTAGGCATACCAAGAACAAAGGAGTTTGACAGCATCATATTTAAATTGTATTTGGAGGAAGCCGAAGTCTTCATCAAGTGTACATACGTAGTGTTTCAAAACACTTTTTTTTATTTGATTATTCATTTCATTAAACATATATGGAGATGTTCTATGAACATTTTTAGCGTGTACCTGTTCCCGTCATTAATATTAAACAAAAAAACGAGAAAAAACATGTTCATTGTACCCCTATTCTATCCCATTCTATAGACAGAATAGAATAATATTAATTATATTAGTAAATAATAGGGTTCGATTTTCACTTTTAGGTACGTAACCCTGAAAAGGAATATATGTAAGTACACATTTAATCATAATTCAGAAGAAATCGTCAGTGCAAATACATTGAAGCAACCCGCTCCTATATCCGCTCCCGCTGACTTCGTGTCCGGGTCTAAAGAGGTTGTTAACACTAACCACGAAAAAGGCATTTCTACTAAACTTACCTGCAAACTTGCAAGCCTAACCGTTTCCTCTATCTTGACCGTGGGAACCCTGAACGGACCGCCTGATTGAGCTGAGTATATCGAGTCGAGCCCTCGTAAAGATAAGTCTGACACTGTCACTTTATTCTCTTGTAATTTTCCTTTGTGCTGTAAAAAAATAATAACTCATAATAATTTTAAGAACTACAGTACATTTACTTTTCACTACAGAACATATACTTAAATTCTCCCTATAGATTCTCAAATGCCGGTGGTAGGTCTGACACGGCCTGCGTCCACCGAAACCGTCCAAATAAGGGTTAAAGAAAATAAGTACTTTCTTAAATATATGGTAATTAGTTTAATAAATAGGTAGTGAAGCATTATAATGAAGGCCATTAGTGTGTTTGCCATTTTTAGGACTTCACTTACCTTGTCACTCCAACTAATTATTTCGTCTTCTAATTTCGCAACGCCTCTATTCTTAGTAAATATTGCTTTGTTTAAATTTGCGACTACTTTTGTCATAAATTCTGCAGTTTTTGCAAAAATAGCTTGTTGCTCTTGACTGAAAATGTTAAATAGATAAGATTTTTAACTCCCAACCGCAATACAAATTCATAGAGTTAGAGCAAGCGTCACCAATATTTTGTTCATCGTCGCTGTCGGTCAGGCAAGATCATCACCACAAATGTCGTTTGGCTGCTTCTTTCGAGATCGCAGACACTGTATACGCAGTATGCCATCCTCCATACATACGCAGCGAGCGCAGCTTGTTTGTAACCGTGGCCGAGCCGTCCCGTATGTACGCCTAGCCGCACGCACACACTGACGATTTTCTTGATTCTACCGATACTACAGTTGTGGCACTCGCAGCCGAGCCGTACGTAGGTCCGCGCGCACCTCAGACTCTGGGTTTCGTTGCTCTCGCGTCGCAACTGTCCTTAGCACGGGGGCCAAGTTATTGTACTATGTCTAAATAGACAGAATAGACCACTTGCGTCTTACGATTGCTTGACGTTACGGTGCCTGCGCTACCAGATATTCACGACATAAGTTTACAAAATTAGGTCCGATGCCTTGTGTACTAAGAGCTTTGATGGTACTTTTAGGCGGCAGCCGCGTAGTCTTTTTAAAAAACACCGTTTATTAAGACAAGAGTTTATTCACATTTACTCCTTGGGGAAACCTCACTTTCTTCTCGGGACACTGAATTAGTTGGGACGCGAGACTGGATGAGTTTACTGTATGAAGTATGAAATGCAACAGTCTGAAGCGCCCATTGGACGAAATTAATTTTATAGAAAATGAATTAGTTCAAGTAAGCAAAATGGACTTAGAAAAATTAGGTAAAACAGTACGCATATGCATGTTACTCACCGAACCTGAGCCAAACGCTCTCCTAAGATGGCGGAGGTGTTGACAAAGGTGAACATTGCCCCCTGCAGCTTGGCCATCACCTCTTCCTGAAGATGCTCCACCAGGAGAAGTCCCAGTTGTGTGCCTGCCACAGGAACCACAGGTAAGATAACTATAGTGACTTGATTAGGGACAGGCTTATACAGAAAGTTGTATGGAATATTTATAGCTCAGTCGTGTGTTTCGTTTAAAAAATAAAGAAGGAAATTAGATAAGTCTTTCCAACACATCTATAGCGTGGCATGGCAACATGTATTTAAAATACAATTTCTGCTGTATTATTTATTTAATTTACTGAAATTTGCGATTATTCCGAACGTAACCCGAAAACGTAATCCGGCTGTTTGTGAATAAACTCACAAAACCATCCCACAATAGTAATACGAGGATAATAATTATTCCAAGATCTAATAGGCATATATTTACTTTGTTCCTTTGAAAAATACGGCGCAATGACAGGTGGCGACCCTTGCTCAGGATTTGATATCTGAAATGTTACAACGATTACCATGTAAATTAATAGGTATAGAGATCTATAGTGGCTACCAATTCACTTTAGACACAAAACAGATTCATCACTTTGCCCGATTTAGCATTATTTACCATGCTGTACGAAGAATGCCCATTCATCACATAAGTAATCCATAATTTAGGTATGTACAAACTGACATCATTTCTAAAGGGGCTCACTTGTTTCATTAACAATTTTAAAACAGGACCTAGTAGATTATCAAAACAGAATACCTAATAAAATTAATAAGTTAAGTTATCATCACTTCAGGAAGGAAATTCGTGAAGTAAAAAGCAGCAACCTGAAATCTAATTTATATTTTACACCAAAGCGGAAATAAGTAGCAAAGTAGAGGATAATACTACAACGTACTAGAAGGTACTTTGAATATAATCCTCCTCGCTCGTTAACGCTTCACAGTGAGCCAGGGAAGATAGGTCTTCTATGGTGTCAAAAACACACTCTGCGTTTGTCAAACAGCCAAGTTAAATGGCCCCATGGCCATCCCATGGCAGTCCATAGTCCTATAGATTTACCTATCTTCACCTAGTCTATATAGGTTTAGCTGTCACTAATATGATCTGAGGATAGAGACAATACAGATTATTTGTTTGCCTATACTGGCCTATACAAAGCCTTTCAATGCAGTCCCCTTATCAACTCCTGACATAAAGAAATTGCGTTAAATTTGCATTAAAACAGAAGAAAAAGGAAATACCTAGTCCCTTAAGAACCATGTTATCGCTTTCAAATGAGAGCATTCAGGTGCTTAAAAAGAAACTACGAAAAATATCAAAACTAATAAAAATTGCTTTTGAACAGATTTTGGACCAATTTAATGAGTCATCCCGTAATTAAAGACACAAGTAGTGATATGCCTTGCCTTCTTATTTGAACCTCGGAATTCAACAGGTTAGTAGTGTACCCAGTAGGCTGATTTTAGATAAACTCGAGTTCAGAATCATTTATGATATGTCAGTAAGGGAAAAACGTGGTGTGAAATGGCAATAATTGTAAGAAAAACGCTGTGCGTCTTGACTAACGGAGATTTATCTTTCAAATAAGAGTGATTCAGGTGCCTGAAGGACAGTTTTAAAAAAATAATTTGATTGGGTATGTGTTATTTATATGGTTAGTTACCTCAACACTATACTTGCATTTCCTCAGGCGGAAATAGTGATGGCCCAAATTGATCGACGCGGCATGCAGCCTCGCTATAGTGAAACCGCTCAGAACGCACCCATCCACCACTATACTAAAAGAAAAATAATATTACTGTTGTGTTTCTTGATATGCCCAGGGAAGACGTATGAAGATAACATAACGGTTGTTTTACCATGCCTACAACCTCATTTTACAACCAATAAATAGAGCAAGTAATTTTCAACAAGACTAATGCTGGCTGCATGAGACCCAGTTGATTTGCTAAGCAAACCTTTAAGCTTCTTTTTAAACCTCGAAAACTAGCTAGGAGTATTATATTTAGTGGTTGACTTTCATTCCACTTCCGATATTTTACAGAATTATTATGCTGACTTATATTAAATGTCTGCTTCCTTACGTCCACACAGGAACTAAACTTCTTGACTTCTAGTATCGTACGTAGGTACTATGGGTCATCTACTACCTAATGCGGAACTTATGCGGAGTCAATACTTAACAACATCGACGCTTTATATTAATTGGATGTAATTATTTAATAAGATTTACTAATTTATCAAACCTTAAACACATGAGCGAATGAAAAGCTCTCAGCAAGATCTTCTGACCTCAAACTGAGCAAATTGCTATCATACCCATCATACAAAATATGATAATTTAGTCTCTTACTTATAACCGTGTGAATCGTAAGTAAGTTAAGTTCCATTAGCGTTAAACTTAACCCTTCAAATACTTACGTCGCCTGCCCTTCGTTCTGAACCTGTTGCAAACTAAAGGGCGACTTCCTAAACGGATCAAATGTCTTCACAGAGTAATCTATGTCCGATAAATTCCTGAACAGCAGGTACTTCGCGTCCACGAGTATTCTGTCAACGTCAGCATCCACCCTGAGGACGTTCGAGGCCAGAGCGAACGACACTTGCGGCATCATCAGACGAGGGAATTCAGTCAGATACAAATCTTTGAAGAGCCTGGGGGAAATTGTGTTATCTTTAGATTCGTAAGATAATAATCGTCGTTTTACGAGATTGACTAATCATTGAAAATTACATAGTCAATTTTGTGCTTCTACTCTTGAACTTAAAATGATGCAAATTTTGGAGATCACGACTATTAAACTTAATTTTAATCAATGTTACAAAGTGAAAGTTTGGTTCACAAAATGGTCAGACAATATTTAAATAATTATGAATAATTATTATGGAATGCACATTTCAATTTCTGGACCGAAATTCACAAAGAGGATTTGTTTCAATTGCCCTAGGGCTAATATTGACTACTTTCAATGAACAAAATATTTACATCGCCGCAGAATGAATAGTTTAATAAATTTAAAAATGCATATTATTTCCATGATTAATTATCTGAGGACATTAATTCCACACCGCACCGTCTAGCCCTAAACTAAACAAACTGTTATGGTATACTGGACAAACAGAATCATTACTAAATCATATTTTTTTGTAAATACATTCTTCATGAACATAGGGCATTCCCTATGTATTTCACCAGACCATTATTTATGCATATTTATATATATATATATATATATAGACATATTTATGCACACTGATTGCACTGTGCAGGGATCGAATCTGTGACCTCTGGTGTAGTGGCCAACTTCTTAACCATTACACAAAATTTGTCGTCAAATGAACTACTCAGAACTACATCTAACTGAAATATTCTTAAGTGTTAAACTTACACATGGACAATATTATCAGAGACTAAAAATCCCTTAGCTACTTTATGCTCGTTTACGACATGCTTAACATAGATGTTCATGCTTCGGTCGCTGTACATTTCTTTCAACATCTGAAATAGAAACCAATCTATTAGCTACTTATTAAATAGATGATAAATAAGCTTACATGTCACCGACACTGAACATCAGTTTCACGCTTTAAGAACGGTCTTCTACGGCAACTTTTCGATTGCGCGCAAATGTCGATATCATCATCATCATCATCATATCAGCCGAACGACGCCTACTCCTGGGCGTAGACCTTACCCCAAGGATCTCTACAACAATCGGTCCTGTGCTGTCCGCATCCAGCGGTTTTCTGCGACCTTGACCAGATCGTCGGTCCACCTTGTAGAGGGCCTGGCCGGGGAACGTCGTCCGGTACGCGGTTTGCCTTTCATAAACTTTTCCGCCCCGAGGGCCGACGGTTCTCCACGCTATGTGACTTGCCCACTGCCTATTCAACGATGCAAATCTTCGAGCTATGTCGCTTGTCTTAGTTCTCCTACGGATCTCATCATTTTTGATTTGATCGAGCAGGGAAAAACCAAGCATCGCTATCTCTATTGCTCGCTGGGTGACTTTGAGCCTTCTTATGAGACCCATAGTGAACGACCACGAATAAATGTTCATAAATGCACGAGTATCCATGGGTGCAATTTCCAGTGTCTTCTGTACGAGTTTTTTAGAACTTCAGGTTGGTTTTTAAGCCAACAAGTGCAACCCAAAAATGATGTGTTCTGACACACACTGAGTACATACCTGTTCTAATGAGTTTTCTAAAGGCCTTCTGTATTTTTGCCAGTGCTGATAAAACATCTTCATGGTTGCTGTGAAAGCGAATGAGTTATGATTATCATGTTTATTCACAAATAAGTATAAGTATATTTTTAATTTCCTTATTGTAACTTTCATGTTTGATTTCAGGTATATGTAACTTTTCTTTGTAACTTTTCGTTGTGACTGTTGTTTGTTACTTTTCATTACTCATACTCTGAAAGTGGGTCATTACTGACCTGAGAAGCGGGCTGAAAGTAACACTTTTCATCCCTAGGGAGAATCACTTTCAACTGACAGCTGTCAAATATTTTTTTTAAAAAACTCGTTTTTTTTCACATATCTATTGAACCATGTTCCAACTTTCTATACAGCCACGATGTAAAATTTTAAATAACTCAAAGTTAAGTATTGATCAGAGAATATATATGTTTAAAATAACTTTATTACAGTTTAGTTTCAACAATTTCTTTAAAATAACTTAGCTTTGAGCAAAATATTTACCATTTTTCCAATGGCGAAAATAAAAAATAATGGCTGAATAGCGGGCCGGCCAGAGAAAAAAAACAAACAAAATAGGCGGGAAAGCGGCAATTCGATCTTCATTTGTTTTCCTCATTTTTTCTTTAGCTAATTCATGTTTTTATTTTTACTTTCCCCGTATTTGTAATGAAAAGCACAGTGTTTACCTCGGGTGAAAGACTTATTTAGTCCCTCGAACTATTGGCGCCCTCACTTCGTTCCGGGCGCCAAACCCCGTCTCGGGACTAAATAAGTTACTTTCACCCCTGGGGTAACAATGTACTATTTCTTTGCATTTTTAATGAGTCCTACTGTTTGGAAAACAAAGTGATTTTCTTGCTTTCTTTCTATGTGCCATGAATTAGTTGAATATTTATTCAAGTGTACCTGTTGAAGGTACGGTTAAATCAAAAAAATCAAACTGAAAGTTAGTAGTAAACCTACCTTGCCTAGCTGGCGATCTCGGTTATCGATCGAGTGAATCGGTTATCAATAACTTAACAAATATGTTTTCTGGACTCCACATCTACCCATAGTCATATCCAAAACAAACTCAACTCTAATTGATTCCTTTTCTAACTAGTTCCCCTTTCTATTGCTAGATTTTAGTCCTAGAACTCTCTAGCAATTAAAATGGATTGAATTTAAATAGTACATTGTTATCCTAGGGGTGAAAGTAACTTATTTAGTCCCGAGACGGGGTTTGGCGCCCGGAACGAAGTGAGGGCGCCAATAGTTCGAGGGACTAAATAAGTCTTTAACCCGAGGTAAACACTGTGCTTTTCATTACAAATACGAGGAAAGTAAAAATAAAAACATGAATTAATTCATGAAGATCGAATTGCCGCTTTCCCGCCTATTTTGTTTGTTTTTTTTTCTGTGGCCGGCCCGCTATTCAGCCATTATTTTGTTATTTTCATCATTGGAAAAATGGTAAATAATTTGCTCAAAGCTACGTTATTTTAAAGAAATTGTTGAAACTTAATTATAATAAGGTTATTTAAAAAATATATATTCTCTAATCAATACTTAACTTTAAGTTATTTCAATTTTATATCGTGGCTGTATAGAAAGTTGGAACATGGTTCAATAGTTAAGTGAAAAAAAACCTATTTTTTTTTAATAATATGTCAGCTGTCAGTTGAAAGTGATTCTCCCTAGGGATGAAAAGTATTACTTTCAGCCCGCATCTCAGGTCAGTAATGACCTACTTTCAGAGTATGAGTAATGAAAAGTAAATTTAAAATTGTTGTACACTCTAAAAACTCAAACAAACTCAACTACAAACTCTTCATAGGAATTAGGTTTTGCTAAAGCATACATTATGCGATTAACGTGTATTGTCACGTACTTGCAAATAGGGACAGCAACAAGCATGAAATTGACAAAAGGGATATAAAGCTCTATTTAGGTTTTTATGATTAACCCCCGAATTCACTAACGATAATCAACGCTAATCACGCGCTCACGCTCATGCTGTCCCTTTCAGTTCTATTGACATTTTACGGGACAGCATGAACGTGAGCGCGGGCTTAGCGTTGATTACCGTTTGTGAATTCGGGGGTAAGGGGGTTAATCGTTATAAATCGTAGTGATGACTGCACACATATTACCAGTAGTTAATTTACACATAGGAACATCCCCTATGAGTGGCGAATTCAGTTTAAATGTATGGAACTTTTTAAAACGTGACGTATTTACTTATGTTGGGAGTTTACAAAAACCCAAAGGATGGGTAGGGCTCAAAAAGACCAGTGGAGTCAGTGATTTAGATCTTCTATAGGTAAACACGAAATTATTACATGGAATACTTTATTGTTGGTTTTAGTGACTTACAACTTTCAAAATGCCTTGTAACCATTTGCTGAATATTCCCTGAGCACGCATTGATTAAACCATAAATAAAAATCACACATCCTAAAAGTATTTGCATTTTATTAATAAAACTATTTCAGTCGATAAAAAGGTTTCGACTATGAAAAGAACACAATCATTCGAGTTTAATGTTTATGAATTGCAATAAAAGTCAAGACCATTCCAAGTAAGAATTAGTAAACAAATTGAAAACGAGTATCTTGATTGAATTTGTATAATTTTAAACAAGATAACCACACAGAGTGTATTTTCAACTTATTTTTTTGTGAACCACAATGTACAAGTTTATTTTAGCTGCTATTTGCATTTGTTTTACACTTATTGATAAAAGCGAATCAAAAGGTATTATAAAAGTTTCTGGTATGTTTGAGAACTACTTAAAAGTAGATGTTTTGTTCAATTTCCTGAGCATGCACGTTCCTAAGACGAACGTTGTGTTAACATTGCATTGGTCTAGTGCAGTCTTTCCCAAAGTGGGCGATAACGCCCCCTTGTGGGCGCTGCAGGTCTCAAGGGGGGCGGTAAGAGACCCAGAAAGAAATTGAGGGCGTTGTGTTGAGGCGGTAGGTGAAAAAATGGGGGCGCTAAAAAAATATTAATTCTCGAAGTGGGCAGTAGACAAAATAAGTTTGGGAACCTCTGGTCTAGTGCCTGGAAAACGCGGCGATCACCTACTTATGGTTTTTTTTCTCTAAATGAATACCGCTGTTTAGCTGCTGGTGGCTTTGACAGCTCTATTAGACTGTGAGGTGAGCGCAGAGCGATCTCTTTAATTTAAAACAAGCGCTGCGAAGGCTGCGCGTTCACGCGACGTACTCGCTGCTACGTTGGCTCGTTAGAGCGCCAGCGCACTTTTCAAAATTCTCAAGGGTATAGGTAGGGGCTTTACTGCCTTAGCCTAAGGTGTTCAAAACAACACAGCGAAGGTTAAATAAAATCTCATCTGGCGAAATCAGCCAAACTTTGAGTTATCTGCTTTCTTAAGATCGAACCCTCCATGCATTCAGTTCAGCCAATGGTGATGTAGTTCATAATGTTTTGATTTCAGATAACAATAAAGTTTTTTACCATAACAGGAGATATTTCACATATGACAACACTTCTCCTTTAAATTCGTCTTCATCTGATGAGTACCGAAAATGGCCATTACGTACTGAGGAGAAGAGTTGCTGGATCACTATGAACGCTAAGCGTCACATGAATGCTATGGACGCTTTGGAAGGTAGCTATAATTTGAAACTTACGATATACCTACTTCAGGGCATTTTTTTAATCGGTGCATCTAATTTTGCCTATGAATTTGTAATGTTGGAAGGTTTCATATTGTTCATGGGTGTAGGTAGACAGTTAAATGAGTTCTTTTTAAACAAAAGTTATCTTAACTTAACTAGACAATGACATTTTAATGCTTAGATGGTTTTTTTCCTATGGTAATATTTCTTCGTTTTTTTTTCCTGAAAGTTTTGCTTAAGTTGGATACAAGTAAAGACTCGATGGCTGTAAAGTTCGCGCGATGGCTTGCATCGATTTAACTCCGATGCTTTTTGTTACCATCATAACTCGCGACTGGGAACGATACACTTCCAGTGCAGAAATAACAATAAACAACTATACACTGTATTTTCAAACTTAGCTAATAACTAAAAATATTACTAACATGCTACAAAGAAATTATTTCATTTGACACTTTGTAAGACAACAGCCGTAACCTACGGTTGTTGACCTACGGTCACTTTGGGTCTAAATTCGATCATGTATGGATTTAGAGGTTTTCCATGAAATATAACTGCAACCAAAGTTGTAGCTCTCATCTCATTTGGAATGCATTCCTTATCGTTATTTTAATAATAATTTATATTTTTCTTCCAGCAAAATATTCAAATGTGCGCCAAAGCTGGGCACAAGCTCTAGAAGAAGACACTAAAAAATTTGACGAACAAATGCTTGAGGTAACTGTTCCTCATTAATAAAAAGAGGTTTCAACGTTACCTACACGTTATTACCGGATACCGGAATCATGGTGTCTTTGGCTTTGAATAATAACATTTTAAGTTTGTCATGCTTACATGTAGCTTTCGTAGTCGATCCACTGTAGCCCACTGTAGCGGATCTTTTTTTTACGGGGGGAATCCCTTTAAGGACTTCACGCCTTCCGGGGGAAGGGCAGGGGTGTGTGAGGCTCGCCTGCCGTGAGGCGGCAGGCACTATCACTAAACCTTTCGGCGACCTGCTTAAGCGCTTATCTAGAGGGTCCTCTGGTCAAGAACCGAGCCCAGCTCGAGGGTAGTACCGAGGGTAGTACGGGTACCGCTGTACACACCCGCCGGTGTGTACAGCGGTGCGAGGTCACTCTTACACCGCCGCCCTTCCTCGGGGCCATTTGGAATGGAGGCACACAGGCCCCGCCGTAGCACTTCCAGTAACCCCGAAGGCCCCGCTTTAGTCGCTTCTTACGACAGGCGGAGGTTAACCGTGGCAGGATTCTAACGCCCCATACCACAGGCCAAACTAGGCGCCTCTTGAGCGAGTCCTCCCCTTTAAGATTATTGTGTGGTTTATTTACTGACTTCATGATGTTTACCTATTCAGGCGATGATCAGTAGTCGCGGGAAGTTAGTGAACAGTCCAAAAGACATACCAGCCGGCCTGAACTTGGGCGGCTACTGTATGCTGAGGATGTATCAATCCATTCTGTAAGTACTTTATGGTTATTTTCCATTATTAAACTGGTATATGAAAAATAGGAGCGTGCGAATCTACCTAGAAACACATGTAAAAGGAGCAGGAAAAAGCTGAACTGCTGTGCTTTTTGGTGTGTGTGTTTGTCTGTATTATAAAAGTTGTAAATTGTATATCAAAACGATTTTGTCTTTTTGGGTGTCTTTTTCAGCTTTCTTTTAAAATTCAACTTAACTTCTGGACTTATACTATTTATGTGAATCAATGAATAAAAAATCTAGTTTTTAATAAACTCTTGTTTGCCGGGGGCTCCCCATGAGAAAAATATTTAAAAATGGCCCAATTTTCGGTAAGAAAAATTAAGCGTGATTCTGAATCAGCGAACATCTCACAAGTCGGCATAGATACTTTATCTTACAGCTTTATTATACAAAAAATCAGTTCTAGTGGCCCAGTCATCGCATGCCCATAAAAGCACGACCTATTTCTTTATTACATTATGAAATTCCAACGAAGGCATATAATCTGACACGGCGACATAATGCCTCATCATAAGCATTTTACGAGATTGTCATCTACTTTCGTATATACGTGACACATATTAGGGTCGTGAAAGAATTGTTTTTATTGAAAGTACTTATTTCATCTTAATTTAACTATCGAAGAAAGAGTCGGTTACTATCAGATTGTTTTGAGATGGCTAATTAGTCTTTACAATTTGTACAACATTGAATTTTTGTCTGCTTCATCGTCAAGTCTCAAAACTTTATTAGTGCTAGTGAAAGTACTTATGTTGAGTTTTAAGTGACCTAATTTTCAGATTCAGCCCGCACTTTTGTGCATCAAGAGCCCCGTCACTTAAAATAAGTGAGCTTTACATTATTAAGTAACGTTTCTAAGGGCGCCATGGGTGGTATGGAATATGGATCTCGGCTTAGGGCCATTGATGGGGAAAGGAAATCGGATACACCTAAGTAATGAATGGTTGTGAGTTTAGAAATCAATAACAATAAAAAAACCATCTGTATACGTTGTGAAAACTCTGAAAGACGCCTTTTTTTTTATTTATTTATTTAATAAAGGTATTACATTTTTATTTAATTATAACAGTATTAGTATAAATCAGTAGCAATTATAACTTATAGCCAAAGGAAATCACACTTAGAAGTCACGTGGCAAAGTTAAATGGGGTAAAAGTGGATTAGTTTGATTAATTTCGAGTAAAGATCTGAAAACCAGAAAAAGACATTTGGTCATGTTGGCATCAGGCAGGACCAAACCAACCAACATGACCAAATGTCTTTTTCCGGTTTTCAGATCTTTAGTAAGTAAAGATACTGCATGGAAAATGCTAAAACAAAAATAAAAACATACGAGTAAACATACTTTGACCTATCTTCTAGATTCTTCCACCGGATGAAGCTGCGCAACGACACCCGTTTCCGCATCCAGAGCATAGACACAGACATGTCAAAGATGCGCATAGATGCGCGACTGTCGCTCAACGACCTGCACTTGGTCGGGTCGTACGAGCGTGCGACCACCGACCACTTTAACCCTTCTAGTCTGTACTACACGCCTACTTACGGACAAGCGGAGTTAATTACGAGTAAAAATACTTTGGCCTATCTTCTAGGTTCTTCCACCGGATGAAGCTGCGCAACGACACCCGTTTCCGCATCCAGAGCATAGACACAGACATGTCAAAGATGCGCATAGATGCGCGACTGTCGCTCAACGATCTGCACTTGGTCGGGTCGTACGAGCGCGCGACCACCGACCACTCCGACCCGTCCAGTCTGTACTACACGCCAACTTTCGGACAAGCGGAGTTAGTATCACTCGTATTTAAAATTAAAGTGAAATAATCAATTGTTTATTAGTAAAACACGCGCTCCTCATCTCAAATCACCCAGTTGGTTCATCATCATCAGCCTGTTGCAGTCCACTGCTGGACATAGGCCTCTCCCATTACACGCCACTGAGCTCGATCTTCGGCTGCTCGCATCCAGCTCCTGCCAGCCATCCTGCGCAAATCATCACTCCACCTTGCCTGAGGACGTCCTACACTACGCTTGCCGAGACGCGGTCTCCACTCAAGAACACGTTTACTCCAACGGTTGTCGGTTCTACGGCTTACATGGCCAGCCCACTGCCACTTCAACTTGCTAATCCGGTGGGCTATGTCGATAACCTTGGTTCTCTGCCTTATCACCTCATTTCTAATTTGGTCCCGCAGAGAAACGCCGAGCATAGCCCTCTCCATAGCCCGCTGGGTGACTTTAAATTTGTGGACCAGCCGTGCCGTTAGTGTCCACGTTTCGGCTCCGTATGTCATGACGGGTAGGACACACTGATTGAAGACTTTTGTCTTTAGGCACTGTGGGATCGACGATGTGAAGACCCGACGTAGCTTCCCAAACGCTGCCCAACCCAGCTGAATTCTTCTATTCACCTCGTTCTCGAAGTTGTTCCTACCTAACTGCAATGTCTGCCCGAGGTATACATATTTTTGAACAACTTCGAGAACGGCGCCGTGTACCGCAATCGGTTCCGGTAGTGCATGTTCATTGAACATGACCATGGTTTTGTCGTAGTTCATCCGTAGACCGATGCGCACAGAAGAGTCAGCCAGGTCATTCAGCATCTGTTGTAGGTCCTGCAGCGTTTCCGCCACGATGACAATGTCGTCAGCAAATCGCAAGTGAGAGATGTACTCGCCATTGATGTTGATGCCACGTCCTTTCCAGTTCAGCGTCTTGAACATATCCTCCATTGCATTTGAGAACAATTTCGGGGAGATAACATCCCCTTGTCTCACACCCCGATGCAACGGTATGGGACTTGTTTGCTGATTCTGTACTTGGACGGACATAGTGGCAGCTTTGTAAAGACATCTCATCACTTGGATATATCGCCAATCTACTTGGCATCGCTGCAGAGACTCCAGAACAGACCAGATTTCAATTGAGTCAAAGGCCTTCTCATAGTCCACAAATGCTAGACACAGGGGCTGATTATACTCTCCAGTTTTCTGTATAAGCTGCCGCACTGTGTGTATGTGGTCTATGGTGCCGTATCCGCTCCGAAACCCAGCCTGTTCCGGTGGTTGGAATTCGTCGAGTCTTCGCGCAAGACGGTTCGTGATCACCCTTGAGAACAGCTTATAGACGTGGCTTAGAAGGGAAATGGGTCGATAGTTCTTCAGTAGGGTTTTGTCTCCCTTTTTGAAGAACAGGACGACCACACTCCTACTCCACGCCTCTGGAGTTCTCCCTTCGAAGAGGACAGCGTTAAAAAGCTTTTGAAGCTCCCTGAGTAAGGGTCTGCCTCCTGCCCTTAACAACTCTGTTGTAACACCGTCCTCTCCGGGGGCTTTTCCATTTTTAAGCCGCCCAAGAGCGATCTCGATTTCGTCAATGCTGACTTCTGGCAGGTCTTCGGTGTAGTGGCGTGTTAGAGTGGCTCTAGAGTCCTCATTTCCGGGGTCAGGTCGAGATGCATGCGAAGCGTATAGCCGGCCATAGAAGTTTTCTACTTCCGAAAGGACTGCTGGCTTCGAGACAACGACTTCTCCACTTTCTATGGTCAACTTCGTCAGGTGGCTTCTTCCAAGAGATCGTACGAACACTTTTGATCCCCGGTTTTGCTCGATCGCTCTCTCAATCGAGAGGGTATTAGAGCAACGGAGATCGCGTCGCACGTGCTTACTAATCTCTCGGTTTAGAGTCCGTTTCCCTGACGAAGTGACGGGTGGGTCTTCTCGTCGTCTCTTCATTAGCCCTAAAGTCTCTTCGGAAAGCTTCGACTTCTTGCCCTTGCGCTGCATTTTACAAAATCTCATACCTTCTTCCCTGAGGACTCGAACCACATCTTCAAGGTTCTGGTTAACGTCAGTTGTGGTTTCCACGGCAGCAAATCGGTTCTCCAGATTTGACTGGAACGCTTCAGATCCCATCATAGTTTGAAGCAGAGTTGGTCGGAGCCTGGCCTTCATCAAGCGGACTCGTTCAGCTCTGAAGTCGATATTCAGAGAGCCTCGGACGAGTCGGTGATCGCTACCGGTATTAAACCTATTGATCACGGAGACGTCTCTGAAATGTGCTTTTTGTCCGCCATGATGAAGTCGATCTCATTTTTTGTCATAGTGTCGGGGCTTTGCCACGTCCACTTCCTTTGGGGTTGCTTCTTGAAGAATGAGTTCATCAAGAAGAGCCCCTCCCGTTCGAGGAAATTGACGAGCATTTGCCCCCTATGATTTCTGCTTCCATATCCATGGGATCCTACTACCGATTCACTGCAATTCTGTACTCCCACTTTAGCGTTAAAGTCCCCCATAACAACGGTGAAATGGGTCTTGGTAGTGGAGTGGAGGGCCCTCGATATGTCATCGAACATATCCTCCACCTCATCGTCCGAGTGTGACGAGGTCGGTGCGTACACTTGCACCACCTTGAGGCTATACCTCTCGGTGAGCTTGATGATGAGGTACGCCACCCTGTTCGACACACTGGACATTTCCACAACGTTGTTAGCTAGGGACTTATTAACCAGAATTGGTATTTAGCTCGCCTATTCAGGACGGATATACCGCCGTCGGTCGGTCGCCAGAGCCTCGTTCGTTACTCAGCAGGATGCACCGCGAGCAGGTGAGGTTGACTTGGGGCGATAGATGGAGGTTCGCCCCCTTACATCCCCGTTGGTTAACACTCTATTTATATAAAAGCAAAGCTGGTGGAGGTTACTCAAGTAAACAAGTACCTATTTGCCTATGAATTACTTTTAATGGCCCTTTGCTCTATAACCCTCGTGGGCTTTGTGAGACCTCATAGTCTACTACATTGCTACTACTAAATTGGGCACGACCGAAGTGAAAATGGTTTCTTTTTTCATATTTTCAGAATACTGATGAAAAATGTAGTGTATAAAATGGAAGGCAGGCTACGGCTTTCAGACGATAGTCCGTTCATTACGCTTACTCTATCGAATATTGACTTTGACTCTGCGCTTATGATCGTAAGGCTCATTTCATTATGTATTTTACTGTCTTGGGTGTCTATTTTCTTTTATTTTGTTTCTTTTTTGACATTTTAACTGGCTTTTATTTCAGTATCGCAATAACGCAACTGGTGTCGTTAATCCAGTGATGCTTAGAAAGTATAGCATTGGTAAGTGAGCCACAGAAATCTACTATTACTATTTACTCTGAAGACTACTACACACATACCAGGCGCCGGATGTGACCGAGCAGCAGATGAAAGCTGAATTGTGCTGCAAGTCAGACGGCAGAACCACCCGCCGGCATCAGGCCGGCGACAGTAACAGCGACCTTAAAGCCGAATTTCCAATTGGCAACATTTGACCCGCGAAATTTTGCACAACATGTAGCCCATCATGTTGATGAACGACGCGCAACTGCCCCATCGGTGCGCAAAGTATCAAACTACAAGTCATGTTAAAAACGACGCTTAAAAAACGAGAATACTCATCACAGTTTCATCACAATTTTAATCTTCTACCATGTATTTTAATTTTTTTCTTGACTTTGTGTGTCTTATGTTAACCTTAGTTTATTCTAGGTGAATTTCTGGAGAGAATGAAGTCAGACCTTGACGAGTGGCTTAAGGATTACTTCAATCAACATTTGATATTCTTCACACGCCCTGGTGAAGCTACCAATCAGGAATTTTGGTAACCAATTAGTTATATCACAAAACTTTACTTTTCAGGGCAGTCCTCTTATACGAACACATCTAGTTCTTCGCATAAGCATATTATTTTCTAACGATGTAAATAAATATGTAGGTAGTGTAACAAGCGGCCGTCCGCGACTTCGTTCACGAGGACTTTCGTTTTTTGCATCAGCCTTGCTCAATAAATGGACTATTGAACACTAAAATAGGTATTTTTTCGTTTTGAATCAGTAAGTACTTAAGGTAAAAGCACCTATTACGGAGGGATTTCGCAACATTTGAAAGTAAGACGCAAAAATAAGCATTTGTTAGTATTTTTAAAGGTGCCAAACCATTTTATCTTCAAAAGTGGAATTTAAATTTTGTATTGCTGTTGAGTCTTAGTTTATTTTCATGATATTTCATAATTTAAAAAAATATTTAAGTGGTCGAGTCGATTTTCCCTAATACAGAGGTATGATATTGGTCAGAACCTATTACTGCGGTAGACGGCTCCTAATACGGAGGTTCATAAACTATATTTATTGGAGTTCCGTACAAATAATATTTATTAAATAATATAAACAAATTACTAAAGTAGTAAAGTAAATTGTAAGTTTTTCATTCATTGACCATTGATTTGATTATACATACGTTTTAAGAAGAGTTTTGGATTATTCTAATTCGGTTGATTTTGCTTTTTACATTCAGTAAAATGTAAAAATGGAGCGAAACAACATCAGTTATACGGACTGATGTTGCTTCGCTCCATAATGTAAAATGTCCGCTTTGTAAATACTCATACCTTGCCAAATCGATGAAAGTGTTTCAGCCACTTGCGCATTAGTATAACATTAGTTAAAACTAAAAACATTTTCATTTATAAGTTTTAATCGCTTTTGGTTTTATCAAAAATATACATATTTAATAAGAATTCACAAAAAAAGGTACAAAACCTTTTATTTATTTACGGAACCCCAAAACTTGCAATGTATTTATGTTCTATGAATAGAGTCGTAATAGGAGATCATATATAACCTAATGCAAAGTTATCTAGAATAACTACCACCAAAATAGGAAAACTACTCGTGCTTTTATTAATCCTAATTCTGACCCATCAAAATTGCGATAAACAAAAGAGTGTAAATGCTTAGTCAGAGGATAGCAAGTTTTTGGGCCAGATGTGTATAACTCAAGTCAAAAGTTATGCCAAATAATTCATTTGTGATAAGTTAAAATACACCTTCCTAATTTGACCATTTCTAAGAAACCAACAATTTGTACTCAACAGTTTTCATATTTAACTAGATTTCTAATAAAGAACACATACCGCAGAATATGGTCTCTAATATATGAGACTAATAATTAATTCAACAACACTTGGAACTAATTAATCGAGTTAATAAATTGAAATTTATAAACAATTAAACATGCCCTGTGTTTTTCCTATTTCGGAGTTATACCACCGAATTAGGAAGAAGCTATAAAATTCGTATCCTTTCTCGGCGGTATTTTATTTCTTGTTTTTTAGGTAAAAAATGAGTAACAAATATGAAACAAGCTATTTAAATAGTAAGTATGACAATAGGAAAATGATATAAATAATTCATAAACAAACTTTAACGGGTTTTTTATACGAAAAACTTAGTTTATAAATATCACTGTACTTACTTTTGTCGTTGCGCGTTTGTATGAAACCACCTCTCCCGTCGACGACGTTACACAGACAGATTGATTTTGTTATGATGTCTATGTGTTATACTTGCAAACGTCAATTCAGTCATAGAGTGATAGATTTAGAAGAAATTTTTCTTATTTTGGTGTATTTTAACTGAATAGAATAGAAATAAATCTCGAAAATAAAAATACCACCGTAATAGAATACGATTTTCACTACCGCCGTATAAGGAGCCTTTACCTTAGTTCTTGAAATTAGCGCGTTCAAACAAACAAACTCTTCAGCATTATATTATTGGGAAGGAGAGAATAAAGTGAAAATAATTTAATAATACTTCGTGAGAGTGAGAAAATAGGTTTATTTGATATAGTTTGTGTGTTTCATTTTTAGGAACTACGAAATGGAGAAAACTGCGAAGCTGAATAAATATGTGGAAAACTCGATTGTTTTCATGAAAGCGAAAATCCACCATGCGAACGCGACGGCCGTCAGACTGCCCAGCTTCAGGGTCCACTCTGTCAACACTGTGGTGCGTCTTACTCCTTAAAATAAGACCCAAATGGACATCAAAGGTTGCGCCCTCATTGAATGAAAACATTTTAAACTTTTAACTCCTACTAGCTCCTGACCGACGTCGTTCTGTGTAAGGGGTATTGGACTGTGACAGTTCAAAAAAACAATAGTTATCTATCCCGTCCCGTTTGACAGGTAGTGAACCCAGGAACATTTCCGTCGAAACGGGATGCAACGTATTCTACTCGTCCGTCTCCTGGTTCTAAGCTCAACTAATTATATGAGCCAATTGGTTCAGCCGCTTGGGATAGAAATTTTGTAAACACACACACTTTTTATGTAGTGACAACCAAACATACTTCTCTTCAACTCTCTTAGATGGTAGAGTAACAAAATTAAAATTACTTTGCTAACTTTTCGTAAGCACTTGTAAAAGTTTACATGAAATAAATATTTCATTTCTTTTTTTTTCATTTCTTTTGACAGTGTTTTGTTTGGAAGTGATTTAGAGCAAACGTTTTTTTCAGGAAATCGCTCTAGAAGAAGGCCTGCTGAGAGGATTGGAAAGCATGTACAGACGTTCAGTGGCTACAGGTGGGGTGGAAGGTAAAGTTCGTAAGGTGGATGCCATCGTCGGGTTCAGCAATTTAAAGGTAGGTCGACAAGTTCACTTACCAAATTACGTGTAATCATTGTCATAATCTCAGCCGTGGATGATGACTGCGACCACATTTTAACGTATTTTATTGCAACGTTACATTCACCGTTTAATTATTCATCACCGTTTATCAATTCGATTTTAAAACATGTTGAGGAATCATTGTAATCGCTAATTGTTAAACTACAAGATCATGTTATTCGGTTAATTGTGTTAAATAAATATCCCGTTGAATGGTAAGGCTGATACGTCAAGCGTTCTATGCAGAATTATACTGGCATTATAAAATAAAGAAAAATATCCTGAATTGTCAAAATGTCTAGGTAATCTACAAATACACGGTGATCGTGCCGGCAGGAGTAGCTCCATTAAGCGGCAAGCTGGTGCTGTCAGCGGACGAGCTCACCGCGCACATGGCCATGGAAATAATAAAGGACCCTGATGTTGTGGACCTAAGCTTCGACAACATACAACAGTTGAAGTGAGTTTTAGGCTTTACCAAGTCAGACTAGTGATGCAGATGGATTTACTAGCTGGTTAAGAATAAGTGTTCCCATAAAGTCAGATGCAAGCCCTCAAACCCTTCCTATAAAGAGCAGTTATTAGTGAGTTACATTGAAGAAGGCAACGTTAACACTGTGCATATAATTACAAAAACCTTAATACATTTTCATACTGAAATGACTCGGTGCTAAATTAAGGACAAGAAGAGGTAGGTAGGGTACCAGAATTTTACTGTAATAAGGGTACCAGAATTCTTGTCGCTTTTTTACTGTGCACAAGTAACCTCACTCAGATTGTTGGAACGAGGCCGTGAGGGTCCGATATGAGGTTAACAGGTAGAGTTGTGCAGTTATTACTTACTGTTAGGTTTATACTTTAATGGAATGATTATGTACTAATGCCCTACGCAACGCTAAAGCGTCGCGTTATGCTTTAGCATAAGCTATTGCATACAACCTTCCGACGCCAGTGGTAGTGTCACATTATGTGCATGTATTTTAAGTATCGTTTATATATTGTATTAATAAACACATATACTTAACATGCAAACAAGTGTATGTTTATTAGTTGTTGTTTATTGTATTTTTATTAAGTGGTTAAAATTAAGATTCTTGACGATTCGAAAGTGCTGTTTATTGGTCTACTTGAATAAAGAAATACTGAATTTGAATCTGAATTGACGTGTTTTGTCATTTACTCGCAAATGGCGACAGCAACAAGAATAAATGGATCAAAGCGTTGCAAAAGTTAAAATGGTGATAAAGCGCTGTTTAAGTTTTCATGAATAAGGGGGTTAAGGTTTTAGTTGATTCAGATAACTTCCATTTCCAGGCCGGAATCACTAACAGTTGAAGGACCCGGCAACAGAATGATTGCAAACTTTAAGCATATTTTGGAACACCATATTTTCTCTATAATGTCCAACGTCTTGATTCACAATATAAGACAATTGAAAAGTTTGGCCAAATGCAGTAAGTATTTCACAATTTTATCGTAGATCCAAGGTAGACTACGGAAAACATTCCTTATGACTATAGACACCTAAACTTTCATCTATTTGCTGTAATATTACCTGTTTGTAATGTTTGCTTGTTTGTGCTATAATGTTTTTTCCATTTACTTTGTTCTGTTTTAAATTGTCTATAGGTACCTGCTACCGTCACTTCTAACTTCAACTTTTTGAATGTTACACTTTTTCAGAGCCAAATCTTTTCGGTAACCCTGAATACGAGGCTCCGGAATTTACGCTCCCTGAAGAATTGAGTGGTAAAGTATCCACTAAGACCTAACATTCGTTCGATGAGCATTGGACATGTCTGTTTGTTTGCTGAGTGTTTTCTACTTACTACGAGTATAATATGATGTAGATACGTAAAAACAAAAACAGTGTTTAAGGGTGTTTATCCGTTATCTTGTTCCACAATACCTACAAGCTGTTTAGTTTAGGGCTAGACATCGCTGAGCGCTGTGTGGAATTATACAGGGTGTTTTAAAAAGGTTCACCCTTGTTTGATCGAACAACGTTTGAGAAAATCATCACTTTGTATAATATCGTTTGATAGAATTTTCAGTTCGTCGAATGTTTATTTGCTATAACAACGTTTGCACTAATGATCAAAAGGTAGAATGTTCATTTGATGTAATTTTCAGATGGTATAACATGCCAAGCAGCATGTAATGAGGCAAGCCATTTTTTGGGTTAAAAAAATAAATAACCACGAAGTCTTAAGGCGGGAGCTACGTTTCGCTTCGCTCCCGCCTTAAACCTTCTAACCTAATCTAACCGAGTCGGTTCCGCCCAAACTATAGTATAGGGCAGTGACGAAAAAATAAATGCGTCTGTGAAAACAAAATAAGCCTCTAAATTAGTTATGCTTTTTGTTTTTATGATGAGTTATATTACGATTTTTAAATATTGTGCATGAATTTAAACCATACCATATCTATTATGAGTTTCGATGAAAATAAATTAGTTCAAATGAAATTAGTTCAAATAAATAATTACACTAAATAATAATCGACCAATGAATCATTCAGTCAAATGAATAATTCTCCGAACTGATTTTATTGCAACTGAAATTCGCCCAAGTGATTTTCGACGAAACGTTGTTCGATCAAACAAGGGTGAACCTTTCAAAAATACCCCTAAAGACTGAAATGGCACAGAAAGTGAATGAATCTAAAATAGTAGGCGTCTTTTTTCATATTTTCTTTTTTCGCATTCGATCCATGAACCCAAATTAGTGCTGGGTGTTTCTATGACCGATGTTTTTATTTTGCGTTAATTTACTCGAAATTCAAATTAAGAGCTGCGACTGTAAGAAATTAACAAGGGACTCCTTACTAGGGGTATTTTTGTAACAGCCTGTATACAACATCCAATAACTTCAATTGACGTCTCCGAGTGAGGCCGTTAGTTAAAAACCAAATAACATATAACATAATTTCCCTACAGCGAAAGCACATGAGTTCGATACAAAATCAAACAATACTTTCAGACGATTACGACCCTGAAGATGCAAATCGTGTTGAAAATATGAACCCACCGCCGGCTGATGACGCAAACCCGCCGGGTGATGACGCGATCCTACCGGGTGATGACGCAGACCCACCGGTTGATGACACAAACCCGGCGGATGATGACCTGAACCTACCGGGTGATGACGCAAACCCATCGGGTGATGAAGCGAACCTACCAGAACCGGAACCAAATGAAACAGAAGCTGACAATGCACCTTTAGAAGAACAGAATGAAAATACGCTTCAAGAAGATGAAGCAGGGGAAAATTCAGATCTCTTACAAAACGAACCAAACCAAGAAAATCCCAAAAAAGATCCTGATTACATAGTCAGTAGAGTAGATAGTATAGAAATAGAATTACCATCAAATGCTAAGGCAGGGCCGGGCAAAAACGTACGTTTTAACTACGCAGAAAAACTCAACATTACAAAGCTAAACTAATAAATTAAGTATACATAGATATAGGTATTCTACAATTGTTTTCCTGTGGGGGGACCTCCACATGCAACCTAGTTTATTACAACCTGCGTGTAACTTGCTCTTGTCGAAGAAAGTACAAGTGTAAATGACAATAATTATTTGCAATGAAGCAAGTAGGAATGCCCGGAGGTGGAAAGCCTGTCATGCCGTCGGCAGGACGGTGAACGGCACATCACGCTACCCATTTCCGGTGATTTCAGAAATGACATTTGGCAAGAGCATGATAAAAATCGGAAATGGGTAGATAGCCTGATGATGTGCCACTAACAGTATGTAAGCATACATTACAAGTAACGTTGAGACAGATAACTACCTACCAGTACCTAGCTTACAAATTTTCGACACCCCTCGTAAAGCTAAAAAAAACACCCTTACGACCTAATGGGTTTCTTTTTAGGGTTTTTTTAGGCATAATTCCTTGATGGGTTAGTCAGAGGCATACTGATTGTTGCCGTCACGGTGATCAGGACATTCAGAAGCCCACATTTCGCCGAGGGGTATTTGAACCCACCGCACCGTGATAAGGCGCGAGCCTACCACCGTTATCCGGGTTGCTTGGGTTTTATATCGGTGTTTTCCATCACCACCGGAGAGTTAGCCGCAAATTGTACAATGGACACGAAGAAGTTCTGTTCCGACCAGACTTGATCTCATATAGGTAATGAAAAAATCAGTTCCTGTTGTTATTACTCTTCTGCGATGTAAACAGCGACCATGAGCAAACCATGCGTTACTTTGGGGTCCCTTATCTGATCCTGGAGGTTAAACTTTTTCAGTCCGTTATTCTCAATAACAAAATTGAACGTCAATTTCAACATGAGCTCGTGTCAGGTTTGTTCTCAGTCTCATATCTATCAACTCGGGACTGAATGGGGCCCAGTGCTTCCGAGTTTGTGCTCACTAATGCTGACTTGCACTCTTGGCGCCAAAGTTTGCTTTAAGGGGGTTTAAGGGCTATAGAAACAGTGAGCGGCTGACAGTTTGCCTCCCTATACATTTTAGATAGTGTCCATACATACATAATGTACGCTGTAAGCGACTGAGTCGCAGCTCATAAGCTCGAGTTTACTACTCCAAGCGATAGCCACCGATACGCCACTCAGAATCAGAAAGCTTACAATCAGCCGCTTACAGTTCGCCTAATCGGGACGCGGCCTGGGCTCGTTTTGGAACACACGCAACTGGTAGTGTTAAGTTTGAGGAAACATGCAGGCATCGACCTCACAGTCACTTTATCGATGTTTAGCCATAGCCATAGATAGAATTGCAAGGTGGAAGGTGATGGAAGGCCCCATTCAAACTGCCTGCAGCAGACTATAAACCGATAATTTTTAAACACCGGTTTATGGAGAATGTGGTTATGTGTAAACATGGCTTTATGTTTTTTTTAACTAGTAATATTAAATCGTGCTTCAAAGAGCTCAATTATGATTGGTCATTATTCCAGTTTGACGTTGACAAATGACAACACAACAAATCTGGGTGACAGATGTCAGTTGTTCGTGTTTGTGCTGCGTGCAATATGTTTCGCAGTTTTAAATATTTTAATAAAAATCATTAATTAATGCTGTAAAATTTCTGTCGTAATATTAAAGAAGGTAATGACTGTGACAAAATGTCGGAAGAAGATACCGTGGACATTGCACAGGAGTTGGACGAACTCCTGACAAAAGTACAACCAAATTTACAAGATGTTATCAAAAGGGTAAATATAAATTCGTTATCTTTATTTCTAATTAACAGGTACAATTTTACTGGAGTAATGATTGTGTGTGGTTTTATTTTAGAGTTTTACCAACGTTGTCTTGCAACAGACGAAAAATGGTGAACAAATCAAACCCGACACTTTGGAGGATACTTCCTACTTTGCCAAAAACACGCAAGTGTAAGTAAATAACATCAAATTTATCGTATCAATTAGAGGCTGCTAGTTAAACACGCCCGTGCTCTTGTAATAACTACAACAAAAACAAAATACAATTGTATTTTGTGAACTTAAGTCCTAATTACCCAGTGGTAATCTTTATCAATCATAATAATATTGTAATTGTTCAATAATGTCTGGTAATCACTAACAAGAAAACTGAATTTGGGATTGGTGGAGCTTAGTGGATTGTTTTATTTAATTAAAATGATTTTGTTCACTTTTAGAAATCTATCAAAACTGGAACTAGTAAAGCCACCAACATTTCACATGCAGGCAATTTCCTTGGACCTCAAGTCAATGGGTTTGACTCTGCGCTGCTCGCTGGGGGAGGTCAATGTAAGAGGACTCTACAGTGCTTTCAATGAAAACCTCTACAACCTTATACCTGTTATGTCTGAAGGACATGTATTGTAAGTTTCTCAAACTGCTTTATAATTACCTTGATCAAGTGGTGTCTGTTGTTACATGGAAACTTCAGATACAAATGTAACAGAGATATTATTTATTCTTAACATTACTAACTCAAGAAATGTTTAAGTACAGTATTTTATGTCTATTTTTACAATACTGCTTAATATACTACTAGGTCTGAACAGTTCATGGAAAAGGTAAGAATAAACTGCATAAAATATTTTTTTCTAAATAGGTATGTAATGTTTACTTTAAATATCCTATTATTTATTTATCTGTTAATTTCAGCTAAATCTAACCTACCTGCTTCCTGTTGATATTGTTTAACTTGCTGATATACATATAATAGTTGTGTGAGTTTGCAAAATTGAATTTGAAAACGAAATTTGCAGACTTCAGTCTGTCCCTTCCAACACTGTTTTCGCAATCAAAAAGCAAACTTTTTTTTAAGACCGGAAAAACATTTTATTTGCTTTTCGACAACGAAAACCTTGGAGACCTACTGTAACCAATCACCACTCAAATGACTTGGATGTTGTGATTACTTCTAGAATTTCACTATCAAACATGACTGCAGATGTGAATGTTGGGCTTGTGCTCGAGGACGATGCCTTCTCCTTCATCAACCCTGGAATAGAGTTTGTACACGATGAAGTACTTGTCAAGGTAATTATCAACACCTTTAATCAATCTGATTCAAGATTTATGACTAAAATGTAGATTTTAGTCATAAATCTTGAATCAGATTTAGCAAAAAATGTTTTTTATTAGGAGTATTCTGAAGATTCATTAAATTTACGAGCTTTCCAATCTCATGCCAACTAACTTAAACTTGATTACATAAACTTGTGATAAGGTATGGAGCATTCTTTTAGGCTCTGTACTATTGTTTCAGCAAAACAACATTTTGTACAGATCCAGGCTATAACTTGAATACTGCCAATTGTTGGGCAGAAAACGAATTTATGATCTCTTTCATTTGGTGTAAGATGCGTGAACTGAGCCCCCACACCAACTTTTGTTCACATGCTGTGATCTGATTTAGTGATTCTGTAAACTTATCATGAATTTACCTGTCAGGGAACTTATTGCTTGCGTCATTTACAGATAGTACTTATTAATCTATCAGTGCATTGTGTTAATTGACATTTACTCACTCTGTGCAAGTACAAAGGTAACAGGTTATTTGGGGTGCTTTGATTGATTGATTGAAAATACATGGCGAAAAATCTCTGACAAGTGAATTCTAATTGGAGTTTGGAATGACTTTTGTACCTACTTAATTTATTATAGAACTTCAAATAACAAATCACTGGTTGGCTAACTAAATCAACCGTTAAGATACTGGGTGCTGGTATAATAATTATGATTTCATAAAATGTAATTCTTACAACAGCTGTCATGGCCTTCACCTCAAAAATCCGGCGGTTACGATTTCGCTACGACTGAACAGCTCGCCAAGCACATAGGTGAGAAAAGTATTTATAAGGAAAAATACAGCCCATATTTAAGTATGTATGTTCAGCAGGCTAGAATCGACTTGACAAACTTCGTGCCACCCTCGACGTTTGGCGTACTGTACTTGTGTGACGGATTATTAAACAACCTTTCAGTGGCACTATTTTAAATCTAAAGTAGAATAAATGTCTAACTCGTGTTTTTCACGAAAAAGCCTGTGGATTTTAAATTATAAGTGAAGATTAATCACAGTGTTTAGTTGAAGTTATTTAATTAGTTTAAGTACATTCCATGACGTTAACAGTCTAGGCAGTAACTTGTTAGCTAACTAGTTCCATTATTACACTAATTAGGTAAGTTTGTTTGTAGTCTTGAAAGTGACAGTCGCGTACCTCTTGGAGGCCATTCAATGCACTTTGCATATTTTATTTACATACTAGCAACCCGCCCCGGATTCGCACGAGTGCAATATGGTGTTATTATACATATAAACCTTCCTCTTCGATCACTCTTATCTGTTAAAAAAACCGCATAAAAATCCGTTGCGTAGTTTTAATGATTTAAGCATAGCTACATATGGACAGAGAAAGGATTTGGTTTACAAAATACAAACCTACAGCTACTTAAGCCAAAATGTTAGTAATATTCATTATTGTTATTTTTTCTTAATAGAAAACTTTCCAATAAGGTGACTCTACACATAAACGACACTACGAATACGTTAGTTTAACTCGAAAAAAACTGTGTTATGGTCTACTTGAATGAAGAAACATTAAGTTTTGAATTCTGTTATATCATACATAAATTAAGAATGATGTAGTATTTCTACATATAAGTATCACAATAATAAAACAAAAATTACAAACGCCCTTTGGTCACAAGATCTCGCCTGGAAGGCGCGCGTCTGATGAATTTCGACGTGACTAGAGTAGATTACTTTAAATCACTATGATGCAAATATCTTAATTGACTACAAAAATTGCCATTTGAGAATCATTAGCAACATTCATCTCCGCTTAAAAATTGAGAATTAAATGATTCTTTTTACTCCTGGGGCTCTATTGCAATATTTTATAACCTGACAGTTTTAGTCACAAACTCAGCTTTTGAGCTGCATATTTATCGTCACAAGTCGTGTTTTGTGTGGTAAATAGTGTCAAAAAAAACCTTAATTTTTCTTCGTTGCTGTAGTAACTTATTTTGCATGTTTTAGTCACATTTCAATATGAAAATACGTAAACTGAGCTGTAAAGAGATCGTAATAAGACCCCTGATATCGTTAAGGCCGTTCACACAGGCGTCTGTCATATCTCGCGCAATGAGGACTGATAAGTCTCATTATGTATTCATGCCTGTTACTGCAGGCAGATGACCGACTTACATGTTTTGCTGTATATCCATCAATGCCACTATGGGTATACAATAATTAACATAAATACGATAAATAAATCTTATGCACTGGGTTCAAAGGGGTCCTTCAATAAGGAAGAGTCGATGTTGAAATTGGATAAAATAAGCTGATTGTAAGCTATTGACGTGTTTTTTATTTTATTCGAAAAGCCTATTGATGCCATTTTTATGGAATATGACATCGTTTAAATGATTTTTTAATAGACAGAGTGATTGAAGATGAAGGTTTAAACGTTTAACATAACTTATCGTCCCATTGCACCCGTGCGAAGCCGGGGCGGGTCGCTAGTAAAGAATAAATGAAAAATAAATTCTAGCATTGAAATCAATATTTACAGATGACCTACCACTGACTGCAGCCATATCTTTGCCTCTTTACGCGTTGCTGAGGCAGAAACTCCAGAGGCATCTGGCCATCGTGCTGAAGCAAGCCACCAGCGTTTCAGACCTCGTTTGCTGCAACCCTAGCCTGTATGAAGCCTTTAGGTAAGATATTATTAATAGGTTTATGTACTGTCCTACGGCTAGCTAAAGATCTTTAGTGTGGGTTTATGTGACTATTTTACTGTGCTTATTTGATGGTTGTTATTTCTGTTATCCTGTTTTGTTCATGGTTTTTTTTTGTGTTCGATTACATTCAATATGAGACGAACAGGAGAGCGACTCGGTAAGGCGCCGGCCTTTGTTTTATTTTATTTTTTTAAGTAACTAGTATCTGTATTTTATTTTATAAATAGTGGAGGCTTTCGCTTTTACAAGTATTTTTTCTTACACTTTCGCTGAACTACAGATTTGCTCAAATCACCAAATCTATCTATTACTAGCTGTCCCGGTAGACGTTGTTCTGTTATCTATCATTCACAGGTAGAAATGGTTGCTAAGGAAAACTAAATGGTAGTTTTTCACTTTATTCCTAGCGTTTTCTCATGTTCACTCACCTTTTAAACCTTCCCTGTACCATCGCAAATATTTCAAACCCAACATTAGCCAAATCGGTCCAGTGGTTCTCGAGTTTTAGCGAGACTAACGAACAGCAATCCGTTGTTATCTAAAGAGAAGCAATCCATTTTTACATACACTGCTCAAAAGTGTCTAGGGATATCTCAAGCATTTTCATACAAAGTATAGCTATTTGGGAGGCTGTAAAAATTAAAATATTGATACCAACGTAGAAATTTTTAGAATACAGAAACTGCTATATCTGCCCTTTCAGATTGTATAAAGAAATTCATTGTAGTAGCATTATTGTACAATCGTAAAAAAAGACAGATTTTTCTTTTAAAAGGTGTCAAAATTTTAGCAAAATCAAACGTTTTTTTTTGTAATGTTTTATGCCTCTGTCCTCGCGTTATTCTAAGATAATGCTCAACTTGTAAACAAACTAAACTTTATGAAATATTTGAAAAATGATATCCCTATGATATCCCTAGACAGTTTTGATGTGTGTATATCGATGAGGTTCTGAATACAAAGATAATCTCAATCGAAGCCGGTCCATTGCTCTGACTAATTGCTATTAACATTTAATTATTCTGTGAAGTCGCTCAGGTGTCGGAAACTAATTATGGCCAGTAAAGTTGTATGAATATTGTCTGTTTGTTTACGTTCATTTGTGATGTCAAATAAAGAACGGAATCAAGTAGCCTGATGAGCCATTGACTGTGCAGTCTCGGATGCATTGTTTCATTTGTAGCTTCAAGTGAAACTGAAAATAACAAATAAAGTAGACTTTCGTCAAGTCAAGGACGAGCGCCAGTGCCATTGTCGCTCCGGCACACTTCGTCACTCGGCTGGAAGAGGCAGGGGCCGACCACCGACCATAAGTCAGTATGTTAGCCTTCATAGGACAAAACAGGCAGCTGAAAGGGATAAAGCTGAACAGCAAGGCGAAATGGAATTAGCACAGCTAACCCGTGCCATAAGTAAGGGGCGGGATACACAACCCAGTGAATCCCGAGTTCTGTCACCAACGACTGTTTCGGCAGACGAGGAGGACTCGGCGCAGGCAATAAAAACCGACCTGCTGAACATCGCTGCCGTTTGTAAAAAGGTGGCACTTTCCAGCGTGCCCTTTACGATGCTCACGACACCATGGAAGCTCTCGCTGGCAGAATAGAAAATTTGAACGCCACTGACGAGTCCCTGAAACTCAGGAGAGACTACGCGGACCTGGAGAAAAACCATAACCGGGTCCTTGAAGAGAACGCCCGTTTGCAACAAAAACTGGCGAATCTCAGTAGCGAGATGAAAAGTTTGCGGACGGACCTTTTCTCCAACCAAAAGGAGACCATGCAGGAAATGGAGCGTAACCTAACAATACGAATGGACGCAATGATGGACGCGCGATTCCCGCGCCCCGTAGTGGACTCCACGCTCCCTCATGTTAGACCACCACTGGCTGCGGGTAAAGCCAAGGCAAAATACGCCGAGGTGGCCCAGCCGTCGCCACCACCACAGCGTCAGCCCCGTCCAAAGACGAGACAGTCGACTAAGGCTGCAGTGGACGCAGGCTCAGGAGCTCAGCTTGAAGGTGCTTCAGCACCCCAAAAAACCCGCGAAATAGCAGCAAAGAAAACTGCTAAGGTGGCAGCCAAATCAACTGAGCCAATCACGACGGAACTACTCTCGGCCCCCTCTCAACAGACGGATACTTGGACTAAGGTTGGGAAGGGCGGCAAAAAAGAAAAGCCCAAAAAGGCAGGGGCGGTCAAGGCACCACAGCCTCCGGCGCGTCGAAACCCGGGGAAAAATAAGAAAGCTGACGGGTTGAAAAGGGCCCAGAAAGTACACTCCCCTCGGTCAACGGCAGTGGTGCTTACGTTGCAGCCGACGGCCGAACAAAAAGGCGTAACGTACGCTAACATTCTTGCAGAGGCTAAATCAAAGGTGGACTTGGTAAGCCTCGGTATTGAGTCCGTACGCTTTCGACGGGCGGCCACCGGGGCCACCATCATTGAAATACCAGGTGCCACAAGTGGGGACAAAGCCGATTCATTGGCTCAGCGGCTGAGGGGCGCACTATGTACAGAGACGGTACGGGTCCACAGGCCTATCAAAACCGCTGAGGTTCGCGTAACTGGCCTTGACCAATCAGTGACAGTAGCAGAGCTGATAAATGCGGTGGCGAAAGCTGCTGGGTGCCCCGCAGAGTCAGTGAAAGCCGGGGAAATTCGCACAGACAAGACGGGGCTAGGCACAGCATGGATGCGTTGCCCAGTATCCGTGGCTAAAAAGCTGGCCGAAAACAAAAGGGTGCTGGTGGGATGGGTGGCCGCTCAGGTCAAAATGCTGGAGCCAAGACGGATGCGCTGTTTCCGTTGCTTGGAGGTGGGACACGTGCAGAGCCGCTGTACCTCTGACGTCGACCGCAGCCAGCAATGCTATCGCTGTGGTCAAACTGGTCATAAAGCGGTACAATGTCAGGAGGCAGCACATTGCACTCTTTGTGCTACGGCCAATAGGCCTGCGGAGCATAGGGTCGGCAGCAAGTCCTGCACGGCCCCGCGCTCCAAGAAGGGAAACAAGCCCGCCGCTGAGACCACGATTCAGCCGCAGCCTAATCGCCCGCCACCACCAAGGGACGAGGAGAAGGCAAAAAGCGCCGAATAGTAATGGCCTTACGCTTTCTGCAGGCGAACCTGAACCACTGTAGAATGGCTCATGACCTTCTAAATCAGAGCCTCCTACAGTGGTCAGTACACGTAGCCGTGGTGGCTGAGCCCCTCTTCATCCCACAAAGGGACGACTGGGTGGGAGATCTGGATGGCATGGCAGCCATTACCACTCAAGTGGCAGCAGGTGCTCCACCTTTCCGTATGGTGGAAAAGGGTCGGGGTTGGGTGGCTGCTCTTGTGGGGAACATCTGTGTGGTTGGGTGCTACTTCTCCCCTAATAAAACCCTAGCAGAATTCGAAGACTTTATTTCTGAGTTGGAGGCGTTAGTGACCCGTTACCACTCGTATCAAATGCTCGTCGCTGGAGACCTTAACGCAAAGTCCGCGATGTGGGGTTCTCCCTCGACTGACGTACGGGGAGAGGCGGTCGAAGAGTGGATGGCTGCCACTGGCCTGGTCTTATTGAACCGGGGTTCTGTCCAAACGTGCGTGCGGCAGCAGGGCGGGTCCATCGTGGATGTCACGTTCGCGAGCCCAGCTCTTGCGCGCCGTGTGTCGGACTGGAGAGTATTGGAGAACGTGGAGACGTTCTCGGACCACCGGTATATACGGTTGGATGTCTCCTCTAGCCCACCGCTCCACACCGGTCCGAGGCAGAATCCCCAGGGCAGAGACTGCCCCCGTTGGGCAATAAAGCGCCTGGACAGGGATGCGCTGGAGTGTGCGTCCATTATCCAAGCATGGTCGCCAGCTCCGGACGGTTCCTTTGGGGTGGATGTTGAGGCGGACTGGTATCGCGAGGCACTGTCGCAAGTATGCGACGCGGCCATGCCGCGGACCAGGCCTCTCCCACCCAGACGCCAGGTGTATTGGTGGTCCGCAGACCTGACGCAGCTCAGGCAGGCTTGCGTCAGGGCAAGACGCCAATACAGCCGCTCCCGGCGCAGAGCACACCGGGATGAGGAACGGGAGTCCCTCCTATACGATGTGTATAGAGAGGCCAAGAGGACCCTGAAGGCGGCCATCTACAAGGCAAAATCTGATGCGCGGGACGAGTTCCTCGCCACTCTTGACAAGGATCCGTGGGGGCGGCCGTACCGCATGGCATTGGCAAAATTGCGACCATGGGCCCCCCCGCTAACGGAGTGCTTGGAACCCCTGCTGCTCGACACCATTGTTTCAACGTTGTTTCCGGCAAGGGGCGAATTCTCTCCCCCGCCGATGATCCCGGACAGTGAGATTGACGAAGTTGCAAGAGAGGTGCCCCTGGTTACCTCTGAGGAATTCTGTGCAGCCGTACTGAGACTACGGGCCAAGAACACCGCGCCAGGTCTGGATGGCATACCGGGGCGCGCTCTCGCACTATCGTTAAAATGGCTTGGACCTAGACTCCAGAGCCTCTACTCGGAGTGTCTTGGACAGGGCCTTTTTCCGCGGCAGTGGAAGACCGGGAAATTAGTCCTGCTCAAGAAGGAAGGACGCCCGACCGATTCACCATCAGCGTACCGCCCGATCGTCCTCCTTGATGAGTTGGGCAAGCTCTTTGAGCGGATCATCTTTGCCCGACTCGTGGAGCATCTCGAGGGGGTCGGCCCGGATTTAGCGGACTGCCAGTTTGGCTTCCGGCGGCGGCGATCAACGGTTCACGCCATATTACGGGTGAAAACCGAAGCCGAGGAGGCTGTAGCTAGGGGAGAGGTTGTTTTGGCCGTATCCTTAGATATCTCCAACGCTTTTAACACCCTCCCTTGGGCTTGTATCAGAGAAGCCCTCAAGTACCATAGGGTCCCCGGATACATAAGGAAGGTCATTGGTTCTTACTTAAGTGAGCGGTACATTGAGTACCCTGGGCGTGACGGTTGGATTCGTCGGCCCATGTCGTGCGGTGTTCCGCAGGGGTCGGTCCTTGGGCCACTCTTGTGGAACATCGGCTACGACTGGGTGTTGCGTGGCACAAATCTGCATGGCGTGAGCGTCACTTGCTATGCAGACGACACCTTAGTCACTGCCCGGGGGAAGTCGTACAGGGAGGCTGCTATACTAGCGACAGCGGGCACCGCGAGTGTGGTGGGGCGAATTCGGCGTTTGGGTCTGGAGGTGGCTCTGCACAAGTCCGAGGTCTTGTGTTTTCACAAACCTCGGCAAGCCCCTCCAGCTGGAGCCCATATAGTGGTGGGTGGAGTTAGCATGGCCGTCGAGTCGACTATGAGATACCTCGGTATTACCCTCGACAGCCGCTTGAGTTTCCGCCCTCACTTTGAGCGTTTGGCGCCAAAATTGGGGAAAACAGCCAACGCGCTGTGTCGGATTCTGCCAAACCTGACGGGGCCAAAAGATAGCTGCAGAAAACTCTACAGCGGGATCGTGCGGTCCATCGCCCTATATGGGGCCCCCGTTTGGGCAGGCGCCCTGAGACGCCAATCTGCAGCCATTCTGCGCCGGCCGCAGAGGCTGATGGCTGTCCGGGCGATACGGGGGTACCGCACGATCTCGTACGAGGCGGCGTGCGTGCTGGCTCGCTCTTTGCCCTGGGACCTTGACGCCACGGCTCTCGCTGCCACGTTTTTCTGGAGAGAAGAAGCGCGCTCCCAGGGCCGGCGGCTGGCACCCCTGGAAATTGAAGGCCAAAGGGCCAATTTCACGGATGAGACTGTACAAATGTGGAAGGAGCGTCTGGAAAATCCTGGAGCTGGAGCACGGACGCTGGAGGCGATCCGTCCAATCTTCACGGAGTGGCTTGAGAGGCGGCATGGCTCTCTCTCATATCGCGTCACACAGGTCCTCTCGGGGCATGGCTGCTTCGGGAGGTACCTTAACCGCATAGGCAGAGAGCCCAATGCAAACTGTCACCATTGTGACGCACTCGAAGACAGTGCCCAACACACTTTGGAGGTGTGCCCAGCATGGGCCCAAGAGCGCAGCGCTCTTAGCGCTAGAGCAGGAGTCGTGTCATTGCCGAATTTGGTGCAAGCCATGACTTTTGATGTGAGAATATGGCAGGCAATGACCGACTTCTGCGAGACTGTAATGGCGCAGAAAGAGGCTGCCGAACGATCGAGAGAGCGGGAAAATCCTGCTCGACAGAGGAGGAGACGCCGGGGCACGGGCGTCACGCCCTAGGCTGTCCCCTTCGCCCTGTGGCAGGGGCGTTAGAATACTGCCACGGTTCCCCCCCGCCTGTCGTAAGAGCCGACTAAAGGGGGGCCTTCGGGGTCACTGGGAGTGCACACAGCGGGGGCTGTGTGCCTCCATCTCAAGCGGCCCCGAGGAAGAGCGGCGGTGTGGGAGTGACCTCACACCGCCGTACACACCGGTGAGTGTAGAGGGGAGGTATCGCTTCCCTCGAGTTGGGCCGGTTGTGCCGGCATAGCGCGCCAGGGGTCCACCGGTGGAGTTCATGACCTGAGATCTCGGGGACCCTCTGGGTACGCGCTGAAGCAGGTCACCGGGGGGTTTAGTGAGTAGTGCCTGCCGTCTCACGGCAGGCGAGCCTCACACATCCCCGCCCTTCCCCCGAAGGGCGGGACGTCCGTAAGGGGATTCCCCCCGAAAAAAAAAAAAAAAAAAAAAAAAAAAAAAAAAAAAGGTTACACAACCATCTCAACAACTTTATACTTTACAAGATATTGTCCTTAATTATGTGATTATTTAAACCATAATGAGGGCGTCATGGCAAATCCTTAAAACTTCAGTGAAGTCTCGAATTCAAATCGGGCCGGAAAATTTACTTTGTGTCAACTATAGGTGCATAATGTTGTCAACTCTGCGGTGATGGTAAAGACCGATATAACACACAAGTAACTTGAAAAGGTGTGAAAAGCTCAACCCCGTTATTAAGCTCAGCCCTACCACGTCAGCGCGCTGTTGGTTTCTGAATGTTAAGTTCAAATGCGTGTTCAATGCCTCTAACTAGCCCATTTGTGATAAAGTCATGCGTAAGTGTATGTTATGTCATTTGAACAATCAATTTAATGTCCAGAAAAATTGCAAATTGTATGTAAATATATTACTTGTTTAATAACTACACCTACATGCATAGTTTTAAATCGGTAGTAGAGAGATTCTGTGAACTAATTTCGAACTCAAACTCAAATTCACTTTTGAGATAATCTACCACGTCGATCTTTTACAACATAATTAAAACAAAAACTCTGAAGGTACTTGTAAAGAAGTTAACTAAAAAAACATTAAGTGACACTCGGTACAGTGAAAAATAACGACCTTATTACAGCCTGTCATAATCCAATGTTACAGCGATATGGTGGGGACGTTGGCACAAAATGGAAACAAGATAGTGGACATGATTCTCATCAACATGCGGCGGACGCTGCTGCAGAGCCGGCGCGAGGTGCTGGACCTGCCGCCGATACATGCCACCTTCTTGCACAAGGTAATTCATTATTTTTAATTCACCTGGGTTAATTTCTATTGGTTACGAAGCGGGAGTCCCTAAGAAATGATTTTTAGTTGCAAGTGCTCACCCCTCACGAAACCTTCATATGTCTTCCTAACACGTCCTCTCACAAATCATTGCACAATTTAATTTACCCGTAGATAGCTTAGTTGTGCTAATGAAGAGGCACCAGAAATCAGAACTTCGAACGCCTGAGCAAAGCATTGACAGTTTGAGACGACACTGCGCAACATATACCTGTCTCGTTTACGCTCAAGTTATTAATCGTACTATCATGTACACGCGGTCAAATTATAGGTACATAAACCAAGGGACAATTCTCGTTTAAATATCATTGCCCTTCCCCTCTTTCACTATCGGTCAACCACACTCCCAGTGAGTCTGGTTGACTGCACTAGACAAGCATGCTTCATCGTCGACCTCATCGTTGCTTTAAATTAGGTGGTTATTTTGAAATAAAAACCTTTTTTTTCATAACCGATTGGTGATCAAGCGAGCCAACATATTTTTTCAAATAGTGCATTTGTCGTCTATTTTCAGATAGGTTCAATATCATATATCGGCAAGTTTGAGACGGACATAGGCTGGGTTAAGAACCTGGCGACCATCAACAGGGTTAGTGACGTCAGCGTCAGTCGGCCGGACCCCATGAAGACCTGCTTCCACTTTACACTCAGGATAAAAGACTTGCAGGTATGTTCAACATATTTAGTTGAAATAGTTTTGTTTAAATTTATTCTATAATTATTCTGAATTGATTTTAAGATACTCTTTGGTATACTAACAGCCACACTCAGAGACGTCAAACGTCAATAATAGTTATTTCATACAAGAGTGCATAGTTGATTTTAAACCGATGATTATGTTCAATTTTGACGGGTGAGCAAGCGAATTCTAAAACTGCGCTCGTGCGTCTAAAGTCGGATTTCTGAGCGTCAGCGAATTAATCAAAAGATCACCAGTTGAAAAATCTTTGCATTAGAGTGCAACACGTAACTGTTCAACCCTCCCTCTTTTTTTCTCAATTTTCCTCGCTTTCAGACTTTTAATTGGAGAAATAGATGTTACTGTCTATAATAAAAAACAAAATTTTCAAAATTAGTATGATTTAAAAAAAATGGTGTGAAAATACTGAAGATGAGGCAATTGAGAATGAAACTGTAGATTTTTTTGTTAATTATATGAGCAAAAGGATGAAATCTGCCTTTTATACTTCACCTACAGTCAAGTTGGGTAACTTTGTATTTCAGTGTAACATTGAATCCACTCTTTTAAATCAGTTACTTTTGACAAGTATGTACTCCAAATAAAAGATGTTGTTGAGTCTATGAGGGATCGACTCAAAAACAAACTATAAAAAAACAGTATGTAGGTACTTTTACAAACAAACAAACAAACATACATTTATTGATAGTTATAGGTTTACAATATTGAAGGTCTTATACAATAAAATAGTCCACTATAACTTAACTTACTTTTCTTAAACAGTGGATTCAATGTTACACTTAAATTCAAAGTTACCCAACTTGACTTTACTATTTTCTTCGGCGAGTTGGTATTTTTCGGTATTTTGGGGTTGGCAACACTGACACCAAGCGTCATTCCCTCAGATCGGTTACGACGAGTACCGCATGAAGGCGATGGGCGTGTCGTGCGCGGGCCGGCTAGCGGCGGCGTACGCGCACAGCTCGCTGCACGTGGCGCTGCGCGTGGGGCTCGCGCGCTGGGAGCCCTACGCGCAGTTGGATGACCTGCGCGTGCAGCATATGGAGTGAGTTAATAGAATAATTTATTTCTTGTTCAGGAAACATACAGTGTTTAAATTATCGACATTTGAATTTTGTTAAAAGATTGCTATTTGTGCTTTCAATATTCTCTCGTAACGATTTTTTTATGTAGCATGTAGAGCATGATTGCCAGGTGTAATTAAAAAAAGAAAGGTGTAATTTTTTGCATTATTTAAAAGTTTTTTAAAAATCGCCTAAAAAGTTATTAAAAAGAAATACTATTTAACGGTTTTTGGGCACAACACTATGTGTTGAGAAAATGAAATTCTTAATTCAATCATAATTAACCACTGTTCCAATAAAGATACCGTCCTGTCTGTCTCACACAAACCGCTATCGATGCCCTAACAGAGTGACCGAATCTTTCTGGCTATTTTGACTGTAAGCTAGCATTCGTTCATTTGAAGGCAAGTTTTATCTTCATCGTAAGCTGATGCTATATTAGGCGTCATCAAAACTAGCTTCATCTCTAAACAAATAAAAACCTTTTCGTACCACTTGCTCAAAAAAGTGACATTCTATGCCACAAAAAGCGAACATAACAATAGTCATTTTTAATCTGTTAAAAACAGGGAAAGAAAGTTGTACTTTCTTTCTTTCTAGTACGAAAAATACAGTATTTTCCTCGGTGATAAAGCTGTCTTAGTCTTGGGTGAACTTAAATCCCTCGCTACACCCAGGACTCGTCTAAAATCCCTCGCTTCGCTTGTGATTTGAGTTTTTAACACTCTCGCTATGCTCGGGAGTGAACCTCGAGTCCTTCGTTACGCTCGCGATTTTAATCGTCACCCGCAACAGAAGACACTGCTTTATCCCCTTGGTTAATAATCTACTATTACAATTTACAATCTGGCCGATGGCTGCCACGGGCCACCTTGAGAGAGCATGATTGCCAGGTGTAATTTAAAAAATAAATATTTATTTTTTTGCATTATTTAAAATACCTTCCTATTTAACGATTTTTGGGCAAAAACTGTGAGTTGAGAAAATGAGATACATAATCCAATCATAATTAACCATAGTTACAATTTGCATACCGCTCTGTCTGTCTCAAGCAAACCGCTATCGATGCCCTAACAGATCAATCGAATCAGTCTGGTGTTTTTTAACTGTAAGCTAGCATTCGTTACTTTGAAGGCTAGATAGGTAAATAGATTAATTCTTTATTACGCACCAAAACTACAGAAATCAACAGCAAAGAAACACAGATTAATGTTAATGTACAATTTAGGCGGCTTTATCGTTAAAAACCGATCTCTTCCAAACAGTTACACACACACACAGGCTAGTTTTATCTTAATCGTAAGCCGATACTATATTTTGCGTTAACGAAGCTCGCTTTATCTTTTAACAATAAAAATTTGTCGCCTCCAGCTCAATGGACGTGCACATAACGGGCCTGGGTCCGCTGAGCGCGGCGCAGGCCTCGGTGACGGCGTGGGCGCGCGGGGCGGGGGGCGCGCACGCGGCTCCGGCGCTGGCGCACAGGCTGCAGCTCGAGCTGCACACGGCGCTGGCTGACCTGCCGCTCTGGGACATACTGCACCAACAACGCTAGCTATAAATACAATTAAAAATCATTCATTTCGGACTGGGATCCATATTTCTTGTTGGTAACAATTTATTTAGCCTATGTTGAAGTCAAGCCACGCTGTGGTCACGTCGCGCTGACGTCGCGTCGCGTTGCGGTCGCGTCGCGCTACGGTCGCGTCGCGTCGGCTGTGTGGCTTGACCTTCAGCAAAATGAAAAGATATTAAGAATACCGAATCTGGCGGATGGCTGCCAAGATTGCTATTCGTGCTTTCAGTAGGCCTAGCACGAACCGCTAACGTTTTAGTAATCGAAAAGTAAACGATACTTTTTTTTCTTTTTCCTATGTATTTAAGACAAAAAAGTATCGTTTACTTTTCGATTACCAAAACGTGAGCGGTTCGTGCTAGCCCTACTGTACTCTCTCGTAACGAATGTTTTTTTTTAAGTAGCATGTAATTTTTTGCATTGTATGAAAGTTTTTCAAAAATCGCCTACAAAGGTATTAAAAAGAAATACCTACCTATTTAATGATGTTTTGCGAAAAAATTGCTAGTCTGTGAGTCTATGCAATACGCTGACTCATTCCACCAGACTACTTTGTTCACACTTTTATGGTCACCAACATCACAACTGTACCAAACGATATTGTACCTTATTTATTTTGGGTTTCTGATATTACGAGAATTTTGGCACTGTTACTGTACTGTATCAAGGGGTAACTGCTTTTTTGTTTGGTGCCATAATTACGTAGTAACTCGTCACTGATTTACTCCGTGATCATCTTGCAGTAGTGCCTCATCATCTCAAACACAAAAAAAATATGGTACGTGGTAGCAATCATGTGTTTGTTAATCACCCCTTATTCACTTTGAAAAGAAGAAGAGTAACCATAAATCAAAAACGAATTTAATTATTATCTTCTGAACCCAAAACTTGAATGTTAAATTTTATCCTTAGGCTAAGTAACTGAAAGTAACATTGTTTTGAATGAGAGATGCGCCAGACGTTTTTTTTGTTTTACCGTTTCTTAGGTATTAATATTTTTTGACGTCCGGTGCTGATATTTTATAGAACTTTACATAACGTCCCAATATCGAGATTTATTCGTATTTGCTGTATTGTTTAGCTTATTTTCGTAATGTATTAGGTGTGTACGTATTTACTTCGTTTTATTTGTGTATTTTTGTACTACCTAACTTTAAAAGCAATATTGGAATTGATATTACTTTTAGTGTATTCACTAATAATTATTAGAAAAGGATACTGTTATTTTGAATGCTTTTTAAACTTCAAAGTTTTAATCCATTTCTGTAACAAATGTTAAAAAGCCATAAAAATATTCTAAGAAATGTTTTTATTTTTAAAATCGATGTTTTGTTTTGCTACGGTTGTATAGTAATTTATTGTTTATCATAATTACGTCCATAGAATAAGTGTCCTCATAACCGATATTATTAATAGATAACTAAATTTAAAGGTTATAGACGTGATATTATAATATATTCAGTCTAAACTGTTACCAAACGTAGGCTATTATATTGTATATATGACATGGCACTGTGTTCGCACATTCCGTTGTGCGTCTAGAGCGCTCTTGCTTTTTGTGATCCATCATTTCCAACAGCATACCTTTGATTTTCCTGTTGTAGCCAACTGCCTGTGTAAAGTACGATTCCCACAATGTTCCAGCTATATTAAGTGTTACTGCTTGACCTGTTGATACTGTACAATTCTCTAAACTAATTTATAATCGCTTTTTTCTCTCTCAAACAATGATAAGAAACGGCATGAAAAACCATATGATGGCACCTTATGAATAGGGCAAGTCACTTGTTTTGGTTCGGTACTTGAAAACTTGAAGAAAAAGGCGAAGGTTATCAAGTAATAGTCGCAGAGGCTGCAACTAAATTGATATTATTATTTAGGCACCTTTCATGTTATTAATTATTAACATTTTGTACAATGTTGCTCTTAACGTTAAAAGATAACTGTAGTTCGGAACTGCTGATGCACAAATACACTGCCTAAAATCTTTATCTTTACGAGTTTTTTTATGTAGGTAAGTGTTATTATTAGTACTCCTAATGTTAACAATTATTACGTCCATTCATATTTATAATCTCTCCAAATGTGCCTTAAATTTGTAAACCATCAATAAATGTTATCCGTACGTAAGCTTTAAATACTTTGATAAACTCGTTTCTCTCAATGAAATCGTATTGGTTGTGAGAGCTTGCTTTCTTTTGACTGTTAAAACTTCTGTTATACTGTAAAAATCGTTAAATCTGTATATTGAGTAAAATTGTTTTCCATAATCATACTCTTTTAATTTGCACCCCGCTCATTATAGCTCGATCTTAGTAAATAGCATATTAGGACCTTCAGGCTAATAAGAGTTAAAAAAGACGGAGCTAGAAGGAAAGATGTATCCCGCACTTGTGCTGTCACTCGCACTGAGATACGGATTCTAAGCACGCGCTCACGCTCATGCTGTCCCTTTCAGTTCTTTTGACATTTTACGGGACAGCATTAGCGTAAGCTCGTGCTTAGCGTTGATTGACGTTTGTGAATTCGAGGGTAAAACGCGTTATCTTTGCTGTAATAGAGTAATTCACGCGTATCCGACCACGCGACTGACCACAATAGCTAACACAACTATATTTTGTAGCTGCCGTAACGCAACTGTGATACTGTTAACACGTAGTGCCTACCCACTTTTTGTCGATGCGGTGTTGTGAACTGTGGCAGCTGTGTGAATGGGCCCTATTTTTCATAGATGTCTAAATGGTTTGCTGATGGCCCGTTGAATACACAAATTTGACTTTCTTTAGAAAAATGTGGACCATGAATGTACAAAAATTGCTGGCCGATAAAACAGCGTTTGTCTGTGAGGTCGATGTTTATGTAAAAAAGTTGACAGACTTTACTCCTTTAGTCATACTGACAGGAGAATTATGTGCTTCACCATTTTACGATTTTGATGATAGTTTATTTTTAAACAGGGTTTTATGTCACATAATGATAACGAAGACCAGACACTCATCAACAGACTAGTTTTGAACTATTATGAGGTGAGTAATTTATTTTCACTGGTAGGCTGTTTAGGGCATTCGTCCACGGTGACTTTTTGTGTAACGCAGTAAGGATTCTACCGCACGTTCGCAGCGTTACAGTCGCGAAACACGATGCCCTAGCCCACAGGAAGCTCAGATTCAAGTGCGATTCGCTTTTCCTCCTGATTTAGTCCGAACAGACGCGCGATCCGGTACATCGATTCAGTCGCGACTCGCGATGCATTAGCGCGTTGTTAGTGCGTTGATATCGCCACTACAAAATTGCAATCCCATTGCAAATGCCCACTAACACACGTAAACGTGACACACACACACATGAAAACGGACATTTAGGTAAAAACATGAAACAATTAAGTAGTGGACTATCTTTATTTCCCCGTCTCGCTGATACCTATAATTTAACTTATCAATCGTTTTTCTTTAACAGCGCTGTCTTCGTGGCTTTAGACCGAGGGTGAAATTTTGTAATTTGATTGCATGTAAGTGAATAATGTTTTTCTTCACATGGGAAAATGCTCATGGATTTCATGAAAATATTCGCCATCGCTGAATTATAGAATTAAACACAGAAGTAACTAGGTATTACGATTACTAAGAAGTTGTAAGAAAAACGTCTTCAACTATAAATAGTATATGGCCAGCCTATAAGCCCTCTAAAGCATAATCCTTTTTTCAGGCACTTGTTACCTATTTTTTTTTTTCAGCCATATTGTTGAAGAAGAATCATGGGTCTTATACAGTCGATATTTTGTTCTATGACATTTTGCGTTGAAAGGTGAGTCCAACTGGTCCTAGACAGCATAAGAAATAGATCAAGGAACCTCGACATATTTAATGACTGCCGTTGTTTCCAGAGTCCTCACTTGGACCTGCTGTGCTTTTGTGCTGATGCTGCTTATGTTCACAATTATTATACTGATGATATACGGCATCTCAGTGGGATATCATTATGCTCAGAAGGAGCTTGCTTCCTTTGCAAGTGAGTACAGAATTGCTTTTTTTATTAATGGCCTGGATCTTCATCCAGCTAGGACAAATTCTGCCGATGTCGTGTGATACCAGATTGCTTTTAATCATTTGATTAGGTAATTAGAAAAAAATATAGACCATGGTTTTTGATTGAAAAAAAACTAGCATTGAATAATCTTGGTGACCCTTTAACTGACGGATGCTAACTGGTTCTTTGCAGTGTCTTCGAGATCTACGACGGAGCCTACGATGATGCGAGCGGGGCCGGAGTCGCAACCTGTGGTGCGTCTCGTTGCGGTCAACAGATCGGAAGTTGAACACGCCCCCCACCCACTTCTTGGTATGTGAAATACTTATCTGCCAACTTGCGTTAAGTTTCATGCTTTTGCGCACCACACACAGTCTTCCCTACTTTTCTTTATGTGCAGTCAGCACAAATAAATTCTTTAAATATTGCCTTTTTGCTACGTATGGGAAAAGAAACCTCTTATAGGCTGCCACCTGCTTCACCGCATTCTCTATAACCTAAATTAACTAAAATGCAGCGATTCCAATAATACACCATTTTTCCAGAGGTTTACCAAACGAACAAACCTGGAGAACGACTCTACATGGAAACTACTGAGACGCCTATCGTGGTCTTGGAAACAGAAAGGTTAGTTTAACCTATATTAGAAAATTTGGAACAGTACAAACTTGGAACAGTAGTTCTTTTTATGATTTCAGTGTACAGATTTTTCGTAATTCAACCCCTAAGGGGGTGAAGTTTACCTATATGGAATTATTTCAAGTCTTAGGAAACTGGATTTGAAATATTCAAGTAGGTAGGTCCTGTGCGCGAAGCATGGGTCTTCCATGATGTTACTGAAAGAAGTCCACTTCAATAAGCTTGATGATTAAATGTTCTCAATGTCACATGCTACGTTGAAAACGATTGCTAACTTGTTGTTTATTTGTTTAGACCACCAAAGGAGCCAGCGCTGTTGCCGCACGAGCGAGAATTGGCTCGGAGACTGATCGGTAGGTTCCGTCGGTCGCGGAACAACACCTCCACAGCGCCCTTCCTGCGGCCTCTGAACAGCACAGAGCCTACGTCTACGGCAATTTTGCACATCAAATGAGCTTTCAAACCATTTTTACTTTACAAAACCTACCAAACATCAGAGTGATCTTCAAATGAATGCTTATTTACATAATTGAGGTCAATAAAAACGTTCAGTCTTTAATTTGCATTTTAATTCTGATTCACAAAATATAACATCAAAAATCACCGTAAAACACTTGTAAGATTTGTACTGTTCGTTCTAAGTAGATTTTGATTCACAAAGTTATCAACGTTAGTATTGTTGAAGGGGGTAGGAACGTCAATTTCGCGCCGCGACAAACGGTGTGCGAATCCTCTCTTGATCGCCTTGTCAACTGACCTCATCACGTGGCCTTGTGTCTGCTCTGGCCCAGATCGCAGGGCTCCCGCTGCTTTGGCAGCCTTTGCTAAAATCAAAGTTTATGAATAAGTTTGGTTACATCCGAGGTTACTCTGCTAATAACTTCGTTTTACCCACACTAATGTGTAAGTTCCATTAAGATAGACAAAGGATATGAATAAACCCCACAGCAATAACTTTGAAACCTCATAGTCTTCACAAAGGGTATGGGTAAAACCCCTTTTCCACGTAGTCACGGGCCCAACAGGCTTCCCGTTTTCTAACTTCATCTTGCCCACTGACATTTCTTTGCAATACAGCAAGGAGGACGAACCGGAAATAGGAGACCTGCCATACCATTGACTGATAGATGTTTGAAGCATTTATTCAACTTATATGCCAACTTGTTAAACTTACCCATAGAATCCACCGAATTTGAGACAAAACAATAATGGTAACCAATACCGATTCCCAAAACCATGACGGTTATGATAGTGAATAGCAGGCAACATGTTAGCATTGCACATACTGTGCACAAGGAGATTCTGAAAACGAGAAAACATAATGTTTCGCTGTTTTATGTTCGCTAAGTCAAACAAATCTAGGCTGCGAAGACGAAAAATTAAAAAAGGTCCATGAATTCTTTAAAGTTATCACTGGTTTAAGGCAGGCAATGGTGTCGGAACTCGGCTGTAGCTACAGCGGGCCACACTTCTGTTCCACACCTAGATAATGCGCTTAGATAAAAAATCAACTTCAGTGGATACCTACATTGGGAAGAGTACACTGCTTCGTAAATGTTGCACCGAAGTAGACGCACAGAAGTCCTATACATACTTACCCTAAGTACACACGCCAGCATATCAGGCTATACATTATGGACCTTGTACCGACGGCGCTTCGTATAGAACTTAATACTAGGTCACAAAATAAGTTACTACTTGGAAATGTGGTGAGTAGCACGATGTGCGACCGTGTATACACAACCTGGTAGGAATATCTCTACTTTTGAACTTCGGTTAAGCAAGATGAGAATAAAGCTTACCTTTCTAAAGCGTCTAAGACAATTGAAGCGAATGAACCTAAAGAACAACACACACAACCCATTTTGGAAGACTAACATTTGTAAAAACAGAAATTTATAATTCTTTGTGTTAATAATCATGAGGAATCAGGTATTCCACATTCCGGTATTCGATTTCATGTAAGTAATTTAAATTTAACCGATAAAATCAACACATTCTAAATGTCACGATCAGATCTGATCAGTGTTCAGTCCATAGACACCAAGCCTTCTTTCTGTCACTTAACTCTATCAATATCGCCCGTATTCAGGCTACATGCTCTACCCATACCGGAGCAAGAACAGGATACCCATTTCCGGCCATCAATCCTTGCACTTTTGCACAGACTATTATCATTTGGCAATAGCGAGATAATAAACGTAAATGGGTAGCCTGTTGAGCCGTTGACTGGGCCTACCAACTTATATAGACTTGAGAAGGTCAGAGGGTCTTTACGCCGGTTTTTGCTAGGGCACTCACTAGCGACTTTCTGCAAAGTGCGTCACACACATCGAGAAAGTTAAACGCTTACGTACAGGGAAACAAATCAGTACGTTTTCTCGATGCGTTTGATCGAGGAAACTAGCACTCAGGGCCTCCTTCGGCTAGTAAAGCGACTATGGAAATTCTACGCCCGATTGCAACGCCCTTAGCGGAGACTTGAGAGCGGTTGAGTTGAGAGCCTGCCGCTCACCCCATTACCTGGTAGAGCTGTGAAAGTCATACCTTGGAGTAACAGCACAATATATTTTGTGCTAGCAAGTCAATTAAAAAAAAAACAAGTTCCTTAGAGGGATTTTCTTTGACCCAAACTTCAGCCTAAGGGTGCTTTGGGCAGGTGTACAGTCAAGAGCGCATCCGGCTACCCATTTCCATTTTTTTGTCTTGCTTTGCCTTTGGAGGGCTGACCGGAAATGGATAGTGTGATGTGCCGTTCACCCTACGTCCTGCCTACAGCGCCGAGTGTCGCGGATTTAATCCCCGCCTAAGACGAACATTAGTGTTTGTTACTGTGCCGGGGTATTGTTATCTGGATAAGCTTTTCAATCTCTTACACATGGGCGGAGGTAAGGGGCTTATTACCTTAGCTGAAAAAAATTTTTTTTTTCTTTTATCAAAAAATATCGGATCAATCGTCATTTCTCATTTGTCCAAATGCGCAAGACAGCAGCTTTGATTGAAAAAAAACATCTGTCAATGACATCAACGTCAAATCAGCAGTCAAAAAAATGGCAGATGAAAACACTCCACAAAAGAAAGAACCGAAGAAAAATTATAAACGCCCCAATAAAAACTATGCTGTTAAAAAACGCTTACCAATTCGACCAGTGGAAGGTGATAATGTAATTTTCATAACTAAAAAGACCAACTTCAAGGTAGGTAACCAATAAAATAATTTCATGTGGTGTTGTAAACTTGGGTAATGTTCGGTCTGATTTCCTCAACTGCTGTTTATGTTGTAGGCGCAGTTAGACAAATGTTGTGATCTGCTAACAAAAGGAGAAAAGGAAATCATTCTTCATGGTCTCGGGGCGGCTATACAAAGATGCTGCAACTTAGCACTACAGCTCGAAATATTGTTCTCTGGAACTTGCCAAATTGAAGTTAACACTGGAACCGTCGATCTGGTTGGTAAGTATCGTGAGTTGATCACTTGCTCATACGTTTCCTGTTACCAACTCTAAAAAACTTAACAATTCAATATTACGCAGATGACCTGGAGCCACTTACTGATGACTTGGATTATGGAGCACAAGTGAGGCACTCGTCATCCATTCACATCAGGATATTCCGAACAGCAATGATTGGTGCTAATCAATAAAACCAAAATGTTCTTCACTTTGAATGAAATTGTACAATGGATTGGACTGACAGTGTTTGAAATATGGATAAACTTAATAACAATTACAATATTTTCAGTGCTATTAGCATTAAAAATAGATGCAGTTGTGAACAGTGCTTGGTGGACTATATTTGCTCCATTGTTTGTCAGTGATGCAATGAATGCATACTTTTGCTGCATTGTATGTATAAGAATGAATCTAGAAAGCTCTTATAAAGCCTCAATGTACAGAGCATCATGGAGCGCTATATTTTTAGGGTTAACTTTTGTCTTTAAGTTTTTGCTGTGTAGGAAGTTACAAGGCGATTCAGCCATAGAATACAGTGAAGTATTTGCACCCTTGTTCATATTGCTTCAATTGATAGCAGTAAGAGCATGTCAGTTACATCAGTAAGTAATATTAACTTAAATATTATTTTGTACTGTAAAATAAAACTGTTACATTATCTGGATAGTCACCTTTATTTAAAGTCAATTTAACACAAAATGAAACTCAAAACTTTAATTATTATTGTCATTTTCATATAAATCAAATGAGACATCAATTATGTAACACAAAATCCTCAAAAGAAATTTAGAATTTCACTAACGAAACATACTAAAAAGTCCACCCCTACTTTTCTGTTCACCTCCACCAAAGTTAAAATTGAAATTGTTTCCTTGGGTTTGTCCATTTGCTTCTGGCTTAGTATTTGCTGTAGACTGGCCAAAAAAAGATAGACCCGTTTTACGTAATCCTGCAAGAAAATAATGTTTATATATTCATATTTGCCTATTAATCTATAACTTAAAGTGGATTCAAAATTTAACTCAATGTGTACCTGACAGAAAATTGGGTACCTCTTGGGAAGAAACATCAACATTATCACCACTTAGTGGCATTGGAAGATCAGCTTTTGGAGACAACAACAGACTAGAATCTGAAAAAAAAGATTTATTTATAAACTTGTAAATAACGTTATGTATAGATTAAGATCATCTCATAATAATACCAATGCAGTGTGGGTAGTCCGTATCCCCCTCTTCAAACCCGGTTGTGCTTATCGATACATTCAAAGAGTCAGGAATGCCTTGAGTTCCATGGTTAAATAAAAGACCTGTGACACATCTATCTGTTTTTGCCATTTGATTGGGCTGCAATTTGAAATTCTGTTATAGTTCTTATCACATGAAACATTGTTGATAGATAACACATTGCAAAATAAATAAATAAATAAAAACCTTTGGGCTGGAAGCAACTACTTCAACCACATTCATAGTCACATCATCATCATGTACAGTTTCAGCTGCATTTTGAACAGAAATTTGTTGGTTATCATACGTATCAGGTTCCTTTAAACTTTCTGCGTTATTTGCAACTTCTTTAGTGTTGTGGTCACAGTCATCTATTGTGTTGGTTTTAGATGATTGGAAGAACTTAGATGAAATAATTTTATCATTGTCATTACTCTGAAATATCACATTTGTTTTAATAAATTAATATTAGGTTTTTTTATGAAGCATCTCATAACTTTTAAGTATGTACAAACCATTTGCAGCATCCTGTTTTTAGCATACACAAATTGAGGAGATAAGTCTAAGTTATGCTTTTTCAATATCATATCTTTTATTTTAGAGTAGCTTTCATTGCTTACTAGACTTATATCAACCTGACTGTCAATAGAGTCATTGACTTGATTATTATCATTTTCTGGTTGATTATTCTCTGTCTCATCAAAATGACTAGTCATCTCTTGGATTGAGAGTGGCAAATCAAAAGAAACTCTTTTCTTGTTAATGTTTTCCTGTGAATTCTAATAACCGCTATTTTAATTTAAAACTGACAAAAATAATTATAAAATTACTTTAAAGTATACCTGGTCTACTGTCAACAGCTCAACAGGGCACTTGCCAAATAACAATTCTCCACAATAGAACAAAGAGGAAAGAGTAAAACTGTGTAACCTGTCATGCTGTTTACCATACATAATTTATCATACCTTCAAAGTTTGACTATTTTTTCCAGTAGCTGATTCAGTCATTGACATATGGACTATGACTTCCACTTGCTGCTGTGAACTGGCATAAAGCTTGTCCTATAAGATATAGTTTTCATGTAATCATTTCATTTGCTAACCAACCATTTAGTAGTTATCAAAATAAAAGTACCTGTGTTAAATCCAGAAACTGGGAAGGAGGATTTAATATATTATTGTTTTCTGTGTTAGGTTTGGTTAAATCTATTTCTTCTATCGCCTCATCATTCTGAATGAAAATAGTAGTTATTTTACGCATTCTTAAACATAAAAACTGACGCAACGCCAAAGCTTAAAGTAAGCGATTGACGTGTTTGAAAGCTGTAAGGGACAAACCTCCGAATTCACAAACGTCAATCAACGCGCTCACGCTCATGCTGTCCCGTAAAATGTCAACGGAACTGAAAGGGACAGCTATACTTCTGAGGGATGCTCAAAGTTGATTTGCGTTTGTGAATTCGGGTGAAAGCGTTACACAAGTTAACGTGACGATAAACCGCCGTTTGTTCTTAAAAACAAGGGGGTTAAACTTTTGTGACAAATGTTACTTATTCTTACCTCATTCAAGTTTTCATCAATCATTTCGGATTTTTCTTGATCGTTTGTGATATCTTTACCGATAGTCTCTACGCCTTTAAGCTGGTCAATATCTACTTTTGATACTAGATTGTAAGCATCACTTTTATTGAGTTTGACATCTTCCAAAATGTTAATAAGTTTTCTTTTGGAGTAAGTATTATCTTTCTTTTCTGTATCATTACTGTTTTCCTTCGAACTATGATGAAAGAATATGGAAAACTCATTTTCTTCATGTAGTCTTTTATTTGCAACGTGGGGTAGTTTTTGGATAGAGTCTTCCCTCATTTCAGGTGTTACGTTAGGGATATTTACTTTCTTGATTTTTATCTTAAATTAAACATTTAAATCATTAAAGCCTTCATTTACGTCGCTGTCAGTGGCGTGACGTGGATGAGGGCTTACAGTATCAAATCATCTTACAACAAATTGCATAAACACTTATCTGAGGTTAAGATCCAGATTTGAATCTGGTCTTTATTGATATTTACCTGATCTAGTTTTGCATTCAACAAATCAAAATCGGCATTTATGAACTGTAATCTTGGCATCTGAAAACATTGGACGTATTAATCAGGGAAACAAAGTTGAATTGATTGAAGTTTCAAAATATTTTTATGAATAACCATTAACATATCGCGGTCGTTATTGGTACAAATGTTGAGCCAGCCATCCTCCGCCATCTTCGCAGTGGCAACCTTTTCGTTAATTATTTCTTTCTGTTTTACGGGTGTCATCGTTAGAGGCTTGGTAACTACTGCTTCTTGAACTTTCAAAGCATCATCGATTTCTTTCGAAATCCTTTCAATCGCAATATACTTTTCTCGGATAACTTCAATAGTATTTGGCATCTCACGTGCTAAATAATTTGCTAATTCAATAATACGACTTCTGTCCAAATTAGCAAATAATTCTTGTTTAGTTTTGTTCTCTTTTATCAATTCTTGTAATTGACTTTTAAGAGCAATATTATTTTCTTTCAGTGTTTGTGTTGTATTTATAGCCTGAAGTAATTTTTGGACATATGGTATGCTTTCATATCTCTTTTTAGATTCTATCCATAGGTTTTCGTATTTCTTCTCACCGGTACGAATACGTTCTGCAATTTCCGTCTTTTTTTCTTTAGCTAATAATAGCTCTTTTTTAAGTTCTATGTTTCCAGCTTTGATTGTCTCCTGTGCTATGATTAGGCTTGAAAAATAATTCGAAATTTAATGAAACAGTATTCAAACACAACCTAATTATAATCATCACAAATCCGTGATGAATTCCAAAATATCAGTAAACTGCCTAGCATTATCACTCACATCGTTTTGCTTCTCGATCTACCTACCTCAGAAGAGCACGCTTACGCCTATTGTCTCTTCGTTTCACCATGAATAAGTATGTATTTGTAAGAAAATAATTCTTAAACCTTATGTATGTGGCTTAGTTATTTCTACTTGAACGATCACAGAAGCCTACTGTGGTCAGTAGCGAAGTTATTGAGTTTTACAGAAGGCCAAAATCGAAGTGAAGCGAAGCGTGAAGTGAAGTGTGCATTTAGAATGAATGGTGATATTTCAGTTATGCATAAAGCGGCCAGAATCAGCCAGCGAAAGTAAAAACTAAAAATATAAAAACAAAGCTTTCATCGTCATCTTCATTATCTACAAGTTTTCCTATGTTAAGCTTAGGCCTCTCGTCCTATTGATTTTAAAAGTGACCGGTTTGCAAGGGGGCCCGCACCCGAGGAAATCCTGTTAGCCAGGTTTCCGTCCACCTTGCAACTAGTTAACTCCAGAACTTCTATTTGGAAGGTAGACTTAGACCTTTTGCCTTCTCTTAAAAGTTTTTCGAGTCTTTAGCCTCGTAGAACGGGCTCAAGCAAAGCAGGCATGTTGTGCAGACTACAAATTAGGACCAACTGCGTAAGCGTAAACTTATTCAAGAACCACGAGAGTCTGCTTGTGCAATATTGTTGGGAAAATAGATGAACCTAGCTGCGTGCGCTTGGAATTAATACATACCTACCACTTTCTTCACCCTTCTCTATAAAAAGACGCTAAAACTTACCAAATAACGTAGGTACTTACTAAATTAATTTACTTTACCTTTTTATCTCCAGCTCTGCTTGTTTTATTTCCGTTTGCAGTTTTAAGTTGCTGCTGCTAACGAAACTGCAAATCTCTTTTTGTCTTTCCGTTTGTTTCCTTAGCTTATCAACAAGAAAAGCTTGGGCTAAGGATTGAAAAAAAACATAAAATATGGTTTTTGTAATATCAAAACAAACTTTCGACAGTTGACTGAAAATGGCATCGTGAACTCACCCTTGATACATTGGCTCGAAAGTGTGATTTTTATTTGGGATTCACCAATTTCTGTAGAAATCTTTTCTAAAGCTTTTACTTCGTTAGAATCTGCCATATTTGCATAGTGTACTATTTATATTTTCAAAAAACTCGTTTTGCGCACCCTCTATCAGCTTGTTCTTTGTCTTGTTACCGCGGCCGCGCGCGCTGTAAAAAGACCGCGATCACAGACAGAAAAAATGGCGGGAATTTTGTTTTTTTAAAGCATCTTCACCACAGAGTGCTACCTTTTGTATTTTCCAGTGATAGAGCTTGAAGGGCGCGTTAGGCGCAGGGCGCTTAGGTTCTAATGAGAGCCGTTCAATTGAGAATTAAGGCTTACTTATAGGAAAAATCATTAAAAACAGTAAAACCTACATACAAGTTCGTGAATTTCAAAAAGTGAAATATAAAACTACTTACCTATTTGTAAATATTTGAGCTAAGCTAGAAGTGATATATCTTTCGAACATCTCCGTGATTCGGAACGCACGCTAAGCAGTTTGGTTCCGGTTGACGTCGCGTTTCCATCAAAGTTGTGCGAGGATGCTTAGTGAGGGACGTGTTTGTAAGGAACCAACAGAATCGCTTAGGAGTGCTTGCTTGTGTCCGTCCGTAGATGCAGTGGAGGGGCGCGTCATTTCAGCTCCCGACGATCTCTCCACAGACATTAGGTAGGTACCTACTAAGCTGGCCCCTGCCCACGTGGTGGGGGCCGCTTCCGGCCCGCCGTGTAGGCGGGCTCCGTCCGGGGGAACGCGTAGTGGGCTTCGTGCCAGTCACCGCAGTTCCCCCAACATGGACGATGAGTGGGAGTCCCGGAGTTTCTAGTGGGTATGCCACTGGGTGTCTTCTCCCCAGTGGTGAGTCCCACATAACCCGTTCGCCCCCCGGCGGACGGGTATGCGTAACTGCATTTCCTCCGGGTCAAAAAAAAAAAAAAAAGTTACCTACTAAGGACTGTTAGGCTTCGCTGTAACAATGCCTGTCATTATTGCAATTGAATGTTCTTTTATTTTATTATTCCATTAATAATAGTAGGATATTAGTAAAAAAACACACATTTAATACCTAAAATTTATTTAACAAAATAGTGTCATACAGTTATTTAAAATAACAGACATAAATGATAATTTTTCAATACAACCTAGCATCCTAATTAAACCAGGTACTTTTCATAAATTTATCACTCTAATAAAAATAAAGGACAAACAATGACGAATGCAGCACAAAGGAATGTTGGCTAACACTGTTGGTCACTAGCGGCTAGTGCTGTAAAATCATCGAGCTTGGCAGTCCAAAATGAACTCTATTCAATTTTATAAAGCTCCACTACTAGAAAGCGCAGTCAATCGGTACAAGACGTCGAGTGTGGCTATGTCGAGTTGAGTCTCAACTAAGATCGAGCAAAATATATTTGTGTTAAAGTAATATGAGTTGAGTCTTTTGAATAGAGTCGAGTACTAAAAGTACACTCAAGAACTAGTTTTTTACAACACTACTAGCAACTCTCGCCAGAAGCGTCACGGCCATTCCCAATACTCGGTCCACAGACAGTGACTTAGGGTTTGCCGCGATAACTTTTACTATTTAACCGCTTATTCGAGTATAAGTTGCGATTAACTATCGTCGAAGTTACTGGTCAAGCCTTAGATTACCCAGTTGCTTACGCTAACGACAGTTAGTCAACAATGACCAACCCTGTCAGTGGGTCTTGTCTGCCAGAAAAAAAAACTAAAATAATCCTTTTCCTGTCTGTTGATTTAATATTGAGGATGGCCATTCAAACTCTTGGACATAACTGTACAACTTGGTAAAATATATTTCTTACTCTCTTTGATCTGATCGAAACCGCGTCGTGTGTAACCGGTGTGTCTCAGATATATGTTATATGCAAGAGCTTTAAAATAACTATTCTCGTAGCAAACGAGATCTATTTACAAACGCGCCGCTCTCATTTCACTCCCAACCGTTTACTGGCACTTCATTAAAATATATGTACACAAACAAACGCTCAACATTCACATACAATTTCCATAATACTGTTAATGAAATTATAACTGTTGTGTGTGCGCTATTTCAGTTACAAAGCAGTGTTGACACACTCATTCCACGAAAGATAGGTACTAGTTTTGATATCAAGATCGGAAAAAGCATTACCACCTATATTAGGTACTAGTTTCTCATGAACAACAGTTCGGATGTCAGTTACCATGTAAGTATGTTACATTGGTCTAGTTAATTATCTATTTCGGGTACAATAATATGTAATGGTTGTTCTTGGAACTAATTCTAATATTACTTTGGCTTTATTGACTGGGATGAATTAGAATCTTTGTGAATACGGCACTAACAAGCACGTCTATGAGTGTGCAGATTGCATGTAGCAAGGTCGAATACGTGAAAACTAAATGCACAACAAAAAGGATTTCAATGGTAGACGCCACTATCGTTTCGTTTGCAACTACATAATACTCATTTTATATTACAAACTGCCAAGGAATGTCTACTTATTAAAAAAGGTAAACAATTAGAAAATTAACCAAACACAGAATCGGAAAAATGAAAAGCACGTCAATCTGGAATAACTTAATCGTAATACTTAAAAATACAAGTTCTAACAATACCTACTGGGTCCCACATTAAATTATAATAATTTTAATATTAAAGTAACATAGGTATTTGTACTGCCAACATTCACTTAGTGCAGAAGTTACCGTACGGTTACATAAAAAGAAATATCTACATCTACACGGCTCGAGGCGGGCGCGGAAAGTACAGATTAAATAAAAATACCCTGCGTGGTTCCTCTTTATATAAACACACGGTAACCGGTCGAAAAATTTCCTAGTTTTCGATAAAATTACATACATCAGTCGAACAGTTTAAAATTTCCGAAGAGACCGGGTCCGACCCGGCGGGACGAGAGGTGTCGGCGCGCGGGGCGTCCGAGCTCCGGCCGAGAGGGTCAGAGTTTTACATTTTTTCTACGAAAGCTGCCGTCGTCGCGGCGGGCGCTCGGCTCATTAACTGTACGGCTGCGGCGGGAGGATGTCCGTCAGCAGGCGCTTGAGGCTCTCGATGCCGGTGAGGAAGCCGCAGTCGGGGCCGTGGTGAGGCGTGGCCGTGGCTAATGGGGATTCAGCGGCGGCGCCGGCGTAGGCTGTGTGCGCGAAGTCGATCATGCGGATGTCGACGCGTTCGTCGGCGAGTGACGTTTGCGTTTCCGGCGTGGTCCACGTGCGCGCGCGTTTACCTCGCGCTTCCGCCTCTGCCTCGGCGGTGACTTCGGGCTCGTTGGAGCCGCGCCAGGACTCGCTGGACGTGGACGAGTAGGCCATCCAGCTGTCGGTTGAGTCGGGGCTGGGCGGATGTCGGCGCGGCGAGTGTCCGGCCACTTCACCGTCCTCGTAGCCGCCCATGGTCTCCTCGGAGTGCGGCTGGAAACGCTCGCGCTCGGAGATCTCGTCGGTGAGCGTGGACATGTCGAAGTGCCCGGGCGAGGGCGGCAGGTCGGCGGAGCTGCTGGACGCGTCCGCGTCGTACTCCGCGCCGAGCGTCGCCGGCGCCGGCGGCTCCACGTCGCCCTCGTACACTATCAGTAGTGAGCTGGAAAAAGAAATGAATCAGTCATGAAGATCATCAATTTTCGAAGCGAAATCCTTCAACAGGGTAAATCTTGTCTTAAGAAAGAGTTACGGATATTGTATGATGAAATGGCCAGTTCCAGATAAATTCTATAAGCCAAATTAAAGCAATTTGACATATCTATAGAATTTCCCATTACACTTCAGTGGAGTTTTTAGTTTCAGTTAGCACATTTTAGGTTTCACTCTGATTCCAAAATCCCACTGTTGACTGATTACATCTTTTTTCTAACTAGTCAATTCGGCGATGCCTTAACAAAAATCACAATGAAAATCAGGTCATTTACCATAAAGATACACCCTGAAAATCCATAGAGATTGTATATCAGACTCACCAAGAATAGAACCTATAGTTGGTCTGCTTAGCGATGGCCCGTGCGAGCGCGTCGAGGTCCCTGAGCACTCTGCGCACCACGCGGGCCCGCAGGCCTGCGCCGGCGCCGGCCGCGAAGAAGTCCCGCAGCGCCTCGCGCAGCCCCGCCTCCGACAGCGCCCGACCCCAGTACTTGTCGCGACGCACGCACGCGCCTGTCTCCGGCACGTACACCTAAGGGACAATGGCATTTATATAGGTGGCTGCAGAGTTACAGTTTCGCTAAGCGAGCGTAAATTGTAGCTTTCACATGGTTTTCAACAAGTTTTCTGCCACGCCCGTTCGTTTACCGGTAGAGAATGCCTTTAGGCATTAAGTCCGCCAACTGTGCTTTCTTATTTTCATTGTGCAATAAATAATAATAAATAGATGAATATAAAAAATACAAAGATAAACTGGCGTCCTCTTAAGTTTTACGCAGAAATAGGAATGAACGCCAATCCAATTCCTAAAAGGAGAAATCTGGGCATCTTTAAAGACAAGACAATTAAACTCTGACTAATAGGATAGGGTGGCAGAAAAGGACAAAATGCCACTGGAGGAAGAGTCCGAAAATTTATTTTGAAGGAGCCGTTATCCTTATCATGTCGTCCACACCGTATCCGACGATTCCCAACGACTACTGTAAAAGTTGCCATTTCCATTTAGTGTGCTCTGATGTGGCTAGCAAAACCGAATTTCGTATTAAAGATTCCGTTGCAAAACACACAGTATAAAAAGACCATTGCGAAGTTAAGAAGAAATAAGCTAACAACTTTTCTAACCTCAAGTGCTAATTTGCAAATGTTTTTATCGAAACGTCAAATTAAACACTAAATTCAAACAACCAAGAGTGTCAAGAGTTAGAGTATTCTAATCTGCATAATAATCACAATCACCATCCTCAGCAATGAGGAAATGGCTACAATAGAATACTAATGATACTGACATTTTCCTGAACTACCGTTCACAACGGTTCAGTGATCATTGCCAAGGAAACTCTTAGGCAAGGTAAAGGTTTTTAAATTATACAGGTGATACACTATCTCGAATGCGAATCACACTACGTGCAACGTTTTTGTTAGAGCCTGAGAATGACGAACGTGAGAAGCAGAGAAAGCTCGTAATGCCATCCATGCTAAACAATAGTAAAGATCACAGAAGATACGACGTTCTAGGGGGCTTATTGCAACTTAAAATAACACCGTAACACTTTGATAGGCTGAATGCTAATCAAAGTTGTGATGTTTTTGGGATTTATGTATTTTTTGGTATGGAATGAAATATCATGCTTACCAAAAACAATGTAAAAAAAATACCACAAAACTATCGTAAGAATAACAATAATTTATCAAATTAGACAACAGTAAACAGCCAATATCCAGCCCAGATGTGACTGATGACCTCCTGATTACTCGCGCTTTTTGGTGGATAGTAAAACAACTAAATGGTAATATAATCAACGGTCAGGGTACAAGATTGCAATAGGGCCTCATTGAGTCTTTCCGCGTTTGTTAAATACTTCAATTACACACAAGTATTCATCCGTAGCGTTTCGGGAACCTTCAATTTACATGATAAGAAAACAAGGTTGCGCCGCGACTGTTTTCCTCAACCAGTTGTGCCGCCAACTCTAAGCATGTCTGTCACAAAACAGCCAAACTTATCAGACTTAACTTATGAAGTTGTGAGTAGGTACGCGTGGCACTCGAGAGAAATCACGCGAAGTGCCAGGAACAAATGTCATGTGACCCGAAGCCAAAGGTCTTTGCCTTACAAGTCCCAGAAGAGGAAGTCATTATAAGAACAACAGAATTCAATGAAATGAACTTACAAATAAAGATTGTCGCATACTGTTTCCTACCACTTATTCTTCTGTGACATTTCGGAATCAGAATGACATTTACGTTAGCAAAAGGTCTTGTTACAACGTCAAAGTTCATGTGACTAACATTTTGTGTTGTTTTGACTTTGCACGTGAACAGGTATTTAATATTGAAATATGAACTTTGCCAGTTTGTGATCAGGTGGTCTTATATGACCGAATTTGACTTTTATATTTGCATAAATAAACAGCGTCAGGGCCAACGAAGCACTTTAGCTGCAAGTGACTATATTATATAACTTTCACATTGTGATTTAAGCGAAGATTTAATTGTACGACTATGATGGTCAAGAGAGTGTTGAGCCATAAGCTAAATGTATGCATATTGCGTATACCGGTATCTACAATTATAATTTTAAGCACAAGGGAAACGAGCGCGTGGACGTTCAACAACAAAATGGACTGATCAAGTGAAGGACTCCGTCTTTTTAATTCAACGCGGTCATAGTAACAGTGGATATAAACTGGAAGAGGCCGCTCATGCGGTCTAGGAGTTAGTAGACCTCTTCTCAAAAAGCGCGGCAACGCCCTCCGGCTAGGTGGAGTGACAATTTGCGAAAGGCTGCTGGCAGGAGGTGGACGCTTCTAGCTAAGGATAAGGCGTGATGGCGCGCATTATGGGAGTCCTACGTCCGCCAGTGGACTCTATAGGCTGAAGATGATGAGAGAGCGACGGCAGAAAGAGATAGATGTATACCTGCATGCCGCAGAGCCTGACGCCGAGTGTGGCGGAGGTGCTGGCCGCGCACTTGGCGATCTGCTTGGTGCGCTTCTCCGCGGAGGCGTCGTCGCCGTGCTGCCGCGTGCCCATCTTCAGGTCCAGCACGCACGGCCGCCGGTATGACGAGGTTATGTTCTCCATCATCAGGAAATCTGGAGGAAAAAGAAATATTCATCTGTGACGTGTAGGCTTGCGTTTAATTTGTCGGTTGCTAAAGGCAGTAAAATAGCAGATAGTGTAAACGCATTCTAAAATTTACTAATTTATGAATAGAAGACTTTCTCAAAGAGTACTGAAACTATTGATATCACAATAACTACTTTCATAACATTACCACATACGTCTGGTCGTAATTTCTATTGCGGTTATGAAAACCTTAAGTTATTGGCTTGAATTAGATTCAAATTCATCAAAGCCAAGAATAATAAGTGATCAGTAACTTACACTGCTTATTTGAGTTGTCCATGTGTGCAATGCTCTTAAGCACTTCACTTGCATTGCCATTACGATGTACTTTAAATCTGCAATAAGAAAAAGTGGAGATTGTAGATATATGTTAGAGTCCTCCAGCTGGCCATAGAACAGATAGTATGTATGTAGGAGCTAATTGAAACACAGAATTGGTGTTATCTGTTATATTGTTACATTGCAATCAAATTTATATTATTACCACGACTCGGAGCAAGTCATCGGAGGCTCGCAGAGTGTGAATGGGACGTGCATCAGTCACGCGTTAGTGGGATAGTCATGTAAGTATTGCATTCGTATGAATAAATGGCGACGTCGGGCGTCGGTCCGGCGTACGTCAAAGCTTCTGAAATATGATAAAGGACACATGACAAGTGTCGAGGAGTGTCAGAAGCGCAACGGCGCGCTGCCCGGATACGCACTTGAACACATCGTCGCGCTTGCGCTTGCCGCCCAGCGACGCCTTGCGCCCGTTCTCGTCGCGGAAACTTGGCGAGTACCGCTTGTCCAATTTCGTGCTTCCCGTGTTAGAAGCCTGCATCACCCCTGTAACAAACAGCTTATTCATCAGCTCGTGGACACTTGCGCACACAACAAAACAATAAACACTAATCTCATTTCTATATTTGATCAACAATTCATTTGTATAACGTGAAACGAATCAGTTTATCAATTTAAAAATGAATTTTATTAAACTTTCACGTGGTATGAAAGATGTGAAGTGATAGAAGATTTAGGATACTCAGTTATGCCCAGCCGGGACTTGAACCCGAATCTCTGGATGTTCCAGCGTGCTGCTCACGGCACTGGGATATTTGAGCTCTGTAATCTACTATCTACGTTGTAAAGTCAATATGAACTTACTATAGTGCAAGTTGCCAGCGTTTATTCTGAAGAAAAAGTAAAAGAGTCGACGGTTTAAAAAAGGGTTTGTATAACTTTTGTTACGTGTTATCTGTCTCTGTGTAGGTTGTGTGGAATGTGGTTACAGTGTATTGTGGTAAATCTGTGTTGGGTTGGTAGACATCGTGAGGTTGGTGTTTAATATGAATGTAGTTTAAGTAAAGGTTTACAAACCCAATATGTAAATTAGCCGCTAGGGCGCTATTAGGGCGGTTGAGTGGTGCGCCGCCGGCGTCGCTCCGCCCGCCGCCGCGCCGGTGCCCTTGCGACAACAAGGAAACTAATATTGTGGTCCTGACCCTGCCCGCTCCCGCTCCCGCTCTCGCGCTCAAACCCGCCGCGCCGACCCGTCCGCGCCCGCCCGCGCTCTCGGCCTGTCGAGCCACGCAACCCCGCGGTACGCACACGAGCTTTCGCATCTTTAGAATGAACTTTTACTACATTTCGAAAAAGTATCTAATAATCACGACAGTGACTAATTTATGAATATTTTTGAGAGTCATCTATTCATCGCAATTTAGATTATCATTCATGTATACGCACTATGCAATATCAATCAAACTTACTAATCTACCCGCCATTGGGGTAATAACCAGTTAACGAAGCGTTACCTGTCCTTAAGTGTATGTTATTTTTGCTGTCTATTTTTGAGAAACCCCCGTTTTAGGTTACCTATTTTGTTTTAAGGATTTCGCATTATTGCCAGACCACACGTTATGTAAAGTTAATTCAGGATAAAACTGAATTGCTATCCTAATAGCTGTCAACTGGTAATAACGTTTTTGTTGTCTGAGTGGTAGGTAGTCGCTTGTATTATAAGAAAGGACCTTTGGTCAAATTTAAGGGGGAAAATAAATAGTATCTTTGTATTAGTCCACGCGAACGAAATCGATAGCAACAGCTAATTTATTGAATTTGCTGGTCCCTTTCTCATCTTCAATACTTCGTATATACTTCTTATTGATGATTACAATATTTTCAATAGTTTTTATGTGACCATCCCTATTGTACAATATATCTATACATGAATGATAAATATGTTTTTTGCTATATAACGATTAAGTAAAAGTTCATTAGCCCATTTATTGACGCACAATATGGCCCGAATTACTCAAATTTCTTCCGATTTTATAAAAGTTATAAGTTTAATTAAATTGTTTATGACAACGGGATAACAATAATTAAAGAAGATACTGTAATATTGTGCTTATTTTCAAAACGGTAGAGCAGCCAGTACATTAAAATATATCTTACTTATTATTTTATCTTGTCATTCCAAGGATTAAAATCAAACGTTGAATTATAAAAAAACGGCGAATTATTCAAAAGTTACTCAACTCAAATCAATAGTAAACTCTAAACTTATTCAGTTAAACGTCCAATAAGTCCATAAAGTATAACTCCAATTTAAGTATCAATTTAAAAACCTCTGAATACTTAGTAGTATTTTTTTAAGTTAAAAGAAGGTATGCTACATTCACGTCAATAAGTAATCCCATTTATTTAGCGGTCGGCGGGTTTGTATGACATCAACAAGCACACATCTCTACCATCCACATTCTCTATATGTAATTATGATCACCATTGCGAGCATTAAGGAAAACCAAACATTTAAATGACAATATTTTAAAATTTCCATGGTCCGTGCACCAACCACTAATCAGTCGCGCGATAGATTAGATTAGATTGTCATTCTAAATAATGACTGAATGACGCAACCATGTAGTACAATCGGTATAAACAAATTATTCACCAATTCATATAAATACGCCACCAAAATGTGTTATTGTAATTATTTTAAGGTTATTTCGATAAGACTTATTTGCAACGTTATCAATTTTTTGCATGATAACACTTAAATCTAATCGTTAAACCAAATAAGTTTCCTTAGTGCTCTAAATGCAAATAACATCAAACAACACAATTGATATCTAAATAAATAAAAACAAGACAACGTCATTATTATAAAATAAAAATAAAATGTAAGATGCAATGAATGATTATGTTGCATTCAACGAATCGTAAAAAGCGTACCGAGCATTATTGAACAGATTGTAACTAATTAAAATATCGCTCACCTTTATATCGGGGCACAAAGTTCTGGATGTCTTCGGGAATGTTCTGATAGAAATGCAACTCGCGTATGTTGAGCGGTTTGATGACGGTGCTGTCGTTGAGCACCAGCAGTCTGGTGTGCCCGCCCACCTGGAGACGAGAGCAAAGTCGTTACGTCATAGGCTTCACGCCAGCTTAGCTCACGTGACCTAGATCGCGGCACGTGTACCCATCCCATTCACGCGAAAAGGTCATGCTTGAACTTTTGACACGCCGAACAAATTCGTACCTAGTCTAATAAATGATGTAGCTGACTTTTACAACGACAATGAAAGTAGGTAAGTTGCTCGACATGACATGTGTATGACAATGTTTCTTCAATAGAATTCAAGGAGTATCCTATTTACTCAATTGAAACACTGTTTTAAATAATAGTCAACATTTGATATATCATACAACAAAATCATCTAATTCTAAACCTAAATCACCTTGTGTTACTTAGTAATTCACACACTACTGACCTTACAAAAGGTAGAACAAACCAAGAATTCATCACACGTACGAGAATGTTTGTTTGTTGTGAATGGAAATCTCTTAAATGACCCCTAAAGGCAAGTTTCAAATTGCCTAATCAAGTTGAACTTTATTATTTTCTCTACAATACAACAACTTTTGTTGGCAACCCATGATAAAAGTGTGCATAGCTCAAAGTCCCGTGCACCATCATTTTCCACTTATCAGACATAATATCCTTAAATAAATTAGAATAATAAATCTCTCCGTTAGTCATCGAACTAGGGACTTATAAATACTTATATTGATAGCACCTTTTAACAATTCAAAACAATGTAGATAGGCACGAGTATGTACAACTAACTAAACACATTATTTATAAACCATTTACGTCAACCATTAAGTATAACGTAAATATTCCTTTATGGTTGTCGTCTAACAAGCTGTATAAATTATACATCGAGCCATACTTGCCATTCAACCAAATCCATTTCATTGATGAGGTAGGTCCGTGTAATATGGGCGGCTACAGAAAGCTTGCTTCAATGAGGATTTTTAGGATAGTGTTGAATAGATGGTTTGCAAAGAGCAACCACATATTGTTTATCTTATGAGTGACATAACTGCATATAAGTGACATCTTGCACCCGGACTACCTAAGCAGATTAAGTGTCACTCACTGGTAGTTCCTTCCTACCTCATTAATGTACCACACAACAAACAACATTAGTCCTGCCTTAGTGGTAGTAAGTGTCACTGCTTAAATGGGCCTATCAATATTATGAGGTCTTAAGATTTTGATAAAGCATAGGCATTCTTTGTTTTGGAATTAAAAACAATCGCTATTGTGCTATTCGTTGAAAACCTCAGTATCGATGAAAATAAGATTCATAAGTCGTCATAACGCACGCCGCTGTCAATAAACTTATTATAACTCATTGTTATTGACTGATAAAGTCGCGCCACTTTGGAGAATGGCGACCTTCAACTGGCATGTTTCAAACCGTAACACCTGATTAGATGTCCGTGTCCTCTTTTTAAAAATACTTGTGTTATCATGCGGCGTTACTATTGTGTTGCTTGTGCTTGCAATACCAGCTTGTCAACTACAAAAACAATGTAAGAAGTCGATCGTAAACATGTTTCATCTGTCATAAATTCATATTTTAACGTTTTGGACATGGAAGCTCGTGTTGTATTGACCCTGCTACGAGCCATTATTAATGTTTTATGTAAGTCTACAACAAAGTCGTAACTACATTAAGACTATGAAATACGGAATCAAAAACAAGACGAGTTTTCTTGAAAGACCCAGTGTACACAACTGCGCAGAATGATTGTAGAGCTGTATAGAGTTCTTTGATTGTAGTGCGGGGGAGTTCTTTGTCTCGCGAACTCACACAATCGAAAATGGTGCAGTACGGGGGGCGCTAGCGATCGAATTACATTCGAATAAGAAAAAAAGGTTTAGCTGTGGAAGCCGTTGACCTGGCAACGGGCAGCCCGTCCACCTGACGGCGCGACGACCTCACCTCAACCACAACGCTTACTCCGAGGGAATTCACAAATCACCGTTCGTTTTTTATTGGAGCTGCCACGCCTTAGGTAGTCTTGGCATTACTATTAAATTAGGCAGCAACATATTTAGTAATTTACCGTCACAATCATGATTTATCGCTATTTAAAAAACTTAAGCACCGACCGTTTGCCACGGTCACGAATAAGCTATTTTCTGTGACTAATGAAAATTATTTACAATTAGTTCGAATAAGCAAAATGTCAACATGATTCATAATTTGATTCATAATCCGAATGAATGTAGAACGTAGGAAGCATAAGAATTCTGAAATCTTTTTATAAACTCCTGATCTAAATAATTGTCTAATGCGTGTTCCGGCATGGAATGATAATAACGTGTTGTTAATGGCAAATAATTCTCGATCACAACAAAGTTAGTCTACGTTTAAAACTACAAAAGTAATTTGTCATCTTAAAAATATTGCACAGATAGCACTGCATGTGTTAAATAGTACGCTTAGCGCACCTGTTCTGCAGATTTCATTCCGGTTCGCTCCGTTAGTCATGCAGAGCACGATTACATCGGGTATTGTCGGAACAGTTATTAATGTTATTGTTCGAGTGTTGTCTTGGCAACAGCACGGGAGTGCCCGAATGCCGAGCGAGCACGGGCCCGAGCTATCTCGCTCTTGGTCCAAACGACAACCCATCGACATAGAGACACGAACCGCGCCAGCTACAGAGATCGCAAGGTTTAAACTACTTATAAATCTGACTACATGATGGTTCTGAATGACTTTATAATATTCCGTAGGCAAAGATACAAATTTTACAGATATTGATATCCAGAGAATAACTTGCAATTTATAATATGATCCAACACTACACATAATAGGGGAGGCCTATTATTTGCGACCATGAACAAAAATTATTATGAAAGAATATACTTTCGTGGAAGTTGGCGCGTTAATGCCACCTTTCCACGCAACATGATGATTTAGCACGCAAATAATTTCGGCCTCATTACATACATTCACGAACAAGGCATCAGAGTAGGGCCCGTCTGTCAGCTTTGTCAAGCCATGTCTTGTGGTTAAATCTTTTGTTTAATCTAGTGGGGCAAATCTGTTGTATCAGTCTCTTTATTAAACTCGTTTTCTCCTTAATGAATAAAACAAGTCAGATCTTAAGTGGCAAACTAACATTTAATGACACTAGCGAATAGTGAGACCTACCTACTAAGAGAGATGTAAAACAACAAAGTTTTAAAGATTGCTCAAACCTATGGTAGGTAAATAACGTATGTTAGTTTAGCTTACTTTATTTACAAAGAAAAGAGATATGTTAATGTAGAGACTAGCACGACCAAATTAGCCCCATTTAGTAGATTATGCTAAGCGAACCGTTTAGATGTACGTCATTATTTTATAGCATTTAGAGAATATCAAAACTAAGCCAAAACACTTTACAACATTAGCACAGCAGTAGAAACTTAATTGCAACACTGAATAATAAGGACATACATTAAGACCTTTCACAAAGTTCCAGACGCATGTTCTCTACAATGCCAAGTCTATTCGCAAAATAATAAACTATCTATTCTGCATGACTAATACTAATCAAGATACAATACAATTATAAGGTTAGCTAGCCGGAAGTACTTTTAGCTTGGTAACACGGTTGTTCAAAGGGATATCTATAGGCTTCGGTGCGCGTGCAGACAGAGTCATCAGTTTAAGGTAATCAATTCGTGTTTGCATCAAGGACGTTTTGATTAGTACAGTCATGACTTCATGAGGTCAGACGCTCACCTGATTGTGTAGCGGCAGCACGTCGACCTCGTGTCCATCGTCGAGTGACAGCGGAGAGTGTACGACGGGGGGCGGCTGGGCGCGCTTGCGGTCCGCGCCACGCCGCTCCGGCTCGCCCATGCCCCAGCCAAGAGAGTACACCATCACTTCGGCCAAGCCACCGCCGCCGCTGTCCACCTGGAAACAAACACATCGGTTAAACGCTTGCAGACCACTGGATATGACGTCATAACGAAACAAAACACAATGAAGCTGGATCGAAGGCAAAGAACAGATTACGACGCATTTGAACAGAACAGTGCATTCCCAAATATGGCCCACACCACTTCCTAAATGCACCTAATTCTGCTACATCCAAATATAAAGGTACTGAGCTGAAGATAATCTTGCGCAAGTACAAAGGTCTTTGAAGACCTGTCTGAGTCATGTTGAATCAAATATCACCAACAAACAAAACAAATTCTAGGAACAAACGAGAAATCATAGCTGCAACAGTTGCCAGATAGAATAGAGCAGCTGTTAGCTTACCAAACTCTATTAATACTATCATACTAATGTAGGCCTATCCCTAAATTATCAATTCACAATACAAGAAAATTAAAAGCTTCTCAGACAATTCATGATTAGACGTGAGCTTTTTCCCGTTATGAATTTTATTTAATTTTGCTTTGTTTTATGAGGCAAGTGAACATCTTCTATTCTATTCTAAGTCTATACTTCTAATCTAATTGCGTCTCAGTCATACTCGTATTTTATTGATATTATATTATGTAGTTTGAATATCAACATTATGTAATAAGTTTTGTTATTAACTCATGACAATAACCATACAATAATTCCAAAGTATTGAAACCGCAATAGACATTGTAATGAGATAATACCTAAGTTACACATAAATCAATCATTTAGCTTTGATACATAGACACAATAAACAAAGCAGAGCTCTTTTGTTCCCACTTCGTGTTCAGCGCGTGCACATCATCTGTTCACATTGATATAACTGAGTAACTGACCTACTGCAACAATGATACGAGCATTGCTAAGGTAAGATTAGCATACGCTTTCATGAACACAAACAAACATTAGCCACTATCAGTTTCACACAGCGGCGTAAATCCACCAAGCTTTGTACCTACTTCGATATACATAATTAGTTTTATCTACTGTTAGGCATTTCCGAACGCAACTTGTCAAGAGCAGTATTCCCCGCCATTATTTGACGTTTGTATATCTATCTCGCTCTCTCTTTTTCTTGTACAACTTGTATTTGTTTAGTTTGTGAATAAATTGTAATTTAAATGGTTTAATGCGTTTTTCTGAGCTTCCCGTTTAGCTCAGAAGCGGGATTACTGTACCGAGCGCCTACAAAAACGTTTTCCTGACGAAACAATAAGTGAAAGTAACTTCAATATCGTTTTCCAAAATTTACGAAGCGCGGCCGCACCGGCCGGGACGCCTTGCAGAAAACAAAAACCGGTTCGTACCTGTTTGCTGCACAGGTACTGCGAGTTTTCATCGAGTGTATTGGGGATTGTTGTGAATTTGTGATAAAAGTAACTTTCAAGCCAATAACAATGAGTGGACGTGAATTTTCCCATGATATTGGACTGTCATCTTCGAAATGTGTAGTAGTGACGGACGGTGTACCCATATGATACGTTGCCTCGTGAACTTTTGAATAGTGTCTCAAATCGGCAGCGTTTCGGCGGTCCCGAGCGGAGTCAGCTGGAGCACCGCGGCACCGGACCGTGTGCGCGGTCACTGACCTCTGCCTTAATCGGTATCTACTATGGCTAGTACTTTGAATAATGGAAACCAATAGCCACAGTAGTGGTCTGTTTTTACCCCACTTCAGTAGTACCCCACCATTTCATCTGTGCCATTGGCAACCTACAGCTGATTTAGTTCAAGCCTATGCTGGTCTTAATAATACATTTTCTGATTCTGATCCTATCTGATCTGTTAATTATTATTGAGTAAGTAAGTTAATCTGAAAAGATAAAGGTATTTTGTATTCTGTGGATGTATGACTGGTGATGAGAAAACTATTTCTGAAACTTATTTGGACTTTTAAATTTAAAAAAAAAAGAATGCCGAACATTGATACTAACAACTATCTAAACCTAAACTAATATCTCAACCTTACATAACTCTAATGTTTATTAAGGTATGTTGGGGTAAGAGCGGATGCTTTTTTGATGTTGTTGAAAGAGTTTGGAAAATATTTTTTTTCTAATATTCTGCTATGTTAACTGACTTACAACTTATATCGAGTTAATAGAAGAAATACCCGGCTTTGTGTTTGTAAGCAATTGAACCCATTATAATAGGTGATTTCTTATCAAAATGAGTTCAAATTGAGCAGAAGTGTTTTATTTCACCAGGGAAAGTGCGGACCATATCGGGGGAAGAGCGGACTATGTCCTAAAATCGATTCTATTCTGTTTATGCAAACGGTTCCTAAAGAATTCGATTCTGCTCTTTCCCCTTCCAAATCTTACTTTTTCAACAGTCTTGATTATTACTTAAGTTGGCCGGAAAACGTTTTTTAATAAAAAAAAATGTCTTACACATCCGCTCTTTCCCCTTCCGGACATAAAACAAAAAACTGGTTCTCAAACTTTATAGGGCCGAAAAGCATGAACTTAAAAAAAGTGTTAAATTACAGTAGTTTTCCGAAAAAATTAAAACAAAACAAAAATAAAGAGAATCTTAAGTCCACAAACGGCGGGACTAATTCGAGTAACAAATAGATCCCTTGAATATAGTCTTAGGGTCAAAGTAACAAATTTCAATCGCGACAAAAGTAAGTAAGTAGAGATCGTCTAATCTGAAGTGACGCGCCTTTCCACTGCATCAACACATACAAGCAAGCAAGCACTCTTGTATGCGTAAATGCGGTGCAGAGGCGCGTCGTTTCAGTCATTTTTGACGATCTCTCAATCAAATTTAAATGAAGAACTTTGGAAATAAAAATAAGTACTAAAATTAGTTACCTACCTCAGTCACAGGGCAACTTTTAAGTCATAAACTTTAATATTAATAATATGGTACTTGGATGGGGAACAATCACTTAGTGTGTGTCTAATAAGCACTCCGTATAATTAGTACTACCTACTTTTGAGATAAGCTAAAAGTTTGAGTATCACTGATTTTTTCAGTACATTTTGAAACCAGGGAAAGTGCGGATTAATGTAGTCCGCTCTTCCTCCATAGGGGAAAGATCGGATTCTAATGTAAAACATAAACTGTACGTTATTCATCATCATAACGTATGAAAAATAATTGAGACGAGAGCAACAAGCACAAAAAACTCATCCGATTTACAATACTCCTTTCGGATGCTGAGATACAGCACCAGGGGTAAGAGCGTTTTTGACAAAATCAGGCGAAAATTACACACCTTTACATTTTGCTCTTTACCATACGTGTTTTTGTGTAAAATAGATACTACAGGCTTTATTTTGGTACACTACGAAATGGCGTCGTAGCCTATGTTGCTCGTTTTATGAAATTGCTTTTCGTTCACGAGTTATTAGAACTCTCCGCTCTTACCCCGATCCGCTCTTACCCCAACATACCTTAACTGCCTTTCTTTCCAATCAGTAAGTTAGTCAGATGTGTGACTAAGTTAATGCTTATGGTGTAATGTTCTGAATATTATTTACAAATTTCAATGTGACAAGATCTATTTAAGGTTATGCTTGTGGGTTACCCGATGCAGGTTACAGAAGCAATAACAGGTAGGTACCTTCCGTACCAGAAAGCTGATGCTATTTCTGCTGGTTATCAGGACACGTCCAGCATGTTAAGATATTAATTTTCATCGTTGAAGTAAGTCAAGTGTTACTGATTTAATAATTAAATGATGCAGTTGTAAGCATTGTGGTCACATTGCACCAACATTACAAAATTCATAAAAATTGTGCATTCTGTGGCTGTGTCTGTCATGATGATGAAAACAATTAGGTAGAAAAGGTGTTCATCACACTGTTATCATCGTACAGGCCATGATAAGAATGAATGTCCTGAAGTAAACTGTTACTTCAGACAAACTTATGTCTAATTATTTACAGATATTACTGTAGCTGCAAATTATTAGTTGTCATTTTTATTGATTTCAGTTGTCATGTCTTGGGTAAAATAATAATTACAGAGTTATACAGAGCCCAGAGGTTACAGTTACAGTTGAATATTCAATCCATGCAAGTCTAGTTGTTCAATTAAAAATTTTAGTATTTAGTTATTCATTTCATTTTTATTGCACATAATAGTACAGTATGGCGGGCTTCATGCTGAGCGCATTATCTGCCAATCAACCATCCGGCATTTAAGGTATGTCAAAAATTCTAAAATAGATCCTTTAAGCAGGTTTCTGATGAGGCCAAACTGTGCCCAAAACAGAGGTTAATATAGGTCAGCCTGTTACCAACTAAGCGCTTGAGTATTGTCACAGTGATTTGTGTTATTTAAAAAACGTAGTAGATGTTTCGTATTTACAAGGTGTTAAATAATTGCCTGTCGATAGGATTCGAACTTGTTATTTTGATGTTAATATTTCGTTTGTTAAAAGTTGTATAAGTCGTTGATGACCCGTTTAGCGCAGTGGTTCAACGGTTGAGCATCGAGGGGTCGCGAGTTCGATTTCCGCACAGTGCGGGGTTTGTTGAAGAAACAAGTGTTTGTGCTGAATCTGGTTGTCTGTGGTACCTTCGTTGTTCCTGGTTTAACAGAGCGAGGCTCATATTTATTGTTATGTGTTATTTAGATTCGTGACAACCAAACTGTTGTAGGAAGGACCCTAATACGGATATAAGTACACGAATTATACACACCAACATAATATTGCTGTGTCGGGGTGTGTCGTGGCGCGACAGAATGCTATCGGTTTTGTTCAAATGTGACAGACGCACGTTGGTCACATTACCTTAGGATCAGAGAGCATTGTGCATTGCATGCATCGTTGTCTAAAGACATACTGTGGTAATAGGGTCGGCGAAAGCTTACCTGCTGAAATGGTCTTGATGAGTATTAGATGAGTTTACAAATAGTTTTTTCGGTAATTGTAGGATTGGTAAATGTTCTACAAAAAGTGCGTAGCTTACGGATTCAAAGCGCTCATATTATATTGTAGTTTGTCGATGGCCGAGCGGATGAAAGATCGCGGCAGTACCTACATCGTTTGAATAGTTACCGATTGTACTAATTGGACTTAGTAGAAACGAGATTTGTCACCATATATAGCCCGCTGGTAGCCCCAGGTACAAAGTTGAGACTTTGATTAAGGTCGAATACCGTACTGGTAAGTCAACGGGCCACCTGGATGGGTTTAGCCGAAACCATGTTATTTCCGTTAAGCGAATAAATGATACATGTTTTCTACCTAATTCTGTAGAAGCAATGGCAACAGGGAGACTATTCAATTGGTTCAACTGTAGACCAATAATTGTAAGGTAAAATTCAAAGTGGCTATTTGACAGAACTTGCTTACTTTTACCGTATTTAAAAACTGGTTTGGCAAATACGGCGCTGTATTTAGAAACAAAAAGTAAAATGTACATGGCTGCATCTCCTAACACTATGCGTGAAAAATATACAGGGTGTCAAGCAGTGTTGTTGTATTCTTCATGCAAGATGCCGTTGCCGTTCCACATAGTACCTATACGTGGGCCACCTTGGTGTTTGATTTACGACATTTATTCACTCTAGCTCTTGTAGTTAGAAGCTGTTCGTGTTATTATAGTATTACAGATATTTGGAGTTGTATGCGACCGAAACAAAGCTTTCATTTGTAAGCATTTTAAGGATTATTGTGGTCTACAAGAAACAAATAAAATACATTTTGACTGCTGTTGTCAATCCGCGCGCAAATGAGCAAGTCTACTACCTATTTTAATGACAAACCATTTTGGGAGCTTTGGTGATCTTGCGTTGGTAGTAATGTTAAATGTGAATGGTAAAGCTTGGTGATCTGACTTTGATGATTTATTTTGTTTTATGATGTTAGACAAAGTTTCTAACTCGTTCTGCGTATGCTCCACATGTGTTAAGCAAAGAACTTTTGAGGTCTGTGATATGGTTATTGGTGAACGTAATATTATGCGCAAGGGGTTACGAAGTGACAGGCTTGCACCAAGTTTAGATGGTCAAATTCAGGATTGTAAAAGTGTAAGCCGTAATGTGATTAGGACTATACACATGGTCGCCGTCAAGCATACTGTAAACTGTAATGTGATGGCTCGTGACAAACTAAATCGTTTTAATCAGATAGTTCAATATCTGATTGTTCTTAATATGAATGAAACATTACCTCTTGTATTCTTAAGATTTATATTGTTTGTTTGTAATATTACTCAGTGAGCTGCCATTAAGAAGACGATATTTGTTCGCTCATTTGTTACATCATCTGATTTATATTGTTTGTTTGTGATTGTTTGTAATATTACTCAGTGAGCCGCCATTAAGAAGGCGATATTTGTTCGCTCATTTTGTTACATTATATGATTTATATTGTTTGTTTGTGATTGTTTGTAATATTACTCAGTGAGCTGCCATTAAGAAGGCGATATTTGTTCGCTCATTTGTTACATTATCTGATTTATATTGTTTGTTTGTGATTGTTTGTAATATTACTCAGTGAGCTGCCATTAAGAAGGCGATATTTGTTCGCTCATTTGTTACATTATCTGATTTATATTGTTTGTTTGTGATTGTTTGTAATATTATTCAGTGAGCTGCCATTAAGAAGGCGATATTTGTTCGCTCATTTGTTACATTATCTGATTTATATTGTTTGTTTGTGATTGTTTGTAATATTACTCAGTGAGCTGCCATTAAGAAGGCGATAATTGTTCGCTCATTTTGTTACATTATATGATTTATATTGTTTGTTTGTGATTGTTTGCAATATTACTCAATGAGCTGCCATTAAGAAGGCGATATTTGTTCGCTCATTTGTTACATCATCTGATTTATATTGTTTGTTTGTGATTGTTTGTAATATTAATCAGTGAGCTGCCATTAAGAAGGCGATATTTGTTCGCTCATTTGTTACATCATCTGATTTATATTGTTTGTTTGTGATTGTTTGTAATATTACTCAGTGAGCTGCCATTAAGAAGGCGATATTTGTTCGCTCATTTGTTACATCATCTGATTTATATTGTTTGTTTGTGATTGTTTGTAATATTACTCAGTGAGCTGCCATTAAGAAGGCGATAATTGTTCGCTCATTTTGTTACATTATCTGATTTACATTGTGTGTTTGTGATTGTTTGTAATATTACTCAGTGAGCTGCCATTAAGAAGGCGATATTTGTTCGCTCATTGTTGTTACTTGACTGTAGGCGATTAAGGACGCTTCAGACTGTAAGTTATTTGACTGGAGGCGATTAAGAACGCTTCATACTTGTTAAATAACTGGAAACGATTAAGAACGTTTCAGACTGTTTGTTACTTGACTGTAGGCGATTGAGAACGCTTCAGACTGTAAGTTATTTGACTGGAGGCGATTAAGAACGCTTCATACTTGTTAAATAACTGGAAACGATTAAGAACGTTTCAGACTGTTTGTTACTTGACTGTAGGCGATTAAGAACGCTTCAGACTGTAAGTTATTTGACTGGAGGCGATTAAGAACGCTTCAGACTTGTTAAATAACTGGAAACGATTAAGAACGTTTCAGGCTGTTTGTTATTTGACTGACTGTTTAAATCTCGAGATTTGCCTTAAGAGGTGTTGTATAAGTCGCGACTTGGAAGGTGTACTTCCTGAACTGGCATTAAGAAGTCAGTTGTGGTGGCATTAAGAAGTCACCTGAACTAGCATTAAGAAGTTAGTTGTGCTGGCATTAAGAAGTCAGCTGAACTGGCATTAAGAAGTCAGTTGTGGTGGCATTAAGAAGTCACCTGAACTAGCATTAAGAAGTTAGTTGTGCTGGCATTAAGAAGTCAGCTGAACTGGCATTAAGAAGTCAGTTGTGGTGGCATTAAGAAGTCACCTGGGTATGTCAATATTACTTAGCTTAGTTTTACTTTTACGTTGCTTTACATGGAGAATACTGCTCGGGGCGAGCAGTGGTACAGGAAGGCCGACTGTTAGGCATTTCCGAACGCAACTTGTCAAGAGCAGTATTCCCCGCCATTATTTGACGTTTGTATATCTATCTCGCTCTCTCTTTTTCTTGTACAACTTGTATTTGTTTAGTTTGTGAATAAATTGTAATTTAAATGGTTTAATGCGTTTTTCTGAGCTTCCCGTTTACTACGTAATTATTGCTTAATAATTGAGATCAAGATCAAAACTGCATTCATAACATTGCTACGTGCATCGTGATTGATTAGTACATAAGTTGAGGGGGTCCGAACTAGGCCGATAATTATCAATCAAAGCGATGACTTGATATGTTTAGCAAGCAGTGCGATCTGCTATAGGCAATGATAACAATCAGGAAATTTTCGCACAAAACAGCCTAAGTTTTAGTCATAGAGGCGCGGTACGTTGTTGTTGTCTTTTTTCCGATAACGCAGTTCTTAAGTGCCTGACGAATTCATTTTTGCGCCCAATTTGATGCATCTGAATCTGTATTGTTGTTTGTTGCTATTTGTATTTATTTTAAATGGTGATGTCACTGAATTATATTTACCTGCACCTATCAAATGTAATGTACTCGCTGTGATGATCGCACACGGTACAAAGACTAATGATAAATTATTTTATTGGGTGTAAATAAGCTCGTGGGATACCAAAATCACATTAGAGAACTCTTGCTATTTGACAAAAGCAAAAAAAACTCTTATTGGTGATCGCAATCACGTGATTGAAGCCTTCAAAATCAATTCGACCTCTAAATGAGTTAGTCGTGTAACAAAGAGAGAGAGAGCGGTTCCACCGGGTGTGCATTGGCTCAAAACTAGTTGCAGTCGGTGGCGGGTCAGGGAACCGGGGCGCCCGCGGTCGTGATTGGCGCGAGCTCGCGGCCGACTCACTCATTTTGTTTTTAGCCTGGGGCTGTCACGTCCCCGAGACAAGGGCACGCTCTGGAGAAACGTCTAGAATACACGCCTTTTGTTACAGAATAAAGGATACATTCGTCCCCAATAATAACTCTTAAATAAATTATGTAGAGCCGTTCAGGTGAATTCGACACACAGTTGACTTTAAAGTGGAGACTGGGGTATTATTTTTTTCTCATTTTTTCTTACAAACAGTTTTTTGTTTATAAAAGACATTTTAATAAACTGACTCTACATTAACAGAGCAATGTCACCAGAAAGTAGAAACTTCGTAGGTATGCAACATTTTCGGTTATTCACAAATAAGTAGAGGTACCTATTGCAAGTAATTTTTTAAGTAAGGTTTTCTCGATTTCAATTGGGTTAATGATTCCATAGTTGCTAGGCCGAGTCTACTTACTCACCCAAAATAAACCTACTGATAAGGGAATATTATCTGAGCTCATGCCAATTGTAAGAAAAGTCTCGAGCTTAAAAACCTACATACACTTATGATATACAACAACTTGATGAAAGATGTTAAGAATAGACAAAAACTGATAAATAGCTAACATAACATTGCAAACAAAACTGTTTTGTGTTGTTGCACGTTCATGGCCAACACGCACGTGGTACGCTTCGTTCTTTATTATCGAGGAGTGTGTGACGCACGCATCGTCCGGGAGGTAGGCGACGGCGACGTCGACATAGTTGCGTCGAGCGACCGACGTCTCCCGACCCGCCGAGTGAACGAGCCAGAGGCAGCAGAGCGTCACCAAATTAGAAGCGATCTCTAGCTTCACGGGTATTTGTGACGCGTAAGCCCCGCCCTGCTCATATCGCCTGCTACCGTCAGCGAACCACGACGCACCACATTCATCAAAACAGGGAACAAATATAGTACGCCCAAAATACCCGGCGACATCAAAACAATAATAACCTGAAAACTATGTACATATAACTCAAATAACAAAGTTCGTAGACGATTCTTAAAGAAGTTTACATTATGTAAACACTCAAGAACTAATGGACTTTAATTCAAAGAAAATATGGATTGAATCATTTACGCGTGTAACCCATTATAATCGATTATCATGAAGTCCTTCAAACATAAGACAAGAGTAGTCAATGATTGCGTTAACTCATCGAGTGATATACTAATGAGCATAAGATGTAGCGAACAGTGAACACTTAAGAACGCAAGATATTGAGTCCGTATTGTGAACCAGACCGAACCAGT